>OY856413.1:1004344696-1005544696 GCA_963693085.1 Alisma plantago-aquatica
AGACACCGTACACCTCAGTCATTTTTAAAGATGTAGTAATTTTTTGAAAATTTATACCGTTGATTTTCTTAAATATTTTAAGAATATACTATATAATAAATTTTAGCCAATTTGGATACTTATAGATCATGCATCTAAAGGAGACAAGAATCATGAATTTCAAATTAGTTTTGTACGATGATTTTATTGTCTTTGGATGAGTACTCATTCAAATGAGCTCAAATTTTATATATGGCTTATTATTATTATAACCATGAAAATTAATGGATTGAATTTTGGAAAGACAAAGTCTAGATAGGCAAACAGTATGAAATGTACGGCTAATCTTAAATTTGGAGTTTGCTGGGGGAGGGTACTGACGAGCTGAATAAGGGCCGACCACCGCGGCCGCTAGCATTGCCTGAGGCGGGGATATCGACCTGAACGCTTGCTTTGTCCTTCTCATAGTTCGGGTTCAGATACCGCTCCTATCTGTCTCGGTCTTCCTCATCGACCCTCCCTATCAGTCGATCGGCCGGTTTTGCACTCTTCCTATTGTATAGTTTAATAAAGGAAGCTCATATATAATTCGGACGGGGCCGCGATCCCGAGGCGTTCGTCTTTTCCGTTCGTTTGTGAGTGTTCGTGCCGGAAGAGGAAGGCGACGAGAAGATCGGATCCGATCTTCGCGGCCACGCACGCTCTAGCTTAGCTGTTACGAAGAAGAGAGAAAGGAAAGGAAGACGGAAAGGTCCCGTCTTGACTCCTGCTCGACGACTCTGGTTAGGGGCCGGAGGCCGGAACTGCAAGGAACAACATGAAGGTCAGTCGGTGGCTTCTCCTTCCCTCCTCCCCTGTCTCCTCCTCTTTCTCTTTAACTTACAGGTGGGAGTTTGACCAATGCCGCTAGCTGTCCGGTCTTCCCTTCATCGGTGACTTCCTACCTAGTCTTGCCCTTTCCCTCGTTATTGTCGAGCTTAGAACGACCGTGCATTCTTAAAGCTGTCGCCCTTTTCGCCATGGCCGAATTCATGGTTGCTTTTAGGAACACGCTTTAGGATGCAATGTAGGTGTATAGAGCTAACTGTTGTATCTGTATTTCGGAAAGAAGTATTCTGCTTTTTCGCGTGAGGTTTCTGGTTGAGGAGCGTGACGGCGGTCCTTATTGTCGTGCTTTTGAATGACTGTACATTCTTAAGGCTGCCATCCTGTTTCGACATGGCCGAATTTATAGTTGCTCCTAGAGACATGCTTTAGGATGCAATATAGGTGTATTGAACTTACTGTTGCATCCCCTGTACTGCACAAAACTGGTTATTTTACGTAAAGTCATTGGTTGAGGAGCGTGGCCGCAATCGGTTCATTTTCTGTGTGTTCTGTTGCTTGCAGAAGGTTGTGGTGAAGCTCACTTTCCGCGATGAAAAATCCAAGAAGAAGGCCATGAAGGCGGTATCTGCCCTACAAGGTCCCTTGCTATTTGCTAAGATCTCATCTCGCTCCTCTGTTTCGTCATATCTCAATATAAAGTTCTGAATTTGCTAAAAAAAGTCGCCCCTTTTTCTAAATCTCAGGGGTAGATTCCATCTCCGTGGACATGAAGGACGGGAAGCTGACAGTGATCGGGGCCGTCGACCCAGTTGATGTAGTGTCCAAGCTCCGCAAAGCGATGGGCCACGCGGAAGTCCTCTCCGTTGGGGAACACAAGAAGGAAGAGCCCAAGAAAGAGGAACCCAAGAAGAAGGAAGAACCCAAGAAGAAGGAGGAGCCTAAGAAGGAGGAACCGAAGAAGGAAGAACCCAAAAAAGATTGCCCCCATCACCACAACCATAACCACAACCATAACCACCACAATCACCACGCCCATGCCCCAGTGGCGTACCCAGAGTACAACCCCTACATGAACATGAGGTACTACGTCCACAGCGTGGAGGAGAACCCCAACGGATGTGTCATACAATGATCCTCTGATCATCTAAGCTTGTTTGTTCAGTTCCTACTGTTTCTTCTGTCCCCTCTTTTTCGACTCTGTAGCAATATTTCTAGGTGACGCCGGATATGGTCTTTACTCGCTTTTTGAAATGACAAAAGAGGAGAGTACTTGTCTCATCTTGCCCTTCCTTGCCAATAGCGTTTCCAAATGAAAATTTGACGAGTAGGGTGTATACAATGTAACAGTCCTGTAATTGACATTTCAAATCCTTGGATGTGTAATTGAGAACTTATGTTAAGCTTTCCTGTAACATGAGCTATGAGGATGAAGAAGGTGGTCGAACAAGTAGTATATGTTTTTTTTTTTTTTTTAGAATCTACAAAGCGTATATGTTATCTTGTAGTTGGTGCGCTAGTGTGATCGTGCAGAGCCAATTCTCTAGCTCTAGGGAGACACAAGTCATGTTCTCATGTAGTTAGGACTATGTGATCGTGCAAGGATCCTTTCTATAGCTCCAGAATTGAATAATTGACAGACTCCAGATAGATTAGAATATATATTCATTTTGTGGAGTTGCTTAGAAGCAACAGTTGGAAACGTTTTGTATATTCTGCTGGAAGGTACCGGAGGAAACGTTTTGTACATTCTGTTGGAAGATTGCAACCACCATCAAAACGAATTTTCATACTGATTTGGGCCCGTCAAGTTTCTATAATGTAATCTCAGAATCGTTTCCTAATTGTTTCTGTTACGGTATTTATGATGCTGAAGCACAGAGCGAGAGTCAACAACAGAAGGATGGGAAAGAAGGGCAGTCAACCCTTGGCCATTCACGTACGTTTGGCGTAGAGGAATTCCAATCTCAAGTGAAGCGTATTGTTCATGTTTTATAGGGCAATTTAAGATTGCATGTTGTTCAGGGTAGTATCGGGAAGTTCTCACATGCTTATGCTTAAAAGAAAGACAAATGAATGCATATTTTCTGACATCGGAACTTCATTGGAGCGAGTGTGGAGAACACCTTTTGATTTCTACAGTTTCCTTTCATTAAAGAAAGGACAATCGCATAAAAATATTAACCTTTAAAGCTTATGATATTTCTATAAGATTAGGGCATTCCTTGCACAGGGAAAGAAAACGAAATAGCAACTAGATAGTCTCTTTGGCTTCTCTGCAATCTACATAGTCTCTTCAACTGGAATCAAAGGTGCAGAAGATCTCCTCAGAGGTTCTTAAAATTTCATATCGAGACTAATATATAGTATGCTGCAGTTTGCCCGCCATTTCCTCAAGAGTGACACCCGAACTGTTTTTAGCCTGATATATTATTGATGATCTTCTTGGGGTAGATGTATGTTTTTTCTATACAATTCGTAGTTGCAAGGGAACAGCCTGAATAATAGCAGCGTATGATCGAGTTGTCGAGGATTCCAACGGGGGGGTTGTACGTGCATGTGCTGTTTTATTTGTGGGGCTTGTTTTATCTCACTGTAATGTGATCTTTTTTATGAGTACAAAGAAGATTACCAGTACACTCTCTACGCCACCTATAGCGATGGGCCACTCAGAAGTCGTCTCCTTCCATTACCACTGTCTCTTCTATCCCCAACTTTTTTACAGCAATATAGCCAGATGACAATTAATGCAGATAGTCTTGTTTTGCTCTTCTCACTTGAGGTCTTCTTCTCATCTGCCCTTGCCAATGACATTTCGCGGAATGAAAATTTGATCTGTACGGTTATACACTGTAACATTCATTTATTGAGATTTCAAATCTCTAGATATCTAATTGGGAAACCGTTGCTAAGCTTTCCTGTAATATGAGCAATGAGGATGAAGAAGGTGATGAAACAATGTGATTTTGGTTATTCATTTATTAATTCGTAGAATCGGCAACAAGAGTATATGTTATCCTGCAGTTGATTTAGTGTAATCGTGCAAAGCCATTTCTTTAGCTCCAGAAATACAAATCATGTTCTCAATTTCTCATGTTACGACTATGTGATAATGCAATGATCCTTTCTACAGCTCCTGGGTCAAATTAATGAAGCAAAAATATCAACGTAGTACATCTTGAAATAAGTAATATGCTTTATAGTACAGCCAGAGATAATCTATTTGGGTCTTGTTAATATATCTCTTTATATTCTATTATTTATAATTTCTATATATTGATGGACCTCTATGTAATTTCTCTAGTTTCTATTAATAAAAGGGTGAGTGGTCTTGAACCCTCACACACGCTGCAATGCAGCAAACGTTCACATAGTACCAGAGCAAGATTGCTCCTAGGGTTTCATCTAGGGTGCCACTTCCCCTCCCTCCCTCTCTCTCTCCTCACCTTCGCGCTGTCGCCGCCGGGCAGCACCGCGTCGCTCCGCTGGCAGCAGTCACCGCCATTGCCAGGCTTTAGGTCGCAATAGCCACCGGTCAGGGAAGCACCGTAGCCTCCGGCTTCGGGCAGGCCCACTGCCCGTCAGCAGCCCTCGGTTCCTCCAATTGACTCCGAAGGCAGCGTCAAGGCAGCGTCTATGTAAAATGGCTCGTTAAAATTCATACGGAGGCTCTGTCCATGTGTAGGAAATTCCTAATCACATCTCCTGCATGTGTGATTAGGGAATTTTTCGATTGGGTCTGGTTCGTTAAAATTCATACCGGAGGCTCTGTCTGTACGTAGGAAATTCCTAATCACATCTCCTCCATGTGTGATTAGGGAATTTTTCGATTGGGGGCTGTGGATGCGTTAGAAACACATCTAGACGTGTATCTCTCTGTCACTCTCTATTCTTCTGTGATGTGTATCTCTCTGCCACCCTATCTCTTCATTGTATCATGGAGGACACAAAGGCATCCACTATCTACAACGAGATGTCGCCTATCCCCTCCATCAAGCTTAACGGGAAAAAATATCTCTTGTGGATGAATGATGTCCATACAATGTTCAAATTTCAAGATAAATCAAGGCATGTTGATTCGGATCCTCCTACTTCTACTGACAAAGGCTATGCTTGATGGAAGCACAATAATAGTCTGGTGAAGACATGGCTATGGGGGAGCATAGAACCTGCTATTACTGCTAGATTCATGTTCTATACTACTACCAAAGACATATGGGATGCAATGAAGAAGCATTACTCTCAGGAAAAGAATGTTCTTCGTTAGTTTATGATATATGACCACCTCTTCACCGAACGACAGGGAGATCAGTATTTAGAATAATATTTCAGAGTGATCCAAGGCATTGCTTAGGAATTGAACTTCTATCATCTAGTGACTATCCAAGAACAAGTCAAAGACAGAGATGACTTGATTACTACGAAGTTTCTATCGGGTCTGAATTCATCTTACAGTTCATCCCGCAGTGCCATCCTCGGTTCTAACAAACTTCCCAATCTAGCAGAAGCCTACTTGAGAATTCTACAATCAAATTTTGAACCAGTTGATTCTACAACATTCTCGCCTTCTCGAGATTCTCGTGCATCTATAGCCGCTGCTATTAGAGGAGGGCGTACATGTATGGGACGAGGACGTGGAGCACGTCCCAAGTGCACCTTCTATGACAAACCTAGACACACTGTTGAGAATTGCTGGAAGAAGCACGGAAGACTTGTTGTACCACACTACAACAAATAACAGTATACCCGACATGCAAAAATACCACAAATGGCCCAATATTATGTCGGGATTTACTTTCTCCGTCATTAAACGTAATGCTGAATGGATGACAGTAAACTGCGTGTCGTTAATGGTAATCTGGCATTTTGAAGATAGCCGGAAAATGATTCCAAAATGACATTAAACAAATGACGGGACTAATACCGTACCGACACTAAATGATGCCGGAAAATGCATTTTTGGAACAATCTTGTACACATTTTACGACACGAATAACATGTCGGGAAAGATACATGAAATTTTGTAGCCATTAATATAAAAAAATAATATTGATAATAGCAATTTTTATTTGGAATGCTATTCAATTTCATCTATTTATGAAGTCAAGATTTCATATAGAGCCATATATATATATATATATATATATATATATATATATATATATATATATATATATATATATATATATATATATATATATATATATATGATCACTTGTACAAGACAATCTCAAATTTCATATTTCTCATCAAGTTAACAATAAAGATGATTTCTAATCGTCGTGGCAATATATCATTACAAACTGTGATTACAACAAAATTTCAACTTGATCATAAATATCTCCAATAACAAGATATAATACTCATACATGTGCATTTTGTTCACGTACACGATAAACACAAAGTTCAGCTATATCATGCATGAACTAAAAACAAAAATAGAAAAATCTATATATCTATATATAATCAATGTTGCACTTTTTGATTAATCTGCTATTCATAGAGATCATCATGTGTTGGACCATCATGTTGATTATTTCCATATGCAAGCTCTTGAAAGAAGAAAAGAATCATTCAGATATAAGAACATATAATAAATTAATATTTAATTTGTAAATAAAATATGAATAAATAACAAATGATATGGACGGTTCCAATACAATTGATGGACAACATGGCAATAACACAGTAGTAGAAGGATGAATCAAATATAAAAGTCAATAATGACAAAGAGAACTCTGGAAGATGAAGTGAGACATCACTAGTTTAAATTGATATTGCATTTAGACATTTATTCTTGGGTTAATTTCATTATAGAACATCACGTTTACACGTTATATTACAAATAAATCATAACCTTTCGATAATTACATAATGATACACCGGTTAACTACTTTAGATTCAAATCAAACAAATAGTAACGCCATCAAAACTTCTACCCTTTATCTTTTGACTTTCGAGGCTCGTTCACCGCCTTTCTCATGTGTTATAAATAGCACCCATCATGGCTGGAAGTCCCCATGCCTAATTGTAGATACAAACTATACAAGACACATCAACGTGAACAACAACATTGTTGTAGCTCTGCTGCAGTTACCTAGTGGACCCACTCAACATCACTACAACATTGCGAACACATTTAAGATGTTAGTGTTGTGGTTGCTAGTTCGTTGGTGTTAAAAAACTTGAAACCTCATTGGAAATTATTAATTCTGGTCATTCCTCCACTCCGTTTTTTGCTACATGGCTACTAATATGTACTCATGTCCATGAGTACCACAAAAACAGTACCTCCTTTACGTCAAGGACAACACCTCCATATTTTCTTGTTTATCCAACAACTTGCAATCCTATATACCCATATCTTCCAACAAATCGCAATCCTATATACCCATACCTTCAACGAATCTTCTCTACCAATTTCGTCGCCTTGAATCCCATAAAAAGATATGAACAATCTATCTTTTAAACCCCGATTGATGGGTGTAACTGAAGTTTTGAAGGAACTCATTTTCCAGAAATGTAACTCCAGTTCCTGTAAAATTAGTTCAAGTGTCTACTGGAAACTGGCTTCCACGCAATTAGTTTGTTATATGAATATTTGAAATTAAGAAAAAGTAAAATAAAATAAAAAAGTCATGTATATACTCATGGACACATGAACTAATACGAAGTTAGAGCATTGAAATATTCTCCATTGTTCCATGTATGGAGAAAATTTTGTCCTGAATATCAACTAATATATAACACCAATCCAACAGAAAATTTTATATTCATTCATGATAGAATTCTTATGATTGACTACTGAATTCCTTGCAAGAGCTATATTGTATCTAGATAACACATTATTAACATGGGAGCGATATGAGCCCCCAATACTACCTACATCGGCACTTCCTCTGTTATTAAGATCAGACCCACCTGAAATCACTGAATCTGATAGGGAGCCTGAGGAAACGGAAGCACTACAAAAAATTGGATTTTTAGTGAAGGTCATTTGTGAAGGATCAAAGCCCTTCAAAAATATTGACTTTTTGTGAAGGGCAGTCCTACACAAATGAACCAGTTTCCCTCAACTGAGTTCTTTATGAAAAAGACAATTACTGAAGGTCTAAAATCCTTCTACAATGTAAAAATTCCTTCACTAAGATTCCCACCAAATTTTCCCGCCCCACTAATTGGTAATTAGGATATTGGACTAGTGAAACGGTTTCCACTCCTTGCGCACCGTTTCCTCTCCTTGCGCTCCCCCACCCCCTGCGTTGCGAGTGACGGTGTCGGTGCCCCCAGCAGAATAGCGACAGCCGGCAAGAGGACCCTCTGTCCCAGCGGAAACCACGACCACTAGCGTGAAGAGGACCCCCCGTCCCAGCAGAAGCAACGGTCGCCGGCGTGAGGACCCCCCGTCCCAGCGGAAGCAACGACCGCGGTGTGAGCTTGCCCTGCTCGTGAAGAGGACCCCCCGTTCCGCAACGGTCGCCGGCGTGAGGACCCCCCTGTCCCAGCGGAAGCAACGGCCGCCGGTGTGAGCTCGCCCTACTTTGACTTTGACCGTGAGGTAGGTCTGCTTCGACTTCCCCTGACCTGTACTGACAAAGCAACAATTTCCAGTAAGAAAGCATTATCAATGCCATCTGGGCCATCCGCCTTGTAAGGATTGAGATCCTTAAGATTTCTCTATATCTCGTATTATATTGGTGCAGTAGACATGTCCCTCAATTGTTCATTCCTCATCTTTGTGAAGCATCTTGGGAGGACGTCCATGTCTTCCTAGGATGGTGAGACTACACTAGTGAAAATCAATTGGAAGTGATCATTGATGGTCTTTTTTAGATCCTCTCTAGTAGAACAACTTCCATCCATGTGTTGGAGGGTGGGAATGAGATTTATTCTTCTTTAATTTCTGATAAAAGCATGGTAAAACTTATTATTCCTATCACCATACTGAACCAGTTGATGTGGCTATGTTATTTCCAATCTTCCTCCCCTTCTAGCAGAAATTGGTCAAGTTTTTGTTCCAGGTTGGCACAGGAACTATCCTTCCTTGGACAGAAAGTTCTTTCTGTGGCTTTTTGCAATCTACTGATATGAGCAATGAGTTCATTTTTCTACTTATTTTTAGCTTTCGCATATCATGTACCCCATTCCACAATTGGCTTTTGGATTTTTGTTATTGCTTCCTGGAAGATGCCATTATTATCCTAGTTAGATTTCATGATTTCATGGAATTAGACTCTATCTAGACATGAAGATTTGATTAAGTGTTGAGAATTGTTGCTTTTTTGCTTCTTCATAATGTCCACATGGTTGTGATCGGACCCGATGCAAGGTAGTATTTCATAGTACATGTTACTGTGTTTCTAGATCCTGTCTGCATTTATGACTTCCCTATATAGTTTTTCATGGAGGATGGCTTTTCTGTTAGTGAATTTGTGCCCCACACTACCAATTTCTATTAATCTTGCAAGGATTAGGGCGTTCTGAAACCTAGTTGCTTCATTGTAGTTGAACTTGTTGCTGCCTAGTTTTTCATTTGAGGAAATCATACAGTTACTTGTGGTCTTGAGGCTAATGGTATGGACATGTTGCCAGAGGATAGAACGGCCACTCAGCCTTGGACATGTG
This sequence comes from Alisma plantago-aquatica, assembly GCA_963693085.1. Classification (NCBI taxonomy): domain Eukaryota; kingdom Viridiplantae; phylum Streptophyta; class Magnoliopsida; order Alismatales; family Alismataceae; genus Alisma; species Alisma plantago-aquatica. Next base: position 1,004,354,126 of record OY856413.1, read on the forward strand.
TAAATGAAAGTGATATCAGTGTTTCCATTGATAGAGAAGTGAATATAATACTTGTGGCTTTCTATGATTTGAATGTTGTAATATTTTTCATTCCATAGGACCCAAATGCCTCCTGAAAAGCTCCTTGCTTCCACTCAGTGTGAACTGGAGAAACCTAGGTCTAGACTGGCTGCAGTAGCCTCTCTTCCTGAGATATAAGATTCAACAATGGCCACCCACTTGATGTCATGAGTTCTTACTAAGTTTTTTAGAGTGTGTCTGGCTTTAACATGATCAACACCTCTTATATTCCATATGGTTGTATTAATCATTGAAAATATACTCAGTGTGATGTAATAATGTAAAGATTATCAGGCATTACCTACAGACCCTCCTAGGTCATCTAAGCCCTTCCTCACTTTACTACTTCTGCTATATGGGTGATTAACTAGGGTGGATAATGAGTTATTCCTTACTCGTTTCACCTTGGAATTTCTACTGGAATTGATGAATTGAATATTGGTGTCTATGTTTCTGGAAGTGTCCTCATTTACGTTTATCACCATTTCCAATGCAGTTGGCTCCTCATTTTCCTTGCCTCGACCTTGGATGACCTCATCTCCCACTGGATTAACAATTGTGTGCCTATCCTCCTTATTGGTGTCTGTGTTTGTCTTATGAGAAGTTTCTGTGGGTTTATCAATAGGTTTGTCATGACTATTTTGATCATTGTGGTTCTTCTGTTCCTTGACGGTCGCATCGAGTTCCTTTCTAACCTTCTATTTCTTCCTTCACACCTTTGGTCCCATATTATTTCCATTAGCATTATTGCCTTCCAGCACTTGAGCTTCTTCCATTTCTCTTCCCTTGGTTTCCTCCTCATTTAGGATTCAGTATTTATCCATGCTTCCCTTTCTCTTTTGCTTGGGTTTTTTGGCATCTTAATTGCGAATTAGTCAGCTCATCAGTATCTTTTTGCCATAGTAAACCTGCCATTTCTCCTCCTCTTATATCCATCACACACCTGCATCATCTTTGCATTCTATTGGCAAGGTTCCTCCTTGGTCTCCTTCTCCTTCATCTTGTTTCTTACAGTCTTTTGCCATATGACTGAGTTTACCACATTCCAGGCACATGTTAGACAAAGATTCATACTCAATCTTGTATTCTCTCCCATGGATGAGGATGGCCAGATGAATTGGCTTTTTCATAGTGATCTCGATGGTTAAGCGTGCCTTTTCAATTTGTTGATTGGTCGTCTACTCGAATCAGTTGTCCAATAGCTTGTCTGACTCGTCCAAAAATTTGTCTATGGTAGAAGTGGGGTGGCAGTCCCACCACTCATATCTAGGTGACTATATGGTCTGGAATTCCATTCATAGGTTTGAAGTAACCGTTCGAAGGCCACACCATCAGACATCCTCCAAATAATGGCCATGGCCCTCTACTGAGGGTGTTTAGATGATTTCCTTTATTCGAATATTGCACAATGTAATACTAATTTGTTAGTTTGAATGGTTCCATTCTCCCAATTGGTCTCCAAAGTAACTTCCAACATTCATCCATCGTGAGAAAGCCTATAGATCTACCAATTAGTTTGACATTGACTGCATATTTGTATGGCTTGCTCAGGATTTGTTCTGCTTTCGATGCAACGAATATCTCAGGATTTGTTCTGCTTTCGATGCAACGAATATCTCAGGATTTGTTCTTCTTTCTATGCAACGAATATGACAATGATCATCAGTTGTTATAAATGGGCTACTCATTAATAACTCTATAAATGAGTATTACACACAACTACTCATTAAGGTGTCATTAATAACTCTATAAATGAGTATTACACACAGCTACTCATTAATGGGCTACTCATTTATAACTCTATAATGGGCTACTCATTAATAACTCTATAAATGAGTATTACACATAGCTGCTCATTAAGGTGTCAGACAATTTGCTTTTATACACAATCTATGAATCAATGATACTACAGTCTAAACTTTTATCTTTTATTTTTCTCTTGTTTAGTTTTGTTTTTTAATTGTAATGTGACCATTAACTTCTTGTGTATTTGTATGCAGATGGATTTCTTACGGAATAGAAATTAGATATATATTGCTAATAGGATGCAAAGTGAAGTATTCCAATCTGGTTTACAAAAATTCATTGAATTTGCATGTACCCATCAAATACCACCCAGACCGGGAAATTTAATTTTCCCTTGCAAAACATGCTCGAATAGATACATTAAATCAGAGGATGACGTATTCTTACATGTTTTACAAAAAGGATTTGTTCGCAGCTATGATGTCTGGACATATCATGGGGAGATGATTGGGAGGAATACAATAAGTGTAACGTCTACTAGACCTACATCTAGAAGTATGCATCAAATGTTGGGAGATATATTCGGAATGGGCGATACAAGTCATGCCAGTGAGTTTGAACTCGAGGAGGAGCCTGCAAATCTTAACGCCCAACGCTTTTTCAAGCTTCTCAAAGAAGCTGATCAACCACTGTATGAAGGTTGTAAAACTCACTCCAAGTTGTCCTTTCTGGTGCCTATGTTATATCTAAAGGAGGAGTCTAGATGGTCAAATAATTCTTTTAGAAAGTTGCTGAAGTTGATAATCTCAGCCTTTCCAAAAGAAGGTAGTCTGTTTCCTGAGACTTATTATGAAGCAAATAAAGTTTAAAAGACCTTGGCCTCAAAAAAGTTAAAATTGATGTCTGTCGAAATGACTGCATGCTCTTTCGTAAAGGTTCATCAAAGAAAGACATGTGTGATACTTGTGGTGAGTCTAGATGGAATGAAAAGACATATAAAACAAAAGGCAAGAAGGTAGCTGAAAAGGTGATGTATCACTTTCCTATTATCCCTCGTCTGGAGAGACTTTACATGTGCCCTTCAGTTGCAAAAGATATGATGTGGCCATTTAAAGAAAAAGGAAATGGTGGTCGTATTCATCATCCCTCTGACACGGAAGAATGGATCTCAATAGATAGAGAATTTCCAGACTTTGCTGCTGAACCACGAAATGTCAGACTTGCTCTAGCTACAGACGGATTCAATCCGTTTGGACTTATGAGTGCTTCAAATAGCACATGGCCTGTACTATTAACCCCTCTCAATCTCCCGCCTTGGCTTCTTCTAAAGGAGCCATACACAATGATGTCTTTGCTGATCCCAGGTCCTCATATGGTTGGGAATGATATTGATATTTACTTAGAGCCATTAATTGATGAGCTTCAAAAACTTTGGGGACAGGGAGTTAAAGTATATGATGCTTATAGCAAGAAAAACTTCACTATGCGGGCAATGATCTTATGGACCATAAATGATTTTCCGGCTTATGGTGACCTTTCTGGTTGGAGCACTAAAGGGAAAAAGGATTTAGGTTGCCCATCTTGTAATGTAGACACCTTATCCAAGTGGCTTCAATTTGGCAAGAAACAATGTTATGGTTTCCATCGACGTTTCTTGAAAAACAGTCATATTTATAGGCGTGATAAAAAAAGTTTCAATGGAGAACAAGATTTTCGTCAACCGCCTAGGCGCTGGTCAGGTGATGATATACTACAACAATTTCAGGGTTGCACAAACATCACATTCAGAAAAACTAATAAATGTAAAATCTCTACAAATGGACATCAGCCATTGCCGCCTGGATGGAATAAAATAAGCATTTTTTTCGACTCCCGTATTGGAAATATTTGTTGCTGAGACATAATTTGGATGTAATGCACATAGAAAAAAATGTCTGTGAGAACATATTGAACACTTTGTTGGGCGACTCGAAGAAAAGTAAGGACAACTTACAAGCTCGTCAAGATCTAAAACAATGGGGTATCCGAAGGGATTTGTGGCCATTCGATTTAGGGAGCCATTATTACTTACCTCCAGCATCTTTCACAATGAGTAGTATGGAGAAAGAGAAGTTTCTATCTGTTTTACAAACATTGAAGGTTCCTGATGGATATTCTTCTAACATATCTAGGTGTGTCAACATGAGAGAGAAAAAACTATTGGCATTGAAGAGCCATGATTGTCATGTTTTAATGCAACAACTTCTTCATGTTGCCTTGCGGAACTGCATAGGCCTAGATGTTTATAAACCTATTGCAAGCCTATGTTTATTTTTCAATAAACGTTGCTCAGATGCTATTGATGTAGAAGAATTTAAGAAGCTTGACGAAGACATTGCTGTCACACTATGCCAGTTAGAGAGAGTTTTTCCTCCAGCATTCTTTACCATTATGATGCATTTGCCTATCCATTTAGCTTATGAAGCAAGAGTTGGCGGTTCTGTACGGTATAGGTGGATGTACCCCATTGAGAGGTACTTGAAGAAACTCAAGAATTATGTCAGAAATAAAGCTCAGCCTACCGGTTCTATTGCTAGAGGCTATTTGGCAGAAGGATGTTTGACATTTTGTGCTAGATATCTACCTGATTTTGACACAAAATTCACTCTCACTCCTCGTAATGTTGATGACTCTCCTATTAGAGTGGGAGTACCGAAACACTTTGATGTGCAAACTTTAGAACAAGCCCATCGAAATGTACTATTTAATACTGACATGTTCGATGATTACAGAAGGTAATCAAAATTTTTTTTCAATGTTAAATTGTTTCTAATATAGACTAACCACAACTTTTGAATTTTTCCAATAACTAGTGAACACATGATAAAGCTTCAAGAGGCTGAACCAAATATCACACTACGTGCTTTAGAAAAAAAACACGCAACACAGTTTGCTAGGTGGTTGAGAGAGCATGTAAGTAATTTATAAAATTAATCAAAATTTTATTTTGAAAGAGTATTTAATCCCTTCTTATTTTTATGTTGATAAATTAGGTAATACGTATGTGAATGGATCATCCAAAGGATGTTAGTGAGGAGTTGAGATGGATATCACATGGTCCTTCTATAGATGGAATGTCATATGAATGCTATTCAGTAAATGGATACCGATTCCGCTCAAAACATGCTGATAGTACTTCTACTACACAAAATAGTGGGGTCTACTTGGTGGCAGATACATCTAGTTATGAAAGTGGGAGGGATAAAAATCCTATTACGGCTACAATTACATATTATGGACAATTGGAGGAGGTCATTGAGCTATGTTATGGTCCATACATAAAAATACCATTGTTTCAGTGTGCTTGGTTTAATGAAAGTTCTTCTAACGGTTTGCGCATTGACAAATATGGTTTCACACAGCTCAATTTCTCAAGGAGACACAATCAAGATGAGCCATTCACTCTTGCATCACAAGCAATGCAATGCTTTTATGTAAAAGATCCTGATGATGATAATTGGTTCACTATTTTGAAACTTCCACCTCGAAATTATTCTGAAGTACCTATCATTGAGGATTATATGAGTGGGACAAAAGTTCATAGTGGTAACAACCCCACAAGTGATGATATCTCCTGGTCAAGGAATGATATGCATGGATCATTTGTTGCTAGGGAGCCCGAGGAATAAAGTTGTTTTGATTAGTTGTTGCAAACCTTAGTGAATGATCATGCTTGCAATATTTTTCTTTGTGGATTATTATGTTTTGGTGCAAGGATATTGCCTTGTCATTTGTCCCTTTTTTATCTTATGTAGGATGAGGAATATTTTGTGTTGATGTAATATTTTTCTTTGTGGATTATTATGTATTGGTGAAAAGATATTGCATTGTCATTTGTCCCTTTTTATTTTGTGGATTATTATGTGCTTACAATGTTGTACATTTATTCCATAAACTGCTGGACTAACCTCTTATGCATTGCTACAATTGTTATGTTTTCATCTTATGTAGGATGAGGAACACAAGGTCAACTATGAGAGTTTCTACAACCTCGCCACAACCCACTACTACTTCACCTACAGTCTCCTCTCCTTCAACTGAAGTAGGAGATGAGCATGAGGAACTTGAGGATGAACATGACCATCATAGATATGGAAGGGGCCCTGCAAGTGAGGTTAATCTAATTCCAAAACCAGGAGAGCAGGGACACAAGGTGGAATGGAATGCAACAGGTAATGCAGTTGAAAAGAACAGTATAAAGTTGAATAGTTAATGTGGCATATTAGCTAGAAAACCACAAATATGGAGTTTAGATCTACAATGGAGAGAGCAACCACAACTAGCATTTGAAGATAGAAAATCATGCATTGAGGTACTTAAGTAATTACAAAATTTCTTTTAGTCTAGACTTAGTGTATATTTTAAGACTTTTTTATTGTTTTTTAACATCTCCAAATATTTTCCAGAAATTCTTTGATTTGGGAGATCATCCAAATGCATGGAACTATGTAGATGCTCACATTCACAAAGCTTTACAAAGTTGGAAGTCACGGGTTAAGAAAGATTACTATCTAAAGTATAAGGATAATCCAGATTTGATGAGCAAAAAGGTTGAGCAGAATGCATCATTAGATATTCGTCAGTTTGACAATCTTGTTAAACAATGGTCTTCTGAGAAGTCTGAGGTAATATCAAATCAATATATAATCATTTATCTTTCATGTATAGTGTTTAGTAAGTAAATTTTTTTGTATAGAAAATTGCTGCCACAAATAAGGTTAACAGGTCAAAAAAACAAATGCATCATACTACATGATCCAAACCATGGAGTTGTTATAGGGAGGAAATGGTATCACCTTTCACTTTATATTTATTTCCAATGAGTTCTAAATAAGAAATTGTTTAGAGAGTAGTAATAATCCTATTATTTGATTTATGAAAGAAAACTGCGGAAGGGGAGACAACTCAAAAAGAATTTTTGAAGAAAGTTTATGAGAACAACCCGTTGGTGGTAATTTATTCAATATTTTAATCAATAATATATTAAATTTTCAAATAAAACTTGTCTAGTTTGTACATTGACTTTGTTCAAATAATGGCAGGATGAGATAACTGATATTGTTGAAAATGAAGTTATAAATGGTGAAGTAACTGATCCAACACAAATCGATGAGGTGACATGTCGTGCCTTCTTGCGTGTAGTCAACCCCGTAAAAAAGAATAGGGTTCGTGGTATTGGACTCGGACATGTCGCGGAAGGGAATACTGGGAAAGCTGCCAAAATTTGGTATGAAATGTTATTGCGAGAAAGTATTGCAAAAGATGTAAGTAATTTAACAAATTTGTAAGTATCATATGATATTGTCATTATTGTCTTCTAAAAGTATATTTCATTGTAGGATAAATTAAAAGAGGTTACCCAAGAAATGAAAAATATGCAAAAATCTTGGTCCCAATTTATAACATGGGTGCAACAAAATCAGGTTGTTTGATGGCAACAATTGAGTATCAGATTAAACTTATTGATATAATATTGCAACATAAATAAAATTTGTTTTATTCTCTTCTATATTTTCAATAGGCGGAATCAGCTAGAAGTACACAGTTTGGCCCGACGAGTGTGTTTCCAAATCTGCCCCCTTCTGGAGTATTTCAATCTTCTGTTGGTACAACATCGTCAAATTTTGGAGAACAGGTACATATTCACAAATTTAAAGAATTTTAAATTTTTATAAATAACAGAAGTTGAAAATGAGAATCTTGCTTTAAAGGCTAAAATGTTTTCAAACGAGGCTTCTCCTGGTGTGTTTTCTACTCAAGCTACCTCAAATGGTATCAATGGGCCAGGGCTTACATTTCAATCACATGTATGCCATTACATACATTTTTTATAACGGCTTATCTGAAATAAACTCCTTCTCATGCTATCAATTTTTTTTGAAGCCACATTTTTTTCAAAATGGGCCTCTGACTGTTTTGTTTCCCACTCAAGGTGGTGTGAGTGGATCCCAGGTATAAATATAAAATATATATTACTGATATTTTCCTATTCATGTTCAACTTTATTGAAAAATTAAATTCTTTTCAAGCATCAATATTTCCCAAATGGTCATCGTATTGGTGCGTTTCCCGCTCACGGTGGTACAAGTGGATCACATGTATTTATATAAATGTATTATCAAATGTGTGGTTATTTATGATCATCTTAAATTGAAAATTTAAATTCTTTGTCAGCATCAATATTTTCCAACTTCAACTCGTACTGGTGCGTTTCCGGCTGATGGTGGTACAAGTGGAGAAAATCATGCAAGGGATACTGCAACGGAAGACATTCATAATGCTTGAAGAATTGTTATGAAGCCTCACAATTCCATGGATATAGATAGTATTTAGAAAATGTGTTTGAGATCCATAGGATATTAGATCATATGTTCCACCTTGTAGTTAACCATTGTCAATCTATCAGAATACTCATTCACCTCATTCTTTGTATTCTTCTTCTTTATCATGTACTAAACTTTTCTTCTTACCATTCTTTTTTTTACTTACTCACATAGTTCGTTCTTAGTTTTTCATATTATTTGGTATTTTCTTGACATTTTAATTGATGTTTATCAACATGTGAAGCTTCCATGGATTCCATGAGATCCACATTTTAAATTTGTTTTCTAGCTGTTCTTTCCATGTAATTGCTACTGCTATCATGACATGATATAGAAGAGAAGACTTGTGTGTGTAGTAGCTGCCATATGGAATTGGTGGGTTCTCAATGGCTGTGTTTGGGAGAGTTGCGGTGGTATCTATACCAACTATGTTGATGTTGGTGCTGATCTAGTAGGCAAGGTTGGTGCTGATCTATACCAACTCACTTGCCTCCTAAAAATTAAAAATGCCTAGCCCCCCCAGGCCCCTATGGGAGCACCTGGATGCCTATACAACCTCCTAGACTTTGTATTCTACTTCATATGCACATTTGTTGATTTTTTTTAATGTCTCATAACTTGTAATTCTGACTTAGGTTGTTAGACTATGTGCAAATTCAAGAGAAGCTGTCAGTTCTCCTATTGAGCATTTGACTCTCCATTACCAGGTATTGTATTTTTAGTCCCTTTTTATGAGTAAATTGCATCAAATCGGTATCTTTTGTTTCTTACATACACCATTATGTTGATGAGACTTTTCCAAAGCTCCTAGTTATGCAATGGGCTATGTATGTGTAAAGTAGTTCTTTGAACTCATCTTCAATAATGCAACTTAAATTCACATAGTAGGTTCTTCACTTGGTCCATGAGGTGTTTGTCAGTGCCCTGACCTCAGAACCTATTCTTTGTTTTTATTAGCTCATCAACAACTCTATAAAATCAATAGAATAACAACCTGTTCGAAAGTTAAGCCATTTCTTGCTAGAAACAATCGTTGATACCTAACTTGAAATATGCAGAGCCTGTCTGGAAAAAATCTATTGATCCCTCAAGCTTAAAATATGAAGAGATTTTCCATTGTGTATCTGATCCATTCAAGGAACCCCCCCCCATTTGAATGAAATAACAATGTCTATATTGTAACTTCTGAATAAGCGACATTCAGAGAAATAGCATATCATGTTAACGTAACGGGTGAATTACCATTTTCTTGTTTTCGTTGAATATCTTTTTCTATTTTGGAAGAGCTGCTGGGCTGTCTTGGTTGGAGCTGCTTCTATGAGCTGCTTCTTGATGAAATATACATATGAGATAGTTAAACAATATTAGATCTTCCATAACATGCTTCCCAAAGAGAGAGATTTATCAGCATGTTAGCTCTGTTGTCAATAACTATTGAGTGTTGAATATGGCACCTCATCAGATCTTGGAGGATTCATGTTCAGAAGGGGCAATGTTATTGTTTTTCTGTTTATGTTATTTAGTCGCACTATACTGCATTTTATACAGAAAGAACCAGAAATAAAATCATGAATTTCATGGTCTCATTTAAGGTTAATTAAATAAGTAGTTTTTTGTTTCCACGATCACATGCCTTGTTCAACATATTTTTCATGTTGAAATCCACTCAGTGTGATATTTTTTTCTTCTGAATATTGTCAGGCTTCGGAAGTCGAGGAGTGTCAATTATTTATCTAAATCATGTGATGACATCTTTGAAAAGTTGATACAAAGCGGTATTTCCAAAGAGGAGCTCTATGACACTGTTTGCAAGCAGGTTCCATCTTAGATTTAGATTGTTGAGCTACAAACTATCATCATATACGTGTCTAACTGTTTCCTCCCTTGCTTTGTTTCAATTCGTACAGGAAGTTGAAATTGTTTTAACTGCACATCCTACCCATATAAACAGGCTTACTTTGCAGTACAAGCACATAAGAATATCTGTGAGTTTATTGAGTTGTCAACATTACAGGATGATGCACAATCTCAAACGTCTTCTTTCATGTCCTAAATTTCTTCTTTTCAGACATCAACTAGTTTGCATTAGCTAAATAGGTGATACCATTTTTCAAAATATAATACTTTATAATCTCAATGAAGTTTCATTCCATTGTTCAAATGCCTGAATTTTGAATACAATATCTTTGAGTTTAAACATAGAGTTCAGATAACTACTTTCCTTTATTATTATCCTTTGTTATATACTACATATACCTTCTAAGATCTTTATATTTCCTAATTTGAGTTACATCCTTGTGCTACAACATCTTCTGGAGTATAATGACCGTGCTGATCTTAGTCATGAAGATAGGGAGCAACTTATTGAGGATTTGGTGCAATTTGATTGAATGTTGTTACTAATAAATGATATTACCATGATTTTAATCCATTATATCTTCTAAACACTTTAGGTCAGGGAGATAACTTCAATTTGGCAAATAGATGAGCTGAGACGGCACAAGCCCACACCTGTAGATGAAGCAAGGGTAGGTAACCTATTAATTAGCTTCTATGAGATGATTTCCTATCAAAGTTGTTTCCCCTAACTGGAAAAAATGTGGTTGTTTCCCCTATCAAAGTTCAATTTGGTGCTTCATCACAGTTTTTGAATGATTAAAACTTGTAAGAAATTCCTTGATCTCCTTGTTTAGGCATTCTAGTACCCTCAAGAGCATAAGCTCCATCCAGTTCTGACCCAATAAAAAGAATAAAAAAGGTACATGAGAAGTTGCCCATGGTGAAGGCATTCCAATATGCATGCTATTATTGGAGTTCGTTTGTATATATAGGTACGTGCTTGAAAATTACCAAAATAAGGAAATAAGAGGGGTAGAAAGGTACCTCATCGTGTGCATGCACAAAATGGGAATGTTGGACAGTGGAGAAATCACAAAGGTTGGTTATCCCAACTTCCTGAAGCATCAAGCATCACTTGAGGCCAGGAATCAAACCATTTACAAAGGAACAAAGGAACTACGCCTACCACATATATATCCACATTGTTACAAACTTAGAAAAATAGAAATGTCTCATATAGTCCTACGCAAGCCTTCCCTCAAGATTCCATGTAGACAACAATCAACAACAACAACTTCAAAAAATATCAGTCATCACGGGATCTTTATGAGCTAACCACTTTGACATAGATAGCAGCAACTTCACAACCTTTCAATATCATCTTTAAGGCATCACCTACAAGCCTCCTCCTCCAATGTATATTCGACATGCATTGCAGGAGAAGCAGAGCACTTTAGAATGTAGAGCCTAGTACCAACTTCCTTAAGTCCAAGACATAGCAACAAAGCTCCAAATCTAAAATTCAGAAGCTAGTCCAGGATCAGTGGTTGTAGGCTCAGTTACATAATCCGATATACTCAATCACTTCAAAAAATTGTTTGACCTTCCCAGGAGAACCCCTAAAGTAATCAATCATAGTGAAGCTGCCACATCAAAAGAAACCTCATCAAAATAGTGGCACCTTCTAGTACTTTCATTGACTGCTAATTTAATTCTTTGAGTCTATACCCATGACTAGACATTAGATTATTATAGGTTAAAGTAAATAGTGCTTAAGTGAGAGTTTGTGCTTGGACTGCAGAGTATTGCCAATTATTGTGTGTGTGGTGAGAACTTGTCTTTCTTGAAGATGCAGGGAAACATACATCAAGAATGTTATTCAAGCTCGAGCATTCAACACCTTCGACAAAAGTATGAGAATCATGTGGATTTATACCAAAGAAACAACATATAACATGCAGTAGTAGCATGCATCGTAGGAGGTGCACATGCAATTAATATTTTATCTATGATGAATATTAGAATTCATAAACTTCATTGTAATCTTGGCTTAACTTCTAGATTACTAAAGAAGTTGCAGCATTATAACCATGATACATATGATGAATAGAAATCTAGATAAAATAGAGAAATAAGATGCCTTCAGACATGTAGTATACTCACTTGAGATTTACTATGATACTTGATCTGCAAACTTTGTCCAGATGTTTGTTGTTGTCATTATAGAGCATAAATTCTTGCATTTGGTTTTCTTCCTGATGCTTTGCTCGTAGCTAAGAAATTAGTTATGAATTGTCTAAGACCTGCATTATGGGATTTTCAAAGTTTGAGGTAATCTCACAACATGTGCCAATCAATCAATACCATCAAAACAGCTGTTGATAATTCCTCAGGAAAATTATATTCCTGCATATGTAAATAATTCCTGCATATGTAAATAATTTGAAATTTGAAAATTATATTCCTGCATATGCCAATCAATCACAACCTGTCCAAGCATAAACTCTATAGAAAGTATTCCTGCATATGTAAATAATTCCTCAAGAAAATTATAAATCAGCTATTGATTGACAAAGAAGTTAATTCCATGTGAAATAAATAGAACATGTATGAATATTTTACTAGTAACTAGTACATTGTGCCAACCAGCTTAAGAAATGGACTTTACATCAAATAACAAATCAAATTTTTACCTAAGAAGAGTTAGTGTGCCGTTTAGATCAACTATTTGTAGACATGTACCTCAAAGATAATTTAGAGGATCTATAAATAGACCCCCTCTTCCATCTAGTAGTAATATCTACCTCCACTAGTTTATAATGGAGCCTCAAGGATCCAATATCTACTATTGTCTATCTGCAATTTATTACCCCCAAAAAACACATATGAGAATACTTTTTGGAATATAGAATCATGAAAGCTATAAACATATTAGATACCTCCCTTAAAGCTAAGATCATCGAGTAAGAATTTTTCAAGAAAACAACGTATCAATTTAATGGAGACTTCATGGCTTCAACAAGTATATGTGAGAATTACTACTGAAAAGATCAATGAACACTTTCATCTATAATTTAGTACTAGGAAACCTCTTTTCATGAGTTGGCATGAATCAAGCATAGTAGAGAATAACAATCATTTTGTAGATGCAAGTGAATACAACTCTAGCAGCATGTAGATGCATATTTTTTCAAGCACCAAATTCAACTTTGATAGGGGAAACAACTTTGATAGAAATCCAACTAACAACGATTTTAATAAATGTCTCATGAGAATATTGTACTTGTTGCTGTATTTTTCTTACCATTCTTTTTCTTACATAGATTGTTCAGCCTACTGAATTGCTATTGATAATCTTCCATTGGTTGACATGTTTCTAATAATATTTGTTACAGAAACGGAAAAGTTATTCTCAGCAGTGGAGATAGGTGGAGATAAATCTGACATTCATGTTAACTCTGCTTCTACTACTAAGTTGGCTAATGGTGAACCACTACTGAATCCAGACCAACCGAAAAAGTAGTCGAGACAGTGTAGAAAATCTTGCGAGCTAGGTACTGCATCTGAAAAGTGCAAAGTTTGTCATTGGCTAAATGAGTTATAAAGTCAAAATGTCGATATATACTTACATTGAAATTTGTATTGAATAAGGGGAAAAGGCCGATGTCCTCCCCTATGTAATGAACAATTTTTCTATGTGAAATAAAAAGGAATGTTTCAAAAGAGTGATTTGTTATGGTTGTTGTATCTTATTAACTAAATTAGTTTATTAATATATTCTTTGTGCCTGATAGAAGCCACAAAAATATTACTTAATGAAATATAAGAAAGTTAAAACCTCATTGACAAATAGGAAAATATAGATCACAATTGTAATTCATGATAAAATAAGTATATTTATGAAGGCCCTAGAAACCTCATTGAAAGTTGTGAAATTAGCCTTCACAAATGTATTTGGGAGGCCTGGGAATTATTTTTGTGAAGGTCAAATAATCCTTCAAAGAAAGTATTTGTGAAGGCCCTAGAACCTCATTGAAAGTTGTGAAATTAGCCTTCAACAATATATTTGGGAGGCCTGGGCAATTTTTTTGTGAAGGTCAAATAGTCCTTCAAAATAGTATTTGTGAAGGCTACAGTCTCTCATCAAAGTATTTGTGAAGAGACTTTTAGAGTAGGACTTTTTGTGAAGGAATGGCCTTCAACCGAATTTTTTATTGAAGGAATTAATATACATTTGTGAAGGAATGATCCTTCACAAAAAGTTACATTTCCTGTAGTGAAGGTCCCAGTGAAAATCTATCAGATCATATAGCCCAGTCATCCCCCAGTATGCCTACTGGAACAAGTACAATTTCCGAAGCAAATCAAACTATCGGTATGCCGGCTGGAACAAGTAAAATTTCCGAAGCAAATCAAATTATTGAAATTTCTGGTGGTAATGATGATCAAGTACCAAATGTCAGTGATGTTCAACTGAATCCTCCAGCAGAATTTCATCAGAATGCTGCAGTTCATTCTAACATTAATGGTTTAAATGCTATATTTCCTTATAATATTCCCCAGTTTGAAATGATGCCAAATTCTACTGGACAAATTGGAATTATGGCTGGCAAGCTGCCCATGACATATGCTAGAGGGATGGACATGGGAAATAAGAACAACCTAATTCATCCTCCTGCTATGGGTATAGTAGAAAATGAAAAGTCCAAGTACAGTCTAGACGGCTCTTGCAGTAGTAACTTCGAACAGATTGCTAGTAGAAATTTAGACCCTATAAGGGAGAAGTTGTTGAATCAGAATATCATGAATTCTTAAAGTAACTTTGTCATACCGGCTTCTACAACCAACCAGTCCCAGCCCCAGCCCCAACCCGTCTCCCATTGCTGTCTGGCCATCCCTAAACCCTTCTATCATGTGCCAATTCTTTCCCCCGATGTCAAGTCTCAGCCAGTTCCCTTTATGCTAAACCTCTGATTTTTGCACCTATGTCAAAGATCCCTCATCTCCCTCATACGCGCCTGCCTCGATTTATATATCCGGGCTGGTAGATCGAACCGAGCGACGTTGTCGTCAGAGCGAGAGCAACGCCGCTTTGAAGGATATTTCCGTAGCCACTAAATTGGGGCATTTCACTTCTCTCCTTTCATTTTTTTAATATTTTGGTTGCCTACTACTGCGTAATTGTAGGTATGCCTGTGATGATTTTTCAACTAGGAAATTCAATTTTAAACATTTGATCCTTTTCTTTGAGTATCTGAGGCTTTCTAACCTGCTCTTGTCTCCAAAACTCTCTAGTATTGAATTGTAATATGGACTTTTATCACTATGCATGTTGAATAATGGGCTTGCTTCCTGACCGATACGACCTTTTCCTTCTCCCTTTCTTCCCCAGTCTCGTTGGGATGCTGCATATTGCTAAAAATTGAAACCACAGTTTTTAATTCAATGAACCGTAGATTATTCTCCCTTTTACTCTCATGATTATTTAATTGGTCAATTTCCGATGTTGATAGCCTTCTGCTGCATGCATTTGATTTTTGCTTTTTGTTAATATGGAAAGGAGCATCCAGTTTCATTCTTTTAAGTATTACCATGATATCCGTTCATCCCATGTTATCTTATTTGTCTCTATTGTTTAGACAAACTAAAGCCACGGTAAGGACTCCCTTGTTGCTAACTGTTATTTCTTTTTTATGTTGAATGTCTCTTCCTTGCTGATAACATAACATGACATCGCTTCTAATTGTATTCCAAGGAGGATCGCAAGGCCAACACCAAACTAGTGTAGGCTGGAAGTTTAAGCTGAACCCAACGTATAAAGTATAAACATATTTGCTATCAATATCCACACTTTGACTGTGCATACAACTCAGGTATATGGTTAAGTTACTTTTCTTTTGTCAGTTGAACTGTTTTACTCTAGGTCTGATACTTTGATTGGTTTTATGTATCTTGTCTGGTAAATGTTGGAAGCAAAACTTCTCCACTGGTTTTATCTAATGGGATTACTGAACTAGAATTTTAAGTTTCTCAGTTTTCTGTGAATTTCTAGGTTATTTAAATAGCATTTAGTTTTAGAGCTCCCCTGAAGTTACCCTAAAAATAACTTCCCTTCCATCCTGATGGTGCCTCCATGTGTTGAGTCTGTATCATAAAACCTTATAACGGACCACCAAACCAGTGGGATGACAATTATTGTAGTAGTAGATATTGGCTAGAGGACTTCCACTCAGCCAGACAACTTCAGACTTGTCGATGCTCTTTTTCTATTTGGGCAGTGGCAAGTAATATCTCTTGCGGTCTACAAACTATTGAACCACAATACGTGTGGATTGCTACACATCTTCAAGTGAACTGAGGGATACATAAGATATATGCACACTTAAGTTATCAAGGTTGGTTTGAAGACACTAGTGCATTGCTCAATAATCAATGTTGTTTACGTATGTTGTTTAACCAATTGGGACTGACATGATTCTCCAGATCATTTTTTTCATGTTGCACACTTTACTGCTACTAATTGATAAAAACAGGACCATGCTGATATAAATCAATATATATTATTTGGATAGAACCCATCGACTCAAATCTTTAAACATGAGCAGTGCCATAATGTTTCACTGTTTGATGTTTATTTCTACAATATGAACATCAAAATTTAGAAGTAATACAGTGAAGGTCTTCTTAGAATTATCTCATATATACAATATGATGCACACTTAACAATAAACATATGCCTAAAGTAATGAACCGTATCTTTAAAGAATAACAAATTAGCATCCATGAAACACTTTTTGGATGTTTGATTATGTTATTACTAAAACTTACAATTCAAAATTTATATTTGACTCTAATGTGTTGTTGTTATGTTTTAGTTTTTTTAAAGGAGGTATGGTCCAACATTTTCTCATATCAGGTGAAGCAAGGCTTGGCTTCAATATTCATCTTCATAATACAATCTCAAATTTCCACCTGAAAATTTATTTAAACTTACTGTTGAATTTGGTGTACATTGGATTTACATCTAGACTTCATGAAGAAACAACGACAAATGGAGTTTCTGCAATGATTTAAGAGCATCGTGCTTCTTGACAACAGTAGAAATGCAACCATGATTCTCAAGGAGAGGCACAATCTGCTGAAAGATTCTAGAAGGGAGAAGATTTGTAAAGCTCATGCGTTCTTAACGATGTTTCTCAAGGAAAAACACAATCTACGAAAAGCAATTTATATGGGAGAAGAGTTTGTAAAGATCAAATTGTTCAAGTACTATATTTCTTAACAAATCTTGTGTTTGACAATTCTGGATAGAACCACTCTTTCTTAATTTGGTCATTTCTACACTGGTCAGTCGAAGTTTTCTCCACATTACCTGTAATTTTATTGGCTAGGTTGGACATGTTGATCATGTTTCCTACATGTTTCATTAGTTAATCACTATAATGATATTCATTTTGATCATGATATGCAAACAACTCAAGATATATGTGCATATCCTAAGAATGGTAGGATTTATCAAATTACACAATCTAATAGTATTTTGGAAAAAATATGACGAGTACTTGTTTGTTGTGGAGAAGTATAGAGTTTTTGTCCACTTGTCATGGGTTCCTTTCCACTCAAAGACCTTTTTCTTTGTAAACCTAAATATAACATAGTAACGGTTTTAATTTATTTGAAAAAGTCATACTGTTTTTATACAAATTAATTGTAAAAATATGATTTCAACATGTACTACCTTCTCCAATGGTTTGAGTTTTTTGTATAGTATCTTTGTTCTGAACAACTTCTCCTGCAAAGCACCTCTTTCCAAATTTTCCTATATAGTTCATACAAACAAAATTAACTTAATCAAAAAAATAATTGAATAAAATTTCACCATTATCACACCATCCAAATTTTCATTTGACTTCATATTGTAAATCTTTGCGGTGTGCTTTAGCATGCCAGTCCCAGGAGAAGCATAATTCTCCCTTATCCCATCTGACAAACCTATAAATAGTATTATTAAATTTTTAGCAGAAGAATGTAATATAAAAGCATGTACATTATCATGTACTAAAAATATAAGATGAAATTGTTCAAGTACCAAATTTCTTCATAAATCGTGTGTTTGACAATTCTGGGTAGAACCATTGTTTCTTACTTTGGTTCTTGCTACACTGGTCAGTTGAAGATTTCTCCAAATTACCTGTTATTTTATTGGGTAGGCTAGACATGTTGACCATATTTCCTACATGTTTCATTTGCTAATTACTACAATGATATTCATTTAGATCATACTATGCAAACAACTCAAGATATATGTGCATATCCTAACAATGGTAGAATTTATCAAATGACACAATATATTGCTGGAAAAAGAATATGAACGATTAGCTTAGATAATCGGGAAAGTTCATCCATTAAGATTTACAAATTATTTTGAATGAATAGAAAAAAAAATTGAAATAATAAATCACAATGCATTTAGTTGATTGAATCCCATAAAAGATTCCCATCTTTGTCCATCCATACTTTCTTCTTTGCAATTTTCATAGATAGCGATTTCACTACATCAAGTCTCTTCCAATTGCAAATATCAAATTCATCTGATGGAAATGCCGAAAGTGTCATAGGATTGAACTCTTGTTCTTGAAATGGACTTTGATCGTTAAGAACATCATCATCTGCTTCCTTTTCTCTTGAAATTTATAAATCACGTGGTGGCGATTCAATCGCAGCCATCCAGTTACTCTTAGAAAGGTCCCGAACATAGAATCATTACTCTACTTGATATGCCAAAATAAATGGTTCGTTAACTTTCAATTTACGTTTGATATTGACACTAACAAAACCATATTTATCCCGCTGAAAACCTCTCCCTTCATTATGCATGTCCCACCACTCAATCCTGAAAATGTGAACTCTTCTCCCACCAGTATAACTCAACTCTAAAATATCATTCAAAACACCATAGTAGGAAAAGGTCCCATTAGTTGCCTCCGCTTTAACACGAACACCTCTATTTTGTGTTGTCAACCTATTATCACGATCAATGGAATGAAATCGGAAACCATTAATGTCTAAGCCAGTATAAGATAACACCCGCATATCAGGTCCACGAGATAAACTCAGAAGCTCGTCATCGACCATACCCTCTTTATGTAACTGAACCACCTAAAAAATTAAAAATATCAATATTTACTATAAACACCATCAACATTTTTAAGTTATGAAATTATATACAACCTAGTAAAATGTATACTCACCTGAGACTCCAACCACTTTGGGAATTTACATTTATGTACCGCATCAATATCATCAACACCAGTTTCTTGAATAAGATGTTTATGATAGCTACATAAACATATAATATTATAAATAATATTTTATGGTTGTGATTATATAAGAGTTAAAATAAACTAAATTACCTTGCAAATGGTGTAATTGTGTCTGAATATTCTAACACGTATTTGTGGACCTGTTGCCATTCAGTGATAGTTAGGTTCTTAGTGATACCCACTGATAGTGTCTTCCCAATTTTGTTAAAAGTAGGTAATTTTGATGATATTTGTGTCTCTTCAAGTTCATGGTATCATGATTGATGGTCGATACCAATGTCATTCTCCTTCATATATCTTGAGCAAAATGTTAAACATTCATTTGTGATATACATCTCTGCTATGGAACCCTCGGGTCTGCTTTTATTGCGTACATAAGATTTTAAAGTACGAAGATGCCTACATAATAGGAAAAAAATTACACCCACATTACACGATTAATTATAGAAAAGATATAAGAGATATTAACCTCTCGATTGGGTACATCCACCTATACTGGATTAGACCTCCAAGAATTGCTTACTTTGCTAGGTGAATAGGCAAATGTACCATTACATCAAAGAACGACGGTACAAATATTTGCTCCAACTTACACAATGTTATGGCTATATGTTTCTCCAACCTTTGCAAATCTTCTATCCTTAGAATTTTAGAACACAACTCCTTGAAATACATGCTAAGTTCAATTAATGCCTCTAATATAGGTTTTGGAAACAATCCACGAACTGCAAGAGGTAGGACTTTATGAAAGAACACATGTAAATCATGAGACTTCATGCCAGCAATTTTTCGATCTTTCACATTCACACATCTAGACATATTTGAACAAAATCCATCTGGAAACTTGATTTCCTTTAAGAATTCACAAAGAATGCTTTTCTCCTCTTCAGATAATGTAAAGCATGCAATTAGAACCTCTAGCTTTCCATTAACAATTCTTGGAAAAAGTTCTTGTCTTATTTGCATATATTTCAAATCTTTGTGGGCTTTTGAATTGTCTTTTATTTTGTCATCAATGTCCATGATCGTGCCAATTAAACTATCACATATATTCTTCTCAATGTGCATAAAGTCAAGATTGTGGCACAAAAGAAGTCCCTTCCAATAAGGAAGATCAAAGAAGATACTCTTTTTCTTCCAAGCATGACGACGCTTCATTTTTTAAGATTTTGTCTTTCGCTTGCCAAGGTTTGTCACAAACAACTCATGTACTTGTTTTAAAGCATCTTCTCCGGAGAGCTCATGAGGAGGAGGGAGGAGTTCCTTTTTTCCATCAAATGCATGCTCATTTTGCCTCCATCTGTGATCTAGTGGTACAAATCAACGATGTCCCATGTAACAAAATTTCCCACCATGTCTCAAACGTAGAGACCATGTATCCTTGTGACAACAAGGGCATGCTAACTCACCTTGGGTACACCATCCAGACAAGTAACCATAAGCTGGAAAATCATGTATTGTCCATAATAATGCAGCATGCAATTGAAAATACTAGTTAGAAACAACATCATATGCTTCAACACATACATCCCATAAATCTTTTAACTCCTCTATTAATGGTTGCAAATACACATCAATCTTCTAAGTCGGAGATTTTTTTCCAGGAATTAGCATAGATAAAATTAAATAATCTTGTTTCATACACATCCATGGTGGTAAGTTGTACGGGATAAGGACAACATGCCATATGCTATAATTAACATTCATGTTTCCAAATGGATTAAAACCATCAAAAGACAAACCAAGTATAACATTACGAGGGTCGCTAGAAAAATATGGATGCATCTCATCAAATCTTCTCCACTCTTCAGCATCAGCTGGGTGTCTCAACTTACCATCATTGTTACATTTTTCTTGGTGCCATCTCATCTCAACAGCTGTTTTGTAGCACATGTACATTCGTTTCAGCCTTGGTATCAATGGAAAGTACCATAAAGTCTTATAAGGAACCTTTTTCCCCAACTTAAACTTCTTTCTACTCTTTCTGATGGGCTTTTCTTTAGAAGTTTTTTCTATAGATGTGTATTTCCACCTAGAGTTTCCACAAGATGAACACATATCATCATTCTTGTGATCCTTCCAAAATAACATGCAATGTTTGGAACATACATCTATCTTCACATAGTCTAGGACTAGATCAGTTAGATACTTTCTAGCTTCATAAAAAGAACTCGGAATATGACAACCCTTGAATGCCTTAGATAATAATGTGATCCACCTATCAAAACACCTATTGCTCATCCCATGAAAGCCCTTTATCTGCAACAATTTCATTGTGAAGGATAACTTTGAGAATCATGTACTTCTATCAAATAGTGGTTCCTCAGAATTTTTCATCAGCCTATAAAAATTAGAAACTTCATCATCTAGATCAACCTCATGTGTCTCGTCCATTTGATCATATTCAGGGACAAAACTATGAGGCATTCCTAGCCCATCCCTGATCATTCCCCCTATGTCATCAACCTCATTTTCAAAATCATCTCCATCATCAGAACTACTCAATTGAATAGATTCACCATGCATCAACCAAAACTTATACCAATCAGTTATACCATGGACTATCAAATCAGTTTTGACTTCCTTTGTAGTTTTGTGGCTTCTGTTAATGCATTTCACACAGGGACAATGAATCATTCCATTATTCTCAACATTTTGAGTAGCAAACTGAATAAATTTATTCACACCATTGATGTATTCCTCAGATAATCTATTTTTATTTTGCATCCAACTCTTGTCTATTCCATCCATTGAATCCTATGAAGATGAAAGCCATTTTTGAAAATGTAATTATGGAAAATTGGTTATCATAGTTTATTTACTACATGATCTACTATGAAATAATAACAACAAATGTGGATAGAATAACTTTAAAAAAGGAGTTACAAAGATGCAAACAACAATTTTACACAATGAACAATGTATATAATAAGCATTTCAAGAAAGCAAAGTTATGAAGTTGCCCAATTGTATGGCTTTTATCAAATCAATCATATGTATAATATGTAAAATGCAATGAAAAATTTTGAAGTACACTCACTTAACAACCCTGGTTGAAGAGAGCCCTTTTTTGTGTCAAAGAGAAGTGGATTCATTATAATTTATCTAATCACTAAAAAAATAACATATTTTCAAATTCTAATGGAATTTCGAATAGAACAAACCAAGTAAAATATATAAAAAACATTTTCAAATTACAAATGCATAACTAGACAAAAATAAAAGAAGAAAAGGAGAAAATGTTATATGCTATATATGTGAGAATCTTAAAGGATCAATAAATCAGTGTAGATCTTGAGATAGGCTTAACTAGTTTATTATCTTGTAGTATAGTATTTAAATTCTACCACTATCTTGGGATAGTGTTTGAGGGAACTCACTAACGACCTCACCTCCTCTACCACCTCCTTTCTGCCACTCGTGCACAGACACATATGATTTATATTTAAGTATATTACTCTACTTAAGGAATGACATAATAAAGATTTCTATTATGTCATATGAATTATTATTCACAGACATATAGGATTTCTTCATTAACATACATTAGTAGAACTAAATGACATATAATTACTAGTTGTCTAGGAGTTCACTACATTGTTCTATGTGAACCAAGGAAGCACAGACACTTCTAGACATCCCTTGTGTCTGTGTCGGACACGTTTTGGACACAAACACTTCCCGGACATGGCCCAAAACGTTTTGGACACAGCTGGGACGTGTCCAGTTCATTTTGGTCTTTTTCTACACCCCAGACACGGTTGGGCACTGCCCGGACACTTCCTGGACACGTCATTACAGCAGCTGCTGCTATAATAGCCTATTTTACAACGCAAATGTTGAACATACAGCTACTGTTATGTCCTATGACTGAGAATCAAATAGAAAGGTCCTGACTAGTTTAACCACTATGTAATCATGACATAGACATGGTGTTGGGTTTTTCCATTCTCCACCTAAAAATTTTGTAATCTAATGTTATGTGAATAGATATTTTAGGCTTTAGAGTGGAACTATTCATCATTCAAGTGTTAATTATAAGAGATGAGTATGTCTCTAGTTGAGAGTGAACCAAACAGATAGAGCCTGACTAGTTTAACCACTATGCAATCATGAAAAAGATAGGGTGTTGGGTACTTGCATTCTCTACCTTTTCTACCCTCTTTGTAAGACAATATCAGTGGATATGTATGCTCTTTTTCCTATCATGGATTTTCCATAAAGTCTAGCTCCTTCATGCATGGTCACCCTAGTATGGGATAAGTGAATCTGAGGCCTTACAAATCATAGTTATCATTAGTTGACTGATTATATGTAACAAGTATATCAGTCTATATGCAAGGGAAATAGGTACATATATACAAGCACCCTAAACCTTGAGAAAAAGAATCCGATCTTGGCCACATCCAAGCATACACATTATAGAACTAGACCATGAAGCATACCTTCAAACATCCAAAATAAAGGTACTTAATCCTGACCCAAACTCAACCTTCCAAGCATCTAAAGCAAATAGGTGAGATAAGAAAAACCAAGACTAGGAAATCTAGCTCAAGGAACTAGGGGGGACACTGATAGACCGGGAAAACCAACAATCTCCCCTACATTGAAAAACTTGGGTTTAAAAACATCAAACAGACCCATGTCAATAGAAGGTCAATGAACATACCTTCGCAACATCCAAATAAGGTTGAAAGTTCCTTTGAATCCATAAACACAAGGATCTTTTGGAACTAGACCCAAGAAGAGGATATAAAAGAAAAGGGGATCAGCCATCTTAAGCCAGACCACCACTATCTCAAAGCATCTGAAACAAAAAACAGAGCCAAAAAATGTCTTCCCTGGGGGGATGGGGGATATCTGCACAGCCATTCCTCACCAGCAATCTAAATTAAACTGTGATCCTTTAGCTCATTTGTAAGTGGTTTTTGATTTGACCCATATGCTCCTCCTTAATAATTATGAAAATTTACATCACACATTAATAACTATGCTACTTATATTTTATAAAGGATATCTGAACAATGTGAATATCAATACGTATTGAGTGTTAATATTTGTTAGACACATACATCAAGGTTATTAGTAGGCATGACTTGTCTAATTCATTTAGATTCAAACTTATAAAAGATCACATGAGTTGTTGTGTCACTACCAACCAATGACCTGAATTGTGCAAAATTAGAAGCTAGATATTTGGAAGATCATACTATCTGCCTTTATTGACAAATCACAAGGAAGATAGATAATTGGAAGATGAAAATGTTATTTTTTGGTAGGAAATTGAGTTATTTAACTCAATTCTTTCTGCCCTGCACTTATTTTGTTCATTCCCCATGCCCTCTTCTTTTATTTTAGTAAAACTAGTAGAAGCTTTATTTGGGAGATTCCAAATCTGGAGAGAAGATCCACCATGTCAAATGGGATATAGTTTATAGACCAAAGAAGAAAGGATGTCTGGGTAGTATAAGAGTTGGTGATATTAAATAAGCTAATTTTATGATTAATGCTTGGAATGTGACATCTAAAAAGACATTTTATTGGTCAAATGGTTGAATTATATACTTATAGACATAATCATTTTGATCATATAATCTAGATCTAATTAATCCTAGATGCGGAAGCATATCGTCTATATGAAGAATATTCTAATGTTTCTCATAAAAATCCAAATCTGAGATAGATAAAGTATTCTAATGACCCATGAGCCTGAAATTGAAGGTAGTGGATTACATGTAGGGCTGGCAAAACCTGACCTGACCCGCTCGACCCGACCCGACTCGACCCGACTAAAGCAGGTTCGGGTCTTGATTTTTTCGACCCGACCCGAAATGACCCGAACCCAAAAAACCCGAAATTATTTGTGGGTCGGGTCCGGGTTTGCAATTCTCGACCCGCAATACCCGCTCGACCCAAAATTATATCTTCATATGTATATATATATTTTTCCATATTCTAGCCATATAAATTTTTAACACATACAAACATAAATTTGTGATAGTTTATATAAGTCTTTGCTTGCAAAACAATAATTAATTAGCAAATTATGCAGCAATTTCGGGTCTAGCGGGTTTGAATTTTCAGGTTTTTTGGGTTTGCATTTTCGGGTTTTTTAGGATTGCATATTATATAATATTTTCGGGTCCATCGGGTTCATCGGGTCTGAGCCACAAATATGAATTTCGGGTTCGGGTCATGCAGGTATGACCCATAATTATTTTTGGGTCGGGTTCGGGTCGAGTATATTTGACCTGACCCGAATTGACCTGAAATAGGACCCGCTCAACCCGGACCTGATTGCCAACCCTAATTACATGGTTGATCTATATGTTTAATATTTTTTAGATCTTCTTTTCTCATTTAAATATAGGCAAGTTTGTATGATTATGTTAGATTATAAATTTCTTATTTATCATTACTTCTTTCTTATTCAAATAAAATGATAATTGATCTATGTTTTCTTACTATAATAAGCATGCCCAACAACATCATCTTTGACTGAATTTCCACTTGGGTGATAATTTTTGGACTTAAGGAAGAATACACATTTAGATATTAACATGATAAATTGATCGAGATATGATTTTTTTTAATTAAAGTAAGGAAGATACAAGGTTACGACAAACATACTAAGCAAACGGATATTGGTAAACTGTTACATAGAAGAGCTACAAACAGTTCATCATTGTCATGTCAAGGCATTCTTAAAATAATCTCAAATCAAATGATTCTAATACTTTCCTAAAAGTTACATTTTGGACAAGGGAAACTCAACTTTGTCAAATAAACTATTTGGATCTATTATTCATATGTAGCTAAAAAGCGCATATCTTGATTGATGTCTTTTCTTGGATATATTTCATTCTACAATCACACTAATTTTAACTTAAGAGGAACCTGGAGTATAATCCGTCTATGTCTACAGAGTACAAATGTTTAAAAATGCAATAAATGGTTGTCCTAGTTATCCCACATTGCAGTCAATTGGCAAGTGATGCAAAACTCAGTTAGGGAGTGAAATTAACACACATAAGTCAAAAGTAAAGATCCAAGTAAGTTTTTTTGTGGAAATGCATCAGCATGGCATCAAACACATAGAAATTAAAGATCATGTTAGGATAGCAACATGGGTCATAAAGTCACTGAACCGAGCATACATGGATGTCATCTTCACTATCTATTATCCAACATATGGTCAGGTCTCCTTCATATTAAAGAGTAAAAATAATATGATTATGCTAGAGGTGGAATCTGGAATTACCTATACCATATAGCTATATAGGCAGTTTGTTCATTCCTACCTGGTCTAAACTGTGCATTCTCTCAACCCTCCCTTAAGTCCCCTTCCTATTTGGGTTTTCTTATTAGAGTTTTATGACACATGATTAACTTTTTCTCAAGGTTTGTGAGGGGAATGCTCTCTCAAGTATCATTCACATGTATACATGGTGTGCAATTCATCTTCTATTGATGTTTTTTCTGCTACTTTATTCTCCATTCTCCCTTAAATGTGGGGCGAATCAAATTTATCCAGTCTTTTTAGAAAAATGTAAGCTATATAATATTTGATAGTAATTTACATTCAACCATGTCATTAGTCTTAACTTATTCATGGCCTTTTGCATTGTATTGTAATTGACTATATGTCCTATCTATAGTGTGTTGATGATTTGAAAAAAATGCATAATTTATAATGGAACTCTTCTTCCGTTTTATCTTACTGATGTACCTTTTAGTCTATTATAGTAGGATCTGGTCTTTGTCGACCCAAATTACATGATCTTTTTCCTCTTCAAGCATGCAAAGGATATAATATTTTTCTAATATCAGTCCATTGCCTAATATCTGGTTGTGATGTAATGAGTTTGGGAACAAATTTCTTGGCTGATGTTAGTGCATCGTAATGATTACTTGGTGACAATGTAAGCATTTGCAATGAACCATGACTATTTGATTTTGTTTTGATAGTAAAAATAATTTGTTGTTACTCTTTTCTACAATTCTTTTTAACAATAGTTTTAAATCATCTTGATTGTAGGTCAACAATTAATGGTAATATGGACCATAATGGCCAAATTTAAAAAAGGCATGAGGCGTAACGAGACGTAAGCCTCAGAATGTACCTAGGCATTTATATTATATATAATATATATATATATATATATATATATATATATGTTATATTATAATGTACGTATATGTATGCACAAGTATGTACATTCACATAGGCATACACAAGTATACATATTTAAAAATTATATGCATATATATATGTATATATATATATATATATATATATATATATATACATATGCAAGTACACCAAATATACAAAAGAATACAAAATATCAACATATATACTTGCCAATCTTTACACATCTTACAATTATATACATATACATGCACAAATATATACATGTAAATGTATACCATGTGCGACATAACATGTATATGCATATACATTATAGATACATACACATATACATAGATATATAGACACAAATATACATGTTTAGATACATATGTATGTATATACACATATATATAGATTAGACACATAAATATACATATTTAGATACATATATATGTATATTTACACATATATATAGATTATACATGTGCATAAGACTTAAATTGGGGTCTGAACTAAAGCTTACGCATTGGGAATGTCCCAACACCTTTTTATGCTTCGCCAAAAATGAGGTGCACGCCTCTCACCTAGACAGTGAGGCACACACCTCGAGGTGCATTGCGGGCTATCTCACCTCAAGGTGTACGCCTTTGAAGCCCCGAGGCGTGCCTTTTTGTTCCATGATTACGACTGACAGTGCCTTGAGAACATGACCACACCATGGACCACCTACAGGATAGGCACCCGCAAGGATCGGACCCAAAATGAGAACCTGAAATTGAAGAATTTGTCTACTTGACTTTTTTATTGTAAATAATTGCTTATGAAAATCTATGTTTTTGTAAGAAAACAAACGGAAGGTTATAAGACATGTAACTACACCTACAAATATATGATCTACATATTTATGTTGCATCCTTTATAATAATTCCAATATTTTGGTCATGTGGTGGACTTCCTTTAGTATGAATGCCACAATCATAGAAAATGTATATAGCTTAAATAACAATGATAAAAGTTGCATAGGGCAAACAGTTCGAGATGCAAAATAGTTCAAATAGTAAGTATCAAGGAAGATTTTATCAGCCTCTAACTATCAATTTTCATTATATTACAGTTGGCATACTAAGGCAACCGTCCATGACACGGATTCATGCCAATATATAGGAAGATATTTTATTTGTGTTTGTGGCTATGAATTGCTTCATTTTCATGTAGTTGAAAGTTTCCTTGTCATTAGCCTGCAACATTGCACAGCCACCAAAGGAAAAAATGCAAGCCTTCTCTAGAAAAATACATACCTGCAATCTAATTGTAGGATGATTAATTATGAGGGCAGAAGATCTACTGGCTGAACACAAAAAGATGCAATAGGCTACTGATTTATTCACATGCAGACAGAGAGATCATTTGACCGGGATGGCCGCCTGCCAAGTTGAAAAGGGAGAAGAAATCAGAGGATGTAGACAGAGAGATTAGTTGACCGGGATAGCCGTCTGCCAAGGTGAAAAAGGGGCAGAAATCAGAGGAATGGGAAAGGGGCACAAGATAGAAAATACAAGTAGGGAAGGAGGCACTAGTACAGACACATACCAAGACCAAGAAGATACGGTGAGGCAATGGAGGGGCAACAACGCAAGCATGTATGGCGGTGCTTAACGGTTGCAGGTTGCGGACGACGCTAGACAAGAATTGGAGGCCAGACAACACGACGTCAGGGACACTGCAATTGTAGGTGAGCTGGCGCACGAACCGTGATGTGGCAAGAAAAGGGTGGGTGCGGCTATGTGACATAGTGGCTGGAGGCACGAGGTGAGACTACCTAGCATACACAATCGATTAGAGAGGTGGGGGGAGGAGTGTCGTGATTCTCTAGTAGAGGAATACAAACAGAAACTAAGGAAATGAACCGGCCGTGTTGTGAAGTGATCAGTTGGCAGAGTTGATAATTTCAAAATTATTAAATAGAAACACTTAATTCTTGGATATAGCAGTATCCTTTCCTTAACAAACTAGGTTCTTTGGCGGGACATCCAGATTTGGCGCCATTGCACTTTGCTTATTAGTATTTTTAGCTATATACACTTAATCATGACAAAACTTGTCAAATATGCCGATATTTAATGCCGGATTAAGTGGAATTCATTGTAGTGCCACCAGTGGGGGCAGGAAACTATGCAAGTATTACAGAGTCTTCTGAGCCGTTTGCATCAAATTCTAGTTCTTCTAGCATCATACTCACAAAGGAAGAATATGATACATTTATTCTGGCTACACAACATATGAGTGTGGGATCTTCTTCTTCCTCACCAAAAATCTGGCTTCTACCCCTGGTAATTAGGCTACCTCCCTACTAGCTTCTGGTTCAACTTCTTCATGGGTGGTTGATTCTGGAGCATCACATCATATGACCGGTATGAGGAGACTACTTCACTCCATTGACTCACATATTCCTCAAAAATCTGTGACCATAGAAGATGGTTTAGTGAGGAGAGTGTTAGCAAGTGGATCTATTTCTCTGAATCCAAAAATTAATCTTAAATCTGTTTACTATGTGCCTGCATTTCCTTTCAATCTTCTTTGTGTTGCAAAATTAGTTGATACTGTGAACTATCTAGTAACGGTTGGGCCTTCTTGATTTGTATTATATGATCTCAAGAGTATGAGGAAGATTGGTGGGGGGGCTAGGAAAGGTTATCTCTACCTCTTCCACAGTGACAGTCTGCCTCATCAAGTATCTGCTCCTGCTCCGGGTATCCTTTTGAGTGGTTCTCCCTTACCGTGGCACTACAAATATGGACACCCGTCGTTGGAGAGCTTGAGAAAGTTAGAACCTGAGTTGTCCCAAGTGTCTTCATTAGAGTGTTAGTCCTATCAATTGGGAAAACATCATAGACTGTCTTATCCCAGTCGTGTCAATAAATGGATATCTTGTCCCTTTGAGTTAGTCCACAATGATGTTTGGGGTCCTGTAAAGACCAATAGTTATAATAGTTTTCGCTAATTTATTTCCTTTGTGGATGATTTTTCACGCATGACGTTGATTTATTTATCAAAGAGTTGAGAGTCTGTGTTATCTATTGTTAAGCATTTTCATCAATAAATAAAAGTTAAATTTGATTGCAATATTAAAATTCTTCAATCTCATAATGCCTTGGAATATGTTCAAACTGCTATGGCTGATTTTTGGAGCTCTATTGGGACGATTCATCATACATCTTGTCCTTACACTCCTTAAAAATGAGGTAGCTGAGCGTAAAAATTGTCATCTTCTTGATATTACCAGGACTATTATGTTTCAATCCAATGTCCCTAAGAGGTTCTAGTCTTATTCTTTACTTACTGCCTATTTCTTGATCAATATGCAACCCTCTTCGGTGCTTCAAGGATGTACTCCCTTTTCTATCTTACGTCAAAAAGATCAGCCTTTCCTTGTTCCTCTCAAAGTGTTTGGGTGTACTTCTTTTGTCCACAATTTTGATCCTAAGGCTGATAAATTATCTCCTAGGTCTATTAGGACTCTCTTTCTTGGGTACTCCAACACTAGCAAATGATACAAGTGTTATTGTCCCAGTCTTCGCCGTATGTTTGTGTCTCGAGATGTAATTTTCCATGTATCTACACCATATTTCTTGAATGTTTCCAGTAAGGGGGAGAAATTGTGTGAAAGTGAGAGAGTGCCACCATCAGACATCGATGAGAGAGTGCCACCTATCATTCCTGACTATACTATCATTCAGGAAGAGCAGCCAGCAGGTGATCCATTAATTCAACAATATCAACATCTTTATAGTAGATGAGGTAGGCATGATACAGAGGAAGTAGCGACTCCAGTCTCTGAGCCTTCCCCATATTCCTCTACTCAAGAGATTTTTGCAGAACCATCTGACCTTGATGTTCCCATTATTGTTCACAAAGGTACTCGTTCATTTACTATTCAACATCCTATTGTGTTGTTTTTCAAAATTATCCAAGCAGGCCCATCCATTTGCTCTTGGGATTGATTCTGTGGTCATTCTAAGAACTCATCTTGATTCTATGAATGATACTGGCTAGAAATAGGCAATGCATATGAAAATGTCTGCTCTTCTACAAAACAACACATGAGATCTTATTGACTTACCTTCAGGGAGAAATGTTGTGGGTTGTAGATGGGCATTCACAGTAAAAAAATAATCCAGATCGTTCAGTTGAGCAGTTGAATGCTAGACTGGTGGCAAAGGGTTATACTCAGACATATGGACTTGATTTATTTGAGACCTTTTCACCAGTGGCTCGTCTAAATTCAGTATGGATCCTTATCTCTCTAGCTACTACCTTTGACTGGCCTCTATTTCATCTTGATGTCAAGAATGCCTTTCTCGATGGTGGTCTACAAGAAGAGGTGTACATGGAGCAACCTCCTAGTTTTGTTGCTCGGGGGGAGTGTCAAAATGTGTGTAGATTGAAGAAAGCCATTTACGGGTTGAAACAATCTCTTAGAGCTTGGTTTGACAAGTTCAGTGATGTTGTCCTAAAGATGGGCTTCTCTCATTCTGTGATTGATCACTCCTTATTTTATTCTAACTCTTCTGTTGGATCCATCATTATTGATGTATATGTTGATGATATAGTTATCACTGGCATTGATTCTACAGGCATATCATGTGTGAAGGAAGGATTTCAGGGACACTTATATACAAAGGATCTGGGCAAACTGAGATATTTTCTAGGCATTGAAGTACTTAGATCTCATGCAGGTACTAATTTTCCTCAGAGGAGATATGTGTTGGATTTACTATAGGAAGCTGGAATGAGTGAATCCAAATCGGTGTCTACTCCTATGGACTATCATGTGAAGGAGATGACTGATGATATTGATTATCCATATCCAAGTTACTACAGGAAAATTGTTGGAAAACTGATATACCTAAAAATTACTCGCCCTGACATTTCTTTTGTTGTAGGTGTGGTGAGTCAGCATATGTGCTCACCACAATAGTCACACTGGATGGCAGTCTTCTGTATTCTGAGGTATCTAAAGGATGCACCCGGTAAGGGATCACCTACTATAGACCCAAGACTCTTGTATCTACCCTTGTTCTTACTGGTTATGCAGATAGAGACTGGGCTGGTAATCTGAATGGTAGGAGGTCTACTTCTGAGTATTGCACGTTTCTGGGAAATCATTTTATCACCTGGAAAAGTAAAATGCAGAATGTTGTGGCTAGATCAAGCACGTAAGCTAAGTATCGAGCAATGGCTCATGCCTATCATGATTTGCAATGGTTTCAATCTGTACTTTCTGAGTTAAATATTTCTATTTCATCTCCCATAGAGCTCATATGTGACAACTAGGTCACTATCTATATTGTCAAGAATCTAGTTTTCCATGAGCACACTAAACATATAGAGGTTGACTACCACTTCATCAAATCAAAAATGGCAATGTGGTGACTACGCCTGTTAAATCTGAAGATCAACTTGCAGATGTCCTCACAAAGCCATTGAGTCCAACAATATTTCAGAGCTATTACAACAAGTTGGGCATACACGATGTGTACGCTCCATCTTGAGGGGGAGTGGTAATATATCTCTTTATATTCAATCATTTGTAATTTTTCCGGTGAGGTAGTAGCTCGGGTGGTTAAGAGCCCGACTCCCCAATGAAGGGACTCGTGTTCGAAACCCAGGTTGTGCTCCTCGAAAAGAAATTATCCCGTTGTGTAGGCCGGCCCACTATACGATTTAAATGTTCCCCTCGGTGTACTGGTAGTCGAGGGGGGACTGGGGGTTCACACTGCCAGGGGGGTCATGATTGTGGCGCTTCCTCGGGGGTGGTTCCCACGTTATCCAAAAAAAAAATTTTGTAATTTCTATATATTGATGGACCTCTATGTAATTTCTCCAATTTATATTAATAAAAGGGTGAGTGGTCTTGAACCCTTACACACGTTGCATTACAAGCAGCATTGCGGCAAACATTCACAAGTCTAAAAACCCCTCTTAAAATGAATTTGTTAAGTTCCCCCCACGAGTGAGAAGGCGCTACACTACTCAATGGTCTATTAAAACTGAGAAAAAAGTGAAAATGCCACTTAAGGTAGAGTTTTCACCTTGAACCAAGTGGTGCTTTCTCTCTCTTTTTTTAAAGAAATTTATAGACCGGTCCCGCAGTGTTGCTGCTTCTTTCAAGAAAACATTATTTTGAGTGTCGTTTCTAAACAAATTATACTATTTTCATAATTACCTTCAACAGGGTGCAATATAAGGCATTATTTATATCCACGTATGCTAATTTGAGTTTTTAAATCAATTTCCACCCTTAGGGATAGACTAGATATTGTATTCAGTATGTGGAAAGAGTTGCTTAGAACAATCGGAAAGAAAGCTTTCTGAATTCTGCTGGACTATGGTCTAGTAGAATTTAGAAAGCTTTCTTTCTGATTGTTCTAAGCAACTGGTCCACCAATAAAAAATGAATTTCATGTATGTACTCAGAGGCAGTCTGCTATTTAAAATGCAACCATAAAATCTTTTATTGATGAATTCTTATATAGGGATTTCTAATGCTTCTGTACAAAGCATGAACTGAAAGCTGAAACCAGTGGGAAAAAAATGACCAACAAAGCTGCCTAAAGAAACAGGTGATTCTTTTTAGGAAGGGATGGAGGATCCTGTGATTGGGATCCCCCACCATCAATTAAGTTTCTAAATTAGCTGTGGAAAGGTCTATAATGTTCGAAGGAAAAGACTGTGAATAAGAAAACCTATCTACTAGCCCTGTACGAGCCATATTAGCATCTTCATGGGCTACCTTGTTACACTTATGTCTAACATGAGATAAACTACAGAACTGGAAAAGCTGCTTCAAACAAATAATGTCCTCTGCTATGGCTCTCGGATTGTCCCTCCTTGCTCTGACATCGCTACATGCTTGGACTAATTCAGGAGAGTCGTATTCCACCTCCACCTACTCAGCGTCACGGCTGCTTGCCCACAACAATGTTGTCCTTAAAGCAATAGCTTTTGTCATCACCACATCAACCTCAATGTTGGTCTTCTCTCCTGCAACGCCTATCATCCCACCATCTTTGTTCCGCAACACCATCCCAATCGC
This sequence comes from Alisma plantago-aquatica, assembly GCA_963693085.1. Classification (NCBI taxonomy): domain Eukaryota; kingdom Viridiplantae; phylum Streptophyta; class Magnoliopsida; order Alismatales; family Alismataceae; genus Alisma; species Alisma plantago-aquatica. The sequence goes on from OY856413.1 coordinate 1,004,388,686, forward strand.
CGTTACGCCATCCTCTCCACACGAAGCATCAACGTTCAACTTGACTCTCCCTTGCGCCGGTCTAGTGCATCTTGCCATCTCGTTGCTGGTAGTTTGCCCACCACTATTACCATGTGCACACTGCTCCCCTCGGGCGGCTCTAATCATGGTCAAGGATGTCTAAAACAAGTACCCATTTTGCACCTCATTGTTTTAGAAAATGCACATGTTGCGCCCCCTCCAAACAACCCACATTGTAGCAACAATCACCTCCCTCTCATACTTGGATGGTCTTTCCAGAGCTGCCCTCATACTAGCGCCGATCTCCATGTCTTTAAAAGCTTCCACCCATCTTTGTATACCTTTTCCATTTGTTCCCAGGTCTCTGTCACATTTGGGCACCGGAATAACATGTGGGGAATCAATTCCTTCTCAGACATACATAGGGTACAAGTGTCGACATCTATGCAATGCCTATTAAAGATCATTCCCCTTGTTTCTAGGACCCTAATGCAGACCCTCCATAGAAAGTGGGTTGTTTTAGGACTCCATCTTGCTTGCCATATACTCTTCCACATCCTATCACCTTACTGAAATGTATGTTGCCGGGATTCCTCCTTGCCTAGCATCCCTAGCCAATAAGAAGAGAAGACTCAGAACACACCTCTATTTGATGAATGCAAAGCTGGTTGCCTGCAAAGAACATCTTAAAAGGTAGGAAGCTAGAAAGTTTGAAAAAAGTTGGAGGAAGGTAAAAGAGCTGGAAAATGAACTAAAGAAAGTTCAATCTCTTCCCCTGAACCAAGGAACACTCTAAAAGGCTGAGGAAAAATGCAAAGAATTACAATACTGGCTGCAGAAGAATGAGGAGTGTTGAGATGCATATGCACGTGTAAAGGAACTCAAAGAGGGAGACCGCAACACTACCTATTTTCACCAAATGACCACAAACAGGAGGCGTAGGAACTGGATAGAAGGCCTGGAAGATGAACAGGGGATTCTTAGAATACAGGAGGATGAGATCATGAAAATCGTTATGAGATACTTCTATCAACTGTTCCAAACAAGTAACCCAATAGGTTTTGAAGAAGCAGTAAAAGGTATATAGGAACTGATAAATGAATCCCAGAAAGAGGAACTGGAAAGGGATATTGTTGATGAAGAAATCTGGACAACCTTGAAACAGATGCATCCTAACAGGGCCCGAGATCGGATGGTATGAAGGTTATGTTTTACCAAAAGTACTGGAACATTGTGGGACAGGATGTGGCAAACTACAATAAGGGGTGGTGGAAAGGAAAAGGACCATGGAGGATATCAATGATACTTTGGTAGTGTTGATCCCAAAGACTGAAAAGCCCACAACAGTGGGAGAATACAAACCTATTAGTCTATGCAATGTGCTATATAAGATTGCCTCCAAGGTGATGAAAAACAGGCTGAAACCACTAATGAACAACATTGTGTTAGAAAACAAGAATGTGTTTATCCCAGGGGCAGTGATTACTTAAAACTCCCTTATTGCCTATGAATTGTTTCATTCCATGAAGAGGGTTAAAGGAAGGAAGAAAGAAGTTATTGCACTAAAGCTGGACATGTCCAAAGCATATGGATAAGACACCTATGAAGTCCTTGATTTGTTCTCTATAAAGATTCACCATCTAACCCTAGACATGACTTGATTAACAATACAAAAAGTTCCACTGAGAGTAGGGTAAAACCCACAATTGACTGTTCATTTAAAACAAGACATCCATTGTCAACAAGTAAGCTCCTAAAGTTTATCATATAATAAAAACCATATAAATAACATTATTAGGACCAACATATTCCAATATCCATCATTCCACTTTATTGGAGGAATAAACATTATATCTTGACCATTGGGTCAAGTTCATATATTAAAACCATCAATTACAGTATAGATCCGACCATTGCATCAAGTTACCCAAGAAACCATTGGTCTAAGGCTTAATTGATGCTAAAACTATATAACTAACTCACCATAGGTTTTGGAGATTTGATCCACCATTATTAGTGACCATTAAGTCACCATAGGTTGTTATATCAACACTATATTCATTAATCAACATCAAATATCAAACTAATATCACCATTGATTGATAGCATCATTAGGGTACTTAGTTGTTAATCACTAGGCTTCTAATTAGGCCAAAACATGACCTAAGGGGTGAACGTCAGTTGACACCCTTGGTTACCACCATCAATTGTCATGAAGACAATTTCATAGGGTTGTTGCAATAGTACCATCATCGGGTCATGGGTTTATAGAAGAAACGTCTTAAAACCCTAAAATTGACCATTGGTTGATAGGTGCTTAGCACCATAGGTTGTCAAACTAACATGATATAAGTCATATTATACCTTAGGAATAATGTATACATGATCATGGGTTCATCTATAACTGAAATCAGAACATGGAACATTACAAAAATCAAAATCCAAGTCAAGCATAGCTTTTTAGTGCATGGATCATCATTTTCAAGCAAGAACATCATCTAGAAAGCTTTTGGTAAGTAATAAATGTGGAGAAAGTTATAAAACTTACTCTAATGAGAAAATGAAACCTCGCACAGAAGAAAACTCGAGAATTTAGGGTAGAAAATCCAAGCATAAGCTATGAACTCGTCCATCTAGCACCTTTCTTCATCAAATGAGCAAACCCTAAGCATAAGGAGCAAGAAAGGTAGGGTTTTAGAGCTTTAAAGCAATTTCTGCCATGGAACAGCAAGGTTCCAACCTGGAGGAAGGTCTAAGGAAGGAGAAGAGAAAGATAAATGGATAAGGAAGGAATAAAATAACTTGCCTTGGTCGAAATCCTTACAAGATGACCTTGGAAACCCTAGGTAGGGCTAAATGGAGCTCTAGGGGACCTTCTTCTCCAAAAAGAGATTGTATTATACCTTAGAGCACTTGGTTCTGTAGAAAATAGAGTGGATTCATTGCTCCAGGTTAGAGGAAAGATAAAGCAAGTAAAGTTTCATACTTGGGCAAGGAAGAGGTAAATATAACCCATGGATAAGGATGGGAGCAAGCATGAGGTGTAAAAGTAGCTTCCCCATGTGTCTATGGCCTTAAACTATTAAGAATATACAACCACACAGACAAGCAGCTCCCCCATCATCCTTAAATACCTTCTTATATTTCCTTTGTCAAATTTCCCAGCCAATCACATAATTTATTAGTTGATAGCTACTAAAGGTAGCTCATCCGTGATGGGGTAAACCCTAAAATACCCTTAGAGAAAACACCTTCAAACCAAGGATTAAACAGGTGTCCCATGGCTTAAAAATATGAATAATTATGAGAGAATATCTAAGGAACATAATGCAAGTGATAAATTGCAAATATAGCATCTCAATTGGGTAAATTGTAGAAAAGTCCAAAATGTATATAAAATTGTATAACTTGCTCAAACAGTGTCCAAATTGGACCAAATTTGAAACTTAAGCTTGTATTATGATTTCAAAGAATATAAAAAGGTTATATTAGGGTTATAAGTATTAAATTGTGATAATTAATCTTATTCAACTCATTAAGCAAGTTTAGGGGCCTTATAGCTATAAAGCCCTAATAGGGATTTCACCCCTGAAATCTAAGGTAAAGAAAGATGGGTAATTCCTTTGGGCCTCATCCTATTACCTTCACATGGTTACTTGCATATAATGGTGAGGACACATCATTAATACTTATATCCTCTTGGGTCAACACAAAAAACCCCACCTAAGAAGACATTCTCAATATGGAATGTTGAAACTTGTTGTGTCATGTATACAACTCTAATAGTAACTTTCAACTTTAAATTCTAGCTATCAACCGGAAATTATATCTATTGTATCAACACATTACTCAAAATTCATACTCGCTGGCTCTTATCAAACATTGAACATTATGTATCTCTTATTATATGTAACTTATGTCATCCACTCTAAATCTTATGCATTGATATTTGATCCTAGGTTTATCTAAAAGAAACATGATATCACATATCTATTATAGAATAACTTTTGTTTTTCTTTCCAAACAACATTTAGAGGGTCATCATCAACTCTCTCTCCCTCTCTCTCTACAAAAGAGGAATACTTGGAATGTTCATTTAATAAACATCTCCAACCTTCACATATTTCTTATATTATTAATACATCTTGGATACTAGGATTCATTACCTTGGTATCCACCTCATGTGCTATAAGCAACTCACATCCTTATATCATCTACATTTATGACCATAACAAATATCAATGCATATAAGAGGAGTCTTCCTAATTATTGGAAGGATCAAAAGAAAAATCATCACAAACTTTATGAACTTGGAACCATAGTCCAAACAACCTTATGATATAATAAGCTATCCACCCTCATGTTTACAATGAATCCACACATACCAAGCGCCAATGATCCACTTGAAAGTTCAGCCCTGGAAAGAAAAGACACAAAGGTAAACACACTTCCCACATCATAGCAACATTGTTCAAGGTCACTAGCAAAAAGGTAACCAATTCTATTTTCATTATGCAAGTTACAGATTCTTATGTATCATTTTACCTTTTTCATTTTAGGTTCCTTGTCATTAGCATAGGAATCATCATGATTAACATATATCATTACTCCTTCCTTGATGACTATTTATCACACTTGGGTATGTTCTCTTATTTTATTATGTTTTTCAACCACTTATCAATAGGTAAATCATCATATTCTTCATTTTCTTCATTAAATAGGGATCATATCCCTTAATTTCTTTCACATGCCATGTTTATTTTACATTAACACTTTCTTACACACATAGGTGGGTCTGATATTAACTCAGGTTCCACCTTATTCCTTTGTCATTATTCCCATTTATCTTCCCATTTTGTACTTGTTAAAGGAGTTCTTTCCATCTTATGTGAATTTCATACCTTGATTCACTTTATAAGCATAGACTTATCTATCTTTTACTTTATTATCTTCTTGAATCACATCTTCAAGAACTCCTCTTTTTCTAATTTGTATTTGGATTTAGATTTCATGGTGTTATATATTTCTCTTATAGTTACCAAACATTCAAGTTTTGATAGATTATGATACAATTCTCATCTTCTTTAAGGTAGGATTGAGATATTCATACCATGATTTCTTATTCATTATGCTCTTTAGATTATCTCAAAATGACTACTTGATCGGAGTAATCAAAGATAACAATCTACGAGTTCCATACTTACCTTTTCTTCAATAATTGAATACCTGACCAGAGCACCCAAAAATTGAGATTAGGTAGTATGCACCATATTTTTATGTCATATTCCTAACTTAGACATTATCCTAGTCCTAAGTCCCAGTGTCCCTATAGACTCAGTGAACCTAAAGCTCTGATACCAACTTGTGAGAACCCCTTACGCTAAACAATATTACTCAAAACATAAAATGCAATCAATCACTAATAAACCACATACCAAAAAGTATGGATAAATTAAAACCGATTTCAACGTCAGCACCCCCAACATCTTTCTTATATCCATACCATGCTAAGAATTTGATACAAATTATTCTATCGTCTTAGCCACCACATATATACACATGAGAATAATATTCGTATATGCCACACAAACAAGTATTAATATGCTAATAAAAGTCTGATTCGTTTGAAACACCATATACAAACATTTTTTCGCCCAGACCTGAGAGTACAAGGATGACTCTAGGACATACTAGACATCTAATCAACTTTATTAAATATTCATTACTATAGATCCTCTTTGCTGCCACATGTTTATTTTCGTCACTTCCTATTACCTAAAAAAATGTGGCAAACCACAAGGGTGAGACCCCATGTCCCAGCAAGAGATATAACCTCCAACAACATTTATTGATTACAACATTTTTAAGTAATTAAAAAGATAAGAAGTTTAATTAGATATAACAAATAAGATCAGCAGTAATGATGATTAACAAAATAAATAAAGGATCAAATAATAACTATCATCATTAGCCATACTATCATCCTTAATCTTCTTGACAATATAAGAAATTCAGTAGCATATGCATATCTAGCATCATGAGCAAGTCTAGTAACATAGCATAGCTAACAACATGAGCATGCCTAATTGGTTGAACATGTCAACATCATAAGAAGAGCTAAAAACATAAGCACAACTATCTAGATAAGCATGATTAGCAGTATATGCATCTCTAATTACAAATGCATGGATAGCATGCTAAACATAACTAACAACATGAGATAGCTAGCATCATGATTATAATCAGCAGTAGAAGGATAGTTATCAACACAAGCATAGCTATTATATGTACACATCTAAAATCTTAAGAATATTCACAACCTAAGTGTATCTACTATCTCTTAATTGCACTAAGCATCATCTTTATGTAAAGATAACAAACAAGGGTTATCATCCAATGTGAAACCTTATGTATAACCCTAAACAAATATGCTACATGGCTGTATTATATCTTTTATTACGCCCTGGGGAATTTGAATGGTACCATTCAAAGTCTAACTGACCCCTGTGAAGGGCTATTTGGTTTCGTATAAGATCTAGGAGTGTCAGTATCCTAAGATCTCTTCCCCTCAGTCAGTACAAGTAAAAAGACAGTGACATATCAGTCAAAGCTGCCACCACATCGACATATAGTCAAGCTGCTAACCACTAGTCTGCCGTTGGTACATGTCACGACACTACAAACCAGGGTATACAAACCCAATCACTGAGGCACAAATAAAGTTGTGCTCTAATCACATCATGTTATAATCACTGAGAGACGACCACAACCATTCTCAATCACATCAGATGTACGAGGCATGACCATAGCCAACCTCCACAATCTGCATTGTGGATGACAAGGATATATCCTCAACCTGCTACCCCCACATACTCAAAAGTATGCGCTCTGAGTTTCCCTTAGGAATACTCATTTCACCATCTAGCAAGTTCTGACACTGAAGATGGTTCTACGGCATAGGGCACTACATGATTAGAGTTGCACTTGATTAGTTATGCCAATTGGGTGAATTAAGGCTGCATCAAACAAGTAGACATACAAACCCTAATTTACTTCTAGCAAGCATATAAATATCACAACTTTAACAAGATGTAAAATGTGTGAAACATAATTTCTCATCTCATCATCACGTGGTACTATTCACTTGCCATTCATGAGAACACACTAGTCATCATACTATCACAAGATATAAATACTTTTCACAATATCATAGGGTATCAACCCTTATAAACATAAGAGGATTACGCCTCATTTAGGGCTCAACCATGCCTAAAGGTCATTAAGACCGTCATACTATTCCCTACAAGATCATCATTATCTTTGCATGCCTTATAACAAGGCTCAACAACATCACTTACATATAATACACCAGATCAGCACAATATTGCATTAATGAGCTAGGAGATATTCATAAACAATCATAGAAGGGTTATATTAACATTAATAACATTCCTTTATTACATCAACATGCAAGGAATCTAGATATGATCAACCCTCATTATATTCATAACGCACATGTTTCGCATAAGCAAGTATCAACCATGTGTCTATGACAACCACCAATTAACACATTAAGGTTATGATCATGTTAAGGAGGTTATTTCACCATCATGCCATCGTATAGGAATGTTAAATATGAACACTCATCTTTGTCTATTTGCATTAGAGTTAGGTTCAACAAGATAAATTATATTAATCTTACTAATCAACACTTATACCCAAACCCTAACTCACGGCATCCCCATTGGATCATAGATGCAAAAGGTGAAGCATCACCATCACATTTCATACTATTCTCAAGTATGAACCCACTCATAAATCAAGGTGTAACCATTGGGTTATAGCATACTAGGGTTTCAACAACATTAACATAGTACTTCATGATTGTATTAGTCATTCAAGGACTATTCATACCCAATTACCATCATTTAGTTATATTAAAGCTAGGTATAACAAGCTATACCTCATTAGGGTTACTTATCAACACAATATGATTATCATCCCTTCTATTCGTATGAGTGAATAGGCAAGACTACCTTATTAAGGGTTACCCTCCATTTGTTCCATCATCATTCAACCTATATCACCATACCACCATATCACCTAGAACCATTGGATGTTTAAAAGGTAAGACCATTGGTTGTATACATAAGTAAACACCTTGGATAAAACACCTCTGAAGTCATTGATTTGTTCTCTATAAAGATTCACCACCTAACCCTAGACATCCCTTGATTAACAACACAAAAAGTTCCACTGAGAGTAGGGTAAAACCCACAATCGACTGTTCATTTAAAACAAGCCATCTATTGTCAACAAGTAAGCTCCTTAAGTTGATCATATAAAGGAAACCATCTAAATCACATTATTAGGACCAAAATATTACATCATCCATCATTCCATTTGATTGTAGGAATAAATATTATATCTTGACCATTGGGTCAAGTTCATATATTAAAACCATCAATTACAGTATAGGTCCGACTATTGCATCAAGTTACCCAAGAAACCATTGGTCTAAGGCTTAATTGATGATAAAATTACATTATTAACTCTCCATCGTTTTTGGAAATATGATCCACTATTATTAGTGCCCATTAAGTCACCATAGGTTGTTAGATCAACACTTTATTCATTAATCAACATCAAATATCAAACTAATATCACCATTGATTAATAGCATCATTAGGGTACTTTGTTGTTAATCACTTGGCTTCTAATTAGGCCAAAACATGACCTAAGGGGTGAATGTCATTTGACACCCTTGGTTACCACCATAAATTGTCATGAAGACAACACCATAGGGTTGTTGCAATGGTACCATCATCGGGTCATGGGTTTATAGAAGAAATCAGGTTAAAACCCTAAAATTGACCATTGGTTGATAAGTGCTTAGCACCATAGGTTGTCAAACCAACCTGATCCAAGTCATAGTATACCTTAGGAATAATGTACACATGATCACATGTTCATCTATAACTAAAATAAGAATAGGGAACATTATAAAAATTGAATTCCAAGTCAAGCATAGCTTTTTAATGCATGGATCATTATTTTCAAGCACGAACATGATGTAGAAAGCTTTTGGTAAGAAATAAATGTGGAGAAAGTTATAAAACTTGCCTATAATGAGAAGATGAAACCCCACACAGAAGAAATCTTGAGAAGGTAGGATAGAAAATCCAATCATAAGCTTTGAACTCGTCCATCTAGCACCTTTCTTCATCAAATGAGCAAACCCTAAGCATAAGGAACATGAAAGGTAGGGTTTTAGAGCTTTAGAGAAATTTGTACCATGGAATAGTAAGGTTCTGACCTGGAGGAAGGTCTAAGGAAGGAGAAGAGAAAGAGAAATGGAGAATGAAGGAAGAAAATAAATTTCCTTGGTCGAAATCCCTAGAAGATGACCTTGGAAACCCTAGGTAGGGCTAAATGGAGCTCTAGGAGACCTTCTTCTCCAAAAAGAGGTCATCTTCTACCTTAGAGCACTTTCTTATGCATAAAAATAGAGTGGAGTCATTTCTCCAGGTTAGAGGAAAGATAAAGCAAGCAAAGTTTCGTACTTGGGCAAGGAAGAGGTAAATATAGCCCATGGATAAGGATTGGAGCAAGCATGAGGTGTAAAAGTAGCTTCCCCATGTGTCTATGGCCTTAAACTATTAAGAATATACAAGCAAACACACAAGAAGCTCCCCCACCGTACTTATATACCTACTTAGATTTGCTTTATCAAATTCCCCAGCCAATCACATAATTCATTAGTTGATAGCTACTAAAGGTAACTCATCCGTGAAGGGGTAAACCCTAAAATACCCTTAGAGAAAACACCTTCAAACCAAGGATTAAATAGGTGACAAATGGATTAAAAACTTCAAGAATGATGAGAGCATATCTAAGGAACATAATGTAAGTGATAAATTGCAAATAAAACCTCTCGATTGGGTAAATTGTAGAAAAGTCCAAAATGTGCATAAAATTACATTACTTGCTCAAACAGTGTCCAAATTGGTCCAAATTTGAAAATTAAGCTTGTCTTATGATTTCAAAGCATATAACAAGGTTATATTAGGGTTATTAGCATTCAATTATGGTAATTAAGCATATTCAACTCATTAAGCAAGTTGAAGGGCCTTACAACAACGATGGGGGAATTGGCTAAGGGCGTCGCCCTGGAAGCAATGGAGGGCAGAGTGTGAACACATCGGGGGCATTGAGATTGCATGGAGAAAGATAATGCCAAAGACCAATGATGCGTTGGGGATGTCGCATAATCAGGATGATGAGGTGCTCATCAACAAAAGAGGGAAACATGAGGGGTGAGAGCACAATCGTTCCTAGGATGGGCCACAACAACGCCTGTTAGGGTGGGACATAGGTGATGCATCAAGCGAGATAGGACAGTCGAGAAGATCAGGGGAAGGTGCAGGACAATCATTATTGGATGTGAAAGACATCAGTGGAAGGCGCCACAACATCACTGAAGGAGAGGGTGTCACGCTGCGAGGACGCGACACTATCGCCAGGAGATGCAACGATGCGTCAGGTCACCCGTTTATCTAGGGATGGCCTCCTCGCGTTTCAAATGAAGAAAAAAAATTGACGAGAAGGCACCAAATGAGGAGAAGGGAGACGATGATGAAATGAGCATTGCTGAGCAATCAGGGGCGTTGCGAGAGAAGCAAGCACAACGCCCCATTGGGCATGACGCCCAGATGGGAACGATGGATAGATGAACACAATGCCCAGGGCATCATGACGATGGTGTTGTGCAACCAGGGGTGTTTCTAGAGAATCAAGCACAACGCCTAGATGGGCATGACGTCCAGACGGGGACAATGCATAGACGGGCACAACGCCTAGGGGGTCACGCCGATATTGAACGAGGAGGACGTAGGGTAGTCACACACTTACAAAGGAAAAAGGAAGCTGGGTTAAAGACAAAGTATGGCTCAAAAACAAATCATAAAAAGAAGAAGCATCAACCATGGGTGTACAAGATGAGTAGAGGAGCACGTCTGGGCATCCCAGAAGATGAAGTGGCGTGGGAGCAATCAACAGGGAAGAGGATCAAAGCTTCTGAATGGTGCAACATGCATATGGATGATCAACCAACAAAGAGCATAGGAGAAAAGAAATCAAAGTAAGACATAGAAGGAGGATCTAATCTAGACAAGGTCTTTGCGACTCAAGTAGCGGCAATTGGTAGTTTCCAATCCTGTGAAGGACAATGAAAATCTTCAGCTGGAACTATCAGGGTTTGGGCGACCCTGACACGTGCAAGGCTCTCTGATCTTGGTGTTGGAGAGAGCACCCAAACATAGTATTTGTAATGGAAACTATGATTGTAGGAAAGAAACTGGAAGACATACAAAGGAGTTGGAGTTTTAAGGAAGGTTTGTGCATCTCTATCAATGGGCGGGCTGGGGGTGTTGGTTTCTGGTGGAAGGATGCTAATGTTGAGATCCTCAACTACGTACTCTAATAGACATGTGGCCAACCTAGTCAAGGACAATACTATAAGGGACAGATGGAGAGCCATAGGTATCTATGGATGGGCAGACCAACAAAGTAAGACAAAGACTTGGGACCTTATGAGAAAGATGAAATATGAGGTGCAGGAACCTATCATTTTCTTTGGTGATTTCAATGAGATTGTCTCTAATATTGAGAAGAAATGGGGTCCACTGAAGGAAGAAAAATACATGGAGAATTTTCAAGATGTTATAGATAATTGTGAGCTTCTAGATATGGGCTTTGAAGGAAATATCTACACTTAGAGGAGAGGATTGACCGAAAGGACCCTTATGTAGGAACAACTGGATAGATTCCTACCTGAGCTAGAGTGGAGGAACCTCTTCAACTACTGTAAGATTCTTCATCTACCCATTTTTGAGTCGGATCATGCACCTATCATTTTAAAGGCAGACAATAGAGACTGCCATAGAAGGAAGGGGAGAAGTTACTTTAAATTTGAACCCATGTGGGATGGTGAGGAGGATTGTGAAAATACTATTAGGTAAGCATGGGAAACTACATGAGGATCCACTGTCCATTATGATATATAAAAATGATGAATTTGAAAATGATGTACGAAACAAAATGTCACAATATTTTTTTATGCATGCCCCAATGATGGAAAACATATAATATCTTTTACGTTAACATTCTTATATGATGGCATGATGATAAAATAACATCCTTAACAAGATCATAACCTTAATGTGTCAAATGGTGGTTGGCATAGCCACATGGTTGATACTTGCTTATGTGAAACATGTCCATTATGAATATGATGAGGGTTAATCATATCTAGATTCCTTGCATGTTGATGTAAGAAAGGAATGTTCTTAATGTTAATATAACCCTACTATGGTTTTTTATGAATATATCCTAGCTCATTAAGGCAATATTGTGTTGGTCTGGTGTATTATATGTAAGTGATGTTGTTGAGCCTTGTTATAAGGCATGCAAAGATAATGATGATCTTGTAGGGAATAGTATGTTGGTTTTAATGACCTTTAGGCGTGGTTGAGCCTTGAATGAGGTGTAATCCTCTTATGTTGATAAGGGTTGATACTATGTGATATTATGAAAAGGATTTATATCATGTGATAGTATGATGACTAGCGTGGTCTCATGAATGGCAAGTGAATAGTACCGTGTGATGATGAGATGAGAAATTATGTTTCACACATTTTATATCTTTTCAAAGTTGTGATATTTATATGCTGGCTAGAAGTGAATTAGGGTTTGTATGTCCACTTGTTTGATGCAACCTTAATTCACCCAATTGGCATAACAAATCAAGTGCAACTCTAATCATGTAGTGTCATGTGCCGTAGAACCATCTTCAGTGTCAGAACTTGCTGGATGGTGAAACAAGTATTCCTAAGGGAAACTCAGAGCACATACTGTTGAGTATGTGGGGGTGGCAGGTTGATGATATATCTTTGTCATCCACAATGCAGATTGTGGTGGTCATGCCTCATACATATGATGTGATTCAGAACGGATGTGGTCGTGTATCGGTGTTTATAACATGATGTGATTAGAGGACAACTGCGGTTGTATCTCAGTGATTGGGTTTGTATACCCTGGTTTCTAGTGCCATGACCTGTACCAAGGGCAGACTAGTAGTTAGCAGCTTGACTATATGTCATTGTGGTGGCATCTTTGACTGATATGTCACTACCTTTTTACTCGTACTAACCAAGGGGAAGAGATATTAGGATACCAGCACTCCTAGATCTTGTACATGACTGAATAATCCTTTGTAGGGGTCAGTTGGACTTTGAACAGTACAATTCAAATTCCCCAGGGCGTAATAAAAGATGTAATACAATCATGTATCATATTTGTTTAGGGTTATACACAACGTTTCACATTGGATGACAACCCTTATTTGTTATCTTTACATAAAGATGATGCTTAGTGCAATTAAGAGATAGTAGATACACTTAGGTTGTGGATATTCTTAAGATTATGAATGTGTACATACAATGGCTATGCTTGTGTTGATAACTATACTTCTACTACTGATTATAATCATGATGCTAGCTATCTCATTTTGTTAGTTATGTTTAGCATGCTAGCCATACCTTTGTAACTAGAGATGCATATACTGCTAATCATGCTTATCCAGATAGTTGTGCTTATGTTTTTAGCTCTTCTTATGATGTTGATATGTTCAACCAATTAGACATGCTCATATTGTTAGCTATGCTATGTTACTAGACTTTCTCATGATGCTAGATATGCATATCCTACTGAATTGCTTATATTGTCAACAAGATAAAAGATGATCGTTTGGCTAATAATGATAATTATTATCTACTCCTTTATGTATTTTGTTAATCATCAGTACTATTGATCTTATTTGTTATATCTGATTAAAGTGCTTAACTATTTAATTACTTAAAAATGTTGTAATCAATGAACGTTGTTGGAGGTTATATCTCTTGTTGGGACATGGGTCTCACCCTTGTGGTTCACCACATTTTTTAGGTAATCTGAAGTGACAAAAACAAATATGTGGAAGCAAAGAGGAGCTATAGTAATGAATCTTTGATAAAGTTGATTAGACATCTAGTGTGTCCTAGAGTCGTCCTTGTACTCTCAGGTCTAGGTATTTGGGTGCCCTGGCCATGTATTCAATTATTGAAGAAAAGGTAAGTATTGAACTCTTAGATTGTTATATTTTTTATTACTCTGATCAAGTAGCCATTTTGAGACAATCTAAAGAGCATAATGAATAAGAAATCATGGTATGAATATCTCAATTCTACCTTAAAGAAGATGAGAATTGCATCATAATCTATCAAAACTTGAATGTTTGATAACTATAAGATAAAAATATAACACCATGAAATATAAATCCGAATGTAAATTAGAAAAAGAGGAGTTCTTGAAGATGTGATTCAAGAAGATAATAAAGTAAAAGACAGATAAGTCTATGCTTATAAAGTGAATCAAGGTATGAAATTCACATAAGATGGAAATAAATCCTATAACAAGTACAAAATGGGAAGATAAATGGGAATAATGACAAAGGAATAAGGTGGAACCTGAGTTAATCTTAGACCAACCTATGTGTGTAAGAAAATGTTAATGCAAAATCAGCATGACATGTGAAAGAAATTAAGGGAGATTATCCCTATTTAATGAAGAAAATGAAGAATATGATGATTTACTTGTTGATAAGTGGTTGAAAAACATAATAAAATAAGAGAACATACCCAAGTGTGATAAATAGTCATCAAGGAAGGAGTAATGAGATATGTTAATCATGATGATTCCTATGCTAATGGAAATGAACCTGAAATGAAAAAGGTAAAATGATACATAAGAAGCTGTAACTTGCATATTCAAAATAGAATTGGTTACTTTTTTGCTAGTGACCTTGAACAATGTTGCTATGATGTGGGAAGTGTGTTTCCCTTTGTGTCTTTTCTATTCAGGGCTCAACTTTCAAGTGGATCATTGCCACTTGGTATGTGTGGATTCGTTGTAAACATGATGGTGGATAGCTTATTATAGAATAAGGTTGTTTGCACTATGGTTCCAAGTTCATAAAGTTTGTGATGATTTTTCTTTTCAGCCTTCCAATAATTAGGAAGACTCCTCTTATATGTCTTGACATTTGTTATGTTGGTAAAAGTAGATGATATAAGGATGTGAGTTGATTATAGCACATGAGGTGGATACCAAGGTAATGAATCCTAGTATCCAAGGTGTATTAATAATATGAGAAATATGTGAAGGTTGAAGATGTTTATTAAATGAACATTCCAAGTATTCCTCTTCCGTAGAGAGATAGGGAGAGAGAGTTGATGATGACCCTCTAAATGTTGTTTGGAAGGAAAAACAAAAGTGATTCTATAATGTTGTGTATGGTTCTGTGATATTTGGGCAAGACCACTATCAAGGATATATGGTTTCTTGGTTAATAAATATGTGATATTGTGTTCCTTTAAGATAAACCGAGGATCAAATATCAATGCATAAGAGTTAGAGTGGATGACATAAGTTACATATAATAAGAGATACATAATGTTCTATGTTTGATAAGAGCTGGTGAGTATGACTTTTGAGTAATGTGTTGATACAATAGATATAATTTCCAGTTGATAGATAGAATTTAAAGTTGAAAGTTACTATTACAGTTGTATAGATGACACAACAAGTTTCTACATTCCATATTGAGAATGTCTTCTTAGGTGGGGGTTTTTGTGCTGACCCAAGAGGATATATGTATGAATGATGTGACATAACCATTACATACAAGTAACCATGTGAAGGTAATAGGATGAGGTGCAAACGAAGTGCCCATCTTTGTTTATCTTGGATTTTGGGGGTAAAATCCCTGTTAGGGGTTTATAGTTGTAAGGCCCCTGAACTTGCTTAATGAGTTGAATAATCTTAATTAACATAATTTAATTCTTAGAACCCTAATATAACCTTGTGATTTGCTTTGAAATAATACCAGCTTAAGTTTCAAATTTGGTCCAATTTGGACACTGTTTGAGCAAGTTATGCAATTTTATGCACATTTTGGACTTTTCTACAATTTACCTAATTGAGAGGTTTTATTTACAATTTATCACTTGCATTATGTTCCTTAGATATTCTATCATAACTATTGATCTTTTTAATACATGGGGCACCTATTTAATCCTTGGTTTGAAGGTATTTTCTCTAAGGGTATTTTAGGGTTTACCCCTTTACAGATGAGCTACCTTTAGTAGCTATCAACTAATGAATTATGTGATTGGCTGGGAAATTCAACAAAGGAAATATAAGAAGGTATATAAGGATGTTGGGGGATCTTCTTGTGTGTGTGCTTGTATATTCCTAATAGTTTAAGGCCATAGACACATGGGGAAGCTACTTTTACACCTCATGCTTGCTCCCATCCTTATCTGTGGGCTATATTTACCTCTTCCTTGCCCAAGTACGAAACTTTGCTTGCTTTCTCTTTCCTCTAACCTGGATAAATGAATCCACTCTATTTTTCTGTGGAACCAAGTGCTCTAAGGTAGAAGACAACCTCTTTTTGGAGAAGAAGGTCTCCTAGAGCTCCATTTAGCCCTACCTAGGGTTTCCAAGGTCATCTTCTAGGGATTTAGACCAAGGCAAGTTATTTTCTTCCTTCCTTCTCAGTTTCTCATGCTCTTATACTTCCTTAGACCTTCCTCCAGGTTGGAACCTTGTTGTTACATGGTAGAAATTGCTCTAAAGCTCTAAAACCCTACCTTTCTTGCTCCTTATGCTTAGGGTTTGCTCATTTGATGAAGCAAGGTGCTAGATGGACGAGTTCATAGCTTATGCTTGGATTTTCTACCCTACCTACTCAAGATTTCTTCTGTGAATGGATTCATCTTCTCATTAGAGTCAATTTTTATAACTTGCTCCACGTTTTTTTCTTACCATAAGCTTTCTAGATCATGTTCTTGCTTGAAAATGATGATCCATGTACTAAAAAGCTATGCTTGACTTGGATTTCGATTTTTATAATGTTCCCTATTGTAATTTCAGTTATAGATGAACCTATGATCGTGCATACATTATTCCTAAGGTATAATATGACTTGGATCAGGTTGGTTTGACAACCTATGGTGTTAAGTACCTATCAACCAATGGTCAATTTTAGGGTTTTAAGCTTATTTCTTCTATAAACCCATGACCCGATTAGGGTACCATTGCAACAACCCTATGGTGTTGTCTTCATGACAGTTGATGGTGGTAACCAAGGGTGTCAATTGACGTTCACCCCTTAGGTTATGTTTTGGCCTAATTAGAAGCCTAGTGATTAACAACTAAGTACCCTAATGATGCTATCAATCAATGGTGATATTAGTTTGATATTTGATGCTGATTATTTAGTATAGTGTTGATCTAACAACCTATGGTGATTTAATTGTCACTAATAATGGTGGATTAGATCTCCAAAACCTATGGTGAGTTAATCATATATTTTTAGCATCAATTAAGCCTAAGACCAATGGTTTCTTGGGTAACTTGATGCAATGGTCGGGCCTACACTGTAATTGATGGTTTTAATATATGAACTTGACCCAATGGTCAAGATATAATGTTTATTCCTCCAATAAAGTGGAATGATGGATAATGTAATATGTTGGTACTAATAATGTGATTTAGATAGTTTCCTTTATATGATCAACTTAAGGAGTTTACTTGTTGACAATGGATGGCTTGTTTTAAATGAACAATCGATTATGGGTTTTACCCTACTCTCAGTGGAACTTTTTGTGTTGTTAATCAAGGGATGTCTAGGGTTAGATGGTAAATATTTATGGAGAACAAATCAAGGACTTCATAGGTGGTTTATCCAAGTTGTTTACTTATGTAAATAACTAATGGTCTTACCTTTTAAACATCCAATGGTTCTGGGTGATATGGTGGTACGGTGGTATGGGTTGAATGATGATGGAACAAATGGAGGGTTACCCTTAATAAGGTAGTCTTACCTATTCACTCATATGAATCGAAGGGATGATAATCATATTGTGTTGATATGTAACCCTAATGAGGTATAGCTTGTTATACCTAGATTTAATATAAGTAAATGATGGTAATTGGGTATGAATAGTCCTTGAATGACTAATACAATCATGAAGTACTATGTTAATGTTGTTGAAACCCAAGTATGCTATAACCCAATGGTTACACCTTGATTTATGTTTTGGTTCATACTTGAGAATAGTATGGAATGTGATGGTGATGATTCACCTTATACATCTATGATCCAATGGGGATGCCGTGAGTTAGGGTTTGGGTATAAGTGCTGACTAGTAAAATTAATATAATTTATCTTGTTGAGCCTAACTCTAATGCAAATAGACAAAGATGATTATTCATGTTTAACATTCTTATATGATGGCATGATCATGAAATAACCTCCTTAACATGATCATAACCTTAATGTGTTAATTTGTAGTTGTCATAGCCACATGGTTGATACTTGCTTATGCAAAACATGTGCATTATGAATATGATGAGGGTTGATCACATCTAGATTCCTTGCATGTTGTTGTAATAAAATAATATTCTTAATGTTAATATAACCATGCTATGATTGTTTATGAATATCTCCTAGCTCATTAATGTAATATTGTGCTGATCTAGTGTATTATATGTAAGTGATGTTGTTGAGCCTTGTTATAAGGCATGTAAAGATAATGATGATCTTACATGGAATAGTATGATGGTCTTAATGACCTTTAGGCATGGTTGATCCCTGAATGAGGTGTAATCCTCTTATGTTGATAAGGGTAGATACCCTGTGATATTGTGAAAAAGATTTATATCTTGTGATAGTATGATGAATAGTGTGGTCTCATGAATGGCAAGTGACCAGTACCTTGTGATGATGAGATGAGAAATTATGTTTCACATGTTTTATATCTTTTCAAAGTTGTGATATTTATATGCTTGCTAGATGTGAATTAGGATTTGTATGTCCACTTGTTTGATGTAGTCTTAATTCACCCAACTGGCATAACTAATCAAGTACAACTCTAATCATGTAGTGCCCTGTTCCATAGAACCATCTTCAGTGTCAGAACTTGCTGGATGGTGAAATGAGTATTCCTAAGGGAAACTCGGAGCGTATATTGTTGAGTATGTGGGGGTGGCAGGTTGAGGATATATCCTTGTCATCCACAATGTAGATTGTGGAGGTTGGCTATGGTCATACCTCATACATCTGATGTGATTGAGAACGGCTGCGGTCGTGTCTCAGTGATTATAACATGATGTGATTAGAGGACAACTGGGGTTGTACCTCAGTGATTGGGTTTGTATACCCTGGTTTCTAGTGTCGTGACCTATACCAAGGATGGATTAGTGGTTAGCAGCTTGACTATATGTCGATGTGGTGGCATCTTTGACTGATATGTCACTGCCTTTTTACTCATATTGATCGAGGGGAAGAGATCTTAGGATACTGACATTCCTAGATCTTATACGGAATCAAATAGCCTTTGCAAGGGTCGGTTGAACTTTGAATGGTACCATGTTTATCCAGATAATTGTAGATCTTATACCGACATTCCTAGATATGTCACTACCTTTTTAATCATGCTTATCCAGATAATTGTGCTTATGTTTTTAGCTCTTCTTATGATGTTGATATGTTCAACCAATTAGACATGCTCATGTTGTTAGCTATGCTATGTTAATAGACTTTCTCATGATGTTAGATATGCATATGCTACTAAATTGCTTATATTGTCAACAAGATAAAGGATGATAGTCTGGCTAATGATGATGGTGATTATCTGCTCCTTTATGTATTTTGTTAATCATCAGTACTATTGATCTTATTTGTTATATCTGATTAAATTGCTTAAGTGTTTAATTATTTAAAAATGTTGTAATCAATAAACGTTGTTGGAGGTTATATCTTTTGCTGGGACATGGGTCTCACCCTTGTGGTTTGCCATATTTTTTTAGATAATCGGAAGTGACAAAAACAAACATGTGGCAGCAAAGAGGAGCTATAGTAATAAATCTTTGATAAAGTTGATTAGATGTCTAGTGTGTCCTAGAGTCGTCCTTGTACTCTTAGGTCCGGGTGAGAAAAAGTTTGTATATGTGTTTCAAACAAATCAGACTTTTATTAGCATATTAATACTTGTTTTTGTGGCATATATGAATATTGTTCTCCTGTGTATATATGTGGTAGCTAAGATGATAGAACAATTTATATCAAATTCTTGGCATAGTATGGATATAAGAAAGATGTTGGGCTCTTATGCAAATATTTCTGAGCGGGTGCTGACGTTGAAATCGGTTTTAATTTACTCATATTTTTTGGTATGTGATTAATTAATGATTGATTGTATTTTATATTTTGATTAATCTCCTTTAGTGTAACGTGGTTCTCATAGTTGCAAATGATCGCCCTCCTCCTTTGTACCCTGGCAGTCCTTGTCGACGTGCCCTAGTCTGCCACAGCTGAAACATAAGTTCGAGAGACGTTCATATTTCACTTCCACCTCGACGACGGCTCCCCCTTTAACCCTAATCTTCAGATCCCTCTTTAAGGCGTTGTGACATCCAGAAGCACTCTATCCTGAAAAGATGAGTCCCACCCCGTGCTGTCACTGTCGATCTTCAACACCTCTCCCACTCGCCCCACTATCTCTCTGACGGTGTTATCCCCTATGTATCCCAATGGAAGCCCATACAAACGTATCCAGTAAGGGCTTTTGTTGATGATGATGTGCCCCGATTGTTCCTCCTAGCACACTTCCTTGAACAGAAATAGACGCCCATCGAAGTTCCATGGTGCCCCATCGACGACTCTCTGCATGTCCCTCCAGTGGGTGAATTGGATTATGAAGATTTCCCCCTCAAGTTGTTTAGGCTCCACCTTCTTGTGCAAGCTCCATGCCCAGGTCAGTGTTCTCTTCATCACTCTAAAATTAAAGGTTCGATCCGTCAACAGACTCCCTACCAAAGCTAGCTCCGTGTGGTCCTCCTCGTCACCACTTCTGATCGGTCCGTAGTCCTGCGTATCTATCTGCCAGCGCCGCTGCCATCCTAGAGACGAGACCAGAAGAAAGCCGGTAGCACTTGAACCTGCAAGAGATGGACCCTAGAGGGTCACTTCCTGGAACCCTAATCGCCAGAGTGACGGGCTGTAGGGGGACGGGGAGGTCTCGATTCCAGAAACCGGTGATTGTTACCTAGAAACTATTGGATTTATGCCTGGAAAATCAGACCTTAGGAGATCAGGTGGTACTCGCCGAAGCTGAAGAGTATTTGCTACTGATGAATAGAGTAAGCGATGGCGTGCTTATGCCAAACGAGATAGAAACTAATGCTGAGTTGTATAAATCTGATTGCCATAAGACCTTTTCCATCTGTTATAAGTGCTACCTATTATGTTTGTTGGAGCATGTCCCTGCGTCTACCAAGTCTTCCGCCGAAGATGCAACCAAAACACAGTGGCCTGCCAAGTCTTCCGCTGAAGACGCAACGCAGATACAACGTGCCACACACTCAGGTGTCATTAGCAACGGCAACATAGATCATGCTACTATTTCGGTTCTGTAACGGCTGTACATCCATAGTAAATATCATGTATATGTGGGCTACTTTGTATATAAATAGCAAACAGCACGGCACTGTACCTATTATGCTGACTTAGAAGAAAAGGTAATATGGATATGGCAATATCGGGCATTTTTTGTAGCATCATTGCTAGATGAGATAACTGTATTTGAATTTGTTAACTCACCAAAATAAAACATTGAAACCAAATGTTGCAGTTTTCACCCAAAAGGAATGGGCGATTACACATGCACAGATTCTTAAGCTTCAAGCTTTCAGCTTTCTAGACATATCAGGTCGGTGGCGTGCTTTGAAAAAGAAAATGGAATATCAACCTTTCCATCCATCCAGCTTCTAACTGTAGGTTCCATAGATACAACTTCCGCTGGGATGAAAGGTGCAGATGACCTCTTCAGTGTTTCTTTATGTTTTCCTGATGATACTAATATATAGTACCTTGGTTGCCCGCCGTTAAGTCATTAGTGACCTCTGAACCGTCTTTAGCTTGACATCTGCTAGGTTGACAGCCATCAATGACATTCAGTGGCGGACCCACGTTGGGGCCATATGAGGCCATGGCCTCACCCAATGCAGGTCAAAATTTTACATTTACGTCTGCTTTTAATGCACAGAGTTGCATTGGCCTCACCCGCAATCGTTGCATGAATAATTAACGCATAAGCGTATAATTGAAAAGTGTAATTAATATCGGCAGTTCCAAATCTCCCTCTCAATGCCTTCCACTCTCCACCGACATTCATTGCATGCATAAAAATATTATTGTAGAAGTCATTATGGATCAGTTTTAGAAAATGAAACATGATTAGCCTTTTTAATTCTTTTTATTTATATGTATTGGGTCACTTTTTTTTAATGAAAATTGTAGAACTTTTTATAACTTTCAATCATTACAATGTTACCTCACAGTTTTTTTTTTTAAATTGACATTATTGTAGATCTAAATTTCTTATAGTTATACTTGACCTCACCCATCTAAAATTTCTGAATCCACCACTGATCAATGATCTTTCTTTGGGTAGTTGTATATCTTTGTATATGATATGTTGTTGCAGGGGAAGGATGATCCCAACGGCGTACTATATACACGTGCCCTCTAGCCTGTGGGCTTATCTGTTGCTTACACTGTGAAGGGAACCTTTTAGAGGAGTGAATAGAAGATTACAGATTTGTTGCTCTATGTGCACCGAGTCCATTTAAATACTACAAAGCATGTGAGGGTTTAAATTCTTTAATGTATCTCCTCTGCTACTAGCATTGATCAGAGTGGCTCATTCAGCTCAGAAGATTAGGTTGCAAGAAACATTGTGATGTGAAAGTAGTATTTTATCTTGAATCCGCTAGATGACAAGTTCAAGGGAAGGGAGAATGGCGACTAAATTAAGACGTAAGGAAGATATAGAGTTGTGGAACATGGCCTAGAAAATGCCATCATAGCTAGGGATGGGTGTGGGTCCGGTCACTCTGGGTTTTGACAAGCCCATGTCCGGACTCATATTTTTAACTGAGTTTTCGGCCGGATTTAAGCTCGGATAATGTCTTAAAAAACTTAGACCATACCGACCCACATAATATAGTTGGATTTCAAGTCGGATTCGGACCGACCCAGATAACATAGTAAATGAAACTATTATCAACATATAAACAAGACAAAATATTAACATAGATTTTGAAATGTGTTCCACTAGGTATATTTAGTCTTATATGTACCATTAGAGAAACTAATACACTTACAAATTGTTGTATAAATTCAATGGATGATACACATACAATATAGACCAGACACATTCAAAATCACAATCATAGACAATTTATTTTTGTGAATGAGATTTTTACCGTTAACAATGAATAGAAGATGCACATTTATTTTCAATTAATGGTCTAGTAATGTCCCGACTGAAGTTATTTGTGGAATACATGTAAGTAGTATAAATTCAATTGTTTAGATTTAATTTTTATAAATTATAATTAGCATGTTACATACAAAATGAATGTGTATGTCCTAGATTTACTCTAGTGCATTGCTCTTATAGTATAATTAATATGACTCACTAAAGAAATATAATTTTATAAGCATGTAGTCAAATGAATCATATAAAAGATATATATCATATACAAACATGTGGCTACATACACACGTATATAATTCATCTAAAGTATAGGTCAAAATCTTAGACCAAGGCCAATACCCATTTAAATTACATGGATTGGGCTTGAATTGAATTATGCAGGTTGGGACAAGGGTTGGATTGGGCTGGCCCGGTCCGATGCTCTTCCCTAATCACTGCTGGATTGGGAGAGGAAAACAAACAGGGCGGGGGATGCATAGCGTGCGTTGGGTTTAACTGCTGTTTAGTCCAATTAAGACAGCCAATTAGCGTTTGTAGGTCTTGGGGTACCAACGGACAGCTGTTGTGGGCCTCCGTTGTTAGAGAGGTGGAGAAAGATAAACAAAAATAAGAAAGATCATGTCGTTCAGGATATTTTTGTTGTTTTTCATTTCTATTGCTGCAGAGTTCTATTGTCGTGGTGTCATAGGGAGATCACCCTATTTAGTGTCCTATGTATCTTCCTGAGGGTATTATTTCTGTGATGTTTTGGTCAAAAGCCCAAGAAGAGCACTTTTATTATTCTATGGGGGATTATCTGTTCGTCGGCCATGCGACTCTCCCATACATTTGACGTGAATTATATTGTGGGAACCCTTTTTCTTGATTGTGTGTAAGAAAAAGAGAAATAAGAAACATAGAAAATTACAATGGGAACTATATACATTGGAAAGGAAGAAACACAAGAGGCCGCAAAAAGAGAAGGACCAAACAACTAAAGAACGATTCTCTTTCAATATGAGCTCCTATGGCACTTCATCTTCTTTTCTTCTCATTCAAAAATACTAGAGTTTCATTCTCTCTCAATATACAGTGGAAAATAGCTAGGGCTGGGAAATGGACTAGTTTGCTATTATAGAGATCGAAGTCTGATATTTAATATGGGGCGTTATGAATCTTTACAGACTTCACAATAAATTTCACAAAGCATCATCAAACAAGCACTTATAAAAGTTTGTAGGATGATTCCTTTTATAGACTTCAAAATTGTATGAGCTGAACTTGTAGAATGATTTTCTTATATCAAGAAATTGCCTAAATCATCATAAATTGACTACGTATGAGGCCTACTATGCTTAAATTAGGGGTTCGATTGATGCATTGAACTCAAAGGATGGATATTATTGATTTGGATAATAATAGTCATAGTTCATTGATTGATATTAAGAATGACTTGGCTTACATTGATATACATGGGATGTACTCTTCTAGCTAGCCATGCATGGATCTAGGGTTTCATGTCGAGCCTTTATTTTTTAGTTCTTTATTTCATAGTACATAACCGATATCATGTTGGTGAAATATAAGTATTATGGACTAATATGAATCAAACCCCTAATCTATAATAGATTTAAGTTTCCCTGGGCACCATAAATTTCCCTTGAGATTTGACTTCAGAGAAGGGAAAATAACATTTCCTATTGAGGTCCAAGGAGCGTGAGAAATTTTTTCATAATCCTATATAATGTAATTTATGTGGGAGATTGAGAAACCTCACTTAGTTTTTTACCCTCAACTTCACTTACATCACCTAGTGTTCGAGTGTGGGACCACACTAGGAGTGGGTATAGACTTGTGCCCTTACATAATCTATGGTCACCAGGAGAATGTAATGCTAAACCATATTCTCTAGTATAAGGACTTCATGGTTTTGGAGTTTTTCATAACAAACCCTTCTTTATTGTTTTATATGATATAATTTCCAGAGTACACATGTTCATACATAATTTTGGAGGTCGCAAGTTGATGAGTGCCTATTGTGAAATACTCGCACAGACTTCGTAGTACTGCGAATGTACTTCTATGTCGAATTATTTCTATTTTGGGGTATACTTAGTTGAATAAAATGCACATGCAGTTCATAAGATGTAGTCCTATGTTAGTGTAAGTAGGATTACAAAATTAATAGGGTCAAAAATGTACACATAGAGTACTGAAAAAAGATTTACAAGATATTGATAGAGAGGATGAATCAAGCTACATAGTACATGGGCAGATCATTTACATGGAAAGTTATGTAGAGTACAAGAAAAAATAAAAATAAAAAATCTTAATTATGGGGAAAGTAAGTTTCTTAGAAGTTGATCGTCCACACCGAATGCATGAAAAGGGAGGATTACAATAGTACTAAAAGAGTTGAAGTAAGACATTCATTACATGAGTAAATAATGGAAAGTTGTGTGGTATGGTTGTAAATGGGTAAGGTATTGTTTGTTTACCATCCACCTTCACCATGTATGGTAGGGTAAGCATATTTTACCCACCACATGTTACCCATTACTCGCTTTCCTGCACCTAAAAAGGATATGGTAAAGGGGAAGTTTTACCTTGTCCTCTTCACCCACCCGTTAGTAAGGATGACTTCATAATTGTGGTTCCAAGATATTGACTAATATCTATTAAAGACACCAACAAGACTCACCATATATTATAAGTGTGTACTATTATTTAAGAAACTTGATTAAATAATTCATTTTATGTCAAATTTTTTATAATCTTATAATGGATAGAGAATAGAATTCCTCAATAATAAATTGTATACAAAACAGGTTATACCTTATTTGGAAAAATAAATGTTGGGTTAAATATTTAGTATATTGAGTGTAAATCACCAGAAACATAACTTTCAAATATAGTTTTAGGAGTATCTTGTATTTGATGTAGAGGATATCATATGAAATTACTTTAAGTGATACTGTATAATATATTTGTGTTGCTTTATACGTGTAACATGTTACCTTAACCATTTACCCCGTGGGTAAACCTGGGTGTGTAAGGGTAGAACAACAGTTTTATTGAAAGTCTCACCCAACATGTTACCTACAATTTTTACATGGGTGTGGGTATGGGTAAACCTTTACTCTACCTTACCCTACTCACCCTATTTTTTAAACTAGATGAGAAAGAAAAAGTGATAAATTATGATGATGAGATAATTAATTTTCTTTAAAATACATGTAATGGTACCATTCATAATTCATATGAGTTCCCTTAAAAAATTGACCATCAAGAGTCATTATAATGGCTACTCAATCACACAAAACATAGGGAAGGAAATCGAACCAATAGAAGAAAACAAAAAACATAATGAGTAATAGACCCATTTTCATAAAGCCTTGAGTTCAAAGATCACATGTGGAGATGAGAATTGGGTTGGCTCATGTTGTATTTGAATATGTGCACAAATAAATATTTTTTAAATGGTTGTAGGTTGGGTCTAGCACTGACTAATGTTGTAAGACCTCAGTCCATATCCAACATGTTATTCCTCGAAGACTCCTAGTCCTAATCCTAATCCCACATGGTGTGGCAGTCCTATTTTGGGTCTTGCCTTGGTTTGAGTCCAACCCATGTTCCTACTTGGATTTGGATTAATATTCCTATTTGGAGTTAGAGATGGCTCTATCTTCATGCAACTTGGACTCCTATTGTGTAATAGACTCCTATTATGATTATATTCCTAGTTGAAGCCTCATGGCATGGAGCCTATAAACAGGACCTTAGGGGCATGAGATTTTCTTGTACTGAGAAGTGCCAACGTATAATGTTGTACTAAAGTGAGTTCTCTCTCTTCTTTGGGTGTAACTTTTTTGGGTTCTCTCTCTTTGAGAGTATCTCTCCTTTGTAATATTCTTACAATAATTAAATTGTCTCTCCTCCCATGGATTAGGTTGTGTAGACTGAACCACATAAATCTCATGTTTATTATTTGTGTGGATTGTTATTCTTCTTCTAGCAGTGTACGTGTTGCTCATTGTTCTTTCCACTACACCGACTCAACAATTGGTATTTTATCAACAACAATGATGACCAAGTACAACATTGAGAAGTTTGATCACACAATCAACTTTGGGTTATGGCAGATCAAGATGCAAGCTAGGCCTACCGGTGCAACAGGGTGTCTCTAAAGTACTGCTAGGAGTGGAGAATATGCCAGCTTCTTTGACTGCTAAGCAAAATCAAGAGATGGATGAGAAAACCCTAACTGCCATCCAGTTGTCACTTTCATGGATGGTTCTTCGTAAAATCGCTAAAGAGAAGACGTCGCAGATTTGTGGCGGAAGCTTGAATCTCTCTACTAGACAAAAACTCTCCAAACAAAATTACATCATAAGAAACATCTATATCTGTTGTTCATGGTTGAAGGTACATCTATTCATGATCATATTGATCAATTCAACTCCATCAATATGGATTTGGAAAATATTGACATCAAAGTGGAAGATGAAGATAAAGCCTTGATTCTTTTATGCTCTCTTCCCCCTTCTTACAAGGAATTTCGTGAGACCATTGTCTATGGCAAAGATTCCATCAAACTAGAAGAAGTAATGTCTTCTATCATGTCTAAATCTTTGATGGACAAGGAATTGGTTGTTTCTTCTAATAGAAGTCACGCAGAGCCTCTCCATATAAGGGTTCTATCAAAAGAGAAAGGCAATAATGAAGAACACAATCGATCTATGTCCAGGTCTAATAGCAACAAGTCATGTAAATACTGCAAAAAGAAAGGTCATACAATTGAAGAATGCTTCAAGTTGTAGAATAAGTAGAGGAGTGAAGACAAAGACCTTCAAGAACAACTTGGTGGTTCCAATATCGTACAAGAAGTTGACGGGTTTGTTAACATGGCATCCTCTACTTCAAAATATCATAATTCATGGATTCTTGATTCTGGTTGTTCCTTTCACATGTATCCTAGAAGGAATTGGTTATCCACATATACTGCACTTGAAGGTGGAGTAGTTATTATGCTTAATGATTCTACTTTTAAGACTATTGGAATTGGATCTATTTGCATCAAGATGTTTGGTGGTGTTATTAGAACCATCTCCAATGTCCATCATGTTTAAGGTCTTGCAAAAAAATCTTATCTCTCTAGGAACACTTGAAGAAAAAGGTTATCTGCATGCTGCTAGAAATGGAATCATGTCTATTTACAAAGATGAAACTATTGTGATCAAAGGTCAAAGACATACTAAAAATATATATTCACTTATTTGTGAAACTGTCACTGGGACAAATGTTGTTTCTTCTTCATCCACTTCTAATCTTAACAACACCAAGCTATGGCATATAAGACTTGGACACATGAGCAAGAAAGGTCTTGCTATGTTCTTGAAGAAAAAGGATCCTATTACTATTTCTGATACAGGTCCATCTCTTCGTGTCACCAAATAGGTGGAGCTAGAGGTTTCTGATGTGCCATCATCACTACATGGCAGTTTGACACCTACTGCAATGAATCAAGATACCTCAGATAATGTTGAGGATGAGGTACCTGATGCACAACCCTATAGTGTTACTCATGGCAGAGAAAGAAGACATATTAGGCCACCATCAAGACATTCAAATTATATTGTTACTTATGCTTTAGATACTATAGAGGAGTTCAATGTTGTTGGTGAGCCATCTACATACATTGAAGCACGATGTCTCTAGATTCTGCTATGTGGGTTGCTTCTATGAATGAACAAATGGAACCTCTTTATCAGAATCAGATTTGTGCACTTGTCAATACCTCTATTGATGAGAAGATCATCAACAAAGATAGTTATGCTGATATGATGACAATGCCATTACTAGTTTCCAAGTTCAAGACCTGCTTGGACTTGGTTAGCCTTCATATTTGACATAGATGCCCTTAGGGCTGAAGGAGAAGAAGATTACTATTTTTCTTGCAAGATGTTGAATTTGAGTCAAGGTGGATATTTGTTATGCCTCAAAGACTCCTAGTACTAATCCTAATCCTACATGGTGTGGCAATTCTATTTTGGGTCTTGCCTTGGTTTGAGTCCAACCCATGTTCCTACTTGGATTTGGATTAGTATTCCTATTTATAGTTAGAGATGGCTCTATCTTCATGCAACTTGGACTCCTATTGTGTACTAGACTCCTATTAGGATTATATTCCTAGATGAAGTCTTATGTCATGGAGTCTATAAATAGGACCTCAGGGGCATGATATTTTCTTGTACTGAGAAGTGTCAATGTACAATGTTGTACTGAAGAGAGTTCTCTCTCTTCTTTAGTTGTAACTTTTTCAGGTTCTCTCTCTTTGAGAGTATCTCTCATTTGTAATCTTCTTACAACACTGAAATTCTCTCTCCTCTTGTAGATTAGGTTGTGTAACCAAACCACATAAATCCTGTGTTCATTGTATGTGTGGATTGTTATTCTTCTTCTCATTGCATATGTGTTGTTCGTTGTTCTTTGCACTGCGCCGACTCAACACAACCCATGTAAAAGATCTCAGATAAGGGTCAGGTTTGAGTAGGTGCTATTAACATATGAAATTGAAGATATTGAAAAGAATATGTAAATAAATATAACTACTAATACAATTTATAATGTGTGTATCATTTAGTATATGTAGCCTATATGTACCAGCTGTAGAACTACTCCACTACAACTTATTAGCTAGATCCAACTAAATGGAAGAAAATATTAATTCAAAAAAATCAAATTCGTATCTCGTGTGTATATGTGATGTAATTAGAAATAATTCAACTATTTCTTAATTATATGTAACTTACCACTAATGAGAAAATACACATTTTGTTACAAAGTATATTTCACAAACGTCACATTCATATGATCTTTTTAATTTATGTAACGTAAGTAGTATACATTCAATCTATAAGGTTAGATTGTGTCATAAATTATCGCATCATGTTCAAGATCAAATAGGTAAATATAACTAAAATGTAGTTTATATGAAATGGATACGTCAAATATGATACATGATTTCTTAGACGTATTAAATTGTTCTACTAAACATATTTTGTATAACATTTAGTTTAGATTTTTTTTAGTCAAATGCATCTCATAAAATCTGTATATCATATATAAGCATGTGGTTATAGATATACATATCTATGATGAATTTATGTATTTTGATTTTCAAATCTGAGTTTACCTCGTCCCTGACCTAACCCATATAAATATGGGTGAAAAATTTCAGCACAACCCACACATGTAAATTATATAGATCGGGTATGGATTGGGATATTTGGGCCATGCCATGAGTTGGAATGAATTGTAACTTCTCAGTCTATTGCCCATCCCTACTAACAAACCCACTTCATAAATATAAAACAAGCCCACGATAGGCGTTTAGCATAGATAGATTTAACTGAGGTGTATAAGTACCTCCATGGGATGGAAACCATGGGAATAAGTAGCCCACTAGATATTCAAGGCACGTCAGTGCTATCATCTGATCAACATGGGTGTAATGTGTCTTTGTTCAAGAAAGTGGTTACCACACACCAAAAAAAATTATTAATATATGTGGCATGAGCTATTCCTAGTATGTTGATACTTCCACCAATACAACTACACATGGCTTACTACTTTGTTTTCCTATCTATCTCTATCTCTCCCTTTCCTGGATGATTCTATGAACAAAAAAAAATTATGTGAATAATGATAAAATTATCTTTTTGAAGAATCTACTTTTATATAAACTTTTACGTGATTATTGTCACCTATCTCATCATCAACAACATATATTGAAGTTGATGATTTGGATATGAAACTATTGAGCTAGATTCATGGGTGTGGGTGCGAGCTAACCATACAAGTTTATAACCAACTAAAAAGTATTAGTAACCAACCATTACTCGCCTAGAAGTTTAGACAAACAAATGGGTTTTGAAGGTGGCACATGATTAAGAGAGGAGACACACCACATTCAGAAATAATTAATTGAAAGAAGAGAGAAGGAATCCTAATATGGTAATTCTTTCAATCCTTTGACCCATTTTGAGAATGTAAAATTATCATATTTAAAACTTTGGGTCTAGTCTCTATTCCCTATAAGAAGGCAACACAAAATCCTCCAAACACTCATGGGGAACATGCATGCTCTCTGTTAACACTACTGATAACATCTCATTTTGTGAACTTTTTGCATATATTTTATTCTTATTTTAGCACCACAACTTTTATAGATTATTCTGTTCATTTGAGTACCTTAGAGCTAAAACCTTGATTTTATACATTTCTCACTCAGTGTAGGGTCATGCCATGTCGCGATCACAAGTACACAGTCCACAGACATCACGACTGTGACAGAGCCATTGCTCGACAACTTCACACCTCGACCGCGATCTCCATCGTGATCGAGATAATGCACCGTGACTGTGATGTATTGGAACTCTACAATGACCGTGGCAGCTTCCGCGACTGTAAGGAGGAAACCATCGCAACCACAGGCACGTGATCGGTGCTCAAGAATCATGGTCGAAATGATGCGCTACAATCAGGACCGCGACACAAGCCACAATCGGGACCACAATCGAGGCAAACTCCACTGAGTGTCACAGCCGTGACAAAGGTCGCAACCATCTCATGCGTAGAGACTATGACCAAAAGTTAAGTCAGTGGGAAATGCCTATAAATAGGCCCCCGACTCCACTCGTCAAATCATCATATCATCAAGGACAATGAAGTACTACCAAACTCCAGAGCAATTCATGTTCATCCCCATCGATCTTGGATCTCTGAAGATGAAAGTTGGAGAGAGAAGATCAGCCATCGTCTTCTTCGAATGGAGGAGTTGTCATCATCCACGATCACTTTAGATCTATATCTGGAGAAGTACAGTTGGTGTATCGGCTTCTCCCTTCTCTAGATCTATCATCTCCCTCATCTTGTACCCTTCACCTCTTCATTATTATTGATGTATCTGCCCTTGTGTAACGTCATTATGTTGCATGTTAACATGTGTGTCTAAACATTTAACTTGGGTTGGGAGTAGCCACTAAGGCTCTCCCAACATGTATATTCTTGCTTCCCTTTATATATATATATATATGCACTTATCAAGATTATCTCCATATTCTTGTTCTTAATGCTTCACTTGTATACTTAGCTACCATCTTGTGATGTATGATTGTTGGTGCCTCGAAAGAGTAATATGAACCTTATATGATGTTGTGAAGTAATATGAATTCATGAAAGTGTTGGAATACTAAAGCTAATGGTCATATGGTTTGCTTTATAGTTGTTTGTTTGTCATCTCGAGAGAGAGGCAACCATATAATCTAGATCTATCCTAAGCTCGAGAGAGGCGGGAATAGACATATTTGATGATTGCTTGTAATCTTGCTAAAGGTATACAAAGGAGCTTGAGTTTTGTATTTTGGTGAGAGATCTTAGTAGGTGAAACCCGATCCAAGTTTCCTTCCATACTTTTGTTTCTTATTTCTTGTTTGACTTTGTTCTCTTGTTTTATTTTCTCTCTTTTTCTTTTCATTATTTTATTTGGAGCATCATCGTTCCTTAGGGAACATCACCTTGATCTACCTTTTCGTTTGGTGTGTCAGAGTCTAAGGCTTCACATTCATAGCACTTACAAACCTTGTCCCTGGGATTTGACCCCGATTTACTACATCAGACCTCGTATAATAGTTGCGGGGCCATAGTGTCAAGTTATAAATTCAAGAGTTTGACTATTCTAGATATGCTCCATTTTGGACGTGTGATTTAGGCCAGTCAACTACTCCCATTCTTGTTTTTGGTGCATTGCTTGAGATCTCCCCTGGCCGCTGGCATGTATCAAGAAGAATTATCTATAGAAATTGTAGCCAGGTATATAAAAGTAAACTACAAACATTGTTTCATTTTCCTTTAAACTTTTTTATAATTCCATCATGTGGCTCTAATCTACTTTCTTCTAAGAAATAACCACCTAAACTATCCTTCACTATAAATTTCTAGTCATGTGGCCATTGATACTAAAAACTTCATTCACAATTAAGGTATATAGTTGTCAAAAACCTAAAACTAGTAAACAACCATATCAATCATCACATTAACTATACAAACATGTATCACACAATATCACTAATAAATTAAAAACTAAAAATTATGTTATACATATGTTTATTTTCAAATCATTATTCATATTCATAAAAAGCCAAAACATTGGAGAAAATTTAATAATGAACATGTAAGTATAAAAAATTAGGGTTTCACTTTGCACATTTTTAATCTAAATATCAGATTAACGATTTCATGCTAACAATAGGTTTCTCACTAAACGTGAGGGTAAATATGTTTGGAGACTATAAAGGAAGATTAACAATCAACCAAAATATGGGGTTTAACATGTCATCCCTTTTTTTGAGAAGTGACAACATACAAAAGTGGAATAGCAAGTTCTCCATTTCATGGTTATCCCATGACCTATTCATTAGGGAATTGAACAAACTAGCTCAGTAAAACCTTACAACATCTTATGGGAAACTAATGGTTGTTCTAGTTACATTTTCCTTTCTTGGTATTTGGGTGACTGACATTTGATGCACATATTAGAGAACTTGAGGACAACCTCATTTAGACAGAGTTATTGAATCATAGTTTTAAATATATCAATCAGGTGGGTGGACTGGGTTTGGGTTGAGTCATTTCTAGTGTAGGTCAAAAGAGATAGGTTTAAATAGGTGGAACAAAATCACACTCAAACCTAACCCAACGGGTTGTGCGTCAACCCACTGATGTCAATATAAAATGTGTTCAATTAAAAATAATATACTAGTTGCTTCTTTTAATTAAAAAAATAAAATAAAACCAATTTGATACAAACTCCATTGATGTCGAATATAGTACAACAAAATCAACCAATTACTATGTTTGACGTCGAGCATTATGGATTAATTGTTGACTTGTTTATACATAAAACTGAAACAAAGAAAGATAAAAACTAGCTTATATGTTTTGATATAAAATGGGAAAATGAAAATTAAACAATATAGGTGGTCTAAATAAAACATCACTTAATTTGTCATTTAACATTAGATATTCCTAGCCTTACATGTGGCAACCCTCCATGCTAGATGATATTACTCAAAACCAAAACAAGATTTATCACTAAATTAATCATAATACAAAAAGATGCATAACTAAAACCGAATTGAACTTCTTAAATATGTCCAAGATTATTTACATAGAGGTCCAACATCTTGCATAAATTCATACACCATAATAGATATCTGTACATCTGTTATGTGGTCTCAACCACAACCTATTATACAAAATATATTGTCCACATATTTACAAAATGTGCAAGTACACTACCAAACTCTCGAGTTGATGTACATCATCTACAAAATATCCTTGCCTAAACCTGCGAGTATAGGGACAACTCTAGGGCTAACTAAACAATCCACCAACCTTCTTTCTCCATAGATCTCCAAACTACTCCTCCTTACTACCATGGGTCTGATGATGTTTCTAGTGATCACCTGAAAAGATATGGTGACCCATGAGGTGATACCCACATCCCAGCGAGATATATAACTCTCAACAATGTCTTTTTCTTGTAGAAGATTATGTAACTTAAATGTTTAAAATATATAATATTGAAGAGTTGAAATATTACTATAAATTACAAAAAAGACCAAGAAGAGCTAGAATCATATGTATAGTTGATTTCTCTCACCGCATTATAAATTAGCTACATAACCAAAAGAATCCAAGCAAAGATCATCATCCAATGTGAGTCACCATGTAACCTTAATAGATATGCTACATAAATGGATTACATATTTTATTAAGCCTTGAGTAATTAGTGGCATACTAAAAAAATTACTAGTGGACCACTATGAAGTCACAATCAGCCCCATACATGATCAAGGATAATCTGAATCTTAAGATCACTTCCCCTCGGTCAATATGACTCCACCATAGTGGCATATTAGTTCAACTATAAACAACCTAGTCTGCCATGGGTACACAAATCACAACACTAGAAAATGGGGTATTCAACCCCCATATCTAAGTTACGATCTCAAATGCTTTCAAACACCTATATATCTGAGACACGACCTTGAGCACTCTCCAAAAACCTTGGAATTAGGGTAACAAGGATATGCTCTCCCTGAACCTGCATATACTCAATAGTATGCAACTCCAAGTTTCTTTCTGGGGATACTCGTTTCACTATCCAGTAGTCCCAACACTGAGATAGATCTATAGACACATGGCATTACATGATTAGGGTTTCACAATTAATTAAGACAATTAAGTGTTTTTAGACTACGTCAACCAAGTTACATGCAAACTACTAAGTTGTTCTTATAAATTTGTTATAACCCATTACACTAATTGAGGTTACTCAAAACATAAACATGATCGATAACTAATTAATCACATAGCAGAAAAAGGAACTAATTAAATTCAATTTCAACATCACTAACATGCTCAGAAACATTTGCAGTGAAGCCCAACTTCTTACTTATATTCCTTCTATGCCAAGAATATGATACAATTTGTTCCATGGCCTTAGCCACAAAATATATATACTGGAGAACATTATCTGTATATGCCATATAAATAAGAATCAATATGCTAACAAAAGCATGATTTAATCAAACATTGTATAAAAACTTTCTCACTCGGACCTGAAAGTACAGGGACGACTCTAGGACACACTAGACAACTAAACAACCTTATCTAAGGTCCATCACCATATTTATTCCTTGCTACCACAATTCTACTATCATTGTTGCTGATCAACTAAAATGATGTGGTGACCCACGTGGTGAGACCCAAGTCCCAGAAAGAGATATGACTCTCAGTACTACCTATTGAGTACAACAGGTTAAGTAATTAAATAGTTCAAGCAGATTAAATATGTATAACAGATAGTCCTATAAGAAATGATGATCAAGAAAATACATAAAGGAGAAGATAAAAGTTATCATCATTAGCCTAACTATTGACATATAACTTGTTAACAATATATGCAATTCAGTAGCATGTGCATAGATAACATTATAAGAAAGTCTAGTAG
Source organism: Alisma plantago-aquatica (assembly GCA_963693085.1). Classification (NCBI taxonomy): domain Eukaryota; kingdom Viridiplantae; phylum Streptophyta; class Magnoliopsida; order Alismatales; family Alismataceae; genus Alisma; species Alisma plantago-aquatica. The sequence continues at coordinate 1,004,425,190 of OY856413.1, forward strand.
CATAGCATCTATATCATCATGAATAAGTATAGCAGCATAAGAATAGCTAAAAACATTAGCGTGGTCTAACATGTTGAGTAGATCTACATCACAAGTAGAGCTAACAACATAAGCACAACTATTCGCATAAGCATGATTAGCAGTATAGGCATCTCTAATTATAGAAGCATAGTTATCAATATAATCATAGCTAACTGGTCTCTTCTCTCTAGGGATTCCACTCTACCTTCTCTCTAGAACCCCCTGGAAGCTACCGTTGGGGGGAGGGAGTGCTGCTTCGAAGTCTTCCTCCCCTGGCTCCCATCGTCTACGACATGGCTCTCGACTGAAGTCAATCACGGTCCCGGAGAAAGGGAGGCTCAAAGCTTGAAGTCAGATGCAATCGTTTGGGGCAGATCACGGCTTGGGAAGGGGGAGGTAGCTTGAAGCTAGGTCCTGATTCGTTGGCAGCATCTTCGACTTTGTCGACTCCATTCCGTTTAAGAGGGACGGATGGAGAGGAGTCGCTCCCTACTGGACTAGGTTTTCTTACTCGGCCGCTCCGGTGTTTCATGCATTGTAGGGAGTCATAGGCCTCCTTCTCTGTCTCCTGTCTCATTTCCCTTCTTCCTGAGCCTCAACCTGGCCTCGTCCAGTTCCTTGTCTAGTGCATCAGCCATGCCATCATCCGTTCTTCTTTGCCCTGCCCGGCTGGCGGCGCTCCCATCTTGGTGGCACCCTCAGATCTGGGTTTCTCAGACATAGCAGAGGGAGGGACATCCTATATTTCGTTGGTGTTTCCACCACTGGATGATCAGTGGATGAAGATCTGTGGTGCTCCCTGGCATATGCTGTCTGGTCCCTGTAGTTGTGAGATGGAGCACCCTCAAGGTGTTCGTTGATATGCCCCTTGCAAATAGGGGCATTGGGTCAAAGGATGGAGGCTTACCCTTCCATCCTCTCGCTCTGGTGTTCCTTTCTAGGACAAAAATAGATAAAGTCACCAAGGGAGAAGAAGAAAGGAGGATAGCTTCCACTTCACCTTTTTTGAGATTGTGACTCTTCTACCTATCTACCTAGTCAAGATGCTTGGATTCTTATTAGTGTTCAACGGTAGAATATCTTCCTCTATTCTTCTTCCCACTAATTTCAGGGAATGGTCTTATTGCTATGTGTGAGGAAGGACTGGTTGGCAGGTGTTTTTGCTTTTGGTTCATCCTGGTCAGTTGTCTTTGGCTTTCTTCATGAATAGATGGCTTAGCAGAGTGAAAGCTGCAGGTGTAGCTGGTTTTTCACCCTTCAGATGTTGTGGTGGTGTTGCTGTGCAAACAAAAGCATTCTGAGTTTGCTCCATCATGTGCTGCATATCAAGCTGGAGTTAACCAAGGAGTAGGGGTTCACATTGTTGTTTGATTTTCTGGCTGCTTAGTAGGATGTGCTCGCGCTTCCAGTTGCTGACTTGGACCAAGTCTGAGTCATGGATATCTTCAAAGCCTAGATTTTGTGTGTAGCTGCTGAGTCCCTAGATTTTTGGGTCTGTTGGGGTGTGATCCGTCTGCAGTGTCTTTGTTCTCATACTTTGTGGGTGTTTTTATGCTATTAAGTGCTTGCCTTTGCTTAAGGCTTCATGTCAATAGGTCAAGTTGTTTAGGAACTAAGCCTTATGTATAATTTCAGGTCTTTATGTTTTTTTGCCCTTGATTACTAGCTTGTTGGTATCAAGGTTTTTTGTTCTTGCTGTAATGGGGTACCTTGTGCCCAAAGTTTTGGTAATATAGTAACACGCTTTTTGACCGACCAAAAAAAAAATCATAGGTAACAACATGTGATAACTAATGTCATAATCATATCCAATAGTAGTAGTATATCTATCAACTTAAACATGGCTAATGTATGTACTCATCTATAACATGAGAATATCCTCAGCACAAGCATATCTACCATATTCTAATGCACTACACGTCATCTCCATGTAAAGAGAACAAACAAGGGTTACCATCCAATGTGAAACATTGTATATAACCCTAAATTGATATGCTACATAGTTGTGTTACATCATTTATTAATGCCCTGAGGATTTGAGTCGTACCTCCCAAATCCAACTGACCACTACTAAGTTGAAATGAGGGCCATACAAGATCTATGGAATAGTTGGACTCTGTGATCTCACCAAAAACTCTCGATCAGTATGAGAGATCATGCAGAGACATATGGTCAAGACATATAGTCATGTAACTATCCAGGTTTGGTACATGTCACGGTGCTAGAGAAAAACACACACATGGTCATTCTATAAGAGGCATCCTGCATTTATGCAACTACCTTTCACACATCATAATATCTGAGGCATGACCACAACCATCCTCCACAACCTATAATTATGGATGCAAGGAGGTACTCGACTTGCGCCCATGCATATTCAACAATATGCGCTCTGAGTTTCCCGTAGGAATTTCTCGTTTCACCAACCAGCAAGTTCTAACATTGGAATGGATCTATGGCACATGGTTACTACATGATTAGGATTCACTTGATTAGTAATGCCCATTGGGTTAATTAAGGTTGCATCAAACAAGTGAACATACAAACCCTAATTCATCTCTAGCAAACATGGATGTATAACAACTTCAGAAGATATAAAACATATGAGACATATTATTCCTTATCTCATCATCACAAGGTACCATTCACTTGCCATTCATGACAATGCACTTGTCATCATACTATCACATGATATAAATCCTTATCACAATATCACAGGGTATCAACCTTTGTCATTATAATAGGATTACACCTCATTCATTGCTCAACCATTACCAAAGGTCATTCCGACCATCAAATCATTCCCTGTAAGATCATTATTATATTTCCATACCTTATAATAAGGCTCAACAAGAATCACCATACTTGTGATACACAAGATCAACATGATGTTGCATTAAGGAAGTAAAAGATGTTCAGAGGAAAACAATGCAGGTTTATCTTAGTATTAAGAGCACTTCTTCATTATATCAACATACAAGAAGGCTAGATATGATTAATCACCATCTTATTTATAGTTCACTAGTTTAGCATGATCAAGCATCAATAATAAGGATATGATAACCATTAACTAACACATTACGACTACAACAACATTAGGAAGAATATTCCATTATTATAGTAACCATTCAAGGAAGGGTAGCATGATTAATCAACATCATCTATTTGTTTTAGGATTAGGTTCAACAAGATACGTTACTTTAAAGTTACAGATCAGTATTCATACCCAAACCCTAGCTCATGGCATCTTCATTGGATTATGGATGCATAAGGTTAAGCAACACCACCATATCCCATACTAACCTCAAGTATGGATCCATCCATATCTCAAGGTGTAATCATCAAATTTATAGTATATGAGGGTTTCAACCACCAAAAGTGTAATGACCGACTCGCGAAAATAGGATTAACTAAGCGCAAGCGAATCATTTGTAGCAGATTACTAAAACTCACTAAAAATTTAAAACTTTTTGCAAGGAGATCCTCACATAGGATTACATACAACCCTTGCTTTACCAAACTATACATAAGCAACATAACTTTGAGGCGTTCAAGCCAAAATCTCAAGTAAATGATAAAAACACTATCTACTGACTCCGAGGACCTGAAAGTACAAAGACGACACATAGGACTACTATCTATACAAAACTTGGTAGCCAGTGCCTCCACCTGAGTCATCACTGTTGTCTTTGATACTGCTGTAGCCTTTCCTGTGCTATAGGGTTCCTGCTTCTTCTTCTGCGTTTACCTAAAAACATTGGATCCCACGGGGGTGAGACAATTGTAAATTTCCCCAACGGGAGATATAACTCTCTGCCAAAACATTTTCATATCTGTTTATTATAATTAAAACTAAACAGGAGTTCTTATAAATTAACAGCAACATTAATCATTGAATAAACAGAGTAAAGTAATATCTTTTCCTAAGGAGAGCATTGTATCTACTCATGGTAGATTCATATTTCACATATCTACTTGCATTGATTGTAAAGAGATATGAATAACATTTATCAACTAGGGATGCACAAAAGAAATATAACATAAGACAATGAATTTCCATACTCAATCCTTAAGCAAACATGCTATACGACTGATTACATTTTACAATCATATTTATGCCCTGAGGAGATGAGGTATACCGCTCATACTCCAACCGACCATTGCGAAGTCAAAATCGGTACCATACAAGCTCAAAGGTAGAGCCAGCTACCAAGACCTCCCATATCTCGGTCAGCGTGAGATTCCATGCAAGACATCTTGTGTCTCTACTATATATAGCTTTCCAGGGTATACTAACAACTTTGCTATTAGAGTTACAGTGGCGTGCTGTACTCTCTTCGCGATCATGAGATTTCATGTTTATCTCCATCGATCTGGCATTAACATTATTGGAAGATGTGTACTGCATATGTCCCAATCATCAGGGGATTCGTGATACATCCATCTCGGTATGAGTAATGAAGGATTGAGAGGTTTGTTGTTTAACTTTCATCAATTCCCTCACTAGGACGTCAGGATATATTCGCACATTACCCCCACATATTCAAAATATGTGTTCTGGGTTTTGCCGCGGAGCACCTGTTTCACCATCACCTATTGTTGATGATGATGGATCTATGGTCAGGGCTCTACATGATATGATTTCACTTAATTAATTAAATACATTAGCATATTCTTTTAGCATCAGTCAAGTTCTCAAACATAACTTATTCAGACAAATTCTATAAGGAAACATGTACTATTTTCATCAATCACTTTCTCAGTCCTTATAGGACATTGGGATCTCAGTCCCTTATTTCATTTCTTTTGGAAGTTCACATCCCTCAACTACATCATTATCATACTTATCAACTATGGGTATTCATACCCTCAATTCTTCACTATCACTGTTACCACTTGTTAGGTAACCATTACCTCCAGGTCCTCAGACTGAGGTATGCATAATACTTGTTAGACAAGTATCTCACATGGCTCTCAAAGCCTATTAAATGTTTTACCACCTTTCACTAGGCAACAACTTACTCATGGAACTCATAAGGTTCATGCACATTTTGTTACTTTTACTAAGCAACAACAACATTAGGCACATAAGGCCATACAACATGTTTATTATATGAAAGTCATAGCTCATATCTAGCTATGTTTATCATATCATGATGTCTACATGATTAATAGACATGATAACAGTCATGTAAGTCATTTATCACATCATATGAAACATTAGTAACACCACCATCCTTTATCAGGATAAGGGTTATCTATCAATTAGGGCTTTTCATTCCCCTTACCCAAAATTAGGGTTAGGGTTTCCTATCATGCTTTAATTAGGATTTCATACTCACATTATTAGTTCAACCCTAATGTATTGCTTCCACACCTCTGGGAGTATTGAAAACATCATAAATATTTTCTTATGATTACCATTCTTATCATATATCATTAATGATCATCAATTCAAAGCATGAGTTCATTTCTCATCCTTGTCATAATATAATTACATTATACTCATTGATTAGCTTACCCCATTCTCAAGGTATATTGGTCAACATTTATCAAAGTACATTGAGTTCATTACATCTTTATTGTAACAATTGCATAACACACATTTCATGTGTTTCTTAACCAAGAGTATTGGATTAGAGGTTCATCAAGGTAAGTCTACAATGAAATGAAGAATGTGATATTTATCATATCTGAATGTATCACTTTCTTTTCATTTCCATATTCTTAAGTTAATCAACTAACTTTGTATTAAGGCATTTCCCTCTTAATACTTTATCCACTAACTTGTTACTATCATCATATGGTGCATGGGTCACACATTAGAATTGTCCAATTGTCTTTAATGATATGGACTTATCCAACTGATAGACATTGTTGATATAGGATAAACCATTATCAACTATTTTAGGTATTTCAACTCTTAGGATGTTATCCACATCATTGTTTAGTATAACATACGTCATTCCTAAAAGTTTCATGTCCTCATCATTGTGAGGTGTATAGGATATTACTCATGTATAGAGATGGTTGTACAAGGATCTAGGCATCATCTTGTCTCTTAGATCCTTATTCATTAAAATCACCACATTATCATTCACATGGTTTATGAACCCTATCCTTCATGTTTATAACATATTCATCTTATTTAATTATTTTAGCCACACCTCTCTTTGGTGTACTGTCTATTAAACCATCTATAGAGTTTCATATATCATCACATGCCATCACCCTGAATTGAGTCCTACACCATATCATAATATCAGGGTTCCACATAACATCACTTAAAACTAGGGTTTCATATTCAATAAACCATTATTATACTTACTGTTCATCCCAATTGGGGTTTCTCATGACATCACCCTCAATTAGGGTTTCTCATGTCATCACCCTCCATTAGGGTTTCTTATTCCATAACCCACAATTAGGGTTTACTATTCATATCACATCACCCTAGATTAGGATTTACTATTCACCCCAAGTAGGAGTGATCATCAAAGTACCCTGAATTAGGGTTTATCATACCATCACTATGAATTAAGATCATACCATCATCATGTAGTAAGATTACTTCCATTAATATCCTCAGTTAGGGTTATGATTCGTTAACCCTCATAATTAGGGTTTCATGATCTCACTATGAAGGATCATACCCTAATTAGACATTCATTCATATAGGAAGTCAACTACTTGATTATCAATAATGTAGGAAATCTTCTCTTTCATTTTCTATAAGATGATGTTTGCTTCAGCCTTGATTAAGCTAAGTCAACCAAATCTTAAAGAGGAATTGACATCATGGGTTATGTCATTATCACCATGATCATTAGGGCTTAGCTACTTGAAGGGTACTAATCACCCTATCTCATTAAAGGTACCATTATTATAAACACCATTGATTTACATCATGTAATTGACCACTTAAACCATTGACCTTTATTCACTTTAAGTGTTCATACAATTTGATTAATTACCTTCCAAATGATCTTGGTCACTTATACCTCAAATGTTCTTGACCAATCAGACATCAAAAGGTCTTGGTTGAATACTCAAAACCGTTTAGAAAAGTAGGTGGTGAAGATCGTTTGCCAAAGTTGACTTTTTGAAACCGCATGAACTCAACCGGTTTTGAAACCGCATGCACCTAAACGGTTTGGGATCTTTTGGTCCCAAACGGTCTTGAGACCGTTTGGTCGAAACCCCTCAAAACTACAAGGACCAAAAAGGGTCTCAACCACTCCAATGAAATTAGGGTTTCCAATGTTGTATCCTTCAACCATTGAATACATCTAACCAATCATTAATTGGACCTATCACCATGCTTCAAATGAGTTAGTTAAGTCATCCTTCAAATGATTTGACCCTCAATTGACCCTCAATTGGTCATCAATTAGGGTTTGAATCAATTGGGTTAGGGTTTAGAAACGTTGATCCTTCTATGTTGATTATTGTTGAACCAATTACTTTGAAACTATTGGATTACCATCCAAATTGGGCATGAACTGACCCCAAACGGTCTTGAGGTCGTTTGTATGACCTCCAAACGGTCTTGAGACCGTTTGCCGATGTCAACATCAAAATCCAAGTCAACCAATTAGAGTTTGGATCATTGGATTGATCACCAAATCAGCATTTGATTGCACTTCAACTTAGTACCTTTAGATCTTCAAACACCTAAACATTGTCAACCCTAGACCTCCAAACGGTCTTGGGTGACCCCCAAACGGTCTTGGGATCGTTTGGATGACCTCCAAATGGTCTTGAGACCGTTTTCCCATCATATCATCATTAACCATGTCATTCAATTAGGGTTTGGGTCCTAGGATTGGTCACCAAATCAGCACTTAATTGTATTTCAATTTGGTATCTTTGGACCTTCAAACACTTGACCATACTTAACCCTAGACCTACAAACGGTCTTGGGTGACCCCAAAACAGTCTTGAGACCGTTTGGTGATCCCCAAATGGTTTGGAAACCGTTTGGGTCAATCAACCCAAAGCATCAACTCATTCAATTGCAAAATCAGCACTTAGCCGATTAGGGTTTATACCATATGTTTGAATCTTCAAATACCTAACCATACTCAACCCTAGACCTTGAAACGGCCTTGTTTGACCTCCAAAATGTCTTGAGGCCGTTTGGGTCAATCAACCCAAGTTTCAAACTCAATCACTTATGAAATCAGCACTCAACCCGATTAGAGTTTAGGTGATTGATGGACCTTCAACTCATGAACCAATTGGAGTTAATCAATAATAATTGATGGGTCATTAACCTATATTATTATGAACAAATCCCCAAATGGTCAACCATGGTCAACATCACCAAACGGTCTTAAACCGTTTGCTTCTATGCGGTTTAGTGAAACCGTTTCATTCCAAACGGTTTGTGAAACCGTTTGGACATTTGATTGAAACCGTTTGGTCTAGATATTTAGGGAGGTGTGTGCTTATGATGATGTCATCATCAACAAGCTCTAGAACCACGAAACCTGCTTTGATTTCCATGGAGATTGCATAAATCAACCAAATCAATAATTGTAAATAGAGAAATGATCATTATTTGATGGGGAATTGAATGCAATAACAAAGTTAGGGTTTCATATTATATAACCTACCTCCAATTGAGCTCCAAAGCTCCAAGATCATGCCAAAAATGGTGTATGAAGCTTTTACAACTCCCCTTAGGCTCGTCCTCAAGCTTTTGGTTGAAAAGTTTGGCTAGGGTTGAAGAGGAGATCGAATTAAGAAGAAATCCATAATTTATTTTTGATTTCCACCATGGAATCAAGGAGAACGAAGGTCAAGGACTTATCAATAGGTTGGGGGTCGTTCTCTTCTTGCTCCCAAGCTCCCAAGGTCGTTTTCCAATAAAGGGGTGGAAGTAAATCCGAAATCCCCTTTCATTCTATGGATAAATGAGCTTATATGTGAATTTTATTAAAAATTCAATTAGGAGAGAGAAAGTAGGAATTATCCCCTCAATTCCCTTGCCACTTGACCCCTATCCTTCCTTATAGACGAGGATATCCTCTTGGCCTATTATTCCCTTCAATTATCCACATTTTAAATAAAAGTAAAATAAGCACCTTAACCCTTTTTATATTAATATCCATGACTTAGTGGATATTTCTTTTCCTTATAATAAGGTGAGTGGAAATTCCACCTCCTTGAGATATTTCGTGGCTCTTGCAAAGCACAAAAACGACCACACATATCTGAAATCAACCGTTTTAATTTTGGTTGAAAGCCCTTTAATTAATACATTCATTTTTGCCCTAAATTGAATTAGGGTTTCAATTAGGATTAAATCTTGATTATTTTAATATCAAGATTCTCTCTCCTCCAACATAATTCAAATGAGGTGCCCCTCTCATTTTCTTTGCTCTACATGATGCCAAGAAACATTAGGGACCTTATTGAAGTGGTAATTTGCATATTGAACCTTAGGTTTTGGGTAATTTGCACTTTACACCAAAACTAGGTTTTAATACACAAACATTGTCCAACAAGTTCTATCTTGGTGTCCAAGCTTGTAGAAACCATACTACTACGTCATATTCACTATTATGATGTATCCATCATTATAGGAACATATTATGATGTAACATTTTCAAGTTAGCCCCTTAACTTGGGTAATTTGCACTTTAGTCCAAAATAAGCAAGCATTGCTTCAACATTGTTCAAACAAGACCAAAATTGAAACATAAGTTCCTCATGAGGCCTAATTACTTTTCACAAGATAAGATTAAAATTATAATCATCTTTCTTAATCAAAATACCTAGGGTTAAAGAATAACCAAGGTGAGAGATGTTACAAATTATCCACCCCTTATAAGGATTTCGTCCCCGAAATCCCTGGATAAAGAAAAACAGATATTATTCATGCATCATATCATCATGTCATCACATAACATTTCATTATTATGGGGGCACCATAGAGTTTTGATCAATACAAAATTATTCCAAACAAGTTTATCATGGAATGATTCACATGGAGCATATACTCCCATGTTCCTTAGTTAGTTCAGTATTTCTCTTTCAAAATCACAATTATATTCTGTCATATACTTGAGACTATAAGTCTTTTCATACTATGGTTGTGTCATCTCACCTGATAACACCATACTAACTTTCCTTATACTAGCACTAACTATCTCATTAGTTGTACATTCTCTTATCATAAGGAAAGGTTACTTATCAATTGAGAACTTATCTCAAAGATATCATTAATTGTTATGTTTGTGCAAAGCGTAAACCCCTAACATGTGAGGTTCATAATATTTTGCATGATCAATCTGATATTTCTTTAGATACTAGGATCCCTTACCTTGGTATCTATTACATGTGTTAAAAAACACATCACATCTTTATCTTCCTTTCCTCTTGGGACATCACTTGTTACATATATCTTTTCCTTGAAACCAAGGTCCAAGGTAAACTGATACTTTTCTAAGTATCCAGCATCATGAACATTTTTATCTTATGCACATCAAGTGTTCTAAGACCCACTTGATTGCCATGTCCCTGAAAGGAAAGATAACAAGGATTCATATTCTTATTATTATTTTATGTGTTTTCAACTATTCATGAAGCATTTACTCTTTATCTCATCCTAGGTTCCTTGCCCTAGCATAGGAATCTTATAAGGATGATTACATATCATTATCCCTTTAGCATGTTTATGATCATCTTATGATCTCATCATATTTTCCATTTCTACATTATGGTAAGGATCTTTATGATACTTACAACTTTATTAGATGAGATTCATCTCCCTTATTCTCATTCTTATCTTATGAGGATTATACTTTTATTTCCACATACAAACATGCGCATATGAGGTTATCTCAGAGTTCTCTTTCTTATACTTAGGACAGGACACATTTATTTATTCCATATTTCTTATTTCATGATACTCATTAGATTGTATCAAAATGACTACTTGATCAGAGCAATAAAAAAGATTACAATCTAAGATTTTCCATACTCGCTTTATCATTAATAGTTGTATACCTGGCCAGGGTATATAAATACTGAGATAAGGTAGTATGCACTTGTATACTATCATTTTCTTTCCTTTTCATATTATTACAAAAAAAATAAGAATCATTACTGGATTTTATCCAGACATCTCTTCAATACCTCATCTTCTTCTCATAGAGGTAAGAGCAACATGAAACATCTATAATGTTATTATGCAAAATATAAGTCCTCATAGGACTAATCAAGGAAAAGGCAGTCAATTATCTTCTCATTTAACTTAGGAAACCATAAAAAGACATATAAGAATGACATTATTTTGTCTAACCTGTCATGATTCGTGTATTATTCACTGCCTCGGGCTGATTGATCTGCCTCAGAGGTTGATTCACCATAACATTTCTAACTGAGGAATTTCTTTCCAGATGTCCTACTTGTCTACATAGGTAGCAAATTCTGGGTGCCAGGTATGGTCTAGAGGGTTCTTTACCCTTTCTAGATGACCATTGCCTTGGTGCACTAGGTCTTGGTTGTACTGGTGATACCAAAGTCTTTCCCTTTTTGGAACTACTAGGCCTCTGTTCCTGGATTTGGATAGGCCTTTTCTCAATCATCATCTTGTTTTTCTTTTCTGGGAAAAACCTTCTGATATGTCCAGGTTCCCTACACTTATGGTAGATCCTGATTTTAGGTTGTATTCTATTCCCTACATCACTATATATTAATTCAACAGGATAAGGTTGAGTACAGAGTTGTCTTAAGTCCAAAACTTCATCATTTCCCATTGCTTCAACCTGCTGTTGTGGATTACATATCCTGTTGATGTCCAAAACATCATCATTGGGGGTTGGTGATCTAGGTTGTATTGCTAGTTCTCGATCCACTAAATACATCATGGTTGCCTGATGTGATGATTTTGAGTCACATTTATAGACTTGTTTTACTCGCGTTTTATGCGTTTATTGGTCACTTTGGTGGTTAATATTGCATAATTTACTTATTTTAGTCTATGATCCTTCTTAGTGTCAAATTTCTCTTATTTTATCATTTTGAGCATAAATGATTATAATTATAGGTTTTATCTCGACTGATGTGGTTTTGTTTTGCAATTTCAGGAAAAACACATATCTGCAGTTGTCGATACCATCGACATATGTCGATAGTATCGACACAGCCATAGGCAGGAAGCCACAAGGAGCAGCACAGAGTCAATACCATCGACTGGGAAGTCGATGGTAGTGACTTACCATCAGGTTGCCAGCGATCAGTCAGTCTATACTATCGACACCAAAGTCAATACTATCGATGCTTGGAACTTCAGTGACGGGAAAAGGATAAAACTGACGCTAAAGGAAGTCGATACCATCGACCTACGTCGATGGTATCGAGCCAGCAGCATGCACAATGACAGAAAAGAAAGAAGGCTTGCCGATATCGTGAGGGGTCGATACCATCGACCCACGTCGATGGTATCGACGTCGTCAGATTAAAGTTTGTTTCAGATCGGCTCTAATCCAACAGTTGTGATATTTTTGCAACCTAACTCGGTGATTATACCTAATGACGGCAGCCAAGAGCAGGGTATCACGTCATTAGCCGCTACACACGTCCCGAGAAGAGGTGGGGGAGAAGAACGGAGCCCAGAAGCATGCCCCAGTCGTTCCGGAAGCCGAAGAAGATGTTTTCCACCGCCGAAAGGCTGTAGATCGCGCACTCTACGCTGAAAAACGATTAGATCTTCTCCATTTAGGGGTTTCATTACTTTATCCATGTTTTTATCCATGTTTCCCCTTTATTCAACCATGTCTTGCTCTGAGATGAACATGCGGGGCTAATCCCCTTTGTCTTTAGGACCGGGAGTAGCCCGGGGAAGCATTGTATGACGTTTTTATCATAGTAATTCATCATTTGTCTCTTAAATCCATGGTATGATTTTGTTTTCTCAATTATATTATTATGCTTGATCACCATAATGATAATCTAATGCCTTTAATTACTTTGAAAGAAAAATTAACGGTTGAAAAGAGACGAAATTCACATTAATTAACAAATCCCTTGAACAAGGTGATGTATGGTTAATGGTGGAAACCTAGAGGTCAATTTTAATGCACCTAGTTTAGGGTATAGGTTACTACGATGGTGGAACCGAACTAGACATAGGTAGTGAATTGTACCACGACAGTGGACAGTTCTGACTACGTGCCACTACCTGAATTGAGAGATGAATCTGATTAGCTATGTGGAAATTCATACAATGAAAACCCGCGGTGAAACCGCAATCCTGAAGATCTCCATTTGAATTGATTAAACTAAACACTTAATCGATTGCTTTGTTTTATTTTATTTTATTTTATTTCACAACAACTCTCATAACCTTTTTATTGGTCTAGCTGATTGCGAGTAGTTAGTAGTAGTCTACTGATAATTTAGTATCCCTGAGTTTGACTCGGGCCTCGCAAGGGCCTATACTACATTGACGCATGCACTTGCGTTATACACACAGTAAAATCGTGTCAAGTTTTTGGCACCATTGCCAGGGAAACGACAATTGTCGGCACTACGAGTGCTACAAACTGCCACTCTAGGCCACATTTTTATTTTATTATTTTAATATCATTTTTGAAATTCATAGTTTATCATTCATATTTAGAAATCGTCTAGCACGGTACTGAACCTAAATTATTATTTTGTAGGTACTAGTGCATGGTGAGGACGCGTAACATAGACTACATGAAGCTATCACCAGAAGTTCCTCTACCGAGACCAGACGACGAGGAGAACAACATTCAAAACTGACCTGAAGATATAGATTCAGACTCTGAACCAGAAGCTATGGCTGAGGAACAGACAATCTAGGAGAAGATAAAGGCATCTTCTGCATCTGCATCTAAAGGGTCGATCAAGAGGCAGGATATCAACATTCCCAACTATAAGATTGACACGCATAAACTGTGCGTGCAAATGCAAGTATACGTATCAATGTAATATAGGCCTTGTGAGGCCCGAGTCGAACTTAGGGAAACGTGAATTTTAATAGACTACTACTAACTGGTTGCGATCAGCTAAACCGATTAAAAGAGTTTTAGAGTTGATTGAAAAAGAAAATAAAATAAAAGAAAAGAAAGCAATCGATTAAATGTTTAGTTTAATCAATTTAAATGGGAATCTTTAGGATTGTGGTTTCATGGCAGGTTCTCGCTGTACTAATTTCTACACAATTATCCTAATTCGTCTCCTATTCCGGATAGTGGCCTGTAGTAAGAATTTCTCGCTTTCGCGATACAATTCACTACCTAAATCTAGGTCGGTTCCACCATCGTAGTAACCTATACCCTAAATTAGGTGCATTAGAATCAACCTCTGGGTTTCCACCATTAACCGTACATCGCCTTGTTCAAGGAATTAATTAGTTAATGTGATATTCGTCTCTTTTCAACCGTTAATTCTTCTTTCAAAGTAATTAAAGGCATTATATTATCATTAAGGTGATCAATCATAATGATAGAGTGGAGAAAACGAAATCATACCACGAAATTGATAGATAAATTATGATAAACTATGTAAAAAGTATCATACGACGATTACCCGGGCTACTCCCGGTCCTAAAGACAAAGGGGATTAGCCCCCCATGGTTGACAATAGAAAATACATAAGAGTAGAGAAGAAAAACATGGGAAACATGGAGCAAACTCGTGTAACCCCTGATACAAAGGTGTTCCTGGAGATCCTCCTCAAGAAACGTGCGTTTTGCAGTCTTCTGGCAGTAAAATCGCCCGTCGGAGGTGCCCAGATCGCTCGGTTGACGGCCTTCATCTCTTGTCTCCTCTCTCTCTCCCCTTCTTGGATGTTGTGCAACACAATATGAGATCCCCCTAGGGCCAGCCTTGCTCTTCTTAAGTCATAGGACCACTTTACGGCTCCGAAAAAGCTCAACCGTCAGATTAAAGCGCTCCGTTTTAGTGCTGAAAATTGCCAGATCCCGACGCAGTCGATAGTATCGACCCTAGGTCGATGGTATCGACCATGATACATGTATTTCCTTCCAAAATCACGTTTTGGGGTTGCTTTCTGATGAAATGTCGATACTATCGACACCAGGGTCGATAGTATTGACTCTGGACAATGCAAAAGTGCCGAAACATGTGTATAAGTCCGGGGATTATATAAAATCATATAAATATGATAAAAGAAGTATAATTTGATGCAAAAAGAGTTTAAAGGCCAACTATAGTGAATTATGCAAATATAATCAAGAAAATGACAAATACATGCATAAAATAGATATAAAATAAGCCCATATAAAAATGACTCAAAACCCATGCATACTCCCCTAAGCTTAAACCTTGCTCGTCCTCGAGCAACAAAACTTTAGATCTGGTTGAGATAAGTCAGCAATAGGACATAAATACATGAAATGAATCTACATCATCCCCACTTTCTTTCCGCAAATTGGCCCTCATTGACCACTGAACACTAACTGCCATCCAGGCGACCAAAGACCTATGTAAAAGATGTCTGTCCCCAAATCAGTGAAACACTATCAATTAAAGCAGTTAATATGATAAATTCATTTGGTCCATACTTGATGCATCTTGTGATCTCCTATCTACGTTGCTCATTTCCTAACTACCATCTAAATGGAAGCAGATCTCCTAATATTAATGAATGAGGAGAATATCATGGGTGGTCTACCGTTTAGAGCAACGGGTGGATGGGATAGGTGGTTGTGGAAGAGATGGAAGCACATAACAGTCAATCATGTAATATAAAAATTAATGACCTATCATGTTTCAAAATGCAAGTGAAAATGTCCTAATGCTACATTTTTGGTGGAATGATGCATTCACTATCATTCCGTCTCAAGGTGAGATGGAATATCTAAGAAAACTACACCATGTGCTTATTCTTCTTAGTATGTAAGTGAGAACATGTTCCTTTCTCCCTCTCATTCCTACTTACTTCTCAATTTTTTTCTTTCTCTTTTTTCAATTTTTTTTCAAGCCCTTATTTTCATAGATGACAATGAATTATTTATCGGGCTCACTTCTTGTTACATAACTTATACATTTGAAGCATTCTATTTGAAGGGTATGGATCACGCTCACCACCTTTAATGTTTCAGAAGACATAAGATGCATGATGTAGTATATCCTCAAAAAATTGTGAATGCGGCTACAAAATGACACGCACCTAAGGATAATGTGCATGTATAACTACTTTATCCTTTTTTTTCATTTTCATGCAAAAAAAAGTGAAAATAGATATAATGCAAGACCTATCTACATGATATGCAATCAAAAAGTGAAAGACAGTAATGTGCTCCCATTTCTTATGGTGGAGTGTGAATGAAATTGCGGTGGATCAGATCACAAGACTAATTGACAGAACGTTCTGAAAATATCATATGTCCCTCTATAAAGACCTGTGTACAGGGTAACTGAAGGATTTCTCTCTTAAACTTTAGTCTAAGGTCACGTTAGCGTTTGGTCGGTTTGGGCTCAAATATCCTTGCCAATCACTTTTCCTTGGACAATAAAGATGGTCATTCATGTCCCCATGTCCTGAAGCTGACTCACCCAAGCACTTCCTCAGTTATGCAACTCAATTACTAACAAGAATAAGCTCAAAAAGTTCTCAAAATGCTCATTTTTTATGTGCACACAACCCAAGAGTAAAAGTCCCAATTGAAACCATGCATTTATTGCTCCACAGATTACACTAGATAGACGTGGATCCTACAAAAGCAGTAAACCTAGAAATAAAACAACTAATATCTCAAAAGTAAAAGAAACGTGAATAAGTAAGTAAAAACTAAGATAGAGTGTTGTTCCAACACCCCCCCTAAGCTTGAATATGACTATGGCCTCATAGTCAACATTCTCACTTAAGAGGTGGAACAACGGTACCGTTCGCTTTGAAGTATGGTGAAGAAGGATGGTTAGATGATCAAGTGGACCAAGTGATGCTTGCTATATCCCTCCTTTTTGTGGCCCATTTTTGTGTCTTAGTGGTTCTAAGACATGACTTTCTTCATCCATCTTTCCTCTGCAAAAAACGGTTCGAAAAAATCTCGTTTCGATACCTTTTACGACCTGTTTTATGTAGCTGTCCTGCAGGTGTCAATACTATCAACACAAGGTCGATGGTATCGACCCAGAATCAGCAATTTTGTTGTATCAACGCATCTAAAAGCTTGGGAACTCAAAAGTGTTGATACTATCGACCCTAGGGTCGATGGTATCGACTTTAATATCACCAATTTTTCTGAAAATCTTCAGGAATCTCGATACTATCGACACTAAGGTCGATGGTATCGACTTTTCTTCAGCATTTACTGATCCAAACTCGATACTATCGACCTTAACATTCTGCATACTTAAAACCACGAGTTAGGGTACCATTTTTACAAAAATTATCAAAACCTAAGCAAAAACTAAGTACATAAACATAAAAGAACATAACCAAACATAAAAATGAATCGAAAATTGGGTTGCCTCCCAACAAGCGCCCTTGTTTAATGTCCTAGGCTTGACATAAAGATACCTTTAACCTGGTTTGTCAAGAGATGTATCCAATGAGTCATGTGGTAATTTGAATTTAACTCTATCATCACCAATCCCAAGTGTCAAGTAACCTCGCCCAATGGCAGCGATTACATCAGCCGTAGCTTGGAATGACCTTCCCAATAGCATCTCACCTCCTTCCAACTCATGCATGTCCATGACCACAAAGTCAATAGGGAAGATGAATTTGTTGACCTTGACTAGCACATCCTCGCATATACCTTGTGGCTTCACAATGGATCCATCCGCCAACTCAATAGTCATGGCATATTTCTTTAGTGTCTTCAATCAAAGCTTTTGAAATGTGGACAGTGGCATAAGATTAATGTTGGCCCCTGAGTCACACTGTGCTTGTGGAAAATGTTGGCCGCCTATGGAACATGGGATGTAGAAACATCCTGGATCTTTCCTCTTCCTTGGTAGCCATCCTTGTATTATAGAACTCACTTTTTCATCAACAACACAAATTTTAGTGTCCTTTATCTGCCTTTTCTTGGTGATTATGTCCTTGATAAACCTTCCATATGCTGGAATCTGTTCTATCATTTCCACTAACGGAATATTAATATGGAGCTTCCTAAACATCTCCAAGAATATCTTGTAGTGCCTATGCTCTTTCTTCAGCCTCAGACTATCCGGGAAAGGTACGTTTAGGTCCCCTTCGCTTGCTTGTGTGGTGTCACATATGGAACTTTAGGGGTCTCCTCCCCTAAGCTTACTTCAACGCCACCTTCTAAGATAGGATTTGACACATCATCCGTGGATGGCATGACTTGTGGCTGCTCCCCTCTCTCAGTGACTGTAGCTTCACCATGACGCATGACCTTCACCTGCTCCTCTTGCCTAGGTGCGGGCGCGGCCATGATGTGCTCTTGGCAGATTTTTCTGAATGGACAACATCTGCCCGATAGTCCATAATGACTGTGAGGATACGGTATTCTTGGTGTAGCCTCCGTATCAAAAATCATTTTGCTTTTGTCATGGACCTCCACCACCGGGGGCTCTGCCTCATAAATCACAGATATATATTTCACTTGATGATGTGCTTGAACAACATCTGCATTCCCAGCCTGTCTTTGTTGATTTGTATACTTCATGGCCGCCACTTCATTGGAAATTTGGGTCATAGTCGTCTCTAGTGCCCTCATTTGTGCTCCATGACTTTGCAATGTCTGCCCAAATATATTCAAAATCTCGCCCTGAGACTATAACTGCTTGGTGAATGTACTCATCATCTCTTGATTTTGTTTCACCACCTGGCTAAGAAATTCATTGTTCTTTTCCTCTAGGCTAGGCTGCAGCTTCTGAAAATTTTTGTTCCTTCCTCCAATCATAATTGTTATTTCTATATCCCTGTTGATGCATATACTTTGCATGTGCTTCATCATCAGACCCATTGTCGTCTTTCTCTAGGAGCTTCTTGGCTATAAGATCCAACTTGTCATTAAGCACTTTGATGGCCCTTGATTCATGTGTAATGCCAACCTGCTCGGGTGCATCTCTTTCACCCCAAGACTGCTTTTTGAACATGTTCCTTAGAATCTCCCAACACCTTGTGTCTGTGTTGTTCAAAAAGAAACCAGAACCTACTGAGTCCAAATTGCTCCTATCATGTTCATTTAGGGCGAAGTAGAAAATTTTATCTTGCTTCTCCTTGTCTAAGCCGTGATGTGGATACTTCCTCAGCATGATCTGGAAGTGCTCCCAAGTTTCAGAGTATGATTCACCGGCTCGCTGGCTGAAGTTGTGTATCTTCCTCACTAGATCGTTTGTCTTTTCAGGTGAGAAGAACCTCTCAAAGAACACCTCAACCATGTGATCCAAAGATTCAATGTACTCATCATCCAGATTGTGCAGCCATTCCCAAGCATTACCCGCTAAAGAACTGGGAAAAAGTTTCAGGTAGAGTGTCTCTTGCGGGAACCTGTCAATCTTTATCATATCACAACTTTCCACGAACGTGCTGATGTGGGTCACCAAATCCTCATTTTTAAGTCCATGGAAAGCCTGCGATTTGACCAACTGAATAAGCCCTGGATCAATCTTGTAACTGGGCATGTTGATAGCTTGTTTCTTGATTGGCCCCTTCTGTGCAGAAGAAGAAGAAGCCTTAATCCTTTCCCAGATCATCTGCTCCTCATTTTTCACTCCGTCACCCATTATTACTTTACTAGTACCTAAAATTTCAAATGGTAGTGTATGAACTGGTACTAATAATTAAAACAATGAATAAGATTTGCAATTCAGTTCAAAAGATGAAAAGAAAAAAAAATTACAGGAATTAAAAGTGGCCTAGTGTGGCTGCTCGCAGCACTCGTAGTGCTAAAATTCACCGTTTCCCCGGCAACGGCACCAAAAACTTGACACGCGTAAACCGTGCGTGCAAACACAAGTATATGTCTCAATGTAATATAAGCCTTATGAGGCCCGAGTCGAACTCAGGGAAATGTGAATTTTAGTAGACTACTACTAACTGGTTGCGATCAGCTAAACTGATTAAAAGAGTTTGAGAGTTGGTTGAAAAAGAAAATAAAATAAAAGAAAACAAAGCAATCTATTAAATGTTTAGTTAAATCAATTTAAATGGGAATCTTTAGGATTATGGTTTCACCACAGGTTCTCGCTGTACTAATTTCTACACAATTATCCTAATTCGTCTCCTATTCCAGATAGTGGCCTGTAGTCAGAATTTCTCACTTTCACGATACAATTCACTACCTAAATTTAGGTCGGTTCCACTGTCATAGTAACCTATACCCTAAATTAGGTGCATTAGAATCAACCTCTGGGTTTCCACCATTAACCGTACATCGCCTTGTTCAAGGAATTAATTAGTTAATGTGATATTTGTCTCTTTTCAACCATTAATTCTTCTTTCAAAGTAATTAAAGGCATTATATTATCATTAAGGTGATCAATCATAATGATAGAGTGGAGAAAACGAAATCATACCACGAAATTGAGAGACAAATTATGATAAACTATGTAAAAAGTATCATACAGCGATTACCCGGGCTACTCCCGGTCCTAAAGACAAAGGAGATTAGCCCCGCATGGTTGACAATAGAAAATACATAAGAGTAGAGAATAAAAATATGGGAAACATGGAGAAAACTCGTGTAACCCCTGATACAAAGGTGTTCCTAGAGATCCTCCTCAAGAAACGTGTGTTTTGCAGTCTTTCGGCAGCAAAATCACCCATCGGAGGTGCCCAGATCGCTCGGTTGACATCCTTCATTTCTTGTCTCCTATCTCTCTCCCCTTCTTGGATGTTGTGCAACACAATATAAGACCCCCCTAGGGCCGGCCGTGCTCTTCTTAGGTCATAGGACCACTTTACGACTCCGAAAAAGCTCAACTGTCGGATTAAAACGCTCCGTTTTAGTGCTGAAAATTGCTAGATCCCGACGCTGTCGATACTATCGACCCTAGGTCGATGGTATCGACCATGATACATGTATTTCCTTCCAAAATCACGTTTTGGGGTTTCTTTCTGATGAAATGTCGATACTATCGACACCAGGGTCGATAGTATCGACTCTGGACAATGCAAAAGTGCCTGAAAAAGTGTCAAAACATGTGTATAAGTCTGGGGATTATATAAAATCATATAAATATGATAAAAGAAGTATAATTTGATGCAAAAAGAGTTTCAAGGCCAACTATAGTGAATTATGCAAATATAATCAAGAAAATGACAAATACATGCATAAAACAGATATAAAATAAGCCTATAAAAATGACTCAAAACCCATGCATCAAAGATCGATCCAGACCTAATAAATTTGGTCAAATCAAATGTGTTTCACGGGCTCAAAAACAAAGACCTGGTGACTCACATTAGCCAATTCATGGAAAACTACGACATGATCAAGATAGATAGGTTTCTACAGGAGACATTGTACTTGAAGCTGTTCCCCAACTCTCTAGCGGGAAATGCACGAGAATGGCTACATAATCTTGATGATGAGTATGTGGAATCATGGGATCATATGGTCGAGGTGTTATGCGAGAGATTCTTTCCACCCTAGAAGACCAACGATCTGGTACGGTAGATCTATAACTTCAGTCAAAAGGCCGGGGAGACTTACTCTGAGACTTGGGAGCGTTTTCAGATCATGCTAAGGAGGTGCCCGCATCATGGGCTTGACAAGGAGAAACAAGTTAAAATCTTCTATTTTGCTCTTTCTGAGCATGATAGAAGTAACTTAGATTCCGCAGGTTCAGGATTCTTCTTAAACAACACAGGCACGAGGTGTTGGGAAATTTTGAAGAACATGGCTAAGAAGCAATCTTGGGGCGACAGAGACGCAGTAGAACATGTTCGGGCTACAGGAGAGTCAAAGGCCATCAAAGAGCTAAATGAGAAGATGGACCTTCTCACCAAGAAGCTATTTTCAAAAGAAGATACATAATATGAGGATGAAGCTCAAGTGAAATTTATGCGCCAATAGAAGGGGTACAAAAACAACGACTACTTGTGGAGGAAAGACAAGAAATTCTCCTGGAGGGACCCAAATAATTTCTTGTAGGAACCTGACGCAAAACCCCAACCGGCGCTAGAGGATAAAAGCAATGAGTTGCTCAACCAAGTTATCAAGCAGAATCAAGAACTAATGAGCATGTTTGGCCAGCAGATAAAGCAATAAGGGGAATTCATGAATCAATTCGGGCAGACCCTACAAAGCCATGGGGCTCATATGAGGACGATAGAGACATCTTTGGCGAGATGGCAGCTAAAATAGCAAATTTCAAAAAGCCAGCGCAGTAAGGCTTTCCAGGTAATACAAACATTCCAGGAGGGAACCAACATGCAAAGGCAATTTTGCTACAGAGTGGCAAGCAGATTTTAAATTCCAGGGCCGATAAACCAAGCACACCCCAGTGAGAAACCACATGTGAGGCTACAGAGGAGGTTCCGATTCCAATCGCAGAGCCGATAGAGGATGTGGTAGAGGATGTCGCAATAGAACTCGTCATTGCTGAGGAGGAGACAGTGAAGAAGACACCATATGTACTGCCACATCAAAGGGCACAGACTGTCCCGGTCCCATATCCCAATAGCATGAAAGCCAAGAAAGTGGACGCTCAGTTTAAGAAGTTTCTAGATAGCTTTAGAAATCTTTCTGTCAACATTCCATTGTTAGAGGCAATAGAGAAGATCCCCTCTTATGGCAAGTTTCTGAAAGACATAATCACAAAGAAGAGGAAAATCCCAGATACTGAGGTCATGGTTCTTAAGGAACAGATGAGTGCTTTCATCATGGGCACATTGCCACCTAAAAGGCAGGATCCGGGCTGCTTCAACATTTCATGTTACATTGGTAAAGTGAAATTCGGCGAAGCACTGTGTGATTCTGGGGCAAGTATAAATATGATGCCTCTCTCTACGTTCAAGAAGCTGGGACTGAAAGAATCAAGGTCGTGCAATATGACAATTCAGTTAGCGGACAATTCCATGGTGAAGTCATACGGCATTTGTGAGGATGTGTTGGTGAAAGTTGATCGGTTTGTATTTCCAGTAGACTTTGTAGTAATGGAAATGCAAGATGAGCAGGGTAATGAGCTACTCCTTGGACGACCCTTCCAAGCCACTGCAGATATGATACTTGAGATGGGAAGAGGCCGTTTGACCCTGGGTATCGCTGATGATCAGTTTGAAATGGTCATGCCCTCAAGCACAACACAATCTAAAGAAAAGGAGCAATGCCGCACGGTGAAGCACTTTGATCAGAATATTTTTATTTGTCTAGGGAAGCCATTTCTAGATATGGCTCATGTAATGACTAAAGTGGAAAAGGGGACACTGGATGTAGACATTATGGAGCAGACCAAAGTTGTTTCTCTTAGCAAGGCCGTGGGTTTTCTAAATGATGAAGAGGAGGACATCCCTCCATCTACTGAAGATAGGCCATAGTAAGTTCTGTCTTCAATGCATATCCAGAACTACCTTTTGAAGCCTGCCTAGTTAATATAACGCATGACTGGATGAGAAGCAAGTCACTACAAGAGTGTGTCAAGATGCTTCAGGTGCTTCCGTTCTTTTATGCTAGGTACTATGAAGATCTTGGAGAACTCCCACCACCACTTCAATCATCCTTGATCGTTATGCCAGAGTTAGAATTGAAGCCACTACCGCCTCACTTGAAATATGCATTTCTAGCCGAGGGTGAAAAGCTACCAGTGATTATCTCGGCATATCTGAGTGCCGAGGAGGAGGACTAATTGCTGATCGTGCTGAAGAACCACCGAGGTGCATTCAGGTGGTCGGTTGCAGACATCAAGGGGATCTCCCCTACACTATGCCAGCATAAGATCTGGCTCTAGGAGGGAGCCAAACCTGTAATTCAGCCACAACGCCGACTAAATCCAAGCATGATGGAGGTAGTCAAGAAGGAGGTGATCAAGCTCCTTTCTGTAGGTATCATCTATGCTATATCCGACTCGAGTGGGTGAGTCCTACACAGGTAGTCCCTAAAAGGGGGGGAATTACTGTTACTCATAATCTATTGAACGAGCCGGTCACGACCCGCCTGGTAACCGGGTGGCGTGTGTGTATAGATTACCATAGATTGAATGCTGCTACGTTGAAGGATCATTTTCCTCTTCCATTCATTGATTAGATTTTAGAGCGATTAGCAGGTCGATCTCACTTTTGTTTTCTAGATGGTTATTTGGGCTATAATCAGATTTCCATTGATCCTAAGGACCAAGAGAAGTCCACCTTCACTTGTCCCTATGGAACATTTGCATACCGCCGTATGCCCTTTGGTTTTTGCAATGCACCAGCAACCTTTCAGCGTTGCATGCTTGCCATTTTCTCTGACATGGTTGAGAACTATTATGAAGTCTTTATGGACGATTTCTCCATCTATGGTGCGTCTTTCGATGAATATTTATACAATTTGGATAAAGTTTTGCAACGATGTGAGGACACACACTTAGTTCTCAATTGGGAGAAATGCCATATGATGGTTAGTGAAGGGATCGTGCTTGGACATAAAGTGTCTAGCAAGGGGTTGGAGGTAGATCCGGTGAAGATTGAAGTCATTTCCAAATTACCCCCATCGAATTCGTAAAAGGGGTACGGAGTTTTCTAGATCATGCCAGTTTTTATCGCCGCTTTATAAAAGATTTCTCAAAAATTGCTAAACCATTATCTGAGCTGTTGGAGAAAGATGCGGTCTTTGATTTTAATGAAAAATGTTTGCATGCATTTAATGTGATTAAAGAGAAATTAATTTCTACACCAGTTGTGCAAACACCGGACTGGACAAAGCCGTTTGAATTGATGTGTGATGCATCAGATTTCGCAGTAGGGGCTGTTTTAGGACAACGTGTAGACAAAAAATCCGCTTTGATTTTCTATGCGTCCAAAACTTTAAATGAAGCACAACTGAATTACACGACAACTGAGAAAGAGCTTCTCGCCGTTGTTTTTGCTTTTGAAAAATTCTGGCAATATCTTGTAGGATCTATAGTCGTGGTATGGACGGACCACACCGCCATAAAGTACTTGATGGAAAAGAAAGATGCCAAACCTAAACTGATTAGGTGGATCTTACTGTTACAAGAATTTGATATTGAAATTAAAGATAAGGCAAGCATAGAAAATGTGGTTGCAGACCATTTGTCTAGCTTGGAAAGGGTAGATGAGAAGGACATTCATATACCCATCACCGAGACATTCCCTGACGAGCAACTTCTATCTGTTAAATCTAAAGATCCATGGTTCTCTTATATTGTTAATTATCTTTCCTGCAAAATTATCCCGGATGATTGGACATATCAAGAGAAAAAGAAAATTTTTCATTCTTTGCGATATTATTTCTGGGATGACCCCATTCTGTTGAAGCAATACAGGGATGGCATGTTGCGTAGGTGCGTACCAGAGGTTGAGTATGAGAGTGTACTTCGTCATTGTCATGCTTTACCAACGGGTGTCCATCATGCAAGTTCTAGAACTGTGGCCAAGGTACTTGAGAGCGGTCTTTACTGGCCTACATTGTTCCGGGACGCATATGATTATGTGCGGCGATGTGATTCCTACCAACGGGTAGGTAACATTTCAAAGCGGCAGGAGATGCCCCTCAATGTATTTCAAGAGGTCGAGGTGTTTGATTTGTGGGGTATTGATTTCATGGGACCCTTTGTGTCCTCAAACTCTAACTTGTACATTTTATTGGCTGTTGACTATGTATCGAAGTGGGTAGAGGAAATACCCACTAGGACTAATGATGATGTTGTAGTGTGCAGGTTTGTCAAGGACTGTATGTTCTGCAGATTTGGCATACCAAGGATGATTATCAGTGATGGAGGTACCCATTTCAGAAATCAGAAGTTCCCTGCAATGTTGAGAAAGTATGAGGTAAAGCACAACATTGGTACCCCATACCATCCGCAGACACAGGGGCAAGTCGAAGTCTCCAATAGAGAGATTAAGAAAATCTTAGAGCGCACAGTGGCTTCGACATGGAAGAACTGGAGTACTCTGCTACCGGACACTTTATGGGCATATCGGACGGCATATAAGACACCTATAGGCACTACACCTTTTAGGTTGGCTTATGGGCGGGCCTGCCATTTGCCAGTGGAATTGGAGCATAGGGCGCACTGGGCGCTAAGGAAGCTGAATTTAAACTATGATGAGGTAGGGAAGAAACTCTTGCTAGAGCTAAATGAACTCGACGAGCTGAGGATGAATGCATATGAAAGCTCGCGGATTTACAAGGAGAGAACAAAGCTGATTCACGATCGACACATTCAGATGCGTGTCTTCAAGAAGGGAGATCGTGTGCTCTTGTTCAACTCAAGGTTGAAGATGCATCCCGGGAAATTGAAATCCCGATGGAGTGGACCTTTCACTATAGAGGAGGTCAGGCCACATGGAGCAATCATGGTGCGTGATGGAGAGACAACATTTTTGGTTAATGGACAGTGATTGAAGTTGTACTTTGGTGAGGATTACACAAGGAAAGTGCATGAGGTCAAACTGATTGTACTTACGGATACATGAGGAGTTTGATTTTGTCTATCCTAAGACGTTAAATAAGGGCGCTTGTTGGGAGGCAACCCAACCATTGGTAGTTTCATTTAGTTTCTTTCACATTTGTAAGTTAGTTTGGTTTAATATTGTTTTTAGTGTAAAATGATACCTTGATCATTTGTTCAATGTGCAGGTCTGAGGAAGGGTCGATTCCATCGACCATTGTGTTGATGGTATCGACATGGGCACAGTTAGGTGACTGCAACCATTTCTCTGAGTCGATACTATCGACAGCCTCATCGATGGTATCGACCTACCATCAGTAATGTCGAGGAAATCACCAGAACGGGGTCGATAGTATCGACATGGCTGTCGATACTCGTGAGATCCCTGAAGATATTTAGACGAAATTTGTCTCAGTAAAGTCGATACCATCGACGGGCCTGTCGATGGTATCGACCCGATTACAGGTAGAAAACGGCGGCTGGGCCTCACGAGGGTGTTTACCCTAAGAAGAGTCGATACTATCGACTTGCGTCGATGGTATCGACGTGACATGTCACCGATCCACGAGAAGAAATCAACGAAGATCACTACTTCAAGAGAATCGATCTGTGGGATGAGTTGATACCATCGACACCCGTCGATGGTATCGACACGTCATCGATCTGGGCCCCCACATCAGGCTATCGACAACCATCTATACTAGCGGAAAACCAGATTGTGCTACAGGTGTCGATACCATCGACCCGCGTCGATGGTATCGACGGGTCCACAGCAGTGACGGCCACAGTTATAAAAAGAGGTTTTGTTATCAAATTGATTCACACCTTCAGAGCCTTTTTCATTCACTTGTGCCTTGCGTATTGTTGTGCGACCAGAGCCCGACTACGAGCATCCAAGAAGCGTGATCTTCACCGAGTCTTCACCGAGCGGAGATTGTCTTCTTCGAGATCGTATTCACCGAGCTCCATCTTCTTTTCCTCTTTCTCGGCACAAATGGTGCGTACAGACGGTGCATATTCTTCATGGGTGGTACCCAATGAGATTCTCGAGTTCATTCCTCCACGACCCGCATTGATTCCTCATCTGAGGATAGTCCACCCTTCTACGGAGATCTGGAAGGTCTATGAGGAGCTTTTGAAGAGAAAGATTGAGCCCACACGCTACGTCAATCAGACGATGGTCCATGACCTGGGGTTCAATGACAATCTCACCTACGTCTTGAAGGGGCAGGCGAGACACACAACCAGGAAGCCCGAAGAGCTGGAGTACCACATTGACGGCCAGCCATTCTTCGGCGAGTGGCCGACTTACAAGGAACTCGTGGTGGAGTTCATGGCATCATTGGACATCAATGTGATGCCCAATGACTTAATCATCACTGACAGAGAGTGGAAGAAAGGGCGGGTGTCATTCAGACTCTTCAACAAAAACTACACCATTACCCTTGCCCAGTTCAATTCAGTGTACAACTGGTATCATGACGCTTACCAGCACCAGAGGCCAGACAACAGGACAGACTACAATGATATCTTCGCCCAACTCATGACTGCGCCTCTAGGCAAATCCGTCAGCTACCACAACGCTGCAGTTGCTGACTTTGAGCATCTGTTTCTGCGGATTCTGCACCACATGCTCTACACCACACTATTTTCTCATGGCGACTTGTCTCTTAGCAAATTCCAAGAGACGAATTTGTTCTTCCTGCACAAACTGCTGAAGCGCAAGGAGTGCAATTGGGGCGCGTTCTTCGTGACACACGTGGTGGCCGTGAAAAGGAGTACGAGGAAAGATTCTATCCATTTTGGAGGACTAATCACACCATTGGCCGTCTATCTTGGGTTGGATATCTCGCAGCTTACTCCCCTTTCCAACAGGAGCAAGGTCAACCTACAACATCTGCACTGCTCCAACCTCCTCCTGCTTCGTGATGGCTTGGCATATGCACATTGCCATGTTAATCACGAATATCAAGAGTGTTTGCTTCTAGACCCCATCTTCAACATCAAGGGTGCTCAGCATTTCAGGTGGCCCATCATATCCATTAATGACTCGGATGAAGACGGCGGCAATGACAACAATGATAATGATGGCGACGAGCATGAAGAGGAAGAGGAGGCTTTCACACATCTTCGGGCACGAGTAGCACCCCAGAAGCGTCCCCGCTTCCACCCAGGTGAATCTTCATCTTCACAGCCTCCGCCACCTCCGCCCTCTCATCAAGGAGAGGATGCCTACTCCATGCAAGGGATGTACTCGATGCTGTAGGAGATTCATCAGACCCAGCAGCAGCATACAACTTCATACGCCGATATTCAGGATACAACGAACCGACTGTTAGATAACCAGAGGGCCATTTTCGAGAATGAGCACCTCCTCGACAACCAAAAAAACATCCACGATAGGTTGCACAATATGGAGATGCAGCAGCAGCCCTTTTACGACAATTACTGGAGCCAGAATTATTTTGGGGGTATCCACAACCTCCACCAATGCCCCAGTACGATCCGAGTTTTCTGGGGCAATACCTATCTTGGGACCCCACGGCTCCGCAGTACCCGCCTCCTCCTGCAGAATGATCGGTATCACTTTTCTACCTTTTAAGGTTGTTTTTTACTATGAGGCCATAGTCGAATTCAAGCTTAGGGGGGAGGGGGTTGGAACAATTTCTATCCTTTAGTTTTTAGTTTTTATTGCTTTGTGTTTTGTCATTTATTTCTCTTAGTTATCTCATTGTTCGTAGGATCCACACTCTATCTAGTGTAATTGTGGATGTCTAATGTCATATGTCATCTCGTTGCTTGTACATGGGAATCAGGGGCAAATCTGAAAATTTTTAGTGCTTTTGCAAGCTTGGGTTGTTTAACTTTGAGCACATAACTTAAGGAAATAATTGGGTTTGTCAACTCTAAAACAGGAAATCACAACTGTACATTCCTTTGATTCATGAAAAGTGGACGGAACTGGTTGCTTGAGCCTAAACTGACCAAATGATAATGAGACCTTAATTGGAAATAAGAGAGAGAAACCTCTTAATTACTACACAGGTCAGTAAGGAGGGACACATAATATTTTCCAAAGATTCAGTCAATTAATCTTGTGATCTATCCACCCCTTGGTTTTCATATTCCACCATAAGAACTGGAATTACATTACGGTTTTCATCTCTTTGATTGCATCCCATGTAGATAGGTCTTGCATTGCAACTATTTTCACATATTTTTGCATGAAAATGAAAAAAAAGATAGAATAGTTATACATGCACATTATCCTTAGGTGCGTGTCATTTAGTTGCATAACTATCATTTTATAGCTGCATTCACATTTTTGTGCATATAGTACATCATGCATCTTATGTCTTCTGAACATAAAAGGTGATGAACTTGTTCCATACCTTCTGAATGCTTCAAATGTATAAGTTATGCAGCAATAAGTGAGCATGAAAAATGATTCATGGTCATCTATGAAAATAAGGGTTTAAAAAAATACAAAGTTGAAAAAAAAAGAATTGAGAAGTAAGTAGGAATGAGAGGGAGAAAGGAACCTGTTCTCACTTGCATACTAAGAAGAATAAGCACATGGTGTAGTTTCTTAGATATTCCATCTCACCTTGAGACGGAATGATAGTGCATGCATCATTCCACCCAAATGTAGGCATTAGGGAATTTTCACTTGCATATGCATCATTTAGGTCATTATGGTTTTTGTGCATTTTAAAACTATATAATGCTTCCATTTATTTCACAAGCCACCCATTCCATCCACCTGTTGCTCGAATTGGTAGGCCACCGTGATTTTCTCCTCACTTGTTAATACCAGGAGAGCTGCTTCCATGTAGATGATAGTTAGGGCGAGCAACATAGATAAGAGATCACAAGATGCACCGAGTCTGGACTGGAGGATTTTATTATGTTAACTGCCTTCTGTGATACTGTTCATCAATTTTGAGGTAGATATCTTTTATTGATGATTATTGTCACCTTTATGGTAATTATCATTCCGTGGTTAGTGAGCGCCGGAATGTGAATGTCTGGAGGAGATCATATGGTGCGGTCTGTTGTGATAATATGTTCTTTAGTTGATCCTCACAATTCTATTCTAGAGTTTTGTAGCTCGAGGAAGAGCAATGTTCAAACTTAGGGGAGTTTGATGCGATGATTTTGAGTCGCATTTATAGACTTGTTTTACTCATGTTTTATGTGTTTATTGTCACTTTGGTGGTTAATATTGCATAATTTACTTATTTTAGTCTATGATCCTTCTCAGTGTCAAATCTCTCTTATTTTATCATTTTGAGCATAAATGATTATAATTATATGTTTTATCTCGGTTGATGTGGTTTTGTTTTGCAATTTTAGGAAAAACACATATCTGCAGCTGTCGATACCATCGACATATATCGATACTATCAACACAGTCACAGGCAGGCAGCCGCAAGGAGCAGCACAGAGTCGATACAATCGACTGGGAAGTCGATGGTAGCGACTTACCATCAGGTTTCCAGCGATCAGTCAGTCGATACTATCAACACCAAAGTTGATGCTATCGATGCTTGGAGCTTCAGTGATGGGAAAAGGATAAAACCGACGCTAAAGGAAGTCGATACCATCAACCCGCATCGATGGTATCGAGCCAGCAGCAGGCGCAACGACAAAAAAGAAAGAAGTCTGGCTGATATCACGAGGGGTCGATCCCATCGACCCACGTCGATGGTATCGACGCCGTCAGATTAAAGTTTGTTTCAGATTGGCTCTAATCCAACGGTTGTGATATTTTTGCAACCTAACTCGGTGATTATACCTAATGACGGCGGCCAAGAGCAGGGTATCACGTCATTAGCCACTACACACATCCCGAGAAGAGGTGGGGGAGAAGAACGGAGCCCAGAAGCACGCCCCGGCCATTCCATAAGTCGAAGAAGACATTTTCCACCGCCGAAAGGCTGTAGATCGTGCACTGTATGCCGAAGAACGATTGGATCTTCTCCGTTCAGGGGTTTCATTACGTTATCCACGTTTTTATCCATGTTTCCCCTTACTTCAACCATGTCTTGCCCTGAGATGAACATGAGGGGCTAATCCCCTTTGTCTTTAGGACCGGGAGTAGCCCGGGGAAGCATTATATGATGTTTTTATCACAGTAATTCATCATTTGTCTCTTAAATCCATGGTATGATTTCATTTTCTCAATTATATTATTATGCTTGATCACCATAATGATAATCTAATGCCTTTAATTACTTTGAAAGAAGAATTAACAGTTGAAAAGTGATGAAATTCACATTAATTAACAAATCCCTTGAACAAGGTGTTGTACGGTTAATGGTGGAAACCTTGAGGTCGATTTTAATGCACCTAGTTTAGGGTATAGGTTACTACGACGGTGGAGCCGACCTAGACATAGGTAGTGAATTGTACCATGACAGTGGACAGTTCTGACTACAGGCCACTACCCAGATTGAGAGATGAATCTAATTTGCTATGTGGAAATTCATACAATGAAAACCCGCGGTGAAACCACAATCCTAAATATCTCCATTTGAATTGATTAAACAAAACACTTAATCGATTTCTTTGTTTTATTTTATTTTCTTTTATTTCACAACAACTCAAATAAATTTTTTAGTGGTCTAGATGATTGCGAGTAGTTAGTAGTAGTCTACCGATAATTTAGTGTCCATGAGTTCGACTCGGGCCTCACAAGGGCCTATACTACATTGACGCGTGCACTTGCGTTATACGCACGGTAAAATCATGTCATTACCCTGAGTTCCCCAAAAGTGATACCTTGGGAAGGATTACTTATCACAGCTAGATTAACTGGGGGATTCTCAAGCAATTGTCCCTCTCTTGCCTGTTCCCTTGCACCTCTTCTTAGTGCAACATTGCTGCTTTCTACAACAAACTCATCATGTGACCCAGTCATCTTCAAGTTCTTCTCCTCCTATATGAGTAGAAGACATTTTCAGATATACTGGAAGACACTAGAATAGACTCTACTACCTTAGTCCTATGTCTCTGTAGACTCAGTGAACCTAGAGCTCTGATACCACAATTGTAACGACCGACTCGCGAAAACAAGATTAACTAAGCTGAAGTGAATCATTTGCAGTGGATTACTGAAAATAACTAAAAATATAAAACTTTTTGCAAGGAGATCCTCACAAAGGATTACATACAACCCTTGCTTTACCAAACTATACATAAGCAACATTACTTTGAGGCGTTCAAGACAAAATCTCAAGTAGATGATAGAAACACTATCTACTGACTTTGAGGACCTGAGAGTATAGAGACGACACATAAGACTACTATCTATACAAAACTTGGTAGCTAGTGCCTCCACCTGAGTCATCACTGTTGTCTTTGATACTGCTGTAGCCTTTCCCTTGCTATAGGGTTTCTGCTTCTTCTTCTGCGTTTACCTAAAAACATTGGATCCAACGGGGGTGAGACAATTGTAAATTGCCCCAGCGGGAGATATAACTCTCCGCTAAAACATTGTCATAACAGTTTATTATAATTAAAACTAAACAAGAGTTCTTATAAATTAACAACATCATTAATCATTGAATAAACAGAGTAAAGTAATATCTTTTCCTAAGGAGAGCATTGTATCTACTCATGGTAGATTCATATTTCACATATCTACTTGCATTGATTGTAAAGAGATATGAATAACATTTATCAACTAGGGATGCACAAAAGAAATATAACATCAACCAATGAATTTCCGTATTCAATCCTTAAGAAAACATGCTATATGGCTGATTACATTTTACAATCATATTTATGCCCTGAGGAGATGAGGTATACCGCTCATACTCCAACTGACCATTGCGAAGTTGAAATCGGTACCATACAAGGTCAAAGGGAGAGCCGGCTACCAAGACCTCCCATATCTCGGTCAGCACGAGATTCCATGCAGGACATCTTGTGTCTCTGCTATATATAGCTTTCTAGGGTATACTGGTAACTTCTCTATTAGAGTTATAGTGGCGTGCTGTACTCTTTTTGTGATCATGAGATTTCATGTTTATCTCCATCGATTCGACATTAACATTATTGGAAGATGTGTACTGAATCTATCCCAATAATCGAGGGATTCGCGATACATCCATCCCGGTACGAGTAATGAAGGATTGAGAGATTTGTT
Source organism: Alisma plantago-aquatica (assembly GCA_963693085.1). NCBI lineage: Eukaryota > Viridiplantae > Streptophyta > Magnoliopsida > Alismatales > Alismataceae > Alisma > Alisma plantago-aquatica. Next base: position 1,004,458,901 of record OY856413.1, read on the forward strand.
GTTTACCTTTCATCAATTCCCTCACTAGGACGTCAGGATATATTCACCCATTACTCCCACATATTCAAAATATGCATTCTGGGTTTTGCTGTGGAGCACCCATTTCACCATCACCTATTGCTAACGATGATGGATCTATGGTCAGGGTTCTACATGATATGATTTCACTTAATTAATTAAGTACATTAGCATATTCTTTTAGCATCAATCAAGTTCTCAAACATAACTTATTCAAACAAATGCTATAAGGAAACATGTACTATTTTCATCAATCACTTTCTCAGTCCTTATAGGACATTGGGATCTCAGTCCCTTATTTCATTTCTTTTGGAAGTTCACATCCCTAAACTACATCATTATCATACTTATCAACTATGGGTATTCATACCCTCAATTCTTCACTATCACTGTTACCACTTGTTAGGTAACTATTACCTCCAGGTCCTCAGACCGAGGTATGCATAATACTTGTTACACAAGTATCTCACATGGCTCTCAAATCCTATTAAATGTTTTTCCGCCTTTCACTAGGCAACAACTTACTCATGGAACTCATAAGGTTCATGCACATTTTGTTACTTTTACTAAGCAACAACAACATTAGGCACATAAGGCCATACAACATGTTTATTATATGAAAGTCATAGCTCATATCTGGCTATGTTCATCATTTCATGATGTCTACATGATTAATAGACATGATAACAGTCATGTAAGTCATTAGTCACATCATATGAAGCATTAGTAACACCACCATCCTTTATCATGATTAGGGTTATCTATCAATTAGGGCTTTTCATTCCCTTTACCCAAAATTAGGGTTAGGGTTTCCCATCATGCTTTAATAAGGGTTTCATACTCACATTATTAGACCCTAATGTATTTCTTCCACACCTCTGGGAGAATTTAAAACATCATAAATATTTTCTTATGATTACCATTCTTATCATATATCATTAATTATCATCAATTCAAAGCATGAGTTCATTTCTCATCCTTGTCATAATATACTTACATTATACTCATTGATTAGCTTACCCCATTCTCAAGGTATATTGATCAACATTTATCAAAGTACATTGAGTTCATTACATCTTTATTGTAACAATTGCATAACACACATTTCATGTGTTTCTTAACCAAGAGTATTGGATTAGAGGTTCATCAAGGTAAGTCTACAACGAAATGCAGAATGTGATATTTATCATATATGAATGTATAACTTTCTTTTCATTTCCATATTCTTAAGTTAATCAACTAACTTTGTATTAAGGTATTTCCCTCTTAATACTTTATCCACTAACTTGTTACTTTCATCATATGGTGCATGGGTCACACATTAGGATTGTCCAATTGTCTTTAATGATATGGACTTATGCAACTGATAGACATTGTTGATATAGGATAAACCATTATCAACTATTTTAGGTATTTCAACTCTTAGGATGTTATCCACATCATTATTTAGTATAGCATACATCATTCCTAAAAGTTTCATGTCCTCATCATTGTAAGGTGTATAGGCTATTACTCATGTATAGAGATGGTTGTACAAGGATCTAGGCATCATCTTGTCTCTTAGATCCTTATTAATTAAAATCACCACATTATCATTCACATGGTTTATCAACCCTATCCTTCATGTTTATAACATATTCATCTTATTTAATTATTTTAGACACACCTCTCTTTGGTGTACTGGCTATTAAATTATCTCTAGAGTTTCATATATCATCACATGACATCACCTTGAATTGAGTCCTACACCATATCATAATATCAGGGTTCCACATAACATCACTTAAAACTAGGGTTTCATATTCAATAAACCATAATTAGACTTACTGTTCATCCCAATTGGGGTTTCTCATGACATCACCCCCAATTAGGGTTTCTCATGTCATCACCCTCCATTAGGGTTTCTTATTCCATAACCCACAATTAGGGTTTACTATGCACATCACATCACATAACCCTAGATTAGGATTTACTATTCAACCCAAGTAGGAGTGATCATCAAAGTACCTTGAATTAGGGTTTATCATACCATCACTATGAATTAAGATCATACCATCATCATGTAGTAAGATTACTTCCATTAATATCCTCAGTTAGGGTTATGATTCGTTAATCCTCATAATTAGGGTTTCATGATCTCACTATGAAGGATCATACCCTAATTAGACATTCATTCATATAGGAAGTCTACTACTTGATTATCAATCATGTAGGAAATCTTCTCTTTCATCTTCTACAAGATGATGTTTGCTTCAGCCTTGATTAAGCTAAGTCAACCAAATCTTGAAGAAGAATTGACATCATGGGTTATGTCATTATCACCATGATCATTAGTGCTTAGCTACTTTAAGGGTACTAATCACCCTATCTCATTAAAGGTACCATTATTATAAACACCATTGATTTACATCATGTAATTGACCACTTAAACCATTGACCTTTATTCATTTTAAGTGTTCATACAATTTGATTAATTACCTTCCAAATGATCTTGGTCACTTAGACCTCAAATGGTCTTGACCAATCAGACCTCAAACGGTCTTGGTTGAATACTCAGAACTGTTTAGAAAAGTAGGTGGTGAAGACCGTTTGCCAAAGTTGACTTTTTGAAACCGCATGAACTCCGCTGGTTTTGAAACCGCATGCACCTAAACGGTTTGGGATCGTTTGGTCCCAAACGATCTTGAGACCATTTGGACTCAAACTCTCTTGAGACTGTTTGGTCCAAACCCCTCAAAACTGTAAGGACCAAAAAGGGTCTCAACCACTCCAATGAAATTAGGGTTTCCAATGTTGAATCCTTCAACCATTGAATACATGTAACCAATCATCAATTGGACCTATCACCATGCTTCAAATGAGCTAGTTAGGTCATCCTTCAACTGATTTGACCCTCAATTGACCCTCAATTGGTCATCAATTAGGGTTTGAATCAATTGGGTTAGGGTTTAGAAACGTTGATCCTTCTATGTTGATTATTGTTGAACCAATTACTTTGAAACTATTGGATTATCATCCAAATTGGGAATGACCTGACCCCAAACGGTCAACGTTTGGATGACCTCCAAAGGGTCTTGTGACCGTTTTCCCATGTCAACATCAAAATCCAAGTCAACCAATTAGAGTTTGGATCATTGGATTGATCACCGAATCAACATTTGATTGCACTTCAACTTAGTACCTTTAGATCTTCAAACACCTAACCATAGTCAACCCTAGACCTCCAAACGGTCTTGGGTGACCCCCAAACGGTCTTGGGATCGTTTGGATGATCTCCAAACGGTCTTGAGACCGTTTTCCCATCATATCATCATTAACCATGTCATTCAATTAGGGTTTGGGTCATAGGATTGGTCACCAAATCAGCACTTAATTGTATTTCAATTTGGTATCTTTGGACCTTCAAACACTTGACCATACTTAACCCTAGACCTCCAAATGGTCTTGGGTGACCCCCAAACGGTCTTGAGACCATTTGGGTGATCCCCAAATGGTTTGGAAACCGTTTGGGTCAATCAACCCAAAACATCAACCCATTCAATTGCAAAATCAGCACTTAGCCGATTAGGGTTTATACCATATGTTTGAATCTTCAAATACCTAAACATACTCAACCCTAGACCTCCAAATGGTCTTGAGACCGTTTGTGTGATTCCCAAATGGTTTTGAAACCGTTTGGGTCAATCAATCCAAGTTTCAAACTCAATCACTTATGAAATCAGCACTCAACCCGATTAGAGTTTAGGTGATTGATGGACCTTCAACTCATGAACCAATTGGAGTAAATCAATAATAATTGATGGGTCATTAAACTATATTATTATGAACAAATCCCCAAATGTTCAACCCTGGTCAACATCACCAAACGGTCTTAAACCATTTGCTTCTATGCGGTTTAGTGAAACCGTTTCATTCCAAACAGTTTGAAACCGTTTGCTCCCAAACGGTTGTGAAACCGTTTGGACATTTGATTGAAACCGTTTGGTCTAGATATTTAGGGAGGTGGGTGCTTATGATGATGTCATCATCATCAAGCTCTAGACCCATGAAACCTTCTGTGATTTCCATGGAGATTGCATCAATCAACCACATCAAATATTGTAAATAGAGAAATGATCATTATTTGATGGGGAATTGAATGCAATAACAAAGTTAGGGTTTCAAATTATAAAACCCGCCTCCAATTGATCTCCAAAGCTCCAAGATCATGCCAAAAATGGTGGATGAATCTTTTGCAACTCCCCTTAGGCTCGTCCTCAAGCTTTTGGTTGAAAAGTTTGGCTAGGGTTGAAGAGGATATCGAATTAAGAAGAAATCCATAATTTATTTTCGATTTCCACCATGGAATCAAGGAGAACGAAGGTCAAGGACTTACCAACAGGTTGGGGGTCGTTCTATTATTTCTCCCAAGCTCCCAAGGTCGTTTTCCAAGCAAGGGGTGGAAGTAAATCCGAAATCCCCTTTCATTCTATGGATAAATGAGCTTATATGTGAATTTTATTAAAAATTCAATTAGGAGAGAGAAAGTAGGAATTATCCCCTCAATTCCCTTGCCACTTGAAACCTATCCTTCCTTAGAGACGAGGCTATCCTCTTGGCCTCTTATTCCCTTCAATTATCCACATTTTAAAGAAAAGCAAAATAAGCACCTTAACCCTTTTTATATTAATATCCATGACTTAGTAAATATTTCTTTTCCTTATAATAAGGTGAGTGGAAATTCCACCTCCTTGAGATATTTCGTGGCTCTTGCAAAGCACAAAAACGAACACACATATCTGAACTCAGCCATTTTAATTTTGGTTGAAAGCCCTTTAATTAATACATTCATTTTTGCCCTAAATTGTATTAGGGTTTCAATTAGGATTAAATCTTGATTATTTTAATATCAATATTCTCTCTCCTTTAACTTAATTCAAATCAGGAACCCCTCTCATTTTATTTTCTCTACATGATTCCAAGAAACATTAGGGACCTTATTGAAGTGGTAATTTTCATATTGAACCTTAGGTTTTGGGTAAATTGCACTTTACACCAAAACTAGGTTTTTATACACAAACATTGTCCAACAAGCTCTATCTTGGTGTCCAAGCTTGTAGAAACCATACTACTACATCATATTCACTATTATGATGTCTCAATCATAAGAGGAACATATTATGATGTAACATTTGCAATTTAGCCCCTTAACTTGGGTAATTTGCACTTTAGTCCAAAATAAGCAAGCATTGCTTCAACATTGTTCAAACAGGACCAAAATTGAAACATAAGTTCCTCATGAGGTCTAATTACTTTTCACAAGATAAGATTAAAATTATAATCATATTTCTTAATCAAAAAACCTAGGGTTAAAGCATAACCCAGGTTAGGGATGTTACAAAAAGAGATTACTTCATTGTTTTATTAACCATTCAAGGGGGCTATTCATAATCAATCACCACCGCTTAGGTACATTAGGATTAGATGTAACAAGCTATGCTTCATTAGGGTTGTATATCAACTCATCATGGTGTTTATCAATTATATTCATTCAAGGGTAAAGGTAAGAATATAAGTTTAAGGGAATTGAACCATCGAATTACCATCATTAGAACCCAAACATTGCACTACAGGCTTCACCTAAAACCATTGGATGTTGAAGCACCAAACCCTAATCATTGAATTAGGTTCTACATTTGTAAACCATCGGTTAATGTGTAGTTTCAACCCTTGAATCATTTAACCTAGAAAACTATCAGATTAGAGCTTCCAAAACTGAACTAAGGGTGACCATTGGTTGACACCATCAACTGTCAACAAAACAACACCAAAAGTCATCTCCATCAGATCTAGCAAGGAAACAACCATCGGTTCTTGTATAAGGCTTGAAAGCAACCTAAAAACCTAATTGTAAATCATCAATTAGAACCACATAAAATGAATATTAAAGCCACCAACTTACGGAAAACATAACCATTGGTTCTAGGTATTAAAAGGAAGATCAAAATAGAACCAAAAGCCCACCATTAGTAGTCACAAGGACCCAACCATCAGATGATGAAGCAAAGGGGGAAACAACCCTCATCACATTGAAGAGTCCATCTTTTGCTAGGGTTAGGGTAACCATCGACCATTACTGGACAATGAAACATATCCTTCTGTTCTAGGGTTCACTAGATTCATTGAAACAACAAAAATGTAGAGACAATCAATTGTTCATAGGTGCCAAACCATCAACTACCAAGAAAAAGAAGAAAACAATTCATTATCCTATAGAAGGAACCATAGTTTGATAGGTGCTTACCATCATCAGTTGGTATCTAAGAAACAACCAAGTCTTCCACTACCATAGGAAGGTCATACACATGATTTCAGGTTCATATAAAATTAGAGACTAATCAAGGAATGACATTAAAATCGAAACTCTAGTCAAAGATATCTTCTATATGTTTAGATATTCGTTTTAGAGCAAGAAATCGAACAAGCAAGCTAGAAGTAAGAAATAAACGTGAGGAGGGTTATAAATCTCACCTTTAGGAAGAAGATCAGACTCCAAGAGGAAAGAAAAATTAAGCAAAAGAAGTAGGAACCCTATCTTTAGGTCAGAACTCGGCCAAGTAAGCTTCTCTTCGAAGAAAGTGAGTAAACCCTAGGGGAAGGGAGAAGGAAGATAAGTTCTTTGAGCTTTAAAGAAAACTTTTCCATGGAACAACATGGTTCCGTCTAGGAAGAAGGAAGGAGAGATAGAAAACTAAAATAAAAGAAGAAAATGAGGAAGGTACTTACTTATTTTAGGTCGGAAATAGAAAGGTTAGCTCCATAAACCCCAGAAGAGAACAAAATAAAACCCTAGATGCTTAACCAAGAACGTTGGCCACCTTCTTCTTCTGTGGGCACTTTTTCCTCCACCATGTAGGTGAACGATGAAGATTTGGAGAAGAGGGAAGAGATAAGAGTCCAAAGTTTTTGTTTCTGGGATCAAGGATAGGTATATAAAGCTTCTCGATAAGGAAAGAAAGAAGCTTGAGGTTGTTGGATCCTATGATTGGTGATTGGATTCTCTAGAGGGGTTGAATAGAGATGAATGCACTTAAACAAAATTCATTAAACCTTCAAGTTATATCACAATATAAGGTTGCCAAATAGGAAAGTTGAGTGCAACTAAAAAATACATAGCAAGGGAGACAGAGATTGAACAAGCGCTAAGTGACAAGCTATGTAGAGTGGTTCCATACTCCAAACTAGGAGTATGTCATTCCCCTACCTAGAGAGGTCAACCTCTAGGATTTCTAAGTGTGTCTTCCTCTATATATTCACTTATAAGAGTTACAACACAAGGCCTTCCAATGGACTTACCTATCCAATACAAAGAGTCTTCAACCTTTCTAAAGGACTTACCCACTTGAGCAAGGAGTCTTTTGCCTTCACCAAGGACTTACCCACTCTTGCTCCAAGTCTTCAACCTTCAAGTAAGTACCCACTCTTCTTGGATCTTCAGCCTTTTACTTCACCTTTGCTCAGAGAAGCATTCCACCAAGGACTAACCCACTTGAGCAAGGAGTCTTCTGCCTTCACCAGGGGCTTACCCACTCTTGATCCAAGTCTTCGGCCTTGATCTTCACCACGGGACTCCTTCCCTTGTTCTTCTTCATGTCTCTTATCCAACAGAGAGAACCTTCATCTTCATGGTTGAATGAGAGATTGGGAGGTGGAGGAAGTGAGAGCCTCATGAGATATACATGTGAAGTGAGAGCCTCACAAGATATACATGTAGGACTAGCTCTCTTATAAATATCCTACTCACTCTAATGGATGATGCAAGTGATTAAGCTTAGAGAGAGAGGAGGTTGTAGGATGCACTCAACTATAGACTAGGAACCTCATATAGAGTTTTGCATTGAATGCTCAACCTTAGAATGAAGCACAATATGTCCTATTTATAGTTAGGGATGCCTCTGAGCCTTTGGGAACACTTAAGAATGAAAACTAGCCATTTTTTTGGCTTGTAACAGATATATTTTTGATTTTTTAACTCCATAACGGCTAGAAACACTTTTTTTACACTTTTCTTTATAGTGCTATCGATCGAGTTTCTATAAAGGTAACTCGACCGAATGCACTATGCAACAGAGCTAATTTGACCAATCAGTTGAGTTTGTCATGGTAGGAACTTGATCAATAGATTAAATAGCTTTGTTCTAGTACAGCGGTCGATCGAGTTTTGAGTGTTAGAAACTCGACCGAACCATTGCATTCTCAAGTTCCATCAAGGATCGATCGAGATTGTAACTCGATCGATAAAGTGCTTGTAATGAATTTTGGAAAATGGCATTAAAGTGCTTAAATATTTGATTTAAGTGCTCTTGATTTTTTATAAGCTAATTACAAGTCATACAATCATTACAAGTGATTTTACAACATCATTCTAATGGATTTACACATATTCCACAAAAAGTGCACTTGCATTGATTTTGACTTGTCTTTTCTCCAATTTGAGATGTGTCGGTTAGGAAATTTGGAGTGTGTCTATACCTAATCTGAAATAAATCAAGTAGATACATTAGACACATATAAGTGGAATGGTTTAGTCATCATCAAAACAAGGGTTTAGTCAATTTAGACCTTGAGTCAACAGAGGTGTCCAAGCATTTCTCCATGTGTCTGTAGCCTAGAACTTCCACAGACATACAAGTAGCCGTACAAGAGCCTACTCCACCGCTCATTGAGACCTACTTAGCCTTCAGTTATTGGTTCTCCATGCTGACCCTAGACCTCCAAGCAAAGAAATCATTAGTTCTTTAGGCTCTAGTCAATCAAGTGGTGAACCATCTCTTTTATGTGAAACATCAGTATAAATGAAGCAAAACTAGAAAACCATTGAATAGGTGACCATCAGTTGTCACCACCTATTGGTCAGCATCGGATGTCAATCAAACAGGATGACCATTGGTTGATGGCTCCTAAAGGTAGCTCATCCATGAAGGGGTAAAACCCTAAGCCACCATTATAGAGAAAAATCGCCAAACCAAGGTACCCCATGGCCCAGCAAGATCAAGAATGATAAGAAACTATCTAAGGAACATAATGCATCTGAAAAATTGCAAGAAAACCTCTCATCTAGGTACATCGTAGAAAAGTCTAAAATGTACATAAAATTTCATAACTTGCACAAACAATGTCCAAACTGGACCAAATTTGAAACTTAAACTTGTATGATATCAAAAACTATTACAAGGTTATATTATGGTTTAAACCACTCAATTATGGTAATTAAATGTGTTCAATACTTTTAGTAAGGTTAGGGGTCTTACAACTATAAACCCCTAACATGGACTTCTCCCTTGAAATCCAAGACAAGCAAAGATGGGCACTTCTCGGGAACCTCATCTACCACCATTTACATGGTCACTTCCATCTCATGGTGATGTCACATCATTCTCATAGAAGTCATATTCTTCTCCCTCAACTCCTGCATGTCTTATCATGGGTTAACACAGAAACCCCCACATAATAAAACATCCTCATGCAACTCCACTTTCATTGCATGTATCTCTTGTCCTGTACCAAGGTGACACTCCCTCAACTCCTGCATGTCTTATCTTGGGTTAACATAGAAACCCCCACATAGGAAAACATCCTCATGCAACTCCACTTTCATTGACTATATCTCTTGTCCTGTACCAGGGTGACACTCCCTCAACCTTGGAATATAGAAAGTTGTTGTGCCAGTTGTACAACTCTAGTAGTAACTTTCCAACTTGGAATTCTAGATGTCATCCTAAACTATTCTATCTATTGTACTAACACATTACTCAGAATCCATACTTGCTTACTTTTATGAATGACAAAATATCATGTATCTCTTATCATATGTAATTTAACAAGGTGTCATGTCTATGTTATTCTGATGGCTATTGTAGTTAGAAACTCAATCAATCAGGTGGGCACCCTGTAACTATCAAAAACTATAATGGATATGTTCTTAGAAAATTCACCAATCATCTCAATGGTGGACTGGCCATCTATCTAGTTGAAGAATCATACATTGTCTACAACCATTAATAAATAGGACCTCCTGGTTGATCTTGTTAGGGTTAAAGCAAATACATTGTCTTCATCTTATTAGGATTCATACAACACACTTAGAAGATGTATCATAACTATAAGAGGTTACTTAAGCTAATCCTCAAACTCATCCTCGTTGGTCTTGACACACAATCATTGTTGTTTTCAACAACCCTAAGGCTTAACTAAGATAATGACCATGTTGTTGACCATCTCTAAACTACATTGAGATGTTATCATTCAAAACTTGCCACAACTTTTAAGGGTATAATCTGAGCACTATGTTCCTCAACTCCATAAATGATGTTGATGCATTGGTTAGTCTAAACGACATAAACCTAAACTTACCATGACCATGCAACTTGTGTCATCCACTCTATTTCTTATCCATTGATATCCATGTCACATGTTTATCAAAAAGGATACTCCATTTAATTCATGATGACTGATCAACAACCCATCTGTCCATGGTAGTGGTTTTGCCTAGCTATCGGTAGTCTATGTACATCATCATATAATTACCCTTTTTCTTTCCAACAACACTTGGGAGGATCAAAATCAACTCTCTCTCTATAAGGGAGAGGAACACTATAAAGCACATCTAATATACACTTTCAAACTCATATAATACTAGCACATCTGGGATACTAGGACTCATCACCTTGGTATCCACTATATGTGCTATAAGGAACTCACATCCTTGTCTGATCCTCTTCCCCAACATCATATTTGACTAATAACATATAGGAGTAGTCTTACCAATCTCTTGGAAGGATAAACAAACTTACTTATCACAAACATCAAGATCTTGGAACCATAGTGAAAGCAACCACATGCTATAATAGGATATCCACCCCCAGGATTATAATGAATCCACACATACCAAGTGGCTTAAAATCCACTTGAAAATTGTGCCCCAAAAAGGAAGAACACAAAGGGAAACACACTTCCCATCACACAACAACACTCTCTGGGGTTCACTAGCAAGGGGTTGTTGATTCTATCTTCACCAAGCGGTTACAACTTTTTATTTATCATTTTACCTTTTTCATCTTGGATTCCTTGTCATTAGCATAGAAATTATCAAGATTAACACATCTCATTGATCCTTCCTTCTTAACTTGTTATCTTAATTGTGTGTGTTCTCTTGTTTATCATGTTTTTCAACCACTTATCAAGAGGTATATTATCAAATTTCACATTTTCTTCATTGAACATGGATTATCTCCCTTAATTTCTTTCATATGTCATGAAGATTTTACTTAATTACTTTCTTACATGCATAGGTTGGTCTGAGATTAACTCCAATTCTAGTTTATCCATATATCATTGTTTCTATTTATCTTCTCATACCATACTTATCACAGTAGTTCTATCCATCTTATGTGGGTTTTATACCTCAAATCACTTTATTAGCACATATTTATCTCTCTTTCAGTTCATAATCTTCTCGAATTACATCTTTAATAACTCCTCATTAGCTTATTTGTATTCAAATTTAGGTTTCATGGTGTCATATTTTTCTCTTATAGTCACCAAACATTCATGTCTTAATAGGTTACGATATAGTTCTCTTCTTTAAGGTAAGATTGAGGTATTAAAACCATGATTTCTGATTTGTTATGCTCTTTAAATTGTTTTAAAATGACTACTTGATCAAAGTAATCATAAAGATAACAATCTAAGAGTTCCATGCTTACCATTTCTTCAATAATATCATACATGGATAGGGCATCCAAGTACTGAGAATAGACAGTATGCACCATGTTTTTATGTCATGTTCCTAACCTAGACATCATCCTAGTCCTAAATCCTAGTGTCCCTAATGACTCGGTGAACCTAGATCTCTAATAGCAACTTGTTATAGCCCGTCACACTAAACAAGGTTACTTAAAACATAAACATGATTGATCACTAATTAATCACATAATAGAAAAAGGGGCTACTAAAGACCAATTTCAAAATCACCAACATGCTCAGAAACATTTGCATTGAAGCCCAAAATCTTACTTATATTCATATTATACCAAGAATCTAATATGATTAGTTCCATGGCCTTAGCCATAGTATATATACTCCAGAGAACATTATCCATATATGCCACATAAATAAGCATCAAAATGCTAATAAAAGCCTAATTTGATTAAAACATCATATATAAACTTTCTCACTCAGACCTGAGAGTACATGGATGACTCTAGGACATACTAGAAAACTAAAAAACCTTCTCTAAGGTCCATCACCATATTTCTTCCTTGCTATCATAGTTTTGCTATCGTTATTTTTGATCACCTAAAAAGATGTGATGACCCATGGGGTGAGACCCATGTCCCAATGATAGATATAATTCTTAACACCGCTTATTGAGTACAACATGTTAAGTAAGTAAATAGTTTAAGAAGATTAAACATGTATAATAGATAGGATTAGAAGCAATGATGATTAACACAATACATAAAGGAGAAGATAACAATTATCATCATTAGCTTGACTATCAACATATACCTTGTTATCATTATAAGAAGTTCAGTAGCATGTGCATAACTAACATCATAAGCAAGTCTAGTAGTGTAGCATATATATCATCATGAATAAGTCTAGCAGCATAAGCATATCTAACAACATTAGCATGTCTAACATGTTTAATAGATCTACATCATAAGTAGAGCTAACAACATAAGCACAACTATCTGCATAAGCATGATTAGCAATATAGGCATCTCAAATTACAAAAGCATTTCCAGCAATACAATCATACCTAGTGACATGTGATAACTAATGTCATAACCATAGCCAATAGAAGTAGTATATCTATCAGCTTAAACATGGCTATTGTATGTACTCATCTATAACATGAGCATACCCACAACACAAGCATATCTACAGTCTTTTAATGCACTAAACATCATCTCTATGTAAAGAGAACAAACAAGGGTTATCATCCAATTTAAAACATTGTATATAACCCTAAACAAATATGTTATTGTCTATCTTACATCTTTTATTAATTACCTAAGGATTTAAGTCATATCACCCAAATCTAACTGACCACTGCTAAGTTGAAATCAGTGGCATACAAGATATATGGAAGAGTCAAACTCCATGATCTCACCAACAACTCCCGGTCAGTACGAGAGACAACACATAAACATATAGTCAAACTACAAAAAAGCGACATATAGTCTTGTAACTAGCCTACCTTAGTACTGGTCACAACACTAGAGACAACTCACATATGGTTGTTCTATAAGAGGCATCCTACATTATTCTACTGCCTTTCACACATCATGATATCCAAGGCATGACTGCAACCATCCTCCACATACTACTAATGTGGACGCAAGGAGGTACTCAACTTGCCCCCCCACATATTAAATAATATGCGCTATGAGTTTCCCGTAGGAATTTCTCATTTCACCATCCAGTAAGTTCTGACATTGGAATGAATCTATGGAATAGGGAAACTACATGATTAGGGTTTCACTTGATTAGTTATGCCCATTGGGTGAAATAAGGTTGCATTAAACAAGTAGACATACAAACCCTAATTCATCTCTAGCAAACATTGCTATATAACAACTTCATAAGATATAAAATGTATGAGACATATTGTTCCTCATCTCATCATCACATTGTACTATTCACTTGCCATTCATGAGACCACACTTGTTATCATACTATCACATGATATAAATCCTTATCACCATATTGTAGGGTATCAAACCTTGTCAATATAAGAGGATTACACCTCATTCAGGGTGCACCCATGCCCAAAGGTGATTCAGACCATCACATCATTCCTTGCAAGATCATTATTATCTTTCCATGCCTTACAATAAGGCTCACTTGTGATACACACAATCAACATGATATTACATAAGGAATTAAAAGATGTTCACAGGATAACAATGTAGAGTTATTTTATCATTAAGAGCATTCCTTCATTATATCTACATACAAGAAGGCTAGATATGATTATTCACCATCTTACTTATAGTGAATTTTTTAGCATGAGCAAGCATCAATCATAAGTCTATGATAACCACTAATTAACACATTAGGACTACAACAACATTAGGAAGAATATTCAATTGTTATAATAACCATTCAAGGAAGAGTAGAATGATTAACCACCATCATTTTTATGATTTAGGATTAGGTTCAACAAGATAAGTTACTCTAAAGTTACAAATTAGCACTCATACTCATACCCAAACCCTAACTCACGACATCTTCATTGGATCGTGGATGCATAAGAAAAACCTCAAGTATGGATCCATGCATAGCTCAAGGTGTAATCATAAGATTTATAGTATAATAGAGTTTCAACCTCCATAAGGATTAAACCATTATTTTATTAACCATTCTAGGGCGGCTATTCATAATAAATCACTATCACTTAGGTACATTATGATTAGGTGTAACAATTGATGCTTCATTAGGGTTGTATATCAACTCATCATGGTGTTTATCAATTATATTCATTTGAGATCAAAGGTAAGACTATAAGTTTAAGGGAATTGAACCATTGAATTCTCATCGTTTGAACCCAATCATCGCACTATAGGCTTCACCCAAAACCATTATTTGTTGAAGCACCAAATGCTAATCATTGAATCATGTTCTACATTAAAAAATATTAGTTATTTTTAATGTTAAACCCTTGAATCATTTAACCAAGAAAACCATCAGAGTAGAGATTCCAAAAGAGTCCAAAACTGAACTAAGGGTGACCATCGGTTGACACCATTGGTTGTAAAAAAAATCACTAAAAGGCATCTCCAGCAGATCTAGCAAGGAAACAACCATTTGTTCTTGTATAAGGCTTGGAAACAACCTAAAACTCAAAGTGTAACCCATCAATTAGAACCACCTGAAATGACTATTGAAGCCACCACCTTAGGAGAAACATACCATTGGTTCTAGGTATTAAAAGGAATCTCAAAATATAACAAAGTGCCCATCATTGGTTGTCCAAGGGCCCAACCATCAGATAATGAAGTAAGGGGGAAAACAACCCTCATCACATTGAAGAGTCTATCATTGGCTAGGGTTAGGGTAACCATCGACCATTAGTGGACAATGAAACATAACCTTCAGTTCTAGGGTTCACTAGATTCATTATAATAGCAAAAACGCATAGACCATCAATTGTTCATAGGTGCCAAACCATCGGCTACCAAGAAAATGAGGAAAACAATTTATTATCATATAGAAGGAACCACCGTTTGATAGGTTCTTAGCACCATGAGTTGGTATGTAAATAAGAACCAAGTCTTCCTCTACCTCAAGAAGGTCCACATGATTTCAGGTTCATCTGGAATTTGAAACTAATCAAGGAACAATATTAACATCGAAAATCTAGTCAAATATATATTCTATATGATTGGATCTTCATTTTGGAGTAAGAACTTGAACAAGCAAGCTAGAAGTAAGAAATAAACATTAGGAGGGTTATAAAACTAGCCTCTAGGAAGAAGATCAGACTCAAGCAGCAAGAAAGGGAGTAAACTCTAGGTGAAGGGAGCACGAAGATAAGTTCTTTGAGCTTTAATGAAAACTTTGCCATTGAACATCATGGTTCCATACAGGAAGAAGGAAGGAGAGCTAGAACACTAAGAGAAATTAAGAAAAGGGGAAAGGCACTTGCTTATTTTAGGTTGGAAATAGCAAGGGTAGCTCCACAAACCCCAGAAGAGAGAAAAACAAAACCCTAGATGCTTAACCAAGAAGGTTGGCTACCTTCTTCTTCCTTGGACACTTTTTCCACCACAAAGAAGGTGGAAAACGAAGCTCTGGAGAGGATGGAAGAGATAAGAGTCCAACATTTTCATTTATGGGATAAACGATAGGTAAATAAAGCTTATGGATAAGGAAAGAGAGAAGCTTTAGGTGTCCTAGTAGTTCTCCATGTGTCCATAGCCTAAAATTCCACAACCATACAAGAAACTTATCTAGCACTCATGGAGACATGCTTATCCTTTGTTTATTGTCTCTCCAGGTCGACCCTTGACCTCCAATCAAAGGAACCATCGGTTCTTTGGACCCTAGTCACTTAAGTGGTGAACCATCTCTTTTAAGTGAACCATCACTCCAAGTGAACCAATACTATAAAACCATCGAAATACTACCTCTAGAGATGACCATTAGTTGTCATCACCTATTGGTGACCATTAGATGTCAACCAAATAGGAGGACTATTGGTTGATGACTCCTAAAGGTAGCTCATCCATGAAGGGGTAAAACCCTTAGTCACTATTGAAGAGAAACACCACCAAACCAAGGTACAACTAGGAGCCCCATGACCCAACAAGATAAAAAATGATAAAAAAATGTCTAATGAACGTAATTCATCTGAAAATTTTCAAGAAAAACCTCTCATGTGGATAAATTGCAGAAAAGTCCAAAATGTACATAAAATTGCATAACTTGCACAAACAATGTCCAAACTGGACCAAATTTGAAAATTAAGCTTTTCATAGGATATCAAAACTTATAAAAAGGTTATATTATGGTTTAAAGCACTCAAATATGGTAATTGGGCATGTTCAACACTTTAAGAAAGGTCAGGGGTCTTACAAAATTAGTGATACATGATGACTACCAAGTTATAAAATGTATGAGACATGTTCCTTGCTACTTCATCATGATATAATTGTCCACCATTATCCATAAAGAAGACTAAACCTCCAAGTAGGGCATAAACTAGCACAAAAAGCCATTTATACCAAAATAGCAATACTTCATGTAGGAACATCATTATCATCCAACATTTTGCAGAAGGTTCAACATGTCATAAACAAACTTGTTTCTTCCATTCTTAGCATAGGTGTTCATCTATCGTAGGAATTATGAAATTCTTAATAGTAGCACAAAAGAATTAATTTTAGCATTATGAATTTGTCAAAATATTATTTCAGCATCATTAGCAGATACAAGCACTAAAATCATCGATTCATACACTAAGTTAAAACCATGAATTCTTACATGAAGTTAAAACCATTGGTCCTTACACTAAGTTAAACCATCTGATATTACATTTAGTAAAACAATTGGTTCTTACACTAAGTTAAAACCATCAGTTCTTACACTAAGTTAAACCATCACATTTTACACTTGGTAAAAGTTCAAAAGAAACTTGGACAAAAATATCATATTCAAGTACATCAAGTCTGTATGGATACTAAGGTGCCTTTTATCGAGTAGTGCGACCAGGTTAAGGGGAGAAGAGAGTGGAAGAATTTTTTATGGGAGGTAAACCAAATAGAAGTTTGACATCCTCATTGATTGTGCTAATTCCCAAAAGAGACAATCTGAAAACCTGGGATCAATTTTGTCCAATAGTCCTCTTTTCTTTACTTATATGAGGAGATCCTAACAACTAGCCTATCGTTCTTCTGGGACTTCTTTCAAAACAAAAGAGGAAGAAACTTTGCTTAAAGAGGCAAAAATTCACTTCTACAGTTCTTTTTTCTTGGCTAATTTCACAAGTTTTATCTTTTCCAACGGACTCTCCAAATGGATGGATAAAGGGACTATGGGATTCTATACTATCACTACCACATTCCATCAATACTCAATTGTGAAGTCTGAATTCCATCCTCAACCACTAATACGGTGCTTTCTTTGATTTCTCTTACGATGATAGGTGCCCCTAGCATATCTTTTGGAAAATATCTCTTTCCCATCCAGTCAGTAAGGGATGCACTGATTGCTATATTCCCTTCTTGTCTCCTGGTTTCCTACTCACCTTTCCCTGAGCCCTTCGCTTGTATTATACTGGTTTGGGTTTCTTCTTCTTGCTATCATTTCTGGGATTGATCTATCCATCTCCCTCCACCTCTTCTATTCACTCAAACTCCACAATGGAGACAAATCAGTCCTTCAGAGGGATCAAGGTGAATCACTTGTATGCGTAGAGGATGGTGGATGAAATCAAGGTCAAGTATTGTACCCTAGGATAGAAGAACAACACACCGATCACAAACTCATTCAGCCTTATACTTCTAATAATAATAAATAGATGTAGCGGTGCCCTATTTTCAATAAAAGTTTCACAATAAAATCTATTGACTCTATACAACAAAATTAACCTTGACAGAAATAGAAGATAGAATCTCTTAAAGGAAAGGAAAACAAGCATATTTTTTTCATAATTGGGTGCCCTCGGGAAGGCCTCTTCTTCTACACTAAATTCCATGCTTGCCAACCTTTTGTCCTAAATAATGAGTTCTCTCAGAGGGACTACTTCTCATTTGAGTTTGAAGGGGGGGGGGCTAGGTGCATGAGAAGAGAAGCATGAGAATTTCGTGCCTTTATTCAACAGGATACCATCTAGGGTAATTAGTTTGAGGAGGTCATAAGATAGCTCCTTATAGAGGAAGCAACATTCATAAGATCTGAGGGTACTTTAACAACAAACATAAATACCACACATATGTTCAAACAATGCATAAAAGATCATCTTTCTTTATGTTACTAAGAGAAATATCTATATATAACAAGTTAATAGTAGGCAAGAAATGGGTTAAAAGTTATGTCACTCACCTCAAAGGTGAAGAAGAACATCCAAACAACAAGATGTCTCAAAGAAAAGAAGGTAAAACCCTAGATTTGCATTTCCAAATCTCCAAGGTAGCTCCTATCTTGGGGCCCCTCACAAAGGGTCTCGAGTTCAACTCCCGCTGGAAGCGTTGCTCGGAAGTGAATCTTCCGCAGCGTCAACTTCCCTCTGATGTGACTTATTAAGATACCGGTGTGCAGACGCATGGGTATCCCGGGTTTACCATCCCTGCTATCTGGGCCTCCTCCTTGGGGGGTGATTTTCCCCTGGCAAAATTAAAAAAAAAGGTATCTCCTATCTTCAAGAATAGGTAGATCTAGAGAAGAGAGAGAGAACAAAAGAGGGTCTTCAACCTCATGCATGAGTTTCAATGAAGAACACCATGGTTCTTCCCATTGAAGAAGAGAGAAGAAAGAGAACAATAAGAAACGAGATTAGGAAAGAAGACCTTACTTGTATAAAGCAAGAAGCTGGGTATGAAGGCTCGAATCAGTCCTAAAAGGGTTAGATCCATGAACTAGCCAAGCTTCATCCTCGCGAAGCTCCTTCTTCACCAACCGATAAGTTCAGACCTCTCCAATAACAAGTACAGTTGTGGCGGTGAAAATGTTCATTTTAAAGAGAATGGAGGAGTATATATATCTAGGATGAGAGAGAAAAGTGGTTAAAGGTCAACAATTGCATTGCCATATGTGTGACAAAGTGGAATTTTGCCTAAGTATGATGAAATTACAATTTTTCCCAAGTTATGTTCACTAATGATCTCAAATCATTTTTATTGACTTCATAATAATTTTTGATACTCAAAATCGAAATATGGTGATCAATGTGGATTTTATACACATTATAACGCCTTAAATGTGATAAATTGATCACTTTATCCAAAGAAAAATTTGATCAATCAAACTTCATCTTTTGGTTTTCAAACATTTTCTATATATACTTCATATTTTTTTGAAGATATGATCCAAATTTTAGGTCAATTGGACACTCCTAAAATTTTCTATGAATTTTGGAAGTTATGTGCTCAAAACCCCCTTTTATTTGCTTTTTAATCGACCTTTTCCAAGTCAGGGATCTGTGGCCTCCGGGGGCAATGAACCCTGACCCTCAGATTAGGTTCCCACTGTTGGAGGCCTAATCGAGCAGCTAGGGGATCATCCCCTACCTCCCATAGATTGCAGAGGCGGGCGGGTTTGAAATCAAATTACAATTCGCTCATTTTGATCTCCATTTGAAAATCAAAGTAACCAAGGTTGCTCACCCCGCCAATCCAAACTTGATTGACCCTTTTTCCCCCCTCGAATTGACATATTTTGAGAGAATTTGAGAGCCCTCTCTCACAGCCTCCGCCATGGGTGCGGTGACCTCATGAAACCCTAAAACCCAGCCCCGATCACCTATAAAAATCTCACCCCTGACTTCATTTCAACCTCGCTATACCGAATGGCACATTTTCCTCCACTCTCCTGCTCCCCTATTCATGATCCTCCTTTTGCCGACCACATCTCTACTATAATGACCCTGCCTCCCGGTAACCCCCAATTAAGGGAGACCGAAAGGTCGGTGCCGTTATCCAATTAACAGGATCAAAGGTTCGACAAATAATCAATAACAATTATGAAATTCTACTAACTAACTGGATGTTGGTATAAAATTTAAAACTTTACTTACCTTTGATAACCTTGGAAATCTATCTATCCTGGTCTTGAATCCACTCTAACTAATCCTCCTTGCACTTTATGTTTTACTTTCACAATGTGTCACTTTACCGTTTGTTCTTTCAATTGTTGTTCCTAAAACGCCGACAAACAAAATGTCGGTCAGTATATCAAAATATACTGGTATGTGGGAACAACCAAAATCTTGCAAATATGGCTAACAATTTAATAATCACAATCAAATTAATTAACAAGCCAATTTACACTTTTCATTATGACATTCTCCACCGCTTTTGCCCTAACCCTGGCATACCCACCTTAGGGTGCCCTTTTGCCAATGACTTATGGCCACCTTCTCAATCCCGAGCTTGGTGCCTGGGGGACACCACTTATGGTGCCCACTAGTCATGCAATATCATAGGCCACCTTCTTGGTGCCTGGGGTCACCACTCAAGGTGTCCATTGGTCTACCCATCTGGGCCTGACCTTTGGCATCATCCATCAGGGTGGCATGTAGGTGTGAGAATCCATACTTCTATTTTTTTTAACGTGATAATCATAGTGACTTTATGATTTGCAAGTATAAACATCCAACAGATAATTTGCATTCAATGTGATTAACCATCCAGAAAATCATCGGGAAACTAAGGCGGTTATTCATAATTAACCACATACCTGATCCAGAGAAACTTGATTGTCCAAGCAATAAGAATACATAATCAATCAACAAGCAATCAACAATATCCCGAAATCAATGCATACGATCCAAGTGTCATAGTTTATCCAGAACATTCTAAAGCTAGACTTGGATTCCACCTTATGCTTTCTAGACCACATTAGGGTTTTTGCCTCCACGACGCTTTTATCATATTAAATGCCCTCTTATTTCATAAACCCTAATTTCAACATCATAAGCCCAATTAAAGTCGATTATTTCTCTTTTATACCAAAACTACCTTCTTTATCCTTTTAAGTTATTCAAGGTCATGAGACTCAATTATCACCTTTAATCTCTTTCAGATTAACAACTGATAATTCATTATGGTCTAAATCCCATATGAACTCTATCTATTATTAATTCTACCTTGATTCAATCGAAAACCCTAATTTCTATATTAAGGTTATTTATCCACAAATTAGGGACTTTAATGCTCGAAATAGCATATTCTTACTTTAATCATGAAATTAGTCAATTAAAGCCATTAATAGTCGAATTAATCAACATTAGGGTTTCAAGGCCCATTAAAGTATATTCATGCATATGAAACTCCAAATTAACTAATTATATGCAAAGTTCATCCTTTTTCTTTCTAAAGTTCCTTTTTATCATTAACAGGCTAATATCCACTTTAATCAGCTATTAAACCCTTCTAATCACATTAATCATTCCCAATTAGGGTTTCTTTAATCATTAATACAATAAAGTTGATATCTTCTATTATTTTTTGAATTGCAAAAGGAATCAGGCTTCAAATATATTTTAATGGATTCCTCTCATTTTTCTAATCAACTTTCATATTTTATGCGTGCTGATCCGAGCTACAAATCATTAGTTATGAAATTAGCAAAAACACTTACTTTGGGCCAATGGGAGCGCGCCACGTCGCTCGACTCCATGCAACGGCTTGCTGTTTGAAGAACATTTTGAAATTATGTGATTACCCCCACTTAACCAACCGACCCTAGCTCAGCGCGGAGGGTATATTTGTCCAAAGTGGCCTTCCCTTCTTCTTCCTCCAGCAGCGCCGCGGCTGCTGCCCTAGGCGCCATGGCCGGCGCTCCTCTTCTTCTCTTGGACCGCGACGGTCCCCGGGGATAGGTCCCCTTGCTCCGCAGGTCACCGCCACCCCTTCATGTTCTCCAAGCCACCGCCGAGGTGGCAAGTATTTGAAGAAAACAGAGCCGCAACTCTGCTGCCACCTGCAGCCGTGCTGCAGTCCTTCGGGCGGATTTGCTTGAGATTAGGAGTACGGGTTGATCTCCGATCCCTCCAAGGTTGTTATGGGAGCAAGATGCACACATCACACCTCCTCCATGACCTCTCATAACGCCAAGATACAAGCTTCTCTCTCCACTAGGGTTTTCATGCAAAGAAGAAGTAGAAGAGAGGGAAGAACATGTGAAAGCTCCTCAGAACTCGTCCCTGAGCTCTACCCCTTTTATAGGGGAGGGTTTTCGCACCCCAAGACGTGCATCCACTAAGATGCAAGATCTTGTCCCAAAAGGAATTCAATTTCTTCATTAGAAAGCAAACTTTCTCTCTCCTCTTTTCCTTTGAATATCCCCTATTTTATGGATACTAGAAATTCAAAATTCCTCTTTCATATTCTTTATACTTGCCCTTTTAATCCATAGGAATGAAATACTATTTCCCTTTAATAGCAATTTCTTTCTTTTTAGCAATACCATGTAATACATTAATGGTATACTCACATTATCTTCTTATTTTGCTATTTTGGTATGTTCTCTTTCTTTCCTCTTTATTGGGGTTCCTTGGACCCCAAGAAACTCTAATATTTCGAAATCCTTTTATTGGATACTCATTATCCTTCTAGATGCATCTAAATGCATTATTCCTCATTATTTCTCATTATCTTGTTTATTTCTTATTAAAATAGTTCTTTTTGAGGATTGCTCTTTATTTCCCTTTTATTTTCCTCATTGGTATTCCTTTTATCATAAGAAATCCTTGGGATACGAAATTCCACCAAGGATCACTTAATTATACCTCTTTCCACTTGTTTTCCACATTTTATCATTATTATCAATATCCTTCTAAAAAAGAAATACTCTATTAATCTTTTCTTTTCTTATTGCTTTTCTTTGCAACTTTGGACTCCTTGGTACCCAAGGAACCCAAGAGGCACAAAATCCATCCTTGGACCTGCCTTCTAGAGGTTTCTACCTCTTTCTTTTCTCAAATATTCAATTATTCATTAATTAATTGAATTTCCTTGTTATTGGGCCCAATAGCCAATAAAGCCCACACATCAAACAACAAGGCTATTTTAAACGAAATCCATTTATTCACAACAAATTATATTATTTTTCCAAATATCTTTAATATGAGAAATTACATTTCTCACCAAAGGAACCCAAAATTTGGGGTTGTAACATCCTTCCCCTCTTATGAGAATTTTTCCCTCAAAATTCCATCAAGCAAGCAAACAAATAGGATAAGTCTTCTTATGTCCATCAGGGCTCCCATGTTGCTTCACCCTTTCCATGGTGTTCCCCAAGAACCTTCATTATCTCATTTTCTTCCATCTGAGTTCTTTCTTACCTTAGTATATCGTACCCTCATAGGTGACTCAGGACTTTTCAGCCTTCCAAAAGCTGAATAGGTTCAGGGCACATCACCTGGCTTGGGTACCTCACATAGTGCTCTAGATCGGACTCATGCAACACATCATTTTATCCTGAGGGGTAAGGTTAACACAACCATCTCCACCAATCTATCTCAAAAGGACCCATATAGCGGGGACTCAGCTTTCTCAGCTGTTGCTTAGAGGGGTCAGATTTTCACATCACATATTATCCCACAGTAAACTGCATATCAGTCTTCTTTGCATCAGCTCGTGACTCATGTCACCACTGGGCTTTCTCTTAGCCATTGCATGATCAAAGCGACTTCATCTGCACACACTTGTGGTTCTTTTCTGACCTTCGCGAGGCCTCCTTCACCAACATCATCATAATGAAGTGGTGACCGACACAACCTCCCTATAGAACTTCTTGCATCCCCATAAAGGCTATGGTGGTTAGCATCACATCTTAGGAACTGTCTCTATGCATCACCCTAAATGAGCACACATGCTCTCATCAAACCCTCTAGTCCAGATCATATTTTCCATTAGTATGGGGTGATAAACTGTACAACCACTGAGCTCTTCATGTATCTACTTCCACCTCATGGAAGTGAACCTTTAGGTTACATCAAGAACCTTTGAATTAGCATCATGGTGTAGTTGAACCATCTCATTTCATATGTAGTTCAACCAGATCTGTCCCTTGACAGAACTCTTCCTTTCTCATGTCATCTAGGTAAGGCGATCTACCATAACCCATATTGTATCTTGACCTTCTTGGTCTAGGAAAGACTCACAACATCCATAATGAAGAACTCCCATTCCCTCTCGGGAACTCTTTATACTTTATATTCCTGTACTAGGTTAATGGTGTTCGTCCTTCACCTCCTGGTTTGCATGGCCACATGCTACATGCAACTTTGTTTTAAGCATCCAAAATGCTACCATCACTTACTATCTTTGTAGTACCAAGGTATATCATGTCCTCCTATATCGTTATGATTCCTCAAGCTTGATACCTCGGAAACCCTAAACCACTCTCAGAAGGTCTTTATTACCTTCCTATCCAAAGAAGTGTATCTGTGGTTCTATCACCATCCTCTCACTACATCAAGGACTAAACTGGCTACCCAAACAACCATTAACTTGTTCAACATATCTTATTACATCTGGGTGTTAGCCAAAGCACATATTCTTTCCAAACTTAGGGTTAGCCAAACAACCTCAACTTCTTCTAGCTTCTAGCTAAACTAGGCACTATATCTCAACCAGAGCATTCATTACCACTTCTTAGGTGTTAGGTAACATACATCTTCATGTATTATACTTATCATCTCATCTCAAACTCTAAGTCTATCAAGAAGCTCTGAGCTCATCCTCACTGCGATCGAACTCGACCTTGGTTAACTTGCAAATTCCACATAGTTCCTGATAAAACATCCTCATAAGCTGACTACACTACCTCTCTTAGTGTTTGCGAACCATCCATGTATCATTCACTTCACCAGAGTATGTTATCATCTCTATCATCATACCTTGTAGCTACGTTCCAACTTACATCATCGTTATCCTTGGTGTAAGGCATGCATACTGTCCTATATCTCACTCCCATAACAAGAAGAAATAAGCATTTGGCTGCAGTCCAAATACAGAGTTCTTCCTATTCCAAGAGTAGAGATGGTACAACCCACCTTTCCTGTACACTTTCAAATCCAAGTTGAAACGTGCAACTTATGTCTCTATATCACAAACATCATGATATCCACACTACTTCCAGGGAAAATTGGTCTCGAACTTACTTGGGCCAAGCATAATCCTAGGTCATCTCCTCTAGGTCTATAGGGAGCCGACACTTTTGGGGTCATCCCTTTTCCCTTATGCATCAGAGGGTGCCCTAGTTATCTGCCCTTTGGGTCCCATGAGTTCATGAAGGTGATCAATCTCCTAACCCATGGCCCTCACACAATGATAACTATTACCTCCCGACCCCATGGTCATGTACAACTAGGGAATTAGGCGACTCCTTCTTCCATCGGTCTTATCCCTACCTGACCCTTGGATAGACTTAGGATTCTAACATAGTACATGTCCAACTTAGAACCTTACCCAAGCCTTCATCATCTCTCTCTGCATTCTCGACTGACTTTTATCCTTTCACAGGGATCATGGCGACCTGCCTATCTTGGTCAGGCCCCATACCGGTTACCTCCATGGCAACACATCTGCATGCGCATAGAGATGGCCATCTATGGGTCTATAGGTTCATTCTCATGCCATGTACTCTTCACCTAGCTTCTCAAGATCCTATGAAACCTCCTTAGGTTTCCTCAACACCAACCAAACTGGTAAACTCCCTACCAAAGGGTCGCTCTCCCAGGATGGGAGGAAACTACACCTTGATAACAAAGGTCACAAGCGTCCTTAGGGTTTACATTCTCATGAGCATGCCTAACCCAAAAGCTACTAAGGCACAAGCATACCACCTATTAACTATGCTAGGTCATACTTGTTCTCTTTCCTCAACACTAGATCAACTTAGCTGTGAGGGGTTCATCAAACATACCCTTAACTTAAGGGATTTCCTTTACCTCTACACACGAGGAGTACCATGCTCGAAACTATAGAGACTCAAATCTCATCAGGAGCATCGGATACACTGCTTCCCCTCTTAGGCCTAGGAACCCTAGGTTCTCCTCTGGATATCCAACTGCATGCTCAAACTCTTAACCATGAATCAAACACGTCCAAGGTATGTCATGTACCTCCATGATCTTTCTACTCGAGCAACGCTTCGGAGTTGAGTCCTCTTCCAGGACAACCAACTAGGTATAAAGCCTCACCACTGGTTACTTAAACCTCCTCAGGGTCTAAAACACTCTTTATCTCATCCAGCAGGTAACCACTTATACCATGGGTACTAGAAGCATTGTCCTCTCTCTAAGGTTATGTTCCTATAAAGGCAACAAAGATATCATCAGCCTCTAGGGGTCACGCATAAGGCAACCACTATCATCCACATAGGTCACATCATCCTCAACTCCCCACTGTTCCTCAAGTTTCGGGGTTTTGGGCTTCCAACCTCCTTACCCGAGGTCTGCTCTCTCTCTAGAGCTAATCCTACAACCAACCTCTCTATAGGAGGTCCTTTCTTCATGAAGGATCAAGCTCATAAGCATGCCCCTACTTGAGTGAAGCCTATGCTCGAACTCATGTTTACCCAAGATTATCCATAACCCCCCTATGCTTATCTCATAAGCCATCCATTATGATTCCTATCCAGGGTTTCATTCTACTACCGTACCACTGACATACTCTGGGGGCATGATATCCCTTACTTGCATAATCCATAGGGTTTCTATAGGTACTTCACTAACTTCATCCATGAAGGAACTACCCTTTGCTTTAACATGCACGACCCTTTCCCAGGTTGCCAAAGGTGCTAAGCCACCCAACCTCACATGGCTCGTATGGCAATCCAAACATCTGGTCAACCATGACATCTAACTCATCATGTCATCTCTCTCTCTCTAATCTTCACTTAGGGTTAGGGTTAACATCATCCTCAAAGGATGTGCTAGATCTCTACTTTTAATGGAGGCCTCTACCACCAAGACTAATTCTCTCTACTCATCCTCTAGGCAAGGAGGTCTATCCTCAGGTCTCTCCTTAGGGCAAAGACAACTCATGTCATATGACCTAAGCATGTATCTATTCTTTAGTTTGCGCTTAATCTATTAATCTTATGTCCATGACATCTTATTTACATGCTTTTTATTAATTTGGTGGAGGATTCCTTAGACCTTATTAACCTTACCCATACCTCAAGAGGGTGAGGAGAAGAGAGGAAACCCTAATCCTTAAGGTCCTTAACAGAATTTGAGTTGAGAAGGGATGAACAAGATGAGAAAGTCCTAAAGGTATCTTATTTCGAGTCATATCCTAGGACATCGGCCAGGCAGTCACACAATCCAGGAGTCCTCGTATTCCGACTAGCGGTGCGGAGGAAAATCTTGCCAGCCCCTGCAAGTGATCCTTTTCTAGACACCTCAGTCTTTCGGACACTCCTCTAATAACTCCCTTGGGTTCTATAGAATTTGTAAAATTTAATAATTATTAAAGATTACTTGAGGAACCTATGCTCTGATACCAATTGTAACGACCCCGCCTCTCGGTAACCCCCAATTAAGGGAGACTGAAAGGTCAATGCCGTTATCCAATTAACAGGATCAAAGGTTCGACAAATAATCAATAACAATTATGAAATTCTACTAACTAAATGGATTTTGGTATAAAATTTAAAACTTTACTTACCTTTGATAACCTTGGAAATCTATCTATCCTGGTCTTGAATCCACTCTAACTAATCCTCCTTGCACTTTATGTTTTACTTTCACAATGTGTCACTTTACTGTTTGGTCTTTCAATTGTTGTTCCTAAAACACCGACAAACAAAACGTCGGTCAGTATATCGAAATATACTGGTATGTGGGAACAACCAAAATCTTGCAAATATGGCTAACAATTTAATAATCACAATCAAATTAATTAACAAGCCAATTTACACTTTTTAGTATGACATTCTCCACCGCTTTTGCCCTAACCCTAGCATACCCACCTTAGGGTGCCCTTTTGCCGATGACTTCTGGCCACCTTCTCAATCCCGAGCTTGGTGCCTGGGGGTCACCACTTATGGTGCCCACTAGTCATGCAATATCATAGGCAACCTTCTTGGTGCCTGGGGTCACCACTCAAGGTGTCCATTGGTCTACCCATCTGGGCCTGACCTTTGGCATCATCCATCAGGGTGGCATGTAGGTGCGAGAATCCATACTTCTATTTTTTTAACATGATAATCATAGTGACTTTATGATTTGCAAGTATAAACATCCAACAGATAATTTGCATTCAATGCGATTAACCATTCGGAAAATCATCGGGAAATTAAGGCGGTTATTCATAATTAACCACATACCTGATCCAGAGCAACTTGATTGTCCAAGCAATAAGAATAAAGAATCAATCAACAAGAAATCAACAATATCCTGAAATCAATGCATACGATCCAAGTGTCATAGTTTATCCAGAACATTCTAAAGCTAGACTTGGATTCCACCTTAGGCTTTCTAGACCACATTAGGATTTTATTAGGGTTTTTGCGTCCATGACGCTTTTATCATATTAAATGCCCTCTTATTTCATAAACCCTAATTTCAACATCATAAGCCCAATTAAAGTCGATTATTTCTCTTTTATACCAAAACTACCTTCTCTATCCTTTTAAGTTATTCAAGGTCATGAGACTCAATTATCACCTTTAATCTCTTTCGGATTAACAACTGATAATTCATTCTGGTCTAAATCCCATATGAACTCTATCTATTATTAATTCTACCTTGATTCAATCGAAAACCCTAATTTCTATATTAAGGTTATTTATCCACAAATTAGGGACTTTAATGCTCAAAATAGCATATTCTTACTTTAATCATGAAATTAATCAATTAAAGCCATTAATAGTCGAATTAATCAACATTAGGGTTTCAAGGCCCATTAAAGTATATTCATGCATATGAAACTCCAAGTTAACTAATTAGGTGCAAAGTTCATCCTTTTTCTTTCTAAAGTTCCTTTTTATCATTAACAGGCTAATATCCACTTTAATCGACTATTAAACCCTTCTAATCACATTAATCATTCCCAATTAGGGTTTCTTTAATCATTAATACAATAAAGTTGATATCTTCTATTATTTTTTGAATTGCTAAAGGAATCAGGCTTCAAATATATTTTTAATGGATTCCTCTCATTTTTCTGATCAACTTTCATACTTCATGCGTACTGATCCGAGCTACAAGTCATTAGTTATGAAATTAGCAAAAACACTTACTTTGGGCCAATGGGAGCGCTCCACGTCGCTCGACTCCATGCAACAACTTGTTGTTTGAAGAACATTTTGAAATGACGCGATTACCCCCACTTAACCAACTGGCCCTAGCTCAACACGGAGGGTAGATTTGTCAAAAGTGGCCTTCCCTTCTTCTTACTCCAACAGCGCCGTGACTGCTGCCCTAGGCGCCATGGCCGGCGCTCCTCTTCTTCTCCTGGACCGCGACGGTCCCCGGGGATAGGTCCCCTTTCTCCGTAGGTCACCGCCGCCCCTTCAGGTTCTCCAAGCCACCACCGAGGTGGTGAGTATTTGAAGAAAATAAAGCTGCAACTCTGCTACCACCTGCAGCCGTACTGCAGTCCTTCGGGCGGAGTTGCTTGAGATTAGGAGCACGGGTTGATCTATGATCCCTCCAAGGTTGTTATGGGAGCAAGACGCACACATCACACCTCCTCCACGGCCTCTCATAATGCCAAGATACAAGCTTCTCTCTCCACTAGGGTTTTCATGCAAAGAAGAAGTAGAAGAGAGGGAAGAACACGTGAAAGATCCTCAGAACTCGTCCCTGAGCTCTACCCCTTTTATAGGGGAGGGTTTTCGCACCCCAAGACGTGCATCCACTAAGATGCAAGATCTTGTCCCAAAAGGAATTCAATTTCTTCATTAGAAAGCAAAATTTCTCTCTCCTCTTTTCCTTTGAATATCCCCTATTTTATGGATACTAAAAATTCGAAATTCCTCTTTCATATTCTTTATACTTGCCCTTTTAATCCATAGGAACGAAATCCTATTTCCCTTTAATAGCAATTTCTTTCTTTTTAGCAATACCATGTAATACATTAATGGTATACTCACATTATCTTCTTATTTTGCTATTTTGGTATTTTCTCTTTCTTTCCTCTTTATTGGGGTTCCTTGGACCCCAAGAAACTCTAATATTTCGAAATCCTTTTATTGGATACTCATTATCCTTCTAGATGCATCTAAATGCATTATTCCTCATTATTTCTCATTATCTTGTTTATTTCTTATTAAAATAGTTCTTTTTGAGGATTTCTCTTTATTTCCCTTTTATTTTCCTCATTGGTATTCCTTTTATCATAAGAAGTCCTTGGGATACGAAATTCCACCAAGGATAACTTAATTATACCTCTTTCCACTTGTTTTCCACATTTTATCATTATTTTCAATATCCTTCTAAAAAAAGAAATACTCTATTAATCTTTTATTTTCTTATTGATTTTCTTTGCAACTTTGGACTCCTTGGTACCCAAGTAACCCAAGAGGCACAAAATCCCTCCTTGGACCTGCCTTCTAGAGGTTTCTACCTCTTTCTTTTCTCAAATATTCAATTATTCATTAATTAATTGAATTTCCTTGTTATTGGGCCCAATAGCCAATAAAGCCCACAAATCAAACAACAAGGCTATTTTAAACGAAATCCATTTATTCACAACAAATTATATTATTTGTCCAAATATCTTTAATATGAGAAATTACATTTCTCACCAAAGGAACCAAAAATTTGGGGTTGTAACATCTACCCTAGTTCTGCCTTGCTAGGCGCGTGGGTAGTCGATCTGAGGAAATCATTCCCCTACTTTTGATCTTGGTCCACAACAAAGGATGAACATGATCCAACGGTGCTGGATCAGCACGCCTAACTTCCCCTCTCACACACGTGACCCAGAGAAAGTTGCTCCCAGCCACAAGATCGTGGCCTTGGTCAGAGGTTGACCGGATGATCAACGGCCAATAGTTTACCCTCAATTTTCTTTTTTCTGTAATTCCCCCCCTCTACTCAAAAGTCAATAAATTGGCCTGATATTGTTTAAATCATATCTCTTGATGCTTAACTCCAAAAATTATGTTTAAATAGTCGATCTTGATCAAAAAAATCCAATGAACTGATTAAAAATGCTTTTGGAAATTAATTAGTTATGGATCCTTCTGATATACCTAGATCTTAAACTCTTATCGATTATTTTTGTCATATGGCTCGATAATGATGTTGAATCTTTGAGAAACTCCTATTCTGACTCTAATGATCATTTTTTTACTAAATATGAGTTATCTTGATGATGATGATAATCTTGCAAATCCCTAGATCATATGTACGATCCATGACTCTAATTTCATCAAACTGATCTTGAAATTCCAATTATACTAAGTATCATAACGATGAACTAGAAATTTGATGATGACTTGGATAATGACCATAAATTAGGGTTTACACATATTATCTTAGAAAACCTAAGTAGGTCATCCACACTTGAAATATTCTTGACAGTTGAGTAATGTTAGACATATTGATATAGTATGAATTATAAGTGGATGACCTAACCCTAAGGTTGACATAGGAAGGTGTAACCCTAATCTTGAATACTGAAACTAGATTTCCAAATATCTTGATCTTGACTCTTGATCTAAATATGGTGTTTTAGGATCTAACTCGAAGGGTCGACCTATTACTCATGATCTATACTCAAAATCTTGGTGAAAGGTATGCTATTATACAACTCCTCCTTGATTGTATTGATGATACTTTTATGTATTTTTAACTGTATACTTGGCTACTTACTTATATGAGCTATTATTCCCTATGATTAGTCTTCCATTTTTCTATACTATATTTTGAAAAAACATGAAAACATAAATTGCATGCCCATTATGACTGCCCATATATTGATAATGATGATGATATTGATAATGTTGATATTGAGTACAACAACCCCCTCATTTGGAGGTAGGACTTGTACATTGGCCTCCTATGTTCCTATGGTGAGAAGGAGCCTAGTGACCTTCCCCGTCGCGTTGGGGTAATAGAGTCACAAAAAATATATAAGCATGCTTCTCGAATTACAGGACAATGGGAACTCGTAATAAAAGTCGAATTTCTTGAAAAACTTGTCGAATAAATGTTGGTTTTGCAAATTGCTTGTTATTTTTTTAATATAAGTCCTGGAAAGTATACTATTTTGTTATAAATCACTTTGCTTGATTTTGATAGCATACCGTGCAATTGCATGATTGTGTCTTGATTTTCTTGAATTTAAACAATACAAGTGGAATACTAAATAAGATCGCTTTCACACTCTACATACTCTACATGAAAAATATATATTAGATATATCTCCATATTGGGTTAGTTTTTCTTTAAATATCCAATTTTTCAAGTTATTATTTCTTATTGTATATGCCAGTTTGATAGATCCTATTGGGTCATTCAGGGACGGATGCTTCAATCCTCTTACTACTATCTAGGAAGTAGGATTGGGATTGGGGTAAGAATGGTTCCGTGACAGTTGGTATCATATCTTACACAGTCCCATATACTTTAAGTAAATAATTTCTCAAGTCTCTTACACCCAAGAAACCCTAAAGTCCATAATGGTGAAAATTGAGGTGTCTAGGCTTGGGGTCCTAGCAGAATTTCTCCTATCCATCTTCACGGTGGATGAGATCCCTCGCTCTACCTGGCCTCTATTGATCTAGAACTGGACCTAAAGGTTCTCTAGTGAAACCCTAGAGAGTCTTCTGGCATCTCATCTCTTCTTTAAGGACTATCCTAAGCCACCCATGTAGATGAAGATTACATAGTCTTCTCATCTCCTCATGTGGTCCTTTCTTGTGACTTTTACCACATGATGTCTTGATTATGGGTAGCTTATGCATGGGAAAAATGAATATCACTAAATTTTGAAAGTCGATACCATGATCTGACCTTAATGTGAAAACTCAATTTTTAATCAAATAATCATGATGACCTAATATCATGCAAAATCATGTTTTCTATGTTTGAGGTAAATGATAAAATTATGATATGGTGAAATAAGAAGGACTTATACCTTATACCTCATTATTGATGAGGTTTCTATTTGATTAATGTTCATGTTGCCCTATTATTGATTAAACCTCAAATATAGTTAAGCAACCTCGTATCCTATTTTTTTTATCTTGACCATGCTATCAGGTGACTAAGCCTAAGACTCACAAAATCATGATGTAAGACCTATGATGCAAATAGAAGTTTTCCTATTGACTATTGATGCCTTTTGCAATCCCTATTTGGATATATGAGCCTATATTTTGCACTATTATGCTCTAATTCCTCAATTTTCAAATTATATCACTACCTTGATCATAAAAGGAAAGGAATGAAACTATTACACTGACTTTATAAAATCTTGACATTATTGCCCTATTATCTTGAATTTTGATCTCATGACCTTATGGAATATGATTTGATCATTAATAATCTCCCTATTTGAATAAGCTCAATGAATAATGAATAATGTTGGTAATGTGCTAGATTAGGGTGGTAGTTATGACTCCCCTAACCTAGGTCGCAATCCTATTATGACTACCTCTAAGTTTTCATCCTATTTATTATTTAGAGTTTAGAAAGGTATTCCCTTCCACCCAATTTGTATTGATTGACCTAAGCCTAAATAGGTTAAACCCAATGTTGATACTCGATCTTTAATATTGATTTAATAATGACCTTGATAAATAGCAATGTTGACTATAGCTTGTGGTTTATTTCGTAGATAGACCTAGGTCTTGATCATTCATCAACCTTGGAAACCATGATAATTAAATTATGATATGTTGCTCAAATATTACTTGAATAATGTTTCTCGGAATTGGATATATATGAATGATATCCCCTAAGGTCTAAATAGGAATCCAAACCCTAGATTCAAAATTTTGGACCTATGACTTTTGATCTCCACTCTTGATATTGATATATAATATTTTGACTCACGATTATCAAATCTCAATAATGATACAAATCCTATGTTCACATTATTTGGATCTACATATTATACTAGATATATGAATAATGACTTCAAAATCCCAAATCTTGAATTTTTTTGAAATGATGACTATTTTGACTTCTCAATTTATGAGTTAGGGTTTAGCTCTCATTGGGACTAGGGTGGGACCTCCCAGTGATTTTGAGCCCGAAAATTATGATATATAAAGTATGATGTGGTCTTGAAATGTTGAAATCTAAAATCTCAAATCATGGATGTATAACCACACATAGGACAATGTAGAGTCTAAGACCATGAGATATTGGGATTGAAAGTCACCTTGTACACTTGAACTCTATTTGTTTGACCTAAAATATGATCTCTCCAAATTTGTGATCAATAGGATCCTTTCCATATTTGTGACTCATATAATGACTTTGGACAATGTATGCGCTAATCTTGATACTCAATTGCTCGATGACATGAAACGATGTTGGTACCAAGTCAGTTATGATATGAAACATGGAATCCCAATTGTGATTATTAGACTATTTGAATTTTGAGGATATAATTTTGATTATATAGTTGAGGATACCCCAGTATTTGAGGATATGATCTGGTTTTTGATAATTCCTAGTTTGAGGATGTCTTGAATTTTGGGGACAAAATTCCTTTTTAAGGAGGGAAGGATGTGACAAAGTGGAATTTTTCCTAAGTGTGATGAAATTACAATTTTGCCCAAGTTATGTTCACTAATGATCTCAAATCATTTTTCTTGTCTTCATAATAATTGTTGATACTCAAAATTCAAAATATGGTGATCAATGTGGATTTTATACACATTATAACACCTTAAATGTGATAAATTGATCACTTTGTCCAAAGAAGAAATTTGGTCAATCAAACTTCATATTTTGGTTTTCAAACTTTTTCTAGATATTCTCCATATGTTTTTGAAGCTATGGTCCAAATTTTAGGTCATTTGGACACTCCTACAATTTTCTATGAATTTTGGAATTTATGTGCTCAAAATCCCCTTTTATTTTCTTTTTAATCGACCTTTTCCAGGTCAGGGATCCGCGGCCTCTGGGGGAAATGAACCCTGACCCTCAGATCAGGCTCCCACGGATTGAAGGCCTGATCGAGCGGCTAGGGGATCATCCCCTACCTCCCACTGATTGCGGAGGGGGCCGGGCTTGAAATCGAATTACAATCGGCTCATTTTGATCCCCATTTGAAAATCAAAGTAACCAGGGATGCTCACCCCACCAATCTGAACTTGCTTGACCCTTTTCCCCCACGAATCAACATATTTTGAGAGCATTCGAGATCCCTCTCTCAAATCTTCTGCCAAGGGTGTGGAGACCTCATGAAACCCTAAAACCCAACCCCGATCACCTATAAAAATCTCACCCATGACTTTGTTTCAACCTCGCGATTCTGAACGACACATTTTCCTCCACTCTCCTGCTCCCCTTCTCATGCTCCTCCTTTTGCTGGCCACTACTCCACCATGGCGCTGCCTTTCTAGGTGCATGGGTATTCGATCTGGGGAAATCGTTCCCCTGCCTTTGATCTTGGTCCACGACAAAGGATGAACATGATCCAACGACGTTGGATCAGCACGCCTGACTTCCCCTCTCACACACGTGAACCAGAGAAAGCTGCTCCTAGCCACATGATCGTGGCCTTGGTCAGCGGTTGATCGGCTGATCAATGGCCAATAGTTTACCCTCAATTTTCCTTTTTCTGGTAATCCCCCCCTACTCGAAAGTCAATAAATTGGCCTAATTTTGTTTAAATCATATCTCTTGATGCTTAACTCCAAAAATCACGTTTAAATAGTCGATCTTGATCAAAAAAATCCAATGAACTGATTAAAAATGCTTTTCGAAACTAATTAGTTATGGATCCTTTTGATATACCTATATCTTAAACTCTTTCCCATTAGTTTTTTCATATGGCTCGATAATGATGTTGAATCTTTAAGAAACTCTTATTATGACTCTAATGATCATTTTTTTGACTAAATATGTGTTATCTTGATGATGATGATAATCTTGCAAATCCCTAGATCATATGTATGATTCATGACTCTAATTTCACAAAATTGATATTGAAATTCTAATTATACTAAGTATCTTAATGATAAACTAGAAAACCTAAGTAGGTCATCCACACTTGAAATATTCTTAACACTTGAAAAATGTTAGACATATTGATATAGTATGAATTATAAGTGGATGACCTCACCCTAAGGTTGACATAGGAAAGTATAACCCTAATCTTGAATACTAAAACAAGATTTCCAAATATCTTAATCTTGACCCTTGATCCAAATATGGTGTTTTAGGATCTAACTCTAAGGGTCGACCTATTACTCGTGATCTATACTCAAAATCTTGGTGAAAGGAATGCTATTATATAACTCCTCCTTGATTGTATTGATGATACTTTTATGTATCTCTTGATTGTATACTTGGCTACTTACTTAGATGAGCTATTGTTCCCTATGATTAGTCTTCCATTTTTCTATACTATATTTTGAAAAAACATGAAAACATAAATTGCATGCCCATTATGACTTCCCATATATTGATAATGATGATGATATTAATAATGTTGATAATGTTGATATTGAGTGCAACAACCCCCTCATTTGGAGGTAGGACTTGTACATTGGCATCCTATGTTCCTATGGTGAGAAGGATCCTAGTGACCTTCCCCATCGTGTTGGGGTAATAGAGTCACACAAAATATATAAGCATGCTTCTCGAATTACAACATAATGGGAACTCGTAATAAAAGTTGAATTGCTTGAAAAACTTGTCGAATAAATGTTGGTTTTGCAAATTGCTTGTTATTTTTTTGAATATAAGTCCCGCCAAGTATACTATTTTGTTATAAATCGCTTTGCTTGATTTTGATAGCGTACCGTGCAATTGCATGATTGTGTCTTGGTTTTCTTGATTTTAGGCTATACAAGTGGAATACTGAATAAGATCACTTCCACTCTCTACATACTCTACATGACAAAGATAAATTGGATATATCTCCATATTGGATTAGTTGTTCTTTAAATATCCAAAATTTTAAGTTATTATTTCATATTGTATATGCCAGTGTGATAGATCCTATCGGGCCACTCAGGGACGGATGCTTCAATCCTCTTACTACTGTCTAGGCAGTAGGATTGGGATTGGGGTAAGAACAGTTCTGTGACAATATGTCATCAAGTGAGATCTCCTTTTCCATGCATCAATAGAACATCCATTGGTTTGTCTCCGAGAAGAACCATTGGTTTGTGCACTTGTAGAACCATCGAGTTGCATCTCTAGGAAGACCATCGGTTTGTAAGTTAGTCTGTCCATCGATTTGCAAACCCAAAACCACCATCAGTTTCCACCCTACAAGGAGAACCATCATTTCTTAGTTCATCAAGGAGGAACCATAAGTTTTTAGACCAACAAGGAAGAGAAATGGTTTTCAAGCTACAAGGGAAATACATTGGATCCTCATGCTACAAGGAGAACTATTGGTTCTCAGGCCCTCAGGTAAGAGACCATCGGTTTCCAATCTTGAAGGAAACAAATATCTGAAGGTGCACCCAAGCATCAAAAGTTGTTACCACTTAAAACAGATTAAGTAGAGTACTTTGAAGCACAACATACATGTGTTAAAATTACAGATAGATCCCTACAAAAGGGAAATTGCATATAGGTCCACAAAGAGCATAAATTTTCAAAACTTAAGCAAACTAAGTCCAATTTGAACCACATTGAAGCATGGTTTTATCAACTGATATTAAAACATACCTAAATGTTTGATCAAGTAACTAAGTGCTTAATTAAATCAAACAAGCATGTTTAAGCATAAAACTAAGTCAGGGATCTTACAACCATAAGTCCCTAACATTTCACCCCTGAAATCCTATGCAAACAAGGATGGGTACTTCCTACGCATCTCATCCTCTAACTCCCATGTTGTAAGGAGGTGGGATCACCCCCTTACTAAAGAAAATTTTGAAGAATAAACCATCCATGTCAAACACCCTCAAAGGTATGCTGGAATAGGTGGAAAATTTTCAAACTTCAATAAATGGTATCCAAAACAACCAAAGTATAGCAGCAGAATAAAAATGTTGACTATATTCAATTTATCACAAGGTTATAAAAGAACATCATAATCTCCCACAAAGGGTTTACATGTATCACTCAACATAAGGATCTAGTAGAGGGAAATATAAACCAAAAAAACTTTGTCTCCAAGCTTCAACTCCTTAAGCTAGTACAAAATTCCATGCCTTATCATCTAAGTCCTTCACCTAGGGTTGGAAGTGTACCCCAACAGGAAGAGAAAATAGATGAAATCAGCAAAGGTTGGTATGTTCATACTAAATAGGAAATTGAGAAATATATGGAATAAAGGACATCAAATATAAAAGTATTCCCATTGAAAGGATAAGGACCACCCAAATGGGTATCAAGAGAAAAGGAATTGAAATCATATGATAATAAAAGAATACTTTCCATTAATAAAACATAAATATTGTTCCACACAAGCACATTTAAAGCATTAGGGCACATACCCCATATCATCAACCTTCATGCATGTGAGATAAACATAGCCCTAGAACAAAATAAACACAAAGGCAACCAAGTCTCACAAACTTGAAACCTGATAGAGAAAGGAATACTACCAATCTCCAAAATATATAAAACATGGGCAAAGAATCACACATCTTGCCCTGGGTATGAGGTTCCTTTCCATCCCAAAAGAGCAAGAAATGTCACATCTTCTCGGCGGGAAATAACACATCTACCATAAAAACCAATGCAATTACACTACTCTAGTGCCACTTAATCACATAACATGTTAAATGTAGAGTCAAGTAGAAAGTATAGTCAGAATATATAAACTAGTCACCACATAAGTGACCAACATATACATCCATCTCATAAGTGGGAAAAAGACATCACATGTCATCTTTTAGAGTTCCATCATGAACAGAGCATAAGATAAGAGTTCAAAAGAATATCCATGATCCCATGATCAATATCAAATAAGGCAGTTTACATGAACCATGATTTTCAAAAGAAATGACATTGTGAATAGGCTAATGTCCATAGGACAAAGAGTATGAATAAGCATAGGTGAATTGCTCAACATAGAAGAATGGGGGATACATCATACATCAACTTCAGAGTCTAAATAGCCCAAGTCAGTCCTAGATCCAAGCCTATGCCTCCAAAGAACCTCTAGGGAAGGTGGACATGTCCAATAAGTAAGGTTCCCAAGCTTAGAGAGGATGGTTTCTCCAACAAAGCTCCTATCTCGAGCAAGAAGCACCTTCTCCACTTTAAAGGTGAAAAACCCTAACAAAAGAACATGGAGATGAGGTTTTTATGGGTTCTAGGTGGGGTTTCACCATGGAAGGCCATGGTTCTAACCTGGAGGAAGGTGGAAGGAAGACTAACAACATGAAAATACGGAAGGAAAGGAGGATACTTACTAGTTTTGGTTGAAATCACCCTAGGATCCTTCTTCACCAAGGTAGGCACCTCCTTTTATCTTGGGATAGCACCTTCGTGGCAAAACAGAGTAGGAATGATGCTCTAAGCTAGAGGAAAGGAATGAGAGCAAGAGTTTTCGAATTGGGAGTTGGGAAGGGGTTGATATGGCTATATAAAGGAAGAGGTCAAGTATGAGGTGTCTATGAGACTTTCTATGTATCATGTATAAGGGTGTCCATGGACATGCAAGCCTTTATGGATAAGGAAGAAGTCAAGCATGAGGTGTCAAGTTACTTTCCATGTTTCGAATGCTAAGGGTGCCTATGGACATGCAAACCTTTATGTATAAGGAAGAAGTCAAGCATGAGGTGTCCATGGAGGTTTCCATGTGTCCTTAGCCTAGGGATTTCATGGCCATGTAAGAGGACAACTCATAGAGGCTTCTTGAATATCAAATGTCAGTTTATGGACACTTATAGGCCATCCCAACTGACCTCCAAACAAAAATAACCCCATTGGTTGATAGCTTCTATAGATAAGCTCATTTATAAAGAGAGTAATCCCTAAAATGCCCTTGGAAAGAAACACCTTCAAATCAAGGTGAAACTAGGTGCCCCATGGTTCAACAAATCAAGAATGGTAAGGGAATATATAAGGATTATAATGCATGTGACAATTTGTAAAGAAAATGTTATATCCCAAATTTTAGTAAAATTGAATGATATAAATATAAAGCATGTCCTGATAAATAATTTTCCTGAATGGTATTATTTATGGAATAATATTATCATTGTGACAAGTTAAAGAAATAATATGATTTTTGTTTGCAATAATCCATCAAAATGTTGAACAAGAGAAAGAATGGAAAAATCTAGAAAAAGGATATATCGTGGGATAATGGTATTAATGTTTAAAACGAACAAGCTTTGTATCGGAAAGGTATCACATTAGATCCCAAAAGAATAAATATAATTTGGAAAGAAAATGTATAAGTTCCTATAATTGATGCAAGGATATATCAAGGAGAGAAATAGATGAATAATCCAAAATCCATTATCAAATATGTTTCATGCTTTTATTTATGGGGTTTTGGTGTAAGAGTTATGGACATTGGTGTCTATATATTGGGAATCTCTTAATTGTGTTGCTTTTGACAAATATAAATACTTCACAAAACATTACCATAATTGTGAGAGGAAGAAAAAAGACTAGTTGGCAATGGATCGTTGAGTAAAAAGGAAAATCCTTTTAATGCATATGGAAAAGGGAATATAGTGGGCACGTATATAATTATTTCCAACATGACTTCCTTACCACTTTTAGAAGGGAGTGCCTTGACACATTTGAAGGAGAGGACAAAGGAAGATACAAGGAGTCCAGATGTATATATAGGGGTGCAAGCAAGCAATAATCCTTCTCGAGTGATAACCCAAGCCCTACCTTTCTCCTTGCTACATAGTAGGTTTTTTCTAACATCTTTAGGGTCTACAAAAAGCCTCCGCAACCATCCCCTAGCCTCTGTAGTCCTAGAAACTTAGAGGTGTAGTGCAAACTCCCTCATTTTCGTGGCATGCACCCTCCTTCCTTCTTTGATTACACCTTCAACAGCAGTCAAAATAATGGCTTTTGAACCACAACCAGGGATGAGAGTGCATCCTGTTCCTATCTCCATCTAGCACCTCCTTCATTCCATCACACCGCACCCTGACCATAAAGAGGGATTTCTCTCCAATTGGTGCCCTACTAGATGTGTAGTTGTGCCAGGTGCCCAACAGTAAGGACAATAGGGGGTCCGTCGGGGCAGGGAGGCTGTAGAGGTGGACAGTTGTAGCAAGGGCCTGGTCTTTAACCAATCACTGCCTATCCTTCCAGAGGTGTGGACAGCAGCGTCGAGCGTCAGCACTAGATCGGGCACAACATCGGGCGTCGGGGGAAGAGCGGGTACCTGGTGCAAGGAAGGGCTAAAGGGGGGGGGGTTTGAGCACCGGAAAGAATTCCACCCACAGCACAGTGACTGTGTGATCGTGGCTACATCGGTACGGACGACGTTACGTTTGGGTTTATGTGACAAAGAGGAGCGATCATGGTCTGAGTCAATAATTAGTCGATTAGACCAATTGGAAGGGTGGTTTAGAGATGAACCGATGGCTGAAGGCCTATGCCATGCCTTAGAGCAGCACTGGAAAATTAGGCACAGACCAATAGCAAACCACCACGTGGCACAAATTTTAAGTATGAGATTATTGTTGCTTAAATTGTAGAAATTACTAGGATGCCAAGAAAATAGTAAAACTATATATGGTTTTGATCGGAAAAATGAGAGGCATCCAAAGAAAATATAATCAGAGTCTAAATATGTTTTTGTTTCGAAAGTATAGGCAATACATGTTCTAATGTGTTTAATGTAAAGGATAACCTAGAATTTCCTTTAATTTGATGCTTAATTAAGTAGATTAGGTTACGTTGAGTTGATACCTGATCGAGACATGTATAATGATAAAATGCTTGATAATTACAAATAAATGAAGATTCTAGATTAATTATCTTATTCATGCCGATTTAGGGTTTTAAAACCAATGTCGACATCTTTACGATCTAATGTTGATAATGTAATCTAGATATCATGAATAGTCTAATATGCTTAAGATGATAATTAGGGTATAACCAAAAATGCATAACTGGGTTTGTAACCTTAGAAACCATGACATGATGGAATTA
This sequence comes from Alisma plantago-aquatica, assembly GCA_963693085.1. NCBI lineage: Eukaryota > Viridiplantae > Streptophyta > Magnoliopsida > Alismatales > Alismataceae > Alisma > Alisma plantago-aquatica. The sequence goes on from OY856413.1 coordinate 1,004,501,373, forward strand.
GGGTTTGTGACCCTAATCCCTAGTCCAAGCATAAGATAGCCCTAAACCCTAGTTTAGGAGCACATCTAGGTTTGATTAATGTAATGTGAATACATGGTGACACATATATAGTATGTATATTTTAGATTGAATGCTTTATTGCTTGGATGTTTGGATACACTCTTCAAGTACATGTGATATAATCTACATGGTTTCTGCGATGGCATAAGGTACGTGGTTACGCTTATGAATACAGGTATCAAATTCTGAGTTTGCCAAGGTTTCTCGATGAGATTGAGTGAAAGATAAGTTACTTTCTTGTTTATTTACTTCTTGCAAATTATAAAGTTCCTATGAGTATCATGTAAAGTAAATAACGATATTTTGAACCCTGGGTTAGACTGATCTTAAGGGTAATGCACACGAGCCCCAAAGGGATAGTGATTACACCTGAGGTAGTAGACCAGATATTGGTTAGAATATTAAAATAAGCTTATGTTCTTATATGCAAAATAAAGATGTTTGCTTCTATGTGTACTTGTGATTATTGTTTGAACCCACGTACCAGTATAGAAATATACTGACCACATTTTTTTTGTCGGCATTTTAGGTATCAGGTATACTTGATTCATGGACAAAAGATGATGAAGACATTAAAGTTATTCTCAAAGGTTTATATGTAAGGGTATATCATCACAAATATACATGTTAACTCTATCTAAAATTTATGTAACTCCTTAGAGGAGCTTTTTATGCAAACATGTAATTATTTGTTCATTAATGGAAATTGTTTACTATTATGTATTATTTCTTGAATTTGATCTTGGAATTTATGAGTAATGATTCATGACTTTAAGGTCTTTTAGACACTCAAAAGTGCGGGTCGTTACATTTGGTATCAGAGCACAGATTCATCAACTAATACTTAATAGCTTATGATTTTAATTCATCCTTAGAAATTTAAGAGAGAGAAATTAGTAAAGCATAATGTATCTTTTAGGTTTCTCATCTCACATTTTGTCTACTTCTCATCTCTTTACTTAAAAAGCCTTGAACATGAATTGTTAATTAGAGAAGTAAAATGTGAAAAGAGGTAACCTTTTGTATAGGTCCCTCTAGAGAGGGTAGATGCTAGAAAGTTACATGTATGGGTAAGCCCTTTCATAAGAGGAAGGACTTTTTTTAGTGCATGAAAACCTTTAGTGGGTCAAGGGACATGAAACCCTAAGAGGTAGGGTATAGTCCCTAACCCTAACCCTAAAACCTTAAACAATGATAATGGTGTGGTGATATGGGACACCACCCATATGAAACTTGAAATCAGGAATAAGAAAGATAAAGGGATGGGTTTAGGTGACCCAGTCTCCCATGCATGTGTGCACGAGGAGCATAACCCTTATGTAAGAGGTCTTAAGAAATACATGAACCCAATAGTTATATATATACATATATATATTTATTTATCTTATATATATATATATATATATATATATATATATATATATATATATATATATATATGAAAGATTGAATATAACTTGATCAAACCTCTCATGTTGCCTCTAGAAGTTTGGTGATGGTGGCCAATCCCCTAAAGGGGAAGGTGACCCAAGTTCATGAAATAGATAGAAACCATTAGGGGTAATTCCATAAATTGAGCAAACATGGGTTGATATGTTATAATGATAAAAGTTATGCCTAATGAGAAAAAAAGATATCTATGAAACCTTTAGGGTTAGTGTGCCAACCCGGGGTGGGTCTACCCAAGAGTGGGAAGATGACCTAAGAGGGAGGCAAAACCTTAGATCTTAGGATCAGGTTGTGGCTACAGAGCCTAATCCCCTCCTATGAGCCAAAAAGGCACCCTAGGCTAGGACTTTCCCTTAAATGGTAAGTGAATAAACTTATTTAAGTGTTGAGATAACCTTAATCCTCACCTAGAGGGGTGAAGAGGTAAAGATATAAAAATGAAAGAACTTATATTCTTTGAACCAAAGGATGCCATCTCTGAGTAACACAATTGGTCAAGCCCAGGAGGGAAGACCAATAAGGCACCAAGCCCTGGAGGGAAGGTAGCCTAAGTGGATGACCAAGCCTAGGAGGGAAGATCAGGATCAAGCCCCTGGAGGGGAAGATCATAGAATTTCAAGCCCATGAGGGAAGACTGACATGGAACCAAGCCCAGGAGGGAAGGTGCCCAAGTCCACAGTGCAGATGTTCAGGATCAAGCCCCTGGAGGGGAAGATCACAGAAGGTCAAGCCCAGGAGGGAAGACCGACATGGCACAAAGCCCTAGAGGGAAGGTGGCTTGAGCCCAATGTTGGGACTACACTGCATAATGTGTATTCAAAAGAGAGAGATGAAGGAAATCTGGGTTATAGAATTAAATAAGAGAATAATATGCTTAAAAGATGTGACATCTCAAAAGAAACCCTTAGGAAGGGTAGAGTCCTAATGCAATCCTAGGGTAAGTTAGGGTGTATTGGAGGTACATAGGACCGATGGGTTGGGAGTTGATATGCCATAAATGCACATGACCATGTGGTCGGGAGGTAACAACTAGTTTTATCCAAGGTACATGACTCAGGAGATTAGCTACCTCCATGAGAATCATGTAGCCTAATGGATGAATGTGAAAGCCACTCCCTTGATGCATAAATATGAGATCACTCTAAAGGTACTTATACCCCTAGTAACCTCAAGGAATTGGATAAGACTTATAAAACATCAGGTGTAAATATAAAAGATATAAGAAAGTCATAAAAACTTGAGAGAAGTTGTTCCCTAACTTAAGAGTAAGAAAAGGGACACTTGACTTCATGGAATATAAGAATGCTATGAAACTACAAACCGGTAAGTTTAGATTCAACTTAATACGTGAAAATTGAAAGGTAATGTGTGGATGTACCATCTCCGCTCTTAGAATGGGGTGAACTTTGTATTTGGGCTGTAGCCAAATGCTTATTTCATCTCATTATGAGGGAGAGATTAGGTAGACACACGCTATGCTTAAAATTGAAAATAAATGTCTTAAGTTGAATGTGTAATGACAAGAACTAGGGTTAGAGGTGTCACCTCACCCTTATGTGAAAATAATGCGTAATAGCTTGGAAACCTAGTTGAAGAGAGAATTCACCAAGTAATAATGAAATCACCAATGAGAATGAAATCATCAAGAGATGATAAGGTGTGAATACTACGGATGGGGATATACTTGAATTTCAATTCAAGTCCCAATCTTAGTAATAAGACGAGAATTGGTATATTAAGAAAATTTGTTAAAGATAACTAAGTAGGGTGCTAACCTTAAAATTTGAGAAATATATGAGTTATCATTCACTTAAGCATACTATGCCTGAATTTTGGTGACAAAATTCCTTTTAAGGAGGGGTGGATGTTATATCCCCAATTTTGGTAAAATTGAATGATATAAATATAAAGCATGCACTGATAAATAATTTCCCGAATGGTATTATTTATGGAATAATATTATCCTTGTGACAAGTTATAGAAATAAAAGGAATTTTGTTTGCAATAATCCATTAAAATGTTGAACAAGACAAAGAATGGAAAATTCTAGAAAATGGATATATTGTGGATAATGGTATTAATGTTCAAAAGGAACAAGCTTTGTATAGGAAAGGTATCACATTAGATCCCAAAATAAGAAATATAATTTGGAAAGGAAATGTATAAGTTCCTATAATTGATGCAAGGATATATCAAGGAGAGAAATAGATGAATAATCCAGAATCCATTATCAAATATGTTTCATGCTTTTATTTATGGGTTTTTGGTGTAAGAGTTATGGAATTTGGTGTCTATATATTGGGAATCTCTCAATTATGTTGCTTTTGACAAATATAAATACTTCAAAAAAGATTACCATAGTTGTGAGAGGAAGAGAAAAGACTACTTGGCAATGGATCTTTGAGTAAAAAGAAATATCCTTTTAATGTATATGGAAAAGGGAATATAGTGGGCACATATATAATTCTTTCCAACATGACTTCCTTACCACTTTTAGAAGGGAGTGCCTTTCCATGTTTTAAGGAGAGGACAAAGGAAGATACGAGGAGTCCATATGTATATATAGGGGTGCAAGAAAGTCATGATCCTTCTCGGGTGATAACCCAACCCCTACCTTTCTCCTTGTTGCGTAGTAGGTTTCTTTCTAACATCTTTAGGGTCAACAGCAGGCCTTCGCCACCAGCCCTAGCCTCTGTAGCCCTAGAATCTCATAGGTGTAGTGCAAACTCCCTCACCATCATGGACTACAACCTCCTCCTTCGTTCTTTGATTACACCTTCGACAACAGTTGATACAATGGCTTTTGAACCACAACCAGGGATGAGAGTGCACCCCCATTCCTATCTCTATCTAGCACCTCCTTCATCCCGTCACACCGCACCCTGGCCTTACAGAGGGATCTCCCTCCAATTTGTGCCCTACCACATGTGAGGTTTATCCTGGGCTATTGCGCCCATTAGCAGGGACAATAGGAGGTCCGTCGGGGTAGGGAGGCTCCAGAGGAGGACGGTCGCAGCAAGGGTCTGGTCTTTGGCCAATCTGTGTCTATCCTTCTGGAGACAAGGACAGTAGTGTCAAGCATCGATACTAGATCGGGTGCAACATCAAGCATCGTGGGCAGTGAGGGTACCTGGTGTGAGGAAGGGCTAAAGAGGGAGGGTTGAATTCCAGAAAGAATCCCGCCTGTAGTGCAGTGATGGTGCGATTGTGGCTGTATCGGTATGGATGATGCTACGTTTGGGTTTACGTGATGAAGAGGAGCGATCATGATGTGAGTCAATAATCATTTGATTGGACCAATTGGAAATGGGGTTTAGAGATGAACCGGAGGATGAAGGCACATTTCGTGCCCCAGAGTAGTGCTAGAAAATTAGGCACAGACCAATAGCAAACCGCCATGTGGCATGAATTCGAGGTATCAAATTATTGTTGCTTAAATTGTAGAAATTGCTAGGATGCCCGAAAACTAGTAAAACAATATATGGTTTTGATCAAAAAAATGAGAGGAATCCAAAGAAAATATAATCAAAGTCTAAATATGCTTCATGTTTTGAAAGTATAGGCAATACATGTTCTAATGTGTTCAATGTAAAGGAAAACCTAGAATTTCCTTTAATCTGATTCTTAATTAAGTAGATTAGGTAATGTTGAGTTGATACGTGATCTCAACATGTATAATGAGAAAATCCTTGATAATGATAAATAAATGGTGATTCTAGATTAATGATCTTATTCATGCTGATTTAGGGTTTTAAAACCAATGTCAACATCTTGATATGATCTAATGTTGAAAATGTAATCTAGATATCATGAATAGTCTAATATACTTAAGATGATAATTAGGGTTTAACCTAATATGCATAATTGGGTTTGTAACCTTAGAAACCATTATATGATGGAATTAGGGTTTGTGACCCTAATCCCTAGTCCAAACATAAGATAGTGCTAAACCCTAGTTTAGGAGCGCATCTAGGTTTGATTAATGTAATGCGAATACATGGTGACACATATGTAGTATGTATATTTCAGATTGAATGCTTTGTTTCTTGGATGTTTGGATACACTCTTAAAGTACATGTGATATAATCTATATGGTTTCTGCGATGGCATAAGGTACATGGTTACGCTTATGAATACATGTATCAAATTTTGAGTTTGCCGCGGTTTCTCATTGAGATTGAGAGAAAGATAAACAACTTGCTTGTTTATTTACTTCTTGTAAATTATAAAGTTCCTACAAGTATCATGTAAAGTAAATAACGATATTCTAAACACTGGGTTAGACTGATCTTAAGGGTAATGCACATGAGCCTCGAAGGGATAGTGATTACACCTGAGGTAGAAGACCATATATGGGTTATAATATTAAAACAAGTTTATGTTCTTATATGCAAGATAAAGATGTTTTCTTATATGTGTACTTGTAATTATTGTTTGAACCCACGTACTAGTATAGAAATATAATGACCGTATATTTGTTTGTCGACGTTTTAGGTATCACGTATACTTGATTCATGGACAAAAGATGATGAAGACACTAAAGTTATTCTTGAAGGTTTAGATATAATGGTATATCATCACACATGTACATGTTAACTCTTTCTAAAATTTATGTAACTCCTTGGAGGAGCTTTTTATGCAAACATGTAACTATTAGTTCATTAATGGAAATTGTTTACTATTATGTATTATTTCTTGAATTTGATCCTGGAATTTATGAGTAATGATTCGCGACTTTAAGGTCTTTTAGACACTCAAAAGTGTGGGTCATTACATTTGGTATCAGAGCACAGATTCATCAACTAATACTTAATAGTTTATGATTTCAATTCATCTTTATAAATTTAAGAGAAAAAAATTAGTAAAGCATAATGTATTTTTTAGGTTTCTCATCTCACATTTCATCTACTTCTCATCTCTTTTCTTAAAATGACTTGAAAAGGAATTGTTAATTAGAGAAGTAAAATGTGAAAAGAGGTAACCTTTTGTGTAGGTCCCTCTAGAGAGGGTAGACACTAGAAAGTTACATGTATGGGTAAGCCATTTCATAAGAGGAAGGACTTGTTTTAGGGCATGAAAACCTTTAGTGGGTCAAGGGACATAGAAACCCTAAGAGGTAGGGTATAGTCCCTAACCCTAACCCTATAACCTTAAACAATGAGAATGGTTTGGGGGTATGGGACACCACCCATAAGAAACTTGAAATCAGGAACAAGAAAGATAAAGGGATGGGTTTGGGTGACCCAGTCTCCCATTCATGTGTGCATGTGGATCATAACACTTATGTAAGAGGTCTTAAAAAATATATGAGCCCAATATATATATATATATATATATATATATATATATATATATATATATATATGAAAAATGAAATATTGAATATAACTTGCTCAAACCCCTCATGTTGTCTCTAGAAGTTTGGTGATGGTGGTGAAACCCCTAGAGGGGAAGGTCGAGGTAGCACCAAGCACCTGGAGGGGAAGGTGATCCAAGTCCACGGAATAGATAGAAACCATGAGGGGTAATTCCAGAAATTGAGAAAACACGGGTTGATATGTTATAATGATAAAAGTTATGCCTAATGAGGAAAAAAGATATCTATGAAACCTTTAGGGTTAGTGTTCCAACATGGGGTGGGTCAATCCAAGAGTGGGAAGATGGCCTATGAGGGAGGAAAAACCTTAGATCTTGGGATCAAGTTGTGGCTAGAGAGCCTAACCCCCTCCAATGAGCCAAGAAGGCACCCTAGGCTAGGACTTTCCCTTTAAAGGTAAGTGACTAAACATATTTAAGTATTTAGATAACATTAATCCTCACCTAGAGGGGTGAAGAGGTAAATCTGTAAAAATGAAAGAATTAATATTCTTTGAACCCAAGGATGCCATCTCTGAGTGACACAACTGGTCAAGCCCAGGAGGGAAGACCAATAAGGCACCAAGCCCTGGAGGGAAGGTGGCCTAAGTGGATGACCAAGCACAGGAGGGAAGGTCAAGATCAAGCCCCTGGAGGGGAAGATCATAGAAGGTCAAGCCCATGAGGGAAGACTGACATGGCACCAAGCCCAAGAGGGAAGGTGGTCCAAGTCCACAGTGCGGATGTTTAGGATCAAGCCCCTGGAGGGGAAGATCACAGAAGGTCAAGCCTAGGAGGGAAGACTGACATGGCACCCAGCCTTGGAGGGAAGGTGGCTTGAGCCCAATGTTGGGACTACACTGCATAATGTGTGCTCAAAAGAAAGAGATGAAGGCACTCTGGGTTAAAGAATTAAATAAGGGAATAATGTGCTTAAAAGATGTGACATCTCAAAACAAACCCTTAGGAAGGGTAGAGTCCTCATGCAATCCTAGGGTTAGATAGGGTGTATTGGAGGTACATAGGACCTATGGGTTGGGAGTTGATATTCCCTGAATACACATAACCATGTGGTTGAGAGGTAAAAACTAGTTTTATCCAAGGTACATGACTTAGGAGATTGGCTATCTCAATCAGAATCATATAGCCTAATGGGTGAATGTGAAAGGCACTCCCTTGATGCATAAAGATGAGATCACTCCAAAGTACTTATACCCCTAGAGACCTCAAGGAATTGGCTAAGACTTATAAAACATCATATGTAAATATAAAAGATATAAGGAAGTCATAAAAACTTGAGAGAAGTTGTGCCCCAACTTAAGAGTAAGAAAAGGGACACTTGACTTCATGGAATATAAGAATGCTATGAAATTAAGAACTAGTAAGTTTAGATTCAACTTAATGTGTGAAAATTGAAAGGTTAAGTGCGGATGTACCATCACCACTCTTGGAATGGGATGAACTTTGTGTTTGGGCTGCAGCCAAATGCTTATTTCATCTCATTATGAGGGAGGGCGATTGGGTAGACACACATTATGCTTAAAATTGAGAATAAATGTCTTAAGTTGAATGTGTAATGACAAGAACTAAGGTTAGAGGTGTCACCTCACCCTTATGTGAAAATAATGTGTGATAGGTTGGAAACCTAGGCGAAGAGAGAAATTACCAAGTAATAATGAAATCACTAATGAGAATGAAATCATCAAGAGATGATAAGGTGTGAATACCAAGGATGGGGATATACTTGAATTTCAATTCAAGTGCCAATCTTAGTAATAAGATGAGAATGGGTATATTAATAAAAGTTGTCAAAAATAACTAAGTAGGGTGCTAACCCTAAAATTTGAGAAATATATGAGTTATCATTCACCTAAGCATACTAGGGCTGAATTTTGGGGATAAAATTCCTTCTAAGGAGGGGTGAATGTTATATCCCCAATTTTGGTAAAATTGAATGATATAAATATAAAGCTTGTCCTGATAAATAATTTTCATGAATGATATTATTTATGGAATAATATTATCCTTGTGACAAGTTAAAGAAATAAAATGATTTTTGTTTACAATAATCCATTAAAATGTTGAACAAGGGAAAGAATGGAAAATTATAGAAAAAGGATATATCGTAGGATAATGGTATTAATGTTCAAAAGGAACAAGCTTTGTATGGGAAAGGTATCACATTAGATCCCAAAAGAATAAATATAATTTGGAAAGGAAATTAATAAGTTCCTATAATTGATGCAAGGATATATCAAGGAGAGAAATATATGAATAATCCAGAATCCATTATCCAATATGTTTCATGCTTTCATTTATGGGTTTTTGGTGTAAGAATTATGGACATTGGTGCCTATATATTGGGAATCTCTTAATTGCGTTGCTTTTGAAAAATATAAATACTTCAAAAAATATTACCACAATTGTGAGAGGAAGATAAAAGACTAGTTGGCAATGGATCATTGAGTAAAAAGGAATATCCTTTTAATGCATATGGAAAAGGGAATATAGTGGGCACGTATATAATTATTTCCAACATGACTTCCCTACCACTTTTGGAAGGGAGTGCCTTGCCACGTTTGAAGGAGAGGACAAAGGAAGATATGAGGAGTCCATATGTATATATAGGGGTATAAGCAAGTCATAATCCTTCTTGGGTGATAACCCAACCCTACCTTTCTCCTTGATACATAGTAGGTTTCTTTCTAACATCTTTAGGGTCTACAGAAGGCCTTCGCCACCAGCCCCTAGCTTCTATATCCCTAGAAGCTCGGAGGTGTAGTGAAAAATCCCTCACCATCGTGGCATGGACCCTCCTTCTTCCTTCTTTGATTACACCTTCAACGATAGTCAAAACAATGGCTTTTGAACCACTGTCATGGATGAGAGTGCACCCTATTCCTATATCCATCTACCACTTCCTTCATTTTGTTGCACCACACCCCAGCCATATAGAGGGATCTCCTGCTTATTAGTGCTCTACCAAATGTGTGGCTGTGCCAGGGCTGCTATGCCCAAAAGCAAGGACAATAGGAGGTCTGTCGGGGTAGGGAGGCTCTAGAGGAGGACGGTTGCATCAAGGGCCTAGTCTTTGGCCAATTAGTGCATATCCTTCTAGAGGTGAGGACAGTAGCGTCGAGTGTTGGTACTGGATCGGGCGCAACGTCAGGCATCGTGGGAAGACATGGTACCTGGTGCGAAGAAGGGATGAAGAGGGAGGGCTAAGATTCGGAAGGAATCCCGCCTGCAGCATGGTGATGGTGTGATCGTGGCTGCATTGGTATGGACGGTGTTGCGTTTGGGTTTACGCGACGAAGAGGAGTGATCATGGTCTGAGTCAATAATTAGTCGATTGGACCAATTGGAAGGGCAATTTAGAGATGAACTGGAAGCTGAAGGCTTGTGTCGCACCCCAGAGTAGCGCTGGAAAATTAGGAACAAACCAATAGCAAATCGCCACGTGGCACAAATTTTAGGTATTAGATTATTGTTGCTTAAATTGTAGAAATTTCTAGGATGCCTGAAAAATAGTAAAACTATATATGGTTTTGATCTAAAAAATGATAGGAATCCAAAGAAAATATAATGAGAGTCTAAATATGCTTCTCGTTTCGAAAGTATAGGCAATATATGTTCTAATGTGTTTAATGTAAAGGAAGACCTAGAATTTCCTTTAATATGATGCTTAATTAAATAGATTAGGTTATGTTGAGTTGATACCTGATCTAAAAATGAATAATGAGAAAATACTTGATAATTATAAATAAATGACGATTCTAGTTTGATGATCTTATTTGTGCTGATTTAGGGTTTTAAAACCAATGTCGACATCTTGATATGATCTAATGTTGATAATGTAATCTAGATATCATGAATAGTCTAATATGCTTAAGATGATAATTAGGGTTTAACCTAATATCCATAAATGGGTTTGTAACCGTTGAATCCATGATATGATGGAATTAGGGTTTTTGACCCTAATTCCTAGTCCAAACATAAGATAGCCCTAAACCCTAGTTTAGGAGCGCATCTAGGTTTGATTAATATAATGTCAATACATGGTGACACATATGTAGTATGTATATTTCAAATTGAATGCTTTGTTGCTTGGATGTTTGGATACACTCTTAAAGTACATGTGATATAATCTACATGGTTTCGGTAATGGCATAAGGTACATGGTTATGCTTATGAATACATGTATACAATTTTGAGTTTGTCGAGGTTTCTCAATGAGATTGAGCGAAAGATAAACTGCTTGCTTATTTATTTACTTCTTGCAAATTATAAAGTTCCTATGAGTATCATGTAAAGTAAATAATGATATTCTGAACCCTGGGTTAGACTAATCTTAAGGGCGATGCACACAAGCACCGGAGGGACAGTGATTACACCTGAGGTAGTAGACCAGATATGGGTTAGAATATTAAAACAAGCTTATGTTATTATATGCAAGATAAAGATGTTTGCTTATATGTGTACTTGTGTTTATTGTTTGAACCCACATACCAATATAAAAATATACTGATCACATATTTGTTTGTTGGCATTTTAGGTATCAGGTATACTTGATTCGTGGACAAACGATGATGAAGACACTAAAGTTATTCTTGAAGGTTTATATATAATGGTATATCATCACACATGTACATGTTAACTCTTTCTAAAATTTATGTAACTCCTTAGAGGAGCTTTTTATGCAAACATGTAACTATTTGTTCATTAATGGAAATTTTTTACTATTATGTATTATTTCTTGAATATGATCCTAGAATTTATGAGTAATGATTCATGACTTTAAGGTCTTTTAGACACTCAAAAGTTGTGGTCATTACAGAAAACCTCCCAATTGGGTAAATTGCAAAAAAGTCCAGAATGTACCTAAAATTCCATAACTTGCACAAACACCATCCAAATTGGACCAAACTTCATCAACAAGTTATCTCTAATGTGTTGAAAATAAGTTTGCCATTATTTCTATATTTTTAAGTTATATAATCACATTATTCATTACTTATGTCTTTTACTCATTTTCTCTCTCCTAAACTTATCCCAATATTTCAAGGTTGTCCAAATTAGATGAAATTTGACATGTAGGCTAATTTTGATATGTAGATTACGAATTTGAAGTTTGTTTCCATTTTGAGACTTCTTTTTATGAGATATTTCATACATCCCATTAACGGCCCATTGTCTAAAGTATTCATCCAATTACGTTCCTTATCTTCATATTAATACCAAAAATGAGTTATGTTGCATAATTGATGTATCCATTATTAACCTAAGACTAATGTGAAAACATTAGGCTACATTAGGGTGATAAATTCATATATTAGCTCATTAGGATCATACTAAACATCTATTTATGTCTAACCTTCAACTTGTTTGGCTAAGTCTAAAATTTCAACTTCTAGGGTAGGGTCTGAGATCTAGTATGTTACAACACACCACCCCTTAAAGGGATTTTGTCCTCAAAATCAAAACATCCATGTATAAGAAAACAACTTATTCACCACCCCTTAAAGGATTCATATTATTAAATCAAAATATTCCTTAGGTACAAAAGGTTCAACTACACTTCCTTACATCCAACTACATAAGCATCATGCAAAAAAAACTTAACTTGTAAAGACTAACTATGAACTATGGGTTATTTCTCTTACACATGTCCAGAAAGATGTTTGTCTACTCTCTCTCTCTCTAGGGTTTCACTACTATCCCTTCTCTCTACCCTTCCAGCGGCTATCGATGGGGGATGGAGCATCTACCGATGCTTTCCTCCCCCTGGACCATAAACTGTCTTGGTGAGGCCATAGCGAGCTGGAGTGAACCTCTGGAGGAAGTGTAGGTCGTCATTGCTGGAGTCGTCTTAGTTGATCGGGGTGAAAGGGTGATGTGATGCACGAGTGATTTTAGATCTAGGCTAGTTTCGGCTACTTCGACTCAGACGACTCCTTTCTGCTCAAGCGTGGCAGATGGAGAGAAGCTACTCCACTCCAGATCCGTAGTCCGTTGCTGCTCCATCACACTACTAAAGAAAGGGGTTCCTTCTCCTTACTTCACTAGCATCCTCTCATCCTTTATCTGAGTGTTTCCTCTACTGTGAGGGCGGCGTCCCTTTCCGAGGCTTAGCTCCTCGACCTATTCCAGGTCCTGGACTGGGTGGTTTAGCTCCTCCCGCTCGGCCACGTGCCCCCCTCCACCAGTGAAGACCGAGTATCGAGGAGGCATCCTACATGGGAGTGTAGGCACTTAGCTTGTCACCCTAGTAACTGGTGTTGGTGATGCTCTCGTGCGGCCTCTCTGCCACCGCAGTTTGGGTCTCCCTCAAGCTGGTCGTCGAGTGTCTCATTGCAATCAGGTGCCTCATGTGGGAATGGGATTAAGGGGAGGCAGAGTGCCTCTCCTCCTCTTTGGTCCCTTCTACTGATGAGTGCAAGTGCACCTTCAACATGTTTGCACTTTGATGCTCTCTGCTGGCGCGGTTGGGTCGCCCCCTAGCTGATTGAGCCTCGTCGCAGTCATGGCCTCATGCTCACGATGGTGTCTTCTCTACAGCTGGTTTGGAACACCTTCAAGGTGTTCGACTAAATGCTTTGACGCATTCAGGTGCTTCACGAGGGGTTGAGCTTAAAGAGGGGTAGATTCCTCTTCTCTTATTCTTTGCCTGTTTTGCTCCTGTATGCAGGAAACACCCTTTGGGTGTTTGTGTTTGCTGCTGTGTAAACAACTTCTACCATTAGATCATGGACAAGTGTTGATAAGCAACAAGGTTGTGTGGTGGGATGTTAGCTAGAAGGATCTCCCTAATCTTGGCATAGTACCACAATTTGTGGGTACTTTTAATAGATAGTTTGGCGCTATGCTATGCATGAAGGAGTGATTTGGAGATGACCTTTCCATCCCAATCTTTGTTGTTAAAACGTGATGATTCTTATTTCTACTGCGTCTTGCTCAGCTTCTTATTGATCTGTTGCTTGGGGTTCCTTATTTTGGGTGTTTTGCCCATTAAGAAACCTAGAGTTGGATAGCTGAGAAGGCCAGAAACTTCATCTCTGGCTACACGCTGGATTGCTAGTGTTTGTTCTATGTCAAGTTGCTTTTACTTTTTGTGGGTACGCTGAATGTATGTAATAGTGGCTTGTTGTAGTCTTCTTCTGGTTGGTCCGCCTGGACCTAGCTTGTCTATTTTGTTTGGTTTTCTTAGTTTTGTTTTTTCTCCTAGATAGCTTGTGTGTCCTCCTGCATGGGGATTTTGACCCTTAAATGATCTCTTTAGCTCTCTATTGATCTAATGGGGTACTTAGTGCCCAAAGTTTTTGGTATTAATAGTAACACGCCTTTTTGACCGACCAAAAAAAAACAAGTCTTTACAACTAGGAAACTAGTTCAACATATTAGGGTCCCTAAAGATAAATCATATAGATGTCTAAGGCTACTATTGTCTAAAGGCATGCTATTTTGGACAATTCATATCAGCTCAAGCCAGGTCGGTATCATATGGATTTAGGAGTCCTCGTAAACCAAGCTAGTGGTGTGGAGGAAAATCTTGTCAGCCCCCAAACCCTGATCCTTTCTAGACACCTTTGCTTTCAACTTCATGTCTTAGTAGCTGCCTAAAGGCCAAACTAAACAACCTCAAGTTACTATGGTTACTCATGCATATTTTAGTTGCAAGTATTTTAGGGATGTATTCATCATAATTCTAATGTGAAATTATAGGATCCTAAATCAACCCTTCATCATCTATTGATCAACTCTAGGGAAAACATGTCACTTAATGGTAAGGCAAGTATTCTAACTAGGGAGACAAAATTGAAATAGTCAGATTCTGACTACCATGGGTTCATATACCATGTTGTAAGGAGGCAGGATCACCCCCTTACTAAAGAAAAATTTGAAGAATAAAGCATTCATTCCAAACACCCTCAAAGGTATGCTGGAATAGGTGGAAAATTTCAAACTTCAATAAATGATATTCAAAACAACCAAAGTATATCAGCGGAATAAAAATGTTGACTATATTCAATTTATCACAAGGTTATAAAAGAACATCATAATCTCCCATAAACGGTTTACATGTATCACTCAACATAAGGATATAGTAGAGGGAAATATAAACCATAATAACTTTGTCTCCAAGATTTAACTCCTTGATATAGTATAAAAGTTCATGCCTTATCATCCAAGTCCTTCACCTAGGGTTGGAAGCATACCCCAGCAAGAAGAGAAAATAGATGACATCAGCAAAGGCTGGTATGTGCATACTAAATAGGAAATTGAGCAATATATGGAATAAAGGACGTCAAATATAAAAGGCTTCCCATAGAAAGGATAAGGACCACCCAAATGGGTATCAAGAGAAAAGGAATTGAAATCATATGATAACAAAAGAATACTTTCCATTAATAAAACATAAAGATTGTGCCACACAAGCACATGTAAAGAATTAGGGCACACCCCATATCATCAACATGCATGCATGTGAGATAAACATAGCCCTAGAATGATATAAACACAAAGTCAGCCAAGTCTCACAAACTTGAAACCTGATAGAGAAAGGAATATTGCCAATCTCCCAAATATATAAAACATGGGCCAAGAATCACACATCTTGCCCTGGGTATGAGGTTCCTTTCCATCCCAAAAGAGCAGGAAATATCACATCTTTTCAGCAGGAAATAACACATCTTCCATAAAAACCAATGCAATTACACTACTCTAGTGCTAATGAATCACATAGCATGTTAAATGTAGAGGCAAGTAGAAATTATAGTATGAATATATAAACTAGTCACCACATAAGTGACCAACATATATATCCACCTCATAAGTGGGCAAAAGACATCACATGTCATCTTTTAGAGTTCCATCATGAACAAAGCATAAGATAAGAGTTCAAAAGAATATCCATGATCACATGATCAATATCAAATAAGGTAGTTCACATGAACCATGATTTTCAAAAGAAAAGACATTGTGTATAGGCTAATGTCCATAGGACAAAGAGAATGAATAAGCATAGGTGAATTGCTCAACATAGAAGAATAGGGGATACATCATACCTCAACTTTAGATTCTAAACAGTCCAAGTCAGTCCTAGATCCAAGATTAGGCCTCCAAAGAACCTCTAGGGAAGGTAGACATGTCTAATAAGTAAGGTTCCCAATCTTAGAGAGGTTGGTTTCTCTAACAAAGCTCCTATCTCGAGCAAGAAGCACCTTCTCCACTTTAGAGGTGAAAAACCCTAATAAAAGAACATGGAGATGAGGTGTTTATGGGTTCTAGGTCCGGTTTCACCATGAAAGGTCATGTTTATAACCTGTAGGAAGGTGGAAGGAAGACTAACAACATAGAAATAGGGAAGGAAAGGAGGATATTTACTAGTTTTGTTCAAAATCACCAAGGAGGAGCTTAAGAAATTCTAAATAGAGAAATATGGAACCCTAGGAGCCTTCTTCACCAAGATATGAACCTCCTTTTATCTTGGAACTGCACCTTTGTGGAAATTTAGAGTAGGAATGGTGCTCTAAGCTAGAGGAAAGAAAGGAGAGAAAGATTTTTTGAATTGGGAGTTGGGAAGGGGTAGATATGGCTATATAAAGGAAGAGGTCAAGTATGAGGTGTCTATGAGACTTTCCATGTGTCATGTATAAGGGTGTCCATGGACATGCAAGACTTTATGGATAAGGAAGAATTCAAGCACAAGGTTTCAAGTTACTTTCCATGTGTCCAATGCTAAGGGTGCCTACGGACATGCAAACCTTTATGGATAAGGAAGAAGTCAAGCATGAGGTGTCCAGGGAGCTTTCCATGTGTCCTTAGCCTAGGGATTTCATGGCCATGCAAGAGGACAGATAATAGAGGCTTCTTGAATATCAAATGTAAGTTTATGGACACTTATAGGCCATCCCAAACGACTCCAATCAAAGAAATAACCCCATTGCTTGATAGCTTCTAAAGATAAGCTCATTTATAAAGAGAGTAATCCCTAAAATGTCTCTGGAAACAAACACCTTCAAACCAAGGTTCAACTAGGTGCCCCATGGTTCAAAATATCAATAATGTTAAGGTAATATATAGGGATTATAATTCATGTGACAATTTGCACTTAAAACCTCCCTATTGGGTAAATTGCAAAAAAGTCCAAAATGTACCTAAAATTGCATAACTTGCACTAACAACATCCAAATTGGACCAAACTTCATCCACAAGTTATCTCTAATGTTTTGAATATGAATTTTCCATTATTTCCATATTTTTAAGTTATATAATCACATTATTCATTACTTATTTCTTTTACTCATTTTCTCTCTCCTAAACTTATCCTAATATTTCAAGGTTGTCCAAATTAGATGAAATTTGACATGTAGGATAATTTTGATATGTAGATTATGAAATTGAAGTTTGTTTCAAATTTTGAGGCTTATTTTTATGATATATGTTATACGGCTCATTAACAGCCCATTGTCTAAATTATTCATCCAATTACGTTCCTTATCTTCATATAAATACCAAAATGAGTTATGGTGCATATTTTATGTATCCATTGTTAACCTAAAACTAATGTGAAAACATTAGGCTACATTAGGGTGATAAATTCATGTATTAGATCATTAGGATCATACTTAACATCTATTTAGGTCTAACCTTCAACCTTGTTTGGCTAAGTCCAAAATTTTCAACTTCTAAGGTAGGGTCCGAGATCTAGTATGTTACACATGTGTCTTCCTCCACCCCATGGTTATGTCACAACACCTAAACTAAGGTTGTGTACTTCTTACTCAACTTCTGCATACACCTATCTAGGATCAAAGTTGGACCTTCAACATAAGAAAGATCCTCATTCAACTCAACTTCCACTTGTTGTATCATCTACTATGCATTGGGGTAACACTTTCTCAACATGGAAACATGGCAAAACATTAAAACCTTTGCAACTCTAGCCATAACTCCAGTTTGTATGCCACCTTTCCCACTCATTCCAAGATAGGGTAAGGTCCCATAAACCTAGGATCCACCTTACCCTTCTTACCAAACCTCATCACACCTTTCTAAGGGAAAACCTTGAGATACATGTTGTCTCCAACTTAGAACTCTAATGGTCTATGATGGTTATTGACATATGACTTATGTTTATTTTCAACTGCCTTTACCTATCATTAGATCACTTTGATCTTATATGTAGTCTGATGTACTAACTCAAGACCCAAAAGTTGATACTCACGTGCTTCATACCAACAAAGAGGTGACTTGCATCGCCTACCTTACAAATCCTTGTATAGTGACATGTCTATGATCCTATGGTAGTTGTTTTTGTAGGAAAACTCAATCAGACTCAGGTGAACATCCTAGATTCTAAGAAATGGAAGAATGCATGCTCTCAAAATATCCTCTAATGTCTAATGGCCCTCTCTAACTGGCCATCTATTTGGGGGTGAAAGGTTGTATTGAACATCAATTGTGTCCCCAATGTTGTATGTAAACATTCCCAAAACCTACTTGTAAATGGACGACCTCTGCTAGACACTATGGCAACTGGTATGCCATGCTGACATACTATCTCATTAATGTAGAAAAGTGCCAAGTTCTTTGATCTATAGATTGTCTTGACTAGAAGAAAGTGAGCTAACTTGTTCAACCGATCAATGATCACTCAAATGGAATCATGACCTTTGGCTATCCTTACAAGGCCAACCAAAAAGTTTATGGTTATGTGATCCCATTCCCACTATGAAATTGGAAAAGGTTGAAATGTTCCTATAGGCTTTAGATGCTCTGCCTTGACCTATTGAGAAACTCAATGCTTGGCCACAAACTCTACCACATCATGCTTCAAATATGCCCAGCAATACAAATACATCAGATTATGATACATCTTTGTACTACCAAGATGCATCACGTACATTAAGGAGTGATCGTCCTCAAGTACCATCTCCCTTAAACCATCAACATCTAAAGCCATTGTCCGGTTGTGACAGAACATTGTACTATCATCTAACTCATGAAATATATCGTGTTTCTAGTTGCCAAACTCTAATATGATGTTCAATATCATGGTATCATACTTTTATGCATTTTTGATCTATTGCATCAATGTTGGCTTGACCTATAGCTGTGCCAAAAATCCTGCCAACAGATATACTTCCAACTACACATTCATTTTCCTAAGTGACACTAGCATGTCCTATTTGTGACATGCTATGGAGTTCAACTTTGTTTTATTTTTTGATGATGACAAAGATGACTTCCTTCTCAGTGCATCAACCACCACAATCAGCTTCCTAGGATGATAGTCTATCATGCAGTCATAGTCCTTGATAAGCTCCATCCACCTTCTTTGCCTCATGTTCAACTCCTGAAGATTTTTGTGATTTGTGAAGATTTGACACATTTCCCCATATAGATAGTACCTCAAAATATTCAAGGAAAGAACTAAAATGGCTAACTCTAGGTCATGAGTTGGATAATTTTCCTTGTGTTTCTTAAGTTGTTGAGAAGAAAAACAAATTGTGTTCTTGTCCTGCATCATTATGCATCCCAACCCATTCTTTGAAGCATCACAGAAAATAATGAAGCTTTTGCGTTGCTTTGGAAACACTAAAGAGCACTCATCAACTTCTCCTTTATCTATTACAAGAATGTTGACACTTGTCATCCCTAAAAAAAGATCACTCTACGTAGTCACTCTAGTTAAAGGTAGCACAATGGCACTGAATTTCTTAACAAACCTTCTATAATAACCGGCTAGACCCAGAAAGCTTCAAACCTCAGTCGGTGTCTTGGGCTACTCCCACTCCAACACGGATTCCTTCTTCTTAGGGTCCACACAAACACCTCTTGTTGAGATGACATAACCAAAGAAAGACACCTCAATCAGCCAAAACTCACACTTATTGAACTTAGCATACAACTGATGTTGTCACAACAACTCCAACACTTGACAAAGTTGTTGTTCATGCTACTGACTGTCCCCAGAGTACATCAAGATATCATCTATTAACACAACTATGAATTGATCAAGATACAGTCTGAACACTCTGTTCAACAAGCCTATAAATGTTGTCAGTGCATTGGTTAGCCCAAACAACATAACCACAAACTTATAATGACCATACCTAGTCCTTCTAGAATAATAAAAGGCTTCTTATGAGATTAGTAAAACAATTACAGAGGCCACTCTTTCATAGGACAAGAGAGTAAAGCATAAAGCAGAGATAAGAAATATGGGATAAAATAAAAGAGGCTAATAGACAAGACAAGTCTAAGGCCCATAACACAATAATAAAAATAAACCTAGTAAATATATATACTAATAATACCCCTCATGTTGGAGCATAGATATCAATCATTTGTAGCTTGTCCATCAGAGTAGTAAATCTGGTCTTCAAAAGATTTTTCGTGAATATGTCTGCAACTTGATCAGAAGTATGTATATAAGGTGTAGAGATCTGACTAGAAAAGACAGCTTCTCGCACAAAGTGGCAATCAACCTCAATATGTTTAGTTCATTCATGGAATGTGGGATTGCTGGCAATAAAGATGGTTGCTTTGTTGTCACGGTGCATTGGAATAGGTTTAGAATTAGAAACACCAAAATCATTCAGAAGTCCTCGTAG
Organism: Alisma plantago-aquatica; assembly: GCA_963693085.1. Classification (NCBI taxonomy): domain Eukaryota; kingdom Viridiplantae; phylum Streptophyta; class Magnoliopsida; order Alismatales; family Alismataceae; genus Alisma; species Alisma plantago-aquatica. The sequence continues at coordinate 1,004,521,856 of OY856413.1, forward strand.
CCAGAAGAGTTCACATGTAGTATGAGCCATCGCTCAATAATCGACTTCAGCACTAGAACGAGCAACTAAGGTTTGCTTCTAGCTTCTCTAGATTTCTAGGTTACCACCTATAAAAGTGAAGTACCTAGATGTAGATATGCGATCTGTCTTGCTTCCAACATAGTTAGAATTAGAATAGCCAATAAGATTATAGTGCCCATGTTTCTTGTAATGCATGCCTTTTCCAGGAGAACTTTTTATACTTTTGAATATGGCATACAGTGTCCCAGTGACATTGTCCAGGCCTATCTAGATATCTACTAACCAGTCCAACAACAGACGTGATATCATCCCTAGTGATAGTCATATATATAATTTTCCCTACCATTCATCAATACTGATTATGGTCAGGGTAAGGAGGAGAATTCTTGTCATCCCATTTGGTAATGGGATCCAAGGGAGTAATAATAGGCTTGGCCCCAAGCATTATTGTTTTAGATAGGAGATCCATAACATACTTCTGTCGAGACAAGCATAGATAAGAGGATTAATAAGAAACATCAATACCCAAAAAAATACCTCAATTTGCCTAAATATTTGGTAACAAAGTGTTTTTCCAAGTAGTTTTTGGTGGCCTGGATTCCTGTAAAGTCACTACTAGATAATACAATGTCCTCAACATAGACAATCAGGATTACAAGACCATAAGTAGTTTTCTTGACAAACACAGAATGATATGACTCAGAATGACAAAAATCAAACTGTGAAGAATGGAGCTCAGGTTGTCAAACCAGGCTTGGGGACTTTACTTTAGTCCATAAATTTCCATGAGCATGTGACATACTTTGGACGACCCCCCCCCATCACAAATCTGGGAGGCTGCTCCATGTATACCTCCTCATGCAGATTGCCATATAGGAAAGCATTTTTCACATCTAATTGAAATAAAGGCCAGTCAAAATTTATGGCCACAGAAATAAGTACACGAATCGAGTTTAGGCAAGTGACGGGAGAGAAGGTCTCAAAGTAATCTAATACATATGTTTGAGTGTATCCTTTGGCTACAAGATGAGCTTTGAGTCACTCAATAGTTCTATCAAGATGATATTTGACTGTAAAAATCCATCGGCAACCAACTGGTGAGCAATCAGTAGGTGCATCAACCAACTTCCAAGTATGTCGATCAGTATGAACCTGCAAATTTCAGATTCCTTATCTTGACACCATGAAGTATGCTAAAGATCTTGGGTAGCATTTTTAGGAATAGAAACATCATATAGAAAAGAAGTGAAGTTTGCAAAATTAGTTCCCAAGTTAGCAGTAGTATAGAAATTCCCAATGGGATGTTGATTGCAAGACTGAGTCCCTTTGCATAAATTTATAGGAATATCCAAGTTAGAAAATACCTAAAGCGGAGGTGGATTTTCTGACAAGGATGGAGTACTTTGAGGGGCCATGGAGGGAATTGGAGGTTTTGGTCTTCTTTGATAAACCTTCAGTGGAGGAGCAGGTGCAACAATTATATCTATTAGAGTAGTATAATCAATGGGAGGTAAAGGAGTATCTGCTAGTAAATCCAATTTTAGTGTTGAGATGGAAGAAGAATAGAAATATGCACTCAAAAATGACTATATCAATAGAAATTATCCATTTCTTTGTGATCACATAATAATGTCAGTACCCTTTTGTGTCCTAGAGTAACCTAAGAGAACATATTTGGTAGCACGTGGATCCAATTTCGTTAGGCCAGGGTGCAAATTTTTCCAAAAATAGGTACTTTCAAAAATTCAAGGAGGCACAATAAATAGAGGTGCACCAAGATAAGAATTTGATATTGCACTAAATTTTCAAGAGTAGAATAGGGTATGCGGTTAGTGAAATAACACACATTGGAAATGACTTCTGGCCAGAAACATTGGGTGACATGATAGTGGAAAAGGAAAGTGCATGCAACCTCAAGAAGATGACGATTCTTGCGTTCGGCAACTCCATTATGTTGAGGTGTGTATGCACAAGAAGTTTGGTGAATGGTAGTTATTTTTCGATAGAAATGAGTGACTAAGGTTTGCATGAATTCAAGAGCATTATCAGTATGAAATATTATTATAGTTTTATCAAATTGGGTATGAATCTTAGAAAAAAAGGATCTGATAGTATCATTCATATGTGATCTATCTTTCAACAAAAATAACCAGGTAGTTCTACAGAAATCATGAATAAAACTCACAAAGTACCAAAACCTAGAAATGTTAGAAACAAAACATGTTCCCCAAATGTCAGCATGTGCTATATCAAATGGTTTTTTTGAGCCAATACAAGTTTTTTTGGTAAAAGTATATCTGGTCTATTTGCCAAACTGCCATGTTTCATAGTGAAAAGCTGAATCAAAAATATAAAGTAGTAAGTTCTTCATCTTATCCTATGAAGGTGTCCCAAACGATAGTGCCACTGGAGGCTAGCCACAGAAGTAGTCAGTAGTACAGTAGTCTTAAGGGTGTCTAGGTAGTATAAGTTGTCTGGTCCCTCATGTCCTGAACCAATCTTCATCATTGTGTGTAGATCCTAAATGATAACACCATCTGGGTCAAAAGTTATGGAGCATTGTAGGCTCTTAATAGTTCTACTCACATATAACAAATTTATAAGGAATTTAAGAAGATATAGTGTTGAACACAATAAAAGATGACATGGAGTGTATATATTTCCAATTCCAGAAATGGGTGTTTGAGAACCATCAACAAGAGTAATAGGAAAATTGCAAAAGTTTTATGTAGTTTAGAAAATAAATTATGATTGCCAATAATATGGGAGGTTGCATCAGAGTCAATCACCCACATATTTTTACTAGATTATGCCAAGAGAGAAGAATTGCCTTAAGAAGAGGCCTCGATAGAGGAAGCCATTCATGCTTGGAGAAAATTCTCAAACTCATATTTGATCCATTCAATAGAAGGTGGGGTAGACAAGGATGCAGTAGGGTCAGGTTGTTCCGACGTAACTTGATTTTCCCAAGTAGGTTTGCCATGTTTGATCTAGCAGCAGTCTTCGGTATGATTCGTTCATTTATAAAAGTTGCAGTAGTGTTGTTCAGTAGATGAAGACTTGGAACCATACCAATACGATCCATGACCATGTCCTACAGTAGAGCATGCTCAAACACACCCATGACCGCAACCACAACCACGAAATGAACACCATACCGAATAGCAAGGGCTTCTCCATCAGAGGAATCAGGAGAAACTTGAGAGACAGAAGGTAAACATTTTATGCATTTCACAACATCTCTCAAGGTAGGTAGAGGGTCACTAGATAGGATCTAATAAAAAAACTATCAAAGGAGTGTGGTAACCCAATAAGAAACTAAACAAGATGAAGCTCATTATGTAGTCATTGGATTTCCTAAATATCAGTCATGAGCGGGTGGTTGATCTGGAATTCATCCTAGAGTGTGCATCACTGATTATAATAGTCTTCATAGAATCAGTATTAGTTTACTCCTTCTTGGCCTAGTGTTTGAAGATTTCCAACACTTTTTTCGGATTTTGCTTGTAAGAGTACACATGGGAAAGTTGATCCCACATGTCCTTAGTCGTTCACAGTCATAGAAGAGATTGGCTGATTTTAGGTTCATCATTGTTGACCATTTAGGTCATAACACCAGAGTTGTGTTTTGTCCATAGATCAAATGCTTACTTTGTTTTTTCATCAGTATTTGCAACAGGAGCAGCCATGCTAGTAGTAGAGTGATGGGAGTACCATCCTTGAGCCTTAACGTAAAGCTCAAAAGAAGCCACCCATGTGTGATAGTTGGAACCATCCAACTTGATAGTAGTGACACACAAATTCTAAAGCAGATTGGTGGATTCCATGAGTCACTTAGTATGCAAGATGCAATAGTAGGTAGGAGCAAAAAGTAGGAGCAGCAGGAAGGAGGTAGACATAGTAGTTAGCAGAAAAGAGCAGTAGAAACCCAACACATGGATAGAGGTAGTGATGAAGCAAGAGCTAGTAATACCCAAATGGGGGCAGAAGATAGCAGTAGGAGATCTGAAGCATCATATCTCAGAAACCCAAGTAGGGGCAACATAAGATACATAAAAAGCTATGCCAACATGGAGGAAGAATTAATCTAACATCGGGCATAGGCAGGTAGAGAGCAAAAACCAATTAACACGTCAAAATGTTATAATTAGAAAGCTGTCAGAGACTTTCAAAGAATAGGAGATAAGAAAAGGAGTGATCGTAGTGTCTAGATAGAGGTATAGATGGCAAATGGAGGAGGGAGTGGTGGTGGGTTAGAGGGGAGGAAGGAGAGGGAGCAAGAGAGGGCTATTTTTTGGGGGTGTAGGTGGTGGCAGGTGGCTGTTTGAAGGTTGGTGGCGGCAGGATGGGTGGAGCAGGAGGGGGCTGGTGGTGGGGTTAGGGGAGGGGATGGGGGTGGCAGCGGGATGGTGGGATAAGGAGGGAGTGATGGTAGTGGTGGGATGGAAGGGGTAGGTGTTGGGAAGGGAGAGAAGGAGCCAGGGGTGGGCGGCGGTGCCATCGGGGGGAGGGGGTGGCGATAATAAGGGTGGAGGAAAAAGGTAGGGGTGGCGGCTAGATAGGTTTTATAGGAGAATGGGTTAGGGTTAGGGTAGGAAGGCCTTAAGGAGGATCAGGTTGCTCTGATACCATATATAATAAAAGGCTTCCTACTAGATGATCAAATAACTATAGAGGTCTCTCCTTTAATAGGACAAGAGAGTAAAGCATAAAGTAGAGATAAATAATATGGGATAAAAGAAAAGAGGCTCATAGACAAGACAAGTCTAAAGCACGTAACACAATAATAAAAATAATCCCAGTAAAATATATATATTAATAGTCCTAAAAGAAATTTTAGGTATATAATCTACCTTGATCCTCAACTGGTGATATCCTCATCTCAGGTATATCTTAAAAAACATTGTAGCACCTCTCAACTGATTAAACAAATCATCTATCCTTGGCCACAAGTACTTGTTCTTAATTGTAACCTTGTTCAACTGCCAATAGCCTATGCAAAGCCTCATAGAACCATCCTTCTTCTTCACAAATAGGATTGGAGCACCCCAAGGGGAAGTGCTTGGTCATATAAATCCTATCTCCAATAATTTCTACAACTGCTTCTTCAACTCCTTCATCTTAATTTGTGCCATCCTATAGGCTTCCTATTCTATGGGTTGTGTTCCAGGTACTAGATTGATCTTAAAATCAATCTCTCTAAGTGGTGGAACACTAAAGAACTCATTCAGGAAAACATCCTCAAACTCAAACACCACAGGTACATCCTGGATACTAGGATTCATCACCTTGGTATCCACTACATGATCTAAGAAAGCTTCACATCCTTGTCTCATCAACTTCTTTGCCATCACATCTAACATAAGACTATACTAGGAAGAATCTTCCTATCTCCTTGGAAAACCCAAGAGATAACCCCATCATAGATCGTCATAAGTTTGGAACTAAAATCCAAAACAATCTTATACTTTTCCAAGGTATCCATCCCTAGGATAACATCGAATCCATGCATATCAAGTGGCATGAGATCCATAAAAAAGTTGCATCCCAAGAAGGAAAGAACACAAGATGGACATACCTCCCACAACACAAAGAACCAACAAAATGGGTTTCTAACAAGAGGCTATTAGTTATACTACAAACATGCAAGTTACTACTATTTATCACATCTCTAGTGGTAAATGAGTGTGCCACACATGGGTCTAATTAAAATAGATACAAATGTAGTAGTCAGAATGAAAAGTTCCATCTAACCTATCATGGCCAAATGGTTGACCACTCCTTCTGGCTGAATCATGGTATAGAATCTAGACGTCACATGTTTTCATCATCAACCTCTACTAGTTGGTCCTGATGACCCTACATGTGATGTCTGTCCATGACCTTTACTTCCACCACCACTGTTAAACTGTTGTTGCTATGAACCATGTTGGCTCTGCCTAGGCTACTACAAAACCTCCTGATATTTCATACGACACGACCATGTCACATGCTCAACTTGTCCACACTTGAAGCATGTCTATGTGTCATACTGCAGCCTAGACATCCCTATTACCAACATTGACCCAGAACTATTCTTCCCAACTAGAGGAAAACTACAACCTCTCCCTTTTCTAGGAGACCAGTGCAACTGTACTTGTGCCCTTGGCTCAGAATTGCTGATCTATATGGTGAAAGCTGATACTATGGTGAAGAGGACCTCAACTTCTTGAGTATACTAGATGATTTCCCTTTGAATTATGTAGATCTCTTCCTTTTGTTGTCTTCTCACTTCTCCATCATTAACCTCTCTATCCTCCTCACGGATTCCACACAGGTGGAAAAATTCTCCCAGTTTTCCAAAGTGGATGTTGTTGTTGACAACTAGGTGTTCAAACCTTTCTCTAACCTTCTCATCATCTCCTTCGTGTCTGCCATATGAGGACAAATTCTCAACAACTCCATGAACTTTGCCTCATACTCATTGATCGACAATGATCCCTAGCGCAACCGTTCATACTGAGCCATCTTCTCCTCCAGATACCTCTTGGGAAAGTAATGGATGACAAACTCTCGCCAAAACTCCTCCCAACTTATCGTCTCTCCAGATCTCTTATCCTCCTCAATGGCCCACCTATGGCCAACACTACCCTTCAGAAGGTAGAGTGTGTGCTTAACCTTGTCCCCCTATGGGATGTTCAGAATTGTGAATGCCTTCTTCAGTTATAGGCACATATTTGCATTGACTGGGTCAGTTGTGCCCTCATACTCTATGGATCCTACCCATTTCATCCTCTCAAAGGTCTTACTTGGAACTAGAGATTCCACATTGGGAACATACACCCTTGATTAAGGTGTAGGCTCCCTATCTGCCAAATGCATAATCATATCCATAAGTTGTCCAAACATAGACTAAAATGTTGGATCAACCATGATTAAAGGGTCAAATGTAGGTGATATGGGTTGTTCTGGCCCCATCTCAGGTACTCTTACTCAATCTCCCAGCCTCCGACCTTCACCTCTGAGCACCAAAAAGCTACTCTTTGTATGCTCTTCACGTTCTCCAGACATATCTACATAACCATAAAACATGGTTAGATATGTTGGATCATGTAAGAACAAACACAACAACCTAATTCCTATGTCCCAGTAGACTCACTAAACTCTAAGCTCTAATACCAACCAAATTGTGGCAAATTGTCATGCTAAATGATATTACTCAAAGACAAAATAAGATTGAACACTAAATGAATTGTATTATAGAAAGATGAATTATTAAACCCAAATTAAAATTCTTAAATATTTCCAAGAATATTTACATAAAGATCCAACATCTAGCATAAATGCATCACTATACCATGTATCTTTACATCTTTAATGTGGTCTCAATCACAACCTATTATACAAAATATATTGTCCACATATTTACACATGTAAAAATATACTACCAAAATCTTGAGTCGATGTACATCATCTACAAAAATTCCCCTCCCGGACCTAAGAGTACAAGGATGACTCTAGGGCTAACTAAAAAACCCACCAACTTTTTTTCTTTACACATCTCTAAACTACTCATCCTCACTACCATGGGTCTAACAATGTTGTTGGTGATCACCTGCAAAAGTGTGGTGACCCACAAGGTGAGACCCATGTCCTAGCGAAATATAACACTCAAAAACATCTTTTTCTTATAGAATATTATGTAATTTAAACATTTAAAATAGACAATATTACAGAGTTGAAATATTACTATAATTTACACAAAAGATCAGGCAAAGCAAGAATCATAAGTACAATTGATTTCTCTTACCACATTATAAATCATCTACATAACTAAAACAATCCATGCAAAGATCATTATCCAATGTGAGTGGCCAAGTAACCCTAATAGATATGCTACACAATTGGATTACGTATTTCATTCAGTCATGGGTAATTTGTGGCATACCACACAAATTACTAGCTGACCGCTATGACATTGCAATCAGTCTTGTACATGATCAAGGGTAAATCTATATATATGAGACACGACCTTGACCACTCTCCAAAAAACTTTGAGATTATAGTAACAAGGATATACTCTCCTTGTACGCGCATATACTCAACAATATACAACTCCTAGTTCCTTTCCAGGGATATTCATTTTACTATCCAGTAGTCATAACACTTAGATAAATCTATGGTCATAGGGCAGTATATGAATAGGGTTTCACTTGATTAATTAAGCCAGCTGAGTGTTTTTAGACTGCATCAACCAAGTTACATACAAACTACAAATTTGTTCTTATAAATTAGTTATACATGATCATTGCATAAGATAAAATGTATGACATATTTTCCTTATTACTTCATAATGATATACTTGTCCATTGTTATCCATAAAGAAGACTAAACCTCCAATTAGGGCTTAAAATAGCCCAAAAAGCCATTTACACCAAAATAGCAATACTTCATATAGGAACATCATTATCATCCAAAATTTTGCATAAGGTTCAACATATCTTCAATGAAATTTTTACTTCCATGCTTAGCGTAAGTGTTCATTAGTCGTAGAAATTGTGACATTTTCCAAGAGTGGCATAAAAGAGTTAGTTTAGCATTATGAATTTGTCCAATTATTATTCCAACATCATTAGCAGATACAACATCATTTGTCCTATAAGGGTTTGATCCATGATATAGCCAAGCTTCATCCCCGAGAAGCTCCTACTTCACCAACCGATGGGCTCAGACCGCTCCAGTAGAAAGAACAAGTGTGGGGGTGAAAAGGTTCATTTGAAGGAGAGTGGAAGAGTATATATAGCTAGGATGAGAGAGAAAAGTAGTGAAAGGTCAACAACTGCCTTGCCATCTATCAACAACCTAGGTATCCTATTCCATGCACTAACAAAACATCCATCAGTTTTTCTCCCAGGAGGACCTTTGGTTTTTGCATTTTTGGAACCATCAAGTTGCATCTCCAGGAAGACCATCTATTTGCAAGCTAGTCTCTCCATCGGTTTGCAAACCAAGAAGCACCATTAGTTTCCATGCAACAAGGAGAACTATCAATTCTTAGGCCATCAACAAGAGCTATCAACTCTCAGACCAAAAAGGAGGATCATAAGTTCTCAAACTACAAGGGAACACCATCGAATCCTCAGACTATAAGGAGAACCATCAGCTCTTAGGCCCTTAGGTGAGAAACCATATGTTTCCAACCTTGAAGGAAAAAGAAACAAACATCTGATGGTGCATCCAAGCATAAAAAGGTGCAACCAAATCAAACATATTAATAACAGTACTCGTGAAGCACAACATACATGTGTTAAAATTACAAGTATATCCCTAGAAAAGAGAAATTGCATTAAGGTCCACAAGGAGAATAAATTTGCAAAACTTAAGCAAACTGTCTAATTTGGACCACATTGATACATGACTTTATTAGCTGATATATAAACATAACTAATGTTTAATAAAGGAACTAAGAACTCAACTAAATTTAAAAAGAATGGTACCAGGTCAGGGTTCTTACATTACAAGTACTTGTGTTGTCTATTATTAACACGAGCTTAAAAAATGAAATTGTTGTAACTAAATGTAAAATATTAAGTTGTGCAAATTGGTGATATGTATACATATTATATATATGTATATGTATGTATATATATATTAACTTCAATTAATTGAGTGACCCACATGAGCCGGTGCAACCCACAAAATCTACTAACTAAATGGGTGGGTATGGGTTTGGATGATTTTAAGTAGGTGTAATATTTAATCATTCGAACTCAAGTTAAAGGGGTTGAACCGTGAGTGCCTACATATTTGACCCATTTTGAAAGGTCTCATATTTTGATGGATATTGGTGACTAGCTATATATCTAAAGGATTTTTTATATGTCTTTGGTAAGTTTATCATGAATTATATGTTTGAAATATGAAAAATGTTTCACTGTAAAATTATCTGTTGAAGCATAAAGTATGATTGTAAATGTCTTGAAATGATCGAGCTTAAATAAATGATCTATTCCTAACCTAACATGTGTTTTGAATATTAGTAATGATTTCATTTTAAAATGTTATTAATGTGAATGGCATTTAGTATATTCACTCTTCATCTGGAATGATATGAGTAGATTAAAATAAGTCCATGTTTCTCATAGATTTTGCAAGTTGCATGAACCGTCTATTTCTGATAATGTTTTATTTGATTTATTATTATGTACTCAGTAAGATATGATATTTAAAACATGGCCTCTAAAATTTCATGTTATCTTCACATTGTGAGATAATCAATATATTTTTATTTTTTTGTGAATCATGCATTTTCCAGGTGACATATGAACTTAATCTAAATATTTTTAATTTTTCATCATCATAAAGATGTAATAATACGATGAATATTCTTACATGCTAAATGAATGACATTAAGGTTCTAAAACAATGAATATATCCTTTATCTATCTCCAAAATGAGGGATTGGGTGAAAACATACCCAATCAATCATCAAATGGACAGGACAAGTTGGGTTTGTGTTTATTTAGAAAGATTGGTGACAACATGATTCTAGGTGTGCTAGATCATGCTTAATTGTAACATACTATATTTTAGTGTGAAATAAGTTATTTGATATATTGCATAAGTTCACATCATGACAATCTAAATTGTAATTGTCGTGTAGTTTGAACCTTATTTGAACATTTCTCTGATATTGTGCAAAGAAATATGTCAATTGGTTGAATCTAGTTAGATCAAGACCCACTGTAGGCTAGCTTGACCCAATAGAGAGTCATTAGTTTTGCAATAAATCAAATAAATAGTAAGTAATAATAATTTTCTAAATTCCATTTGAAATATTAATGGAGTTAATTAACTGACGAAAACTGATCCAAGATTAATGTGAGTTTATATTTAATAAAATACTATACACTAGTCTAAAGATATTTTACATTCAACTCTGAAGGAGTCAAAATGGCCTATCGAAAATTTATGTATAAATGTATCAGATCAAATGTGAACCATCCATCTTGTAGACCCAACTAATCATAGTAATGCACACGAGAGGAGGGACAACAAAGCTTAGTAGTGTCATCTTCCTTGCCCCTACAGGAAGTTGGGTACCCTTGAGGAGGAAGTTCTTTGTGCTCTCTCCACCTCATCTCCTTGTTAGGCATTTTTCTTACTCAATCTCTCCCCTCTTGACCTATCTAATTCAATAATGTAAAACTTTGTAATGTGACAATATTCTAGGGAATGAAAAACTTGTGAGAATCTCAGACAAACCTTACACAACCTTATGTAGAGTTAAGAATGGGAAGGGCTTCTCTAAATCTCCACAAACAAAACATTCAACTCAATTGCCCCTATATAAGGCTCCCCACACATGGTAGATAACCAACTTGTCCTAAAATTAAATTAAATTAACCACCTATATGTGTGCCTCCCCACTGAAACTCATAATTCTATCCACATTTTTAGCACCATAGAGGACCTTCTCAACCTTTCATCTCACCTTGATACCCCCTCGAATTGTTGATACTAGTTCTACCTCTATCTCGGATGAGCTTGACCTTCGTAGGGTACTTCACACAACCAAAATACCTACTGCCATTGCCAAAACTTCCCACCACATCCTAGCCACCTTTCCAACCCAAGGACCCTATTTCCTCTTCCCCCTCATCCATGGAGCAACTTAAATTGTGCTCCAAATCATTAGCGAGCATCCTATATCATATTGTTGTCATCTAACCTCCTTACAAATTAAATCATGATTGACTTAAACTACAAAGGCCACCACATGACCGTGATAGCCAGAACCTAAGCTCCTTGTGCCCTTGAAGTTCACCATCTACTTGCTTTGAACAAACATCTAATGAACATAGTTCATGCTACTATTTATGCCCCAATCGGATGCATTTAGTGACTTAGACTTCATACTTTGGATACATAATTAGATTTTAATTGATTAAATAGGTTAATGAATATATTGATTGTCAAATATACAAATTTATGGTGTTTTAATGTAGATATATGAATTTTGGTCCATATGGAAATAAGTTTATCCTCACCAAGATAAAGAAAGCTCGACTCTTTCCTTCACAAGTAGCTACATGGCATGCACCCTGAGGTGCACGACATGTGCTCACCTAGGAGCTTCTTCGAATCCACAAAGTTAGCTACACATCATGCACACTCACATGCACAAAGTGTATGATCCTAGAAGTTTCCTTCAACAACAATTGCAATGTGCACAACACCCACCACTTGTTCACAACATGCACTGTCACACTAGAAAAACTTCTAGAGATTGCATGCATGATGTGCTTGTCCAATGACATGGTGTGCAAACTTATTAGTAAAAATACCCCACAGTTCCCTACATGACATGAACCTTCAACTAGGTAGTGCTAAATACTTTTCCAACTTGATCTTGGCAACTACTAAGGTGCACAATGTGTCTGATCATGTGCATGACATGAACCCTTATGTAAGTGAAAACACATATAGAATGAGAATGTTTTTGTTTAAGTGTATCTCTCAATCTTATATTCGAACTTAGGAAAATGAAAGAAGGTGACCTCAAAGAGGAAGAAGCTAAAAGGAAAAACTAAGAAGGACTTGGAAATTAATATCTCCCTCTCCAAGCTCTAGAAGTACCTAGAATATCCCCATTGTAGATGATAGCTCCTTTACAATACATGTATCTCATTTTCCCTTCTTACTTCTATTTTCTTCTTATAGCTCCATGAATTCTTTTAAATGTGTAACATTCACCTTTGTTGGGGAATTTATTATCATTATGGAGTAATATTCCTTGTATTTGGTGCCTAAACGGAACCTATTAGTTGTGTAAAAAAATAAAAAATTTCAATATTTTGAGTTTTGTCTTGTGTTTCTCTAATTTTTTTATATTTCACATGAGTATAAAAGGATAAGGTTCCCTATATCCACAAATTCATAGTATTAAACAGACACTAGTTTAGTGGGTGAATATTATAGCTTGAATCTATATTACATGAAAATGAATACAGGTTTCTACATCATATAGTACCCTCGTTTGATAAAAGAAGGTGGATATATGATTATTCAAGAGATGTCAAAGAGAGATTAACTCTAGTCCTCAATTCATTTGTTGAAAGATATATAAGCCTAGATACCTATGTAATTAATATGCAAAATCTATTAATCGAAGTTTTGTGTGAGATGTGGAGAAGAGAGACAACAATTTCTATTTTGTATAATTGTTCATCATATGATTAACTAATGTCTAAGTGTCAAATGCATTCCTTGAAATGATCATTTGAAAGATACTCGTGACAACCTTGATTTCAATTAATACTTAACCAACAATAACTTTTCCCTCTTTAGAATATCATGTTTAATTATGATTGTGTTTTTGTTGAGTTGCTATGGCTCTATCTGGTCGACCCAATTTTTATATTGTTTGTGACCCAAAATATTGTGTGTGGCAAGAGTTTCTTTGGTTATATTATTGATAGCACCTTCACACATAAAATTTTAGCTCATTTTTGGGGTGATAGATTTATTTGCTAATTAAACTAAATTTAGTTCTTGTCAATTGTGTGATTCTATAGGATTAACCTCCTACATTTTTAATTCTTGTAGTACTAAACTCCTTTCTTTTGTTTGGCATGAACCATGTATGGTGCATACTCAGGCTAGTTTGGTTTATCTCACTAAGATTCTTGGAAATCCTAAGGTTAGGTTGACTAGTAGGCGACTACAAGATAGAAGAAAGAAGCAAACTTGATCCTAGGCAGATGCCTTTTCTCCAACAATGGAACTTAAGAAAACATTGCTTTCTACACCTCATGTCATCCTAATGAGATGTTGAGTTTGGAGTGAGTGATACCAATAGTGGATGATGCAAACTTTTGATAAGTCCAATCACCTTAATGTAGAAAAACCAATTCTTCTAGTTGATAAATGAGGATCTGAGTATTCATGTAGAGAATTTTTGTGAGCTCAACGAACACAACCAAAATCAATGAGATAACCTTTGATGGAATACAACTCTAAATTTCTCCTTTCACCTAAAGATAGAAAGTAAAGCATTGGATGTAGGGAATGGACAAGTGTTCCATCCAAATATAGAATGAACTCTTAGTGACCTTCCTATGTAGATTCTTTTGACCTAGGAAGACAAGTGAGGTCATAAGAAAGTCTCTATATTCGAGAAAGAAGATAAATAAATTTACTAGAGACATGGGAATGATATAAGGAGCTACTCTAGAAGTGTGTACATCACAACCTACCTGATTGGACACAAATCAACACCTTCTATAATGGGTTATCCCATGATACTACTATTGTAGATGAAACTGTTGGAAGAAACTTCTTGATAAAGAAGGAAATTGAGTGAAGGAAATTGTTGAAGACAATGTTCATGAACCAATCTGTTATGTGTAAATATAGAAATAGAAAAGACATCCACCTTATTGAGACAAATAAAACTCTCAATGCTAAAATATTAACATAACCAATCAGTTCAATTTTGTGAATGTCAATGAAGTGCATGAAGTCATGAGATGTGATACTTGATATGGTCTACATCAGGTTGTAGACTATAGTATAGCTATGAAACCTGAAGGTGGTGTAGAGAAAGTGAACTACATAGGGAAGAACCAAAGGGGTGGCCAAAATTTTAGATTTTATAATCTAGGTTAGATGAGCTTCCCTGATTGAAGAGGAGGGATAAAGACCAACAACCCTATGACAACCACCATGTATACAAGAAATTACAACATAACAAGTTCTCTATTCTAAAAGTATTTTCCTATAGATGGGATGGAAAACTCTGGAATTTTGTGTCATTGAAAGCAGGAAGGGCCCAATCGTCTATGAGGAATTTTACCCACTCAACTGCATCGACAAGCTCTTCGAGCTTAGACAAGAATGGTAACTATTAGAAGACCCACTACATACTACTCCCATTGCTCTGACTAAGTCAGGCTTTGAAGATGAGAAGATCCTGCCAGTGCAGGGTACATCTAGACACCTTTGAGACTGTATCCCACACTAAATTCAAAGACCTAAATTTTTTTTCTATTGTTGAATAAAAATTTGAACCACCAAAAGCCCCGGAGGTGAAGGCCCTATCTGAAGGTCTCAAATATGTTTTCCATGATGAACAAGAAACTTTTATTGTTATCATCAACTCTAACTTTATGCCTAATCAAGAAGACATGATAATGATGAGTTGAATAAAAGAAGAGCTACCTTGAGATATAAAATGATAGAGGTAAGTCGAGATATATGCATGCATAAGATCCCCATGGTCAAAGTATATAAGTCCTCTAGGGACCCTCAGGAGGAAGCTAAATCCAAATATGAAGGAGGTTGTCTTCCTAGAGGTCATCAAACTTCTCACTTTAGGGATCATTTACCCGATCAATGACTCTCCTTGGGTCAGCCTTACTCAAGTCATGCCCAAGAAAGGGGGCACCACTCTAGTAGAAAACAACAACAATGAGCTCATCCCCACATGTACTATCATGGGGTGGAGGATGTGCATTGATTACAAAAATTGAACAAGGTCATAAGGAAATACCATTTCCATCTCCCCTTTCTCATTCAAGTACTACAACATCCTACACATCAAGAACATTTTTGCTACCTTGATGGTTACTTAAGAGTTTACTAGATTATATCCATAACGACGACCAAAAGAAGATAACTTTTGTATATCCCTTGGACACTTACACCTTTAGGAGGGTCCTCTTCAGCCTCTGCAATGCTCATGCTACATTCCAGTAATGTATGGTTGCCATCTTTTCCCAGTTGATAGAAACAGTGATGGAAACTTTCATGGACAACTTATCCATCTATGATGATTGTTTTAATCCATGACTGCAAAACTCATCTTTCACGCTAGAAAGTGTGAAGAAGAACATTAGGTACTAAATTGGAAGAAACACCATCTCAGGAGGGCATTATTCTTGGCTACAAGATGAGAAGTAGATGAATAGAGATCAATAGATAAAAAATTAAAGTCATCACCAAACTTCCACCTCCCTCCTTCATAAGGAAAGTCTATGCATTTCTTGGGCATGCTTGATTCTACATAAGATTCATTTAGGACTTCTCAAAAGTCATCAAGCCCCTCAAAAATCACTTCTCAAAGGATGTTTCTTTCAATTTCCACTAGGCTTCTATGACTATATCAACATCCTGGAAATAGCACTCACCTCCACTCTAGTTATCTATGCACTAGATATGTTGCTACCATTTGAGATCATGTGTGATACAAGTGACTATGCAGTAGGAGATATACTCGAGAAGCATATTGATAAGATTCACCATGTTATCTACTATGATTCAAAGACTTTAGATGATGCAAAACAAAACTATGCCACTAGTGATTGTCTATGCCTAGATAAATTTTGATCTTACTTAGTCTCTCCCCAGGTTATAGTGTGTACGGATCATGTAATCATTCATTACCTTATAACTAAGAAAGACACCAAACCAAGGCTTATCTAATGGATATTGCTACTACTATAGTTTGATCTATAGACATGTGTTAATGATTCCTTGCCAGATGATCAACTACTAAAATCTGATTCTCATATTCCATAGTTTGTTGATTATGTTAATTACCTTGCAGACAGTGTCTACAAAGGACATTCAAAGACAAAGTCTTGCATGACGTTAGAAATTTTTATTGGGATGACCCATATATGTTCAAGTTGTGTGTAGATGGCCTTTACCGTAGGTGTGTCATCGAAGAAGAAGCTCACACTATGCTAAAGATATGTCACTCAGGCCCGAGTGATGGACACATAGGCTCACATAGACATCTAGGAAGGCTCTTCAATGTGGATTCTTTTGGCCTTCATTTCTTAATGACTCCTATGATTTTGTTCTCACATGTGACAACTGTCAGAGATCCAAAAAAATATCAAGATGGACCAGATGCCTATGACTTCATGGAAGGAATAAAAAATATTTGACATTTGGGAGGTTGACTACATGGAACCCTTTCCCTCTTCTTGTAGATTTACCTACATTCTTGTGGTTGTGGATTATGTCTCCCAGTGGGTGGAAGTCATTTCCACTAAAACTAGCAACTCCAAATATGTGCTAAATCTCGTCAAGGACTCTATTTTCCCTAGGTTTGTGGTCCTTCACATAGTGATTTCAGATGGAGGATTGTACTTTCTAGAAAATAATTTTGAGGTGCTGCTAAGGAAATATGGCATTCCCCCCAAGGTCGCTTCTCCTATAACCCTCAGACTATTAGCCAAGTAGAAGTCTCCAAATGCCAAATCAAACCTATCATGGATAAGATAGTGAATTGCACCAGGAAGGATTGGGCCTTGAAGTTGAATGATATCCTATCTCCAACCACCAAATCAAATCTATCATGGAGAAGATAGTGAATTGCACCCGGAAGGATTGGGCCTTGAAGTTGAATGATATGTTATGGTTGTATAGAACCACCTTCAAGATGCCTTTGGGAATCAAACTCTTTTGATTAATCTATGAGAAATCTTTCCACCTCCTTGTAGAGATGAAACATAAGGATAGTTGGGCCATCAACACCCTAAACTTTGACCAATCTACATGTAGTGACAAACATTTCCTCCTAATGCAAGAACTTTGTGAATTGAGAATGTCCGCCTATGAGAGTCCAAGAATCTATAAGGATAGGACAAAAATGTAACATGATGTGTATCAATTTCCCTTCATATAACCTTGTATCGATTTAGGGTCTTTCAAACCAATATCAGTTTGTGCATGGGAGATTCCATCATCTTTAAGCTTCAAACCTTTGTCCATTAACACTCGAGTTCATGGAAAACAACCCCATATATCCATTAGATCCCATAGAATTATCATTCAACCAAGGAAAGTTGAAATTGGAAAGGAATCATCAAGTATCCCATGGTTGAAGGTGAATAACAATAGAGTTGAGTTCGAGTTATATAACATGCCTCAATATCACCACAAGAGATTCAAGCTCTAAAGCCTCACGTTCCCAAGGGTGAAGATGACTTAATAGAAGTACAAGACTTGATCACAACACTTCTATATGAAAGAACATACCATAGTTAGGAACTTGGTGAAGGAGAAAAGAAAGAAAGAAAGGAACCATGATCCGAGAAGCATAGCCCCCCCCAAGGTTGAAGATGACCATGGCTTCACCTTAGGCTTGATGCTCAAACTCCTTCCTATTCCTCAAGTTTCTATGGTCATCCACTAAGAAAGGGATGATATGAGAGTTGAAAGGTTTACTTATAGGTGAAAAGAGAGGCTTATATAGTTGAGATTCAAGAGAGAGAATGTATGTGAAGTGTCACCCCATGTGCACTTAGGTGATATGTGTTCATACATGGTGACTACATACTTCCATAATTATCTTGAAATGCAAAACTCTTGTGGATAATTCAAGGATGAGATATCGGCCATTGGGTAGCTTGCTTGACAAAATATCACAACCCAATATTACTTTATATGCAAACTGATACAATTTTTGCAAGGAACATCTAAACTGATGGGATTCACCTACTTGAGGTGCTTAGCCTGATATGAATACTTACAAAAAGTTACTAAACTAATATGGGATTTCCTCTATGGCTTACAAGCTGATAGGCACTACCATATACAATTCATAACTTGACACAACCCCATCTAGTATTCAAGACACTCATCACTCTTTGGTTATTTCACCACCAAGAGTGTTATCACTTAACCCATACTCAAACACAGTGCCCCCTCCTTTATCACTCCTCTAGATGATTCTAAGAGAGATAAGGGACGCTCTAGTGATGGTAATTTGCACATAAATCCCATATTTTTGGTAAATTGCCATTTGTACCAAAACTATCATATAAAGCACAAACAACCTTCAAACATGCTCAAACTTGAAACTTGAGCTCTCCTTAAGTCTTAATTACTTTTCAAAAGATTAAATCAAGGTTTTGATCATCTTACTTGTGTAAAATATCTAGGGTTACCTCATATCCCAGGTCAGGGGTGTTATAAGCTATCAACTCCTAACAAGGAT
This sequence comes from Alisma plantago-aquatica, assembly GCA_963693085.1. Taxonomy (NCBI): domain Eukaryota; kingdom Viridiplantae; phylum Streptophyta; class Magnoliopsida; order Alismatales; family Alismataceae; genus Alisma; species Alisma plantago-aquatica. The sequence continues at coordinate 1,004,540,868 of OY856413.1, forward strand.
TTCGTCCTCGAAATCTCAAGAGAAAGGAGAAAGGTACTACCTCTTTTAACTCTTCATTAAACTTTTATGAAGCCAACCAAAGGAATCTCAAATAGTAAACTTACTAATGACTGAGCAAGATTCTTATATTAAACATCTTCTATATCATAGTAATATCATGGAACTTTATCCTAGATTAATACAAGATTTATCACATAGGATACACCCTTAGTTAACTCTATCACTTCTAGATGGTAGAGTTAAAATTATGTCAAGTCATACTTTATCAACATAGAAACATTGTATGTAATTTGTACAACTCATATGACAACCCTAACTTTTAACCCACCTTCACAACTTGTAACATTACAAGGGGAGGTTCACAGACCTAGGAGTCATTATATTTATCTGATGGAAAAGGTAAGACCACAATTTGAAGGGTATTAACTATAGAATTCTCATTATGAAACTTTTTCTTGATCTCACATACCATTGGAAGCTCTTGGATACTAGGATTCCTTTCCTTGGTATCCATCGCATCTGCCAAAACACATCACATTCATGTTCATTCAGTTGTCACTATTGATTCTAAACATGTTAGAAGAATCTTCCTATCATCTTTCGAGGATGCAAAAAACATCATTATTCGCATATGTCACCATCTTGGATACAAAGTCCAAGCTCCAACTGATACTTTTCAAGAATCCATCTCAAATTCACCTCAAAACTATGCATATCAAGTGATAAGAGACTCACTTGAGCATCACATCCCTGGAAAGGAAGTACATAAAGGAAACATACTTTACCTTATGACCACAACACCATCCAGAGATTGCTAATAGGGAGAAGGAGATTACCAACTTTCTTTAGTTATTATACAAGTTTTCACTACTCATGTGTCATTCAATCATGTTTCATCTTGGTTTCCTTGCCATTGTCATAGGAACTGTAAAGATGATTACATGTCATTACACCTTCTTTGATTTGTGCACTTCATGTTCATGAACATTTCCTTATTTTACCACATTTTTTCATTTTACATCGTAGAAAGGATTATTATTCTTTACATATTCTTTATTGAGCAAGGATAATCTTCCTTGTTCCCTTTCACATATCATGAGGATTAGACTTTATACTTTCTTATACTCATAGGTTGGTCTGAGATTAACTCAGGTTCCACTTTATCACAAATTAGAATGTGGTATGAATTTTTGTGCCGCATTTTCTATTTCATTATGCTCTTTAGATTGCATCAAAATGACTACTTGATCAGAGTAATCAGAAAGATAGCAATCTAAGAGTCCCATACTTACCTTTCCTTTAATAATTGGATGTCTGGCCATGGCACACAAATATTGAGATTTAAGTAGTATGCATTTTGTTTTATATCATGTTTCTTACCTTAAACATCTCTTTTAAGTTCCAAGACTTAGTATCTATGGTTCTCTCCAAGTGTCTCTTTTACACCTCTTCCTCTTTTATATGAATAGAAGAAATCACAAAACATTAGAATATAAATTTTAGTCCTCTTCATCTCTTCTTCATGTCCCCAAAGGACTAACCAAAGGAAACTTAACCACAACTATCCTTCTTATGATAAATAGGCAGAATAAAGAGAGATAAGTCAGAATGGAAAATCATATCTGACATGTTACCTATTATAGTTTATCTGGTGTCTCATGTTGACTCAACGCATCGAGTCTAATTGTCACATGCTGTCTTCCTCATCCTCTACTACCTGCAGTAGATGAGTCAATTTGTAATGCATGTCCATGTCCACGTCCTCCTGTTCCACTAAAATTTGGTCCTTGTGAACCTTTTTGAGTTTGCCTTGACTGTTGGGTTACTTCATTATTTCTTCTTGGACACTGCCACCTTACATGTCCTATCTATCCACATTTTTGGCAAGCTCGGGCCTCATGTTGTGACCTAGGAAAGCTTCTTATTAATACTAAAGGTACACTTGGAACTCCTGGTGGAGGTGAACTCTGACCTCTGACCCTACTTGTGACCACTGCATTGGTGTACTAAATGCTTGTTGTTCTAGTGGCACTAAAAGCTTTGGCTATTTAGAACCACCAAACAACTGTTCTTGTGACTGTGTTTCTCTATCACATACCTTTCTGTTCTCTGTACATATTCCATGAATGTGGTAAATCTCTCTCTACTTTCTAAAGTAATTGTCGAGGTAGACATCTTAACATCCAATCCTTTCTCAAAACGTTGGATCCTCTCAAAATGTGAGATCTTTTTGTCTAAGTATGTCTATGTAAATTACTTATTGACATATTTTTGACGAAATTCCTCCCAACCAACCTCTTCATTATTCCTTTTTACCTCTTATATGGCCCACCAGTGGCCATCACTACCCTTCAAAAGGTTCACAGCATGCTTGACTTTGTCAGCATCTGGGATACTAAGGATCTTGAAAACCTTTTCTAACTCAGTGAGTCATAGATTAGCATCTGTTGGGTCAGCTATTCCATCATATTCTATAGCTCCTACACAGAGTATCCATTCAAAGGTCTTACCATAACCCAAAATTTTGTATTGGGTACTGGTGTCCTAGGTTGTATTGCTAGTATCTAGTACACTATATGCATCATTATTGTCATAACTTGCCCAACCAGAGCATGAAAAGTAGGGTTTTCTACCATAGTCTGATCCAGCTGGAGATTCTCAGGAGCTTCTTCTTCTCTCACATGTTCCCTTGCACCTCCTCCTGGTGCAGCAACGTTGCTCTCAGCAACATGTTCCTCGTGTTATCGATACATCTTTAGGCTTTATCCTTTCTTCTGCATAAGCACAAGTCACTATTAGACATATTGTAGGACACTAGAATAGACATTTTGGAGCAACTAGGTTGTGTGGCGGGATGTTAGCTCGAAGGATCTCCCTAATCTTGGCATAGTACCACAATTTGTGGGTACTTTTAATAGATAGTTTGGCGCGATGCTACGCATGAAGGAGTGATTTGGAGATGACCTTTCCATCCCAATCTTTGTTGTTAAAACATGATGGTTCTTGTTTCTCATGCGCCTTGCTCAGCTTCTTGCTGATCTGTTGCTTGGGGTTCCTTATTTTGGGTGTTTTGCCCATTAAGAAACCTGGAGTTGGATAGCTGAGAAGGCCAGAAACTTCATCTCTGGCTACACGTTGGATTGCTAGTGTTTGTTCTATGTCAAGTTGCTTTTACTTTTTGTGGGTACGCTGAATGTATGTAATAGTGGCTTGTTGTAGTCTTCTTCTGGTTGGTCCGCCTGGACCTAGCTTGTCTATTTTTTTTGGTTTTCTTAGTTTTGTTTTTTCTCCTAGATAGCTTGTGGGTCCTCCTGCATGGGGATTTTGACCCTTAAATGAGCTCTTTATCTGTCTTTCGATCTAATGGGGTACTTAGTGGCCAAAGTTTTTGGTATTAATAGTAACACGCCTTTTTGACCGACCAAAAAAAAACAAGTCTTTACACCTGGGAAACTAGTTCAACATATTAGGGTCCCTAAAGATAAATCATATAGATGTCTAAGGCTACTATTGTCTAAAAGCATGCCATTTCGGACAATTCATATCAGCTCAAGCCAGGTCAGTATCATATGGATTTAGGAGTCCTCGTAAACCAAGCTAGTGGTGTGGAGGAAAATCTTGTCAGCCCCCAAACCCTGATCCTTTCTAGACACCTTTGCTTTCAACTTCATGTCTTAGTAGCTGCCTAAAGGCCAAACTAAACAACCTCAAGTTACTATGGTTACTCATGCATCTTTTAGTTGCAAGTATTTTAGGTATCTATTCATCATAATTCTAATGTGAAACTATAGGATCCTAAATCAACCCTTCATCATCTATTGATCAACTCTAGGGAAAACATGTCACTTAATGGTAAGGCAAGTATTCTAACTAGGGAGACAAAATTGAAATAGTCAGATTCTGACTACCATGGGCTCATATACTATGTTGTAAGGAGGCAGGATCACCCCCTTACTAAAGAAAAATTTGAAGAATAAAGCATTCATTCCAAACACCCTCAAAGGTATGCTGGAATAGGTGGAAAATTTCAAACTTCAATAAATGATATTCAAAACAACCAAAGTATAGCAGCAGAATAAAAATGTTGACTATATTCAATTTATCACAAGGTTATAAAAGAACATCATAATCTCCCACAAAGGGTTTACATGTATCACTCAACATAAGGATATAGTAGAGGGAAATCTAAACCATAATAAATTTGTCTCCAAGCTTTAACTCCTTGATATAGTACAAAACTTCATGCCTTATCATCCAAGTCCTTCACCTAGGGTTGGAAGCATACCCCAGCAAGAAGAGAAAATAGATGACATCAGCAAAGGCTGGTATGTGCATACTAAATAGGAAATTGAGCAATATATGGAATAAAGGACGTCAAATATAAAAGGCTTCCCATAGAAAGGATAAGGACCACCGAAATGGGTATCAAGAGAAAAGGAATTGAAATCATATGATAACAAAAGAATACTCGCCATTAATAAAACATAAAAATTGTGCCACACAAGCACATGTAAAGAATTAGGGCACACCCCATACCATCAACATGCATGCATGTGAGATAAACATAGCCCTAGAATGATATAAACATAAAGGAAGTCAAGTCTCACAAACTTGAAACCTGATAGAGAAAGGAATACTGACAATCTCCCAAATATATAAAACATGGGCCAAGAATCACACATCTTGCCCTGGGTATGAGGTTCCTTTCCATCCCAAAAGAGTAGGAAATATCTCATCTTCTCAGCAGGAAATAACACATCTGCCATAAAAACCAATGCAATTACACTACTCTAGTGCTAATGAATCACATAGCATGTTAAATGTAGAGGCAAGTAGAAATTATAGTCTAAATATATAAACTAGTCACCACATAAGTGACCAACATATATATCCACCTCATAAGTGGGCAAAAGACATCACATGTCATCTTTTAGAGTTCCATCATGAACAAAGCATAAGATAAGAGTTCAAAAGAATATCCATGATCACATGATCAATATCAAATAAGGTAGTTCACATGAACCATGATTTTCAAAAGAAAAGACATTGTGTATAGGCTAATGTCCATAGGACAAAGAGAATGAATAAGCATAGGTGAATTGCTCAACATAGAAGAATAGGGGATACATCATACCTCAACTTTAGAGTCTAAACAGTCCAAGCTAGTCCTAGATCCAAACTTAGTCCTCCAAAGAACCTCTAGGGAAGGTAGACATGTATAATAAATAAGGTTCCCAATCTTAGAGAGGTTGGTTTCTCCAACAAAGCTCCTATCTCGAGCAAGAAGCACCTTCTCCACTTTAGAGGTGAAAAACCCTAACAAAAGAACATGGAGATGAGGTGTTTATGGGTTCTAGGTGCGGTTTCACCATGAAAGGTCATGGTTATAGCCTGGAGGAAGGTGGAAGGAAGACTAACAACATAGAAATAGGGAAGGAAAGGAGGATATTTACTAGTTTTGTTCAAAATCACCAAGGAGGAAATTAAGAATTTCTAAATAGAGAAATATGGAACCCTAGGAGCCTTCTTCACCAAGGTAGGCACCTCGTTTTATTTTGGAACTGCACCTTTGTGGAAAAATAGAGTAGGATTGATTCTCTAAGCTAGAGGAAAGAAAGGAGAGAAAGAGTTTTTGAATGGGAGTTGGGAAGGGGTAGATATGGCTATATAAAGGAAGAGGTCAAGTATGAGGTGTCTATGAGACTTTCCATGTGTCATGTATAAGGGTGTCCATGGACATGCAAGACTTTATGGATAAGGAAGAATTCAAGAACAAGATGTCAAGTTACTTTCCATGTGTCCAATGCTAAGGGTGCCTATGGACATGCAAACCTTTATGGATAAGGAAGAAGTCAAGCATGAGGTGTCCAGGGAGCTTTCCATGTTTCCTTAGCCTAGGGATTTCATGGCCATGCAAGAGGACAGATAATAGAGGATTCTTGAATATCAAATGTAAGTTTATGGACACTTATAGGCCATCCCAAACGACCTCCAATCAAAGAAATAACCCCATTGCTTGATAGCTTCTAAAGATAAGCTCATTTATAAAGAGAGTAATCCCTAAAATGTCCTTGGAAAGAAACACCTTCAAACCAAGGTTCAACTAGGTGCCCCATGGTTCAAAATCTCAATAATGTTAAGGTAATATATAAGGATTATAATTCATGTGACAATTTGCAAATAAAACCTCCCTATTGGGTGAATTGCAAAAAAGTCCAAAATGTACCTAAATTGCATAACTTGCACAAACAACATCCAAATTGGACCAAACTTCATCCACAAGTTATCTATAATGTGTTTAATATGAATTTGCCATTATTTCCATATTTTGAAGTTATATAATCACATTATTCATTACTTATGCCTTTTACTCATTTTCTCTCTCCTAAACTTATCCTAATATTTCAAGGTTGTCCAAATTAGATGAAATTTGACATGTAGGCTAATTTTGATATGTAGATTATGAAATTGAAGTTTGTTTCAATTTTTTAGGCTTATTTTTATGAGATATAGTATACGGTTCATTAACATCCCATTGTCTAAATTATTCATCCAATTACGTGCCTTATCTTCATATAAATACCAAAATGAGTTATGTTGCATATTTTATGTATCCATTGTTAACCTAAAACTAACGTGAAAACATTAGGCTACATTAGGGTGATAAATTCATGTATTAGATCGTTAGGATCATACTAAACATCTATTTAGGTCTAACCTTCAACCTTGTTTGGCTAAGTCCAAAATTTTCAACTTCTAAGGTAGGGTCCGAGATCTAGTATGTTACACATGTGTCTTCCTCCACCCCATGGTTATGTCTCAACACCTAAACTAAGGTTGTGTCCTTCTAACTCAACTTCTGCATATACCTATCTAGGATCAAAGTTGGACCTTCAACATAAGAAATATCCTCATTCAACTCAACTTCCACTTGTTGTATCATCTACTATGCATTGGGGTGACACTTTCTCAACATGGAAACATGGAAAAACATTACAACCTTTGCAACTCTAGCCGTAACTCCAGTTTGTATGCCACCTTTCCAACTCATTCCAAGATAGGGTAAGGTCCCATAAACCTAGGAGCCACCTTACCCTTCTTACCAAACCTCATCACACCTTTCCAAGGGAAAACCTTGAGATACATGTTGTCTCCAACTTAGAACTCTAATGGTCTATGATGGTTATTGACATATGACTTATGTTTATTTTCAACTACCTTTACCTATCATTAGATCACTTTGATCTTATTTGTAGTCTGATGTACTAACTCAAGACCCAAAAGTTGATACTCACTTGCTTCATACCAACAAAGAGGTGACCTGCATCGCCTACCTTACAAAGCCTTGTATAGTGACATGTCTATGATCCTATGGTAGTTGTTTTTGTAGGAAAACTCAATCAGACTCAGGTGAACATCCTAGATTCCAAGAAATGGAAGAATGCATGCTCTCAAAATATCCTCTAATGTCTAATGGCCCTCTATAACTGGCCATCTATTTGGGGGTGAAAGGTTGTATTGAACATCAATTGTGTCCCCAATGTTGTATGTAAACATTCCCAAAACCTACTTGTAAATGGAAGACCTCTACTAGACACTATGGCAATTGGTATGCCATGCTGACATACTATCTCATTAATGTAGACAAGTTCCAAGTTCTCAGATGTATAGATTGTCTTGACTAGAAGAAAGTAAGCTAACTTGGTCAACCGATCAATGATCACTCAAATGGAATCATGACCTTTGGCTATCCTTACAAGGCCAACCAAAAAGTTTATGGTTATGTGATCCCATTCCCACTGTGAAATTGGAAAAGGTTTTAATGTTCCTACAGGCTTTAGATGCTCTGCCTTGACCTATTGAGAAATTCTATGCTTGGCCACAAACTCTACCACATCATGCTTCAAACCTGACCAGCAATATAAATACATTAGATTATGATACATCTTTGTACTACCAGGATGCATCGCATACATTGAGGAGTGATCCTCCTCAAGTACCATCTCCCTTAAACCATCAACATCTAAAACCATTGTTCGGTTGTGAAAGAACATTGTACTATCATCTAACTCATGAAATAGATCGTGTTTCTAGCTGCCAAACTCTAATATGATGTTCAATATCATGGTATCATCCTTTTATGCATTTTTTATCTATTGCATCGATGTTGGCTTGACCTATAGCTGTGCCAAAAATCCTGCCAACAGATATACTTCCAACTACACATTCATTTGCCGAAGTGACACTAGCATGTCCTGTTTGTGACATGCTATGGAGTTCAACTTTGATTTATTTGTTGATGATGACAAAGATGACTTCCTTCTCAGTGCATCAGCCACCACAATCAGCTTCCTTGGATGATATTCTATCATGCAGTCATAGTCCTTGATCAGCTCCATCCACCTTCTTTGCCTCATGTTCAACTCCTAAAGATTTTTGTGATTTGTGAAGATTTGACACATTTCCCCATATAGATAGTACCTCAAAATATTCAAGGAAAGAACTAAAATGGCTAAATCTAGGTCATGAGTTGGATAGTTTTCCTTGTGTTTCTTAAGCTGTTGAGAAGAAAAACAAATTGTGTTCTTGTCCTGCATCATAATGCATCCCAACCCATTCTTTGAAGCATCACAGAAAATAATGAAGCTTTTGCGTTGATTTGGAAACACTAAAGAGAACTCATCAACTTCTCCTTTATCAATAACAAGAACGCTGACACTTGTCATCCCAAAAAAAAGAGCACCCTTCTTAGTCACTCTAGTTAAAGGTAGCACAATGGCACTAAATTTCTTAACAAACCTTCTATAATAACCGGCTAGACCCAGGAAGCTTCAAACCTCAGTCGGTGTATTGGGCTACTCCCACTCCAACACGGATTCCTTCTTCTTAGGGTCCACACAAACACCTCTTGTTGAGATGACATAACCAAAGAAAGACACCTCAATCAGCCAAAACTCACACTTATTGAACTTCGCATACAACTGATGTTGTCACAACAACTCCAACACTTGACAAAGTTGTTGTTCATGCTACTGACTATCCCCAAAGTACATCAAGATATCATCTATTAACACAACTATGAATTGATCAAGATACAGTCTGAACACTCTGTTCAACAAGCCTATAAATGTTGTCAGTGCATTGGTTAGCCCAGACAACATAACCACAAACTTATAATGACCATACCTAGTCCTTCTAGAATAATAAAAGGCTTCTTATGAGATTAGTAAAACAATTACAGAGGCCACTCTTTTATAGGACAAGAGAGTAAAGCATAAAGCAGAGTTAAGAAATATGGGATAAAACAAAAGAGGCTAATAGACAAGACAAGTCTAAAGCCCATAACACAATAATAAAAATAAACCTAGTAAATATATATACTAATAATACCCCTCATGTTGGAGCATAGACATCAATCATGTGTAGCTTGTCCATCAGAGTAGTAAATCTGGTCTTCAAAAGAGTTTTCGTGAAGATGTCTGCAACTTGATCAGAAGTATGTATATAAGGTGTAGAGATCTGACTAGAAAAGACAGCTTCTCGCACAAAGTGGAAATCAACCTCAATATGTTTAGTTCATTCATGGAATGTGGGATTGCTGGCAATAAAGATGGCTGCTTTGTTGTCATGGTGCATTGGAATAGGTTTAGAATTAGAAACACCAAAATCATTCAGAAGTCCTCATAGCCAGAAGAGTTCACATGTAGTACGAGCCATCGCTCAATACTCGACTTCAGCACTAGAACGAGCAACTAATGTTTGCTTCTTGCTTCTCTAGGTGTCTAGGTTACCACCTATAAAAGTGAAGTACCTAGATGTAGATCTGCGATCTATCTTGCTTCCAACATAGTCAGAATTAGAATAGCCAATAAGATTATAGTGCCCATGTTTCTTGTAATGCATGCCTTTTCCAGGAGAACTTTTTATACTTCTGAATATGGCATATAATGTCCCAGTGGCATTGTCTAGGCCTATCTAGATATCTACTAACCAATCCAACAACAGACGTGATATCAGCCCTAGTGATAGTCATATATATAATTTTCCCTACATTCATCAATACTGATTATGGTCAGGGTAAGGAGGAGAATTCTTGTCATCCCATTTGGTAATGGGATCCAAGGGAGTAACAATAGGCTTGGCCCCAAGCATTATTGTTTTATATAGGAGATCCATAACATACTTTTACCGAGACAAGCATAGATAAGAGGATTACTAAGAAACATCAATACCCAAAAAATACCTCAATTTGCCTAAATATTTGGTAACAAAGTGTTTTTCCAAGTAGTTTTTGGTGGCCTAGATTCCTGTAAAGTCACTACTAGATAATACAATGTCCTCAACATAGACAATCAGGATTACAAGACCATAAGTAGTTTTCTTAACAAACACAGAATGATATGACTGAGAATGACAAAAATCAAACTGTGAAGAATGGAGCTCAGCTTGTCAAACCAGGCTTGGAGACTTTACTTAAGTCCATAAATTGACTTGAGAATGTGACATACTTTGGACGACCCCCCCATCACAAATCTAGGAGGCTGCTCCATGTATACCTCCTCATGCATATTTCCATATAGGAAAGCATTTTTCACATCTAATTGAAATAAAGGCCAGTCAAAATTTACGGCCACAGAAATAAGTACACGAATCGAGTTTACGCGAGTGACAGGAGAGAAGGTTTCAAAGTAATCTAATACATATGTTTGAGTGTATCCTTTGGCTACAAGATGAGCTTTGAGTCACTCAATAGTTCTATCAAGATGATATTTGACTGTAAAATCCATCGGCAGCCAACTGGTGAACAATCAGTAGGTGCATCAACCAACTTCTAAGTATGTCGATCAGTATGAACCTGCATTTTAGATTCCTTATCTTGACACCATGCAGTATGCTAAAGATCTTGGGTAGCATTTTTAGGAATAGAAACATCATATAGAGAAGAAGTGAAGTTTGCAAAATTAGTTCCCAAGTTAGTAGTAGTATAGAAATTCCCAATGGGATGTTGATTGCAAGACTGAGTCCCTTTGCATAAATTTATAGGAATATCCAAGTTAGAAAATACCTAAAGCGGAGGTGGATTTTCTGACAAGGATGGAGTACTTTGAGGGGCCATGGAGGGATTTGGAGGTTTTGGTCTTCTTTGATAAACCTTCAGTGGAGGAACAGGTGCAACAATTATATCTGTTAGAGTAGTATTATCAATGGGAGGTAAAGGAGTATCTGCTAGTAAATCAGATTTTAGTGTTGAGCTGGAAGAAGAATAGAAATATGCACTCAAAAATGACTATATAAATAGAAATTATCCACTTCTTTGTGATCAGATAATAATGTCGGTACCCTTTGGTGTCCTAGAGTAACCCAAGAGAACATATTTGGTAGCACGTGGATCCAATTTCATTAGGCCAGGGTGCAAATTTTTCCAAAAATAGGTACTTTCAAAAATTCAAGGAGGCAGAATAAATAGAGGTGCACCAAGATAAGAATTTGATATGGCACTAAATTTTCAAGAATAGAATAGGGTATGCGGTTAGTGAAATAACACACATTGGAAATTACTTCTGGCCAGAAACATTGGGTGACATGATAGTGGAAAGAAGAGTGCAGGCAACCTCAAGAAGAAGACGATTCTTGCATTCGGAAACTCTATTATGTTGAGGTGTGTATGCACAAGATCTTTGGTGAATGGTAGTCATTTTTCGATAGAAATGAGTGACTAAGGTTTGCATGAATTCAAGAGCATTATCAGTATGAAATATTATTATAGTTTTATCAAACTGGGTATGAATCTCAGAAAAAAAAGTATCTGATAGTATCATTCATATGTGATCTATCTTTCAGCAAAAATAACCAGGTAGTTCTGCAGAAATCATCAATAAAACTCACAAAGTACCAAAAACTAGAAATGTTAGAAACAGAACATGGGCCCCAAATGTCAGCATGTGCTATATCAAATGGTTTTTTTGAGCCAATACAAGTTTTTCTGGTAAAAGTATATCTAGTCTATTTGCCAAACTGGCATGTTTCATAGTGAAAAGATGAATCAAAAATATCAAGTAGTATGTTCTTCATCTTATCCTATGAAGGTGTCCCAAACGATAGTGCCACTGGAAGCTGGCCACAGAAGTAGTCAGTATAACAGTAGTCTTCAGGGTGTCTAGGTAGTATAAGTTGTCTGGTTCCTCATGTTCTGAACCAATCTTCATCATTGTGTGTAGATCCTAAATGATAACACCATTCGGGTCAAAAGTTATGGAGCATTGTAGGCTCTTAATAGTTCTACTCACATATAATAAATTTATAAGGAATTTAGGAAGATATAGTGCCGAACACAATAAAAGATGACATGGAGTGTAGATATTTCCAATTCCAAAAATGGGTGTTTGAGAACCATCAACAAGAGTAATAGGAAAATAGCAGAAGTTTTATGTAGTTTAGAAAATAAATTATGATTGCCAATAATATAGGAGGTTGCATCAGAGTCAATCACCCACATATTTTTACTTGATTGTGCCAAGAGAGAAGAATTGCCTTAAGAAGAGGCCTTGATAGAGGAAGCCAGTCATGCTTGGAGAAAATTCTCAAAATTAGATCTGATCCATTCAATAGAAGATGGGGCAGACAAGGATGCAGTAGGGTCAGGTTGTTCTGACGTAACTTGATTTTCCCAAGTAGGTTTGCCATGTTTGATCTAGCAGTAGTCTTTAGTATGATTCATTCATTTGCAAAAGTTGAAGTAGTGTTGTTCAGTAGATGAAGACTTGGAACTATACCAATACGATCCATGACCATGTCCTATAGTAGAGCATGCTCAAACACACCCACGACCGCAGCCACAACCACGAAATGAACACCAGACCAAATAGCAAGGGCTTCTCCATCAGAGGAATTAGGAGAAACTTGAGAGACAGAATGTAAGCATTTTATGCATTTCACAACATCTCTCAAGGTAGGTAGAGGGTCACTAGATAGGATCTAATAAAAAAAACTATCAAAGGAGTGTGGTAACCCAACAAGAAACTAAACAAGATGAAGCTCGTTGTGCAGTCATTGGATTTCCTAAATATCAGTCATGAGCGGGTGGTAGATCTATAATTCATCCTAGAGTGTGCATCACTGATTATAATAGTCTTCATAGAATCAGTATTAGTTTACTCCTTCTTGTCCTAGTGTTTGAAGATTTCCAACACTTTTTTCAGATTTTGCTTGTGAGAGTACACATGGGAAAGTTGATCCCACATGTCCTTAGTCGTTCACAATCATAGAAGAGATTGGCTGATTTTAGGTTCATCATTGTTGACCATTTAGGTCATAACACCAGAGTTGTCTTTTATCCATAGATCAAATGATTGCTTTGTTTTTTCATCAGTAGTTGCAACAGGAGCAGCCATGCTAGTAGTAGAGTGATGGGAGTACCATCCTTGAGCCTTAACATAAAGCTCAAAAGAAGCCACCCAGGTGTGATAGTTGGAACCATCCAACTTGATAGTAGTGACACACAAATTCTAAAGCATATCGGTGGATTCCATGAGTCACTTAGTATGCAAGATGCAATATCAGGTAGGAGCAAAACGCAGGAGCAGCAGGAAGGAGGTAGACATAGTAGTTAGTAGAAAAGAGCAGTAGAAACCCAACACATGGATAGAGGTACTGATGAAGCAAGAGCTAGTAATACCCAAATGGGGGCAGAAGATAGCAGTAGGAGATCTGAAGCATCATATCTTAGAAACCCAAGTAGGGGCAATATAAGATGCATAAAAAGCTATGCCAACATGGAGGAAGAATTAATCTAAAATCGGGCATAGGCAGGTAGAGAGAAAAAACCAATTAACACGTCAACATGTTATAATTAGAAAGTTGTCAGAGACTTTCAAAGAATAGGAGATAAGAAAAGGAGTGATCGTGGTGTCTAGATAGAGGTATAGATGGCTAATGGAGGAGGGAGTGGTGGTGTGTTAGAGGGGAGGAAGGAGAGGTAGCAAGAGAGGGTTGTTTTTTGGAGGTGAAGGTGGTGGCAGGTGGTTGTTTGAAGGTGGGTGGCGACAGGATGGGTGGAGCAGGAGGGGGCTGGTGGTGGGGTTAGGGGAGGGGATGGGGGTGGCGGCGGGATGGCGGGATAAGGAGGGAGTGATGGTAGTGGTGGGATGGAAGGGGTAGGTGTTGGGAAGGGAGAGAAGGAGCCAGGGGTGGGCGGCGGTGCCATCGGGGGGAGGGGGTGGCGACAATAAGGGTGGAGGAAAAAGGTAGGGGTGGCGGCTAGATAGGTTTTATAGACGAATGGTTTAGGGTTAGGGTAGGAAGGCCTTAAGGAGGACCAGGTTTCTCTGATACCATCTATAATAAAATGCTTCCTACTAGATGATTAAATAACTGTAGAGGTCTCTCCTTTTATAAGATAAGAGAGTAAAGCATAAAGTAGAGATAAATAATATGGGATAAAAGAAAAGAGGCTCATAGACAAGACAAGTCTAAAGCCCGTAACACAATAATAAAAATAAACCCAGTAAAATTTATATACTAATAGTCCTAAAAGAAATTTTAGGTATGTCATCTACCTTGATCCTCAATTGGTGATATCCTCATCTCACGTATATCTTAAAAAATAGTAGCACCTCTCAACTGATTAAACAAATCATCAATCCTTGGCCACAGGTACTTGTTCTTAATTGTAACCTTGTTCAACTGCCAATAGCCTATGCAAAGCCTCATAGAACCATCCTTCTTCTTCACAAATAGGATTGGAGCACCCCAAGGGGAAGTGCTTGGTCATATAAAACCTATCTCCAACAATTCCTACAACCACTTCTTCAACTCCTTCATCTTAATTTGTGCCATTCTATAGGCTTCCTATTCTATGGGTTGTGTTCCAGGTACTAGATTGATCTCAAAATCAATCTCTCTAAGTGGTGGAACACTAAAGAACTCATTCAGGAAAACATCCTCAAACTCAAACACCACAGGTACATCCTGGATACTAGGACTCATCACCTTGGTATCCACTACATGATCTAAGAAATCTTCACATCCTTGTCTCATCAACTTCTTTGCCATGACATCTAACATAATACTATACTAGGAAGAATCTTCCTATCTCCTTGGAAAACCCAAGAGGCAACCCCATCATAGATCGTCGTAAGTTTGGAACTAAAATCCAAAACAATCTTATACTTTTCCAAGGTATCCATCCCTAGGATCACATCGAATCCATGCATATCAAGTGGCATGAGATCCACAAAAAAGTTGCATCGCGAGAAGGAAAGAACACAAGATGGACATACCTCCCACAACACAAAGAACCAACCAAATGGGTTTCTAACAAGAGGCTATTAGTTATACTACAAACATGCAAGTTACTACTATTTATCACCTCTATAGTGGTAAATGAGTGTGCCACACATGGGTCTAATTAAAATAGATACAAATGTAGTAGTCAGAATGAAAAGTTCCATCTAACCTATCATGGCCAAAGGTGACCACTCCTTCTAGCTGACTCATGGTATAAAATCTAGACATCACATGTTTTCATCCTCAACCTCTACTAGTTGGTCCTGATGACCCTACATGTGATGTCTGCCCATGACCTTTACCACCACCACTGCTAAACTGTTGTTTCTATGAACCATGTTGGCTCTACCTAGGCTACTACAAAACCTCCTGATATTGCATATGGCACGACCATGTCACATGCTCAACTTGTCCGCACTTGAATCATGTCTATGTGTCATACTGAAGCCTAGACATCCCTATTACCAACATTGACCCAGAACTATTCTTCCCAACTAGAGGAAAACTACAACCTCTCCCTTTTCTAGGAGACCATTGTAACTGTACTTGTGCCCTTGGCTCAGAATTGCTGATCTATATGGTGAAAGCTGATACTATGGTGAAGAGGACCTCGACTTCTTGAATATACTAGATGATTTCCATTTGAATTTGGTAGATCTCTTCCCTGTGTTGTCTTCTCACTTCACCATCATTAACCTCTCTATCCTCCTCACAGATTCCACAAAGGTGGAAAACTTCTCCCAGTTTTCCAAAGTGGATGTTGTTGTTGACAACTAGGTGTTCAAACCTTTCTCTAACCTTCTCATCATCTCCTTCGTGGCTGCCATATGAGGACAAATTCTCAAAAACTCCATGAACTTTGCCTCATACTCATTGATCGACAATGATGCCTAGCGCAACCGTTCATACTGAGCCATCTTCTCCTCCAGATACCTCTTGGGAAAGTAATGGCTGACAAACTCTCGCCAAAACTCCTCCCAACTTATCGTCTCTCCAGATCTCTTATCCTCCTCAATGGCCCACCTATGGCCAACACTACCCTTCAGAAGGTAGCTTGTGTGCTTAACCTTGTCCTTCTTTGGGATGTTCAGAATTATGAATGCCTTCTTCAGTTATAGGCACATATATACATTGATTGGGTCAGTTGTGCCCTCATACTCTATTGACCCTACCCATTTCATCCTCTCAAAGGTCTTACTTGGAACCCGAGATTCCACATTGGGAACATACACCCTTGATTAAGGTGTAGGCTCCCTATCTTCCAAATGCATAATCATCTCCATAAGTTGTCCAAACATAGACTAAAAAGTTGGATCAATCATGATTAAAGGGTCAAATGGAGGTGATATGGGTTGTTCTGGACCCATCTTAGGTACTCTTACTCAATCTCCCAGCCTCCGACCTTCACCTCTGATCACCACAAAGATACTCTTTGTATGCTCTTCACATTCTCCAGACATATCTACATAACCATAAAACATGGTCAGATATGTTGGATCATGTAAGAACAAACACAACAACCTAATTCCTGTGTCCCAGTAGACTCACTAAACTCTAAGCTCTAATACCAACCAAACTGTGGCAACTTGTCATGCTAAATGATATTACTCAAAGCCAAAATAGGATTGAACACTAAATGAATTGTATTATAGGAAGATGCATTATTAAACCCAAATTAAAATTCTTAAATATTTCCAAGAATATTTACATAACGATCCAACATCTAGCATAAATGCATCACTATACCATGTATCGTTACATCTATTATGTGGTTTCAATCACAACCTATTATACAAAATATATTGTCCACATATTTACACATGTAAAAATACACTACCAAAATCTTGAGTCGATGTACATCATCTACAAAACTTCCCCTCCCGGACCTAAGAGTATAAGGACGACTCTAGGGCTAACTAAAAAACCCACCAACTTTTTTTCTTTACACATCTCTAAACTACTCATCCTCACTACCATGGGACTGACAATGTTGTTGGTGATCACCTGAAAAAGTGTGGTGACCCACAAGGTGAGACCCATGTCCTAGCGAGATATAACACTCAAAAACATCTTTTTCTTATAGAATATTATGTAATTTAAACATTTAAAATAGACAATATTATAGAGTTGAAATATTACTATAATTTACACAAAAGATCAGGCAAAGCAAGAATCAAAAGTACAATTGATTTCTCTTACCACATTATAAATCATCTACATAACTAAAACAATCCATGCAAAGATCATTATCTAATGTGAGTGGCCAAGTAACCCTAATAGATATGCTACACAATTGGATTACGTATTTCATTCAGTCATGGGTAATTTGTGGCATACCACACAAATTACTAGCTGACCGCTATGACGTTGCAATCAGTCTTGTACATGATCAAGGGTAAATCTATATATATGAGACACGACCTTGACCACTCTCCAAAAAACTTTGAGATTATGGTAACAAGGATATACTCTCCTTGTACGTGCATATACTCAACAATATACAACTCCTAGTTCCTTTCCAGGGATATTCATTTTACTATCCAGTAGTCATAACACTTAGATAAATCTATGGTCATAGGGCAGTATATGAATAGGGTTTCACTTGATTAATTAAGCCAGCTGAGTGTTTTTAGACTGCATCAACCAAGTTACATACAAACTACAAATTTGTTCTTATAAATTAGTTATACATGATGATTGCATAAGATAAAATGTATGACATATGTTCCTTATTACTTCATCATGATATACTTGTCCATTGTTATCCATAAAGAAGACAAAACCTCCAATTAGGGCTTAAAATAGCCCAAAAAGCCATTTACACCAAAATAGCAATACTTCATATAGGAACATCATTATCATCCAAAATTTTGTAGAAGGTTCAACATGTCTTCAATGAAATTTTTACTTCCATGCTTAGCGTAAGTGTTCATTAGTCGTAGAAATTGGGACATTTTCCAAGAGTGGCATAAAAGAGTTACTTTAGCATTATGAATTTTTCCAATTATTATTCCAACATCATTAGCAGATACAAGGACTAAAACCATCGGTTCTTATACTAAGTTGGAACCATCAATTCTTAAACTAAGTTAAAATCATCAGTTCTTACACTATGTTAAACCATCCGATCTTACACTCAATAAAACCATTGGTTTGTACAATAATTTAAAACCATTGGTTCTTACACTAAATAAAAACCATCTGTTCTTACAGTAAGTTAAACCATTGGGTCTTACACTCAGTAAAACCATCAGTTCTTACACTAAGTTAAAACCATCGGTTCAGAAACCAAGTAAAGCCATTTTTTCTAACTTTCCAAGTTGAGTCCAAGATAGCTCCTTACAAAGGAAGAAAATTTCATAAGTTCCGAAGGTAGTTTAACAACACTCATAACTACCGAACATATGTTCAAACAGTGCAAAAAAGACCATCTTTGTTCATATTACCAAGTTTCTAGAGCAAGATCTACATATAACAAGTTAATAGTAGGTAAAAATGGGTTAAAAGTTATGTTACTCATATGAAAGATGAAGAAGAACGTCCAAACAACAAGATATCTCAAAGAACAGAAAGTAAAACCCTAGCTTTGCACTTCCAAGGCTCCAAGGTAGCTCCAATCTTCAAGAACTAGGTAGATCTAGAGAAAAAGAGAGAGATGAAAAGGGGGTTCTTCAACCTCATGTACAAGTTTCCCTCAAGAATACCATGGTTCCACCAATGGAAGAAGAGAGAAGAAAGAGAACAACAAGAAATGAGGTTTGGGAAGAAGACCTAACTTGTATAAAGCAAGAAGCTAGGTCCAATCAATCCTATAAGGGTTTGATCCATGATATAGCCAAGCTTCATCCCCGAGAAGCTCCTAGTTCACCAACCGATGGGCTCAGACCGCTCCAGTAGAAAGAACAAGTGTGGGGGGTCAAAAGGTTCATTTGAAGGAGAGTGGAAGAGTATATATAGCTAGGATGAGAGAGAAAAGTAGTCAAAGGTCGACAACTGCCTTGCCATCTATCAACAACCTAGGTCTCCTATTTCATGCACTAACAAAACATCCATCAATTTTTCTCCCAGGAGGACCTTTGGTTTTTGCATTTTTGGAACCATCAAGTTGCATCTCCAGGAAGACTATCTATTTGCAAGCTAGTCTCTCCATCGGTTTGCAAACCAAGAAGCACCATTAGTTTCCATGCTACAAGGAGAACTATCAGTTCTTAGGCCATCAACAAGAGCTATCAACTCTCAGACCAAAAAGGAGGATCATAAGTTCTCAAACTACAAGGGAACACCATCGAATCCTCAGACTATAAGGAGAACCATCAGCTCTTAGGCCCTTAGGTGAGAAACCATATGTTTCCAACCTTGAAGGAAAAAGAAACAAACATCTGATGGTGCATCCAAGCATAAAAAGGTGCAACCACATCAAACATATTAATAAGAGTACTCGTGAAGCACAACATACATGTGTTAAAATTACAAGTATATCCCTAGAAAAGAGAAATTGCATTAAGGTCCACAAGGAGAATAAATTTGCAAAACTTAAGAAAACTGTCTAATTTGGACCACATTGATACATGTCTTTATTAGCTGATATTTAAACAAAGATAATGTTTAATAAAGGAACTAAGAACTCAACTAAATTTAAAAAGAATGGTACCAGGTCAGGGTTCTTACATTATAAGTATTTGTGTTGTCTATTATTAACATGAGGTTAAAAAATGAAATTGTTGTAACTAAATGTAAAATATTAAGTTGTGCAAATTGGTGATATGTATACATATTATATATATGTATATGTATGTATATATATATATTAACTTCAATTAATTGAGTGACCCACATGAGCCGGTGCAACCCATGAAATCTACTAACTAAATGGGTGGGTATGGGTTTGTATGATTTTAAGTAGGTGTAATATTTAATCATTCAAACTCAAGTTAAAGGGGTTGAACCGTGGGTGCCTACATATTTGACCCATTTTGAAAGGTCTCATATTTTGATGGATATTGGTGACTAGTTATATATCTATAGGATTTTTTATATGTCTTTGGTAAGTTTATCATTAATTATATGTTTGAAATATGAAAAATGTTTCACTGTAAAATTATCTGCTGAAACATAAAGTATGATTGTAAATGTCTTGAAATGATCGAGCTTAAATAAATGATATATTCCTAACCTAACATGTGTTTTGAATATTAGTAATGATTTCATTTTAAAATGTTATTAATGTGAATGGCATTTAGTATATTCACTCTTCATCTTGAATGATATGAGTAGATTAAAATAAGTCCATGTTTCTCATAGATTTTGCAAGTTGCATGAACCATCTATTTCTGATAATGTTTTATTTGATTTATTATTATGTACTCAGTAAGATATGAGATTTAAAACATGGCCTCTAAAATTTCATGTTATTTTCACATTGTGAGATAATCAATATATTTTTATTTTTTTGTGAATCATGCATTTTCCAGGTGACATATGAACTTAACCTAAATATTTTTAATTTTTCATCATCATAAAGATGTAATAATACGATGAATATTCTTACATGCTAAATGAATGACATTAAGGTTCTAAAACAATGAATATATCCTTTATCTATCTCCAAAATGAGGGATTGGGTGAAAACATACCCAATCAATCATCAAATGGACATGACAAGTTGGGTTTGCATTTATTTAGAAAGATTGGTGACAACATGATTCTAGGTGTGCTAGATCATGCTTAATTGTAACATACTATATTTTAGTGTGAAATAAGTTATTTGATATATTGCATAAGTTCACATCATGACAATCTAAATTGTAATTGTCGTGTAGTTTGAACCTTAGTTGAACATTTCTCTGATATTGTGCAAAGAAATATGTCAATTGGTTGAATCTAGTTAGATCAAGACCCACTGTAGGCTAGCTTGACCCAATTGAGAGTCATTAGTTTTGCAATAAATCAAATAAATAGTAAGTAATAATAATTTTTGAAATTCCATTTGAAATATTAATGGAGTTAATTAAATGAGGAAAACTGATCCAAGATTAATGTGAGTTTATATTTAATAAAATACTATACACTAGCCTAAAGATATTTTACATTCAACTCTGAAGGAGTCAAAATGGACTATCGAAAATTTATGTATAAATGTATCAGATCAAATGTGAACCATCCATCTTTTAGACCCAACTAATCATAGTAATGCACACGAGAGGAGGGACAACAAAGCTTAGTAGTGTCATCTTCCTTGCCCCTACAGGAAGTTGGGTACCCTTGAGGAGGATGTTCTTCGTCCTCTCTCCACCTCATCTCCTTGTTAGGCATTTTCCTTACTCAATCTCTCCCCTCTTGACCTATCTAATTCATGAATGTAAAACTTTGTAATGTGACAATATTCTAGGGAATGAAAAACTTGTGAGGATCTCAGACAAACCTTACACAACCTTATGTAGAGTTAAGAATGGCAAGGGCTTCTCTAAATCTCCACAAACAAAACATTCAACTCAATTGCCCCTATATAAGGCTCCCCACACATGGTAGATAACCAACTTGTCCTAAAAAAAATTTAAATTGACCACCTATATGTGTGTCTCCCCACTGAAACTCATAATTCTATCCACATTTTTAGCACCATAGAGGACCTTCTCAACCTTTCATTTCACCTTGATACCCCCTAGAATTTTTGATACTAGTTCTACCTCTATCTCGGACGAGCTTGACCTTCGTAGGGTACTTCACACAACCAAAATACCTACTGCCATTTCCAAAACTTTCCACCACATCCTAGCCACCTTTCCAACCCAAGGACCCTATTTCCTCTTCCCCCTCATGGAGCAACTTAAATTGTGCTCCAAATCATTAGCAAGCATCCTATATCATATTGTTGTCATCTAACCTCCTTACAAATTAAATCATGATTGACTTAAACTACAAAGGCCACCACATGACCGTGATAGCCACAACCTGAGCTCCTTGTGCCCTTGAAGTTCACCATCTACTTGCTTTGAACAAACATCTAATGAACATAGTTCATGCTACTATTTATGCCCCAATCTGATGCATTTAGTGACTTAGATTTCATACTTTGGATACATAATTAGATTTTAATTGATTAAATAGGTTAATGAATATATTTATTGTCAAATATACAAATTGATGGTGTTTTAATGTAGATATATGAATTTTGGTCCATATGGAAATAAGTTTATCCTCACCAAGATAAAGAAAGCTTGACTCTTTCCTTCACAAGTAGCTACATGGCATGCACCCTGAGGTGCACGACATGTGCTCACCTAGGAGCTTCTACGAATCCACAAAGTTAGCTACACATCATGCACACTCACAAGCACAGAATGTATGATCCTAGAAGTTTCCTTCAACAATAATTGCAATGTGCACAACACCCACCACTTGTTCACAACATGCACTGTCACACTAGAAATACTTCTAGAGATTGCATGCATGATGTGCTTGTCTAATGACGTGGTGTGCAAACTTATTGGTAAGAATACCCCACAGTTCCCTACATGACATGAACCTTCAACTAGGTAGTGCTAAATACTTTTCCAGCTTGATCTTGGCAACTACTAAGGTGCACAATGTGTCTGATCATGTGCATGACATGAACCCTTATATAAGTGAAAACACATATAGAATGAGAATGTTTTTGTTTAAGTGTATCTCTCAATCTTATATTCGAACTTAGGAAAATGAAAGAAGGTGACCTCAAAGATGAAGAAGCTAAAAGGAAAAACTAAGAAGGACTTGGAAATTAATATCGCCCTCTCCAAGCTCTAGAAGTACCTAGAATATCCCCATTGTAGATGATAGCTCCTTTACAATACATGTATCTCATTTTCCCTTCTTACTTCTATTTTCTTCTTATAGCTCCATGAATTCTCTTAAATGTGTAACATTCACCTTTGTTGGGGCATTGATTATCATTATGGAGTAATATTTGTTGTATTTGGTTCCTAAATGGAACCTATTAGTTGTGTAAAAAAATAAAACATTTCAATAGTTTGAGTTTTGTCTTGTGTTTCTCTAATTTTTTTATATTTCACATGAGTATCAAAGGATAAGATTTCCTATATCCACAAATTCATATTTTTAAAGAGACACCGGTTTAGTGGATGAATATTATAGCTTGAATATGTATTACATGAAAATGAATATAGGTTTCTACATCATATAGTACCCTAGTTTGATAAAAGAAGTTGGATATATGATTATTCAAGAGATGTCAAAGAGAGATTAACTCTAGTCCTCAATTCATTTGTTGAAAGATATATAAGCCTAGATACCTATGTAATTAATATGGAAAATCTATTAATCGAAGTTTTGTGTGAGATGTGGAGAAGAGAGACAACAATTTCTATTTTGTATAATTGTTCATCATATGATTAACTAATGTCTGAGTGTCAAATGCATTCCTTAAAATGATCATTTGAAAGATACTCGTGACAACCTTGATTTAAATTAATACTTAACCAACAATAACTTTTCCCTCTTTAGAATATCATGTTTAATTATGATTGTGTTTTTGTTGAGTTGCTTTGACTCTATCTGGTCAACCCAATTTTTATATTGTTTGTGACCCAAAATATTGTGTGTGGAAAGAGTTTCTTTGGTTATATTATTGATAGCACCTTCACACATAAAATTTTAGCTCATTTTTGGGGCGATATATTTATTTGCTAATTAAACTAAATTTAGTTCTTGTCAATTGTGTGATTCTATAGTATTAACCTCCTACATTTTTAATTCTTGTAGTACTAAACTCCTTTCCTTTGTTTGGCATGAACCATGTATGGTGCATACTCATGCTAGTTTGGTTTATCTCACTAAGATTCTTGGAAACCCTAAGGTTAGGTTGACTAGTAGGTGACTACAAGATAGAAGAAAGAAGCAAACTTGATCCTAGGCAGATGCCTTTTCTCCAACAATGGAACCTAAGAAAACATTGCTTTCTACACCTCATGTCATCCTAATGAGATGTTGAGTTTGGAGTGAGTGATACCAATAGTGGATGATGCACACTTTTGATAAGTCCAATCACCTTAATGTAGAAAAACCAATTCTTCTAGTTGATAAATGAGGATCTGAATATTCATGTAGAGAATTTCTGTGAGCTCAACGAACACAACCAAAATCAATGAGATAACCTTTGATGGAATACAACTCTAAATTTCTCCTTTCACCTAAAGATAGAAAGTAAAGCATTGGATGTAGGGAATGGACAAGTGTTCCATCCAAATATAGAATGAACTCTTAGTGACCTTCCTCTGTAGATTCTTTTGACCTAGCAAGACAAGTGAGGTCATAAGAAAGTCTCTATATTCGAGAAAGAAGATAAATAAATTTTACTAGAGACATGGGAATGATATAAGGAGCTACTCTAGAAGTGTCTACATCACAACCTACCTGATTGGACACAAATCAACACCTTCTATAATGGGTTATCCCATGATACTACTATTGTAGTAGATGAAACTGTTGGAAGAAACTTCTTGATAAAGAAGGAAATTGTTGAAGACAATGTTCATGAACCAATCTGTTATGGGTTAATATAGAAATAGAAAAGACATCCACCTTATTGAGACAAATAAAACTATCAATGCTAAAATATTAACATAACCAATCAACTCAATTTTGTGAATGTCAATGAAGTGCATGAAGTCATGAGATGTGATACTTGATATGGTCTACATCGGGTTGTAGACTATAGTATAGCTATGAAACCTGAAGGTGGTGTAGAGAAAGTGAACTACATAGGGAAGAACCAAAGGGGTGGCCAAAATTTTAGATCTTATAATCTAGGCTAGATGAGCTTCCCTGATTGAAGAGGAGGGATAAAGACCAACAACCCTATGACAACCACCATGTAGAAAAGAAATTACAACATAACAAGTTCTCTATTCTAAAAGTATTTTCCTATAGATGGGATGGAAAACTCTGGAATTTTGTGTTATTTAAAGCATGAAGGGCCCAATCATCTATGAGGAATGTTACCCACTCAACTGCATCGACAAGCTCTTTGAGCTTAGACAAGAATGGTAACTATTAGAAGACCCACTACATACTACTCCCATTGCTCTGACTAAGTTAGGCTTTGAAGATGAGAAGATCCTGCCAGTGCATGGTCCATCTAGACACCTTTGAGACTGTATCCCACACTAAATTCAAAGACCTAAATTTTTTTTCTATTGTTGAATAAAAATTTGAACCACCAAAAGCCCCAGAGGTGAAGGCCCTATCTGAAGGTCTCAAATATGTTTTCCATGATGAACAAGAGACTTTTATAGTTATCATCAACTCTAACTTTATGCCTAATCAAGAAGACATGCTAATGATGAGTTGAATAAAAGAAGAGCTACCTTGAGTTATAAAATGATAGAGGTAAGTCGAGATATATGCATGCATAAGATCCCCATGGTCAAAGTATATAAGTCCTCTAGGGACCCTCCAGAGGAAGCTAAATCCAAATATGAAGGAGGTTGTCTTCTGAGAGGTCATCAAACTTCTCACTTTAGGGATCATTTACCCGATCAATGACCTCCTTGGGTCAGCCTTACTCAAGTCATGCCCAAGAAAGGGGGCACCACTCTAGTGGAAAACAACAACAATGAGCTCATCTCCACATGTACTATCATGGGGTGGAGGATGTGCATTGATTACAAAAATTGAACAAGGTCACAAGGAAAGACCATTTCCATCTCCCCTTTCTCATTCAAGTACTACAACATCCTACACATGGACAACTTCTCCATCTATGATGATTGTTTTAATCCATGACTGCAAAACTCATCTTTCATGCTAGAAAGTGTGAAGAAGCGCATTAGGTACTAAATTGGAAGAAACACCATCTCAGGAGGGCATTATTCTTGGCTACAAGATGAGAAGTAGATGAATAGATATCGATAGATAAAAAATTAAAGTCATCACCAAACTTCCACCTCCCTCCTTCATAAGGAAAGTCTATGCATTTCTTGGGCATGCTTGATTCTACATAAGATTCATTCAGGACTTCTCAAAAGTCATCAAGCCCCTCAAAAATCACTTCTCAAAGGATGTTTATTTCAACTTCCACTAGGCTTCTATGACTATATCAACATCCTAGAAATAGCACTTACCTCCACTCTAGTTATCTATGCACTGGATAGGTTACTACCATTTGAGATCATGTGTGATACAAGTGACTATGCAGTAGGATATATACTCAAGAAGCATATTGATAAGATTCACCATGTTATCTACTATGATTCAAAGACTTTAGATGATGCAAAATAAAACTACGCCACTAGTGATTGTCTATGCCTAGATAAATTTTGATCTTACTTAGTCTCTCCCCAGGTTATAGTGTGTACGGATCATGCAATCATTCATTACCTTATAACAAAGAAAGACATCAAGCCAAGGCTTATCTAATGGATACTGCTACTACTATAGTTTGATCTATAGACATGTGTTAATGATTCCTTGCTAGATGATCGACTACTAAAATTTGAGTCTCATATTCCATAGTTTGTTGATTATGTTAATTACCTTGCAGAAAGTGTCTACAAAGGACATTCAAAGACAAAGTCTTGCATGACGTTAGAAATTTTTATTGGGATGACCCATATCTGTTCAAGTTGTGTGTAGATGGCCTTTACCGTAGGTGTGTCATCGAAGAAGAAGCTCACACTATACTAAAGATATGTCACTCAGGCCCGAGTGATGGACACATATGCTCACAAAGACATATAGGAAGGCTCTTCAATGTGGATTCTTTTGGCCTTCATTTCTTAATGAATCCTATGATTTTGTTCTCACATGTGACCACTGCCAGAGATCCAGAAAAATATCAAGATGGACCAGATGCCTATGACTTCATGCAAGGAATAAAAAATATTTGACATTTGGGAGGTTGACTACATGGAACCCTTTCTGTAACATACTGAACCTCAGGGTCTTCCCTACAATTTACCCACTTTTGAGCATTTCTTTGCCTTCTAGTCCATTTGGACCTTTTTCATAAATTTCCCTTGTTTTATATTCTTTTTGGACCCCTTGTGCAATTTGAGCACAATTCAATGTTTAAAATTATCTTTTTCCCTCATTTATGTTAAGGAAGGGGTGTTTGCACAAATAACCCAATTAAGTAGATAAGTGATAGTTAATAATGTAATTTGGTCATTAAGGATGGATATAAGTAGATAATATTAATTTGGAGCTTTTTGGATAAATATATTAGTAATAATGTGTATTTGAATTAATTATGAGTATATTAACCTCTTTATTTTCTCTCTCCTCTTAAGTGGATAAAATATGTGAAAATGGGATAATATGGTGAGTTAATTCTCTTGAAATAATTATGATATGATTGCCTCGAAATATTACTCCCATATTTCAATTAATTAGTTTTCCATATTATTTCACCTCTTTTAATATATTCATACATGTAATAATGGACAACATATGAGTTATGATCCTTAGTGAGCTTAAATACGAAATCTAATTATATAGCATGATTCTACACTTTAATGTGAACATGTGGTTAAAATTTTATGCCTTTTGGACTTCATTTGACCCCTTAAATCAATTTTATGATTTTGGAGTAATGTACAACTAATGTTGATTTCGATTTGCATCTAAATGCATTCATTGGCCTAAAGTTCAGTTATTTACGCCCTGTCACGCATCAGCTCCCAGGCACGCTTCATCGGACGGTCCTTGTTTGATCTCGCTTTTACGACTTGATCTGGCGGTCGGGACGTTGTCCCCTACCTCCCGCTCAAAGCAAGACAGAAGCCGTTTCACGGAAGTTCACCTCCTCCATCTCGTTCTCCCTCCATGACGCATTGATTCATACGATTCTTGTCCCGTCGAATTCCTCTCATCACAACGGTTCCAGCGAGCCCTAGATCAGCCGCTCTCTTGGACGATAGACGAAACGCCCATTTCGTGCTTTCTCCTCATCTTCACCGAGGGTTGCTGAGAGAGAGCTTGAGAACTCCTTACGCCTACATAAGGATGTAGAAACAAACCTCGGGCCTCGTACTTACTTCCTCCTGCTCTAATTTCATCACACCCTGCCTCGACGGCCCTGACCTACTCACGGTACACCGCCGGCAATGGCGAGCTGGTGCTACCTGCCCTGACCACCTTGGGCCAATTACCTTTGGGGTAAGCATCCTCGGCCATCCCTCTTCCTGTTTCCAACCTCGATTTGCCTCGAGACGCCCCTGGTCGTTGTGCCCTATAAGCTCGCCACCAAGCTCCGCCGCCACCTGCTAGTTGGTGTTCTGATGCTCCTCCGCCCATGGCGATGCTTTCTTTAGACTCGCTTTGGATCCACGAAGCTACTCTCGACCTTAGTTTATGATTTGGTTGTGTTTCTATGTGGTTTCCCCCTCCGACTTTGTTTTCCCATATTTCTGGCCAGGTTGGGCCTTCTTCTTCTACCCAGAGCACGCGAGTGCATGGGTAGGAGATCCTTATGTTCGGAAGGACCTAGGGAACTCGTTTCCAGTTTCCATTCTTGGTTGCGCGCCTTGGAAGGCGAGATGTGCCATGGAGCCAAGCTCCAGGCTATGTTGCTCGTAGCCATGGCCAGGGTGGGAGCAATCCTGGTCATGCAATGACTAGGGAGCCCCTACGCCCGTGAATAGCTGATTATATGAGCATGGGTAATTGTGTAAAATCGATGTTCTGTTTTGCTTCCTCGCTGCAAATGCTGATTCATGCAAATGACCAAACTGCCCCTGCGACTGTGATGAACCTATTTAACCCACAAGGGTATTTCAGTCATTGCATCTACTAATTACAATGAATTGCATTTTGATTTAAATACCTACCACTCTATAGTTTTCTTGCAATCTGATTGGTCAGATTTACTTAATTCATAGTAAATCAACCATTGGTCAGAAAAATGCAAATAAATAGTCATTGGAAAGGATTTTACATGTAGAACCTGATTTTATAGTTTTTGAGTCCCAACTATGATTCCTTTTTTGAGGTTTGCTTTTAATGCCTTTTTAAGTGTATAAAATGTTCTAAAATACATAAGTAATTCATTTTAACTCCAAATTGTAAAATAAAATATGTTTTATTAATCAGGAGAATATGAATAATCGTTTGGTCAAGGTTTTGAGTCACAAATCGAGGTTTTGGTTTTGAAGGTAGAAAATTAGGGTTTTTCCTATGCCTTATGCCTTTATATATACTAATACATATGTAATGGTTATAACTAGGGAATATGGAAGGTGATGCGATCAGTTTTTTTTTTTGAAAGGGGGACAGGAAACCCTATGATTGGGGTTCCCCGTTTCTATTACTACGAAATCAAATCAATGTCTACAAGATGTTGCAAGCTCAAAGGAAAATGACTCAATAAAGAAAACCTAGCTACATGCCCCCGACGAGCCAAATTGGCCACCTCATGGGCTACTCTGTTACATCTACGATTAACATAAAGTAGACTACAGAAAGAAAACTGATGAACTAGTTCTTTGACATCTTCCTCAATCGATCCTATATAGTCCTGCCGCTCCTTCTTGCTTGTGGATGCATGGATAGCCTCCAAGGAGTCTGCCTCGACTTCAATGGCGTCATATCCTTTCACCTTTGCCCACTGCAGCACGCCTCTAATAGCTAACAGTTTCGATGTTGCGACGTCCATCCCTTCACTAGCCTTCTCCCCCACGACCTTGACCAGTCTCCCCATATCATCCCTGACCGCCCACCCAATCCCTACTCCCCCGTCCTCTCCGACCGATCCATCAACATTGATCTTGCGCCTGCCTTGCAGTGGCTTCATCTAGACACCACCCTTCCCAGCAGCTCTCCCCGCGCCACCACCTTCCTCGCTCCTCTGCCCGTTGTTGTCTTCCTCCCCCCTCACGTCCCACTCCCCTGCTTGCCACGCCCCGCCCTGCATCCTCCCAGCTTCCTGCTCGCAGCGCTGCAATGCCGCCTCCCATAGCCTTGTCCCCCGCTGCACCTCTTCCCCTCCTCGGTGCTTCCCCGGCTCGATAAGTATGCAATGCTCCGTTGCCATCCTCAGCGTTTACACACCCTGCCGCTACGTCATCAATGCTCCCATGCAGCACCTCGTTCCCCAGCCCCTCACGTTGAGATGTGGTGCTCGTCCCTCCTCCTTGTTGCTGTCCCAGTTCACCGTGACCTTCCTCTCCCCCCTTCTCTCTTTGTTTCTATCTTCCCCCGCACATCATCACCAGCACACCCCTTAACATATATCCACTTTTGACGTCGCTGTTTTGGAACGTTCGCATGCATCTCCATGCCGTCCACAAACCAGCCACCATATACAATCAGTTTGGTGAATGTTATGGTAATTAATTAAAATAGGTATGTGCAGCCTATTTTAGTATGTGGACCCTATTTATATATGTGAATCCTATCAAAGATGAATGTGAATGTTTATTGTGCAAACTACCTATCCTTCAGTTGGGTCCTTTCCAACCCCAAAATCATTATTGTGCTAGCCTTGTTATCCTTCTAATTGCATTTATTGGCTCCTTACTTATTTTATGCTTCTAATGCCATTGTGGATCATTCATTTGATTTATGTGAATCTTTCTACTACATATGTTGTCTCATTTACTTGGAAATGCTTAAATGTTGTTATTACCTATGTTGGCTCATCTTTTGAAATTCTTGGAAACATTGTATAATGTCGTTGCTTTGTTGGCTCCTCTATTTCTTGGAGTTCTTGGATATTGTTGTTGCCTATGATGGCCCATTGATTTATTTGGGCTTTATTCCCAATGCTATGTTGCAATCTTGTTATACTTTTCACTCTACTGCCAAGTGAATGTTTATGCATGATATAGTTATTGGCTAATTGACAATGTAGTGTACATGAGTACAAACCACCCACAAGGCACTGGGGTTTTAGTCCCCCTGCCATTTTATATATTAGGCACTGGGGTTTTAGTCCCCCTGCCATTTGTGAGGTCCGGTAGGTGCCTCACCCTACATTGAGATGATTTTGAGTCATAATTTATATTCATGCAAATGTGATAATTGTTGATATTTAAATGGGTAGTTTTCTAAAATCTTATTTATTCATTTGCCTCTCACTCCTTGAAATTCCTTAGTGGAATCTTTTATTATGAAATGCTTAGCTTTATGATTGCCTTTATCCTATTATTGACACATACCTTTTATCTTTCTCTTGCTGGATGACCCCAAACCATCCAGGCTAGGATCAGAGTGTGCATGGAAGCTTGGTGAACCTAAGTCTAAGGATAGGAGAGAAGAAAACGAATGTATAGCTTGTATGATCATAGTTGCTTTTATGTTATAAGTTGTTTTGTTTGGAGATAATGTTGTATTAGTCTAAGTCTTCCTCTACCTAGATCATTGTTCCTTGTATAAAGATGTACCCCTTTTGGGAAAATTTTGTAATGTACTCTTTATGCATTTTGAATAAAGTCAAGTTTTAAATTTCCTCTGCTACACAATTGATGATTTTGGTTGCCATGATTTTTTAGTAGATACTTGGTCTTTACACTTTCCCTCTTCTTGCAGGTTTACCTACATTCTTGTGGTTTTGGACTATGTCTCCCAGTGGGTGGAAGCCATTTCCACTAAAACTAGCAACTCCAAATATGTGCGAAATCTCTTCAAGGACTCTATTTTCCCTAGGTTTGGGGTCCTTCACATAGTGATTTCATATGGAGGATTGTACTTTCTAAAAAAGAATTTTGAGGTGCTACTAAGGAAATATGGCATTCCCCCCAAGGTCGCTTCTCCTATAACCCTCAGACTATTAGCTAAGTAGAAGTCTCCAAATGCCAAATCAAACCTATCATGGATAAGATAGTGAATTGCACCAGGAAGGATTGGGCCTTGAAGTTGAATGATTACCTATCTCCAATCAGCAAATCAAATCTATCATGGAGAAGATAGTGAATTGCACTCGGAAGGATTGGGCCTTGAAGTTGAATGATATGTTATGGTTGTATAGAACCACCTTCAAGATGCCTTTGGGAATCAAACTCTTTTGATTAATCTATGAGAAATCTTTCCACCTCCTTGTAAAGATGAAACATAAGGATAGTTGGGCCATCAACACCCTAAACTTTGACCGATCTACATGTAGTGACAAACATTTCCTCCTAATGCAAGAACTTTGTGAATTGAGAATGTCCGCCTATGAGAGTCCAAGAATCTATAAGGATAGGACAAAAATGTAACATGATGTGTATCAATTTCCCTTCATATAACCTTGTATCGATTTAGGGTCTTTCAAACCAATATTAGTTTGTGCATGGGAGATTCCATCATCTTTAAGCTTCAACCCTTTGTCCATTAACACTCTATTTCATGGAAAACAACCCCATATATCCATTAGATCCCATAGAATTATCATTCAACTAGGGAAAGTTGAAATTGGAAAGGAATCATCAAGTATTCCATGGTTGAAGGTGAATAACAATAGAGTTGAGTTTGAGTTATATAACATGCCTCAATATAACCACAAGAGCTTCAAGCTCTAAAGCTTCACGTTCCCAAGGGTGAAGATGACTTAATAGAAGTACAAGACTTGATCACAACACTTCTATATGAAAGAACATGCCATAGTTAGGAACTTGGTGAAGGAGAAAAGAAAGAAAGAAAGGAACCATGATCCGAGAAGCATAGTCCACCCAAGGTTGAAGATGACCATGGCTTCACCTTAGGCTTGATGCTCAAACTCCTTCCTATTCCTCAAGTTTCTATGGTCATCAACTAAGAAAGGGATGATATGAGAGTTGAAAGGTTTACTTGTAGGTGAAAAGAGAGGCTTATATAGTTGAGATTTAAGAGAGAGAATGTATGTGAAGTGTCGCCCAATGTGCACTTAGGTGATATGTGTTCATGCATGGTGACTACATACATCCATAATTATCTTGAAATGCAAAAATCTTGTAGATAACTCAAGGATGAGATATCGGCCATTGGGTAGCTGGCTTGACAAAATATCACAACCTAATATCACTTTATATGCAAACTGATACAATTTTTGCAAGGAACATCTAAACTGATGGGATTCACCTACTTGAGGTGCTTATCCCGATATGAATACTTACAAAAAGTTACTAAACTAATATGGGATTTCCTCTATGGCTTCCAAGCTGCTAGGCACTCCCATATACAATTCATAACTTGACACAACCCCATCTAGTATTCAAGACACTCATCACTCTTTGGTTCTTTCACCACCAAGAGTGTTATCACTTAACCCATAATCAAACACAGCGCCCCCTCCTTTATCACTCCTCTAGATGATTCTAAGAGAGATAAGGGACGCTCTAGTGATGGTAATTTGCACATAAATCCCATATTTTGGGTAAATTGCCATTTGTACCAAAACTATCATATAAAGCACAAACAACCTTCAAACAGGCTCAAACTTGAAACTTGAGCTCTCCTTAAGTCTTAATTATTTTTCAAAAGATTAAATCAAGGTTTTGAGCATCTTACTTGTGTAAAACATCTAGGGTTACCTCATATCCTAGGTCAGGGGTGTTATAAGCTATCAACTCCTAACAAGGATTTCATCCTCGAAATCTCAAGAGAAAGGAGAAAGGTACTACCTCTTTTAACTCTTCATTAAACTTTTATGAAGACAACCAAAGGAATCTCAAAATAGTAAACTTACTAATGATTGAGAAAGATTCTTATATTAAACATCTTCTATATCACAGTAATATCATGGAACTTTATCCTAGATTAACACAAGATTTGTCACATAGGATACACCCTTAGTTAACTCTATCACTTCTAGCTTGTAGAGTTAACATTATGTCAAGTCATACTTTATCAACATAGAAACATTGTATGTAATTTTTACAACTCATATGACAACCCTAACTTTTAACCCACCTTCACAACTTGTAACATTACAAGGGGAGGTTCACAGAACTAGGAGTCATTATATTTATCTGATGGAAAAGGTAAGACCACAATTTCAAGGGTATTAACTATAGAATTCTCATTATGAAACTTTTTCTTGATCTCACATACCATTGGAAGCTCTTGGATACTAGGATTCCTTACCTTGGTATCCATCACATCTGCCAAAACACATCACATTCATGTTCATTCAGCTGTCGCTATTGATTCTAAACATGTTAGAAGAATCTTCCTATCATTTTCGAGGATGCAAAAAACATCATTATTCGCATATGTCACCATATTGGATACAAAGTCCAAGCGCCAGCTGATACTTTTCAAGAATCCATCTCAAATTCACCTCAAAACTATTCATATCAAGTGATAAGAGACTCACTTGAGCATCACATCCCTGGAAAGGAATTACATAAAGGAAACATACTTTCCCTTATGACCACAGCACCATCCAGAGATTGCTAATAGGGAGAAGGAGATTACCAACTTTCTTTAGTTATTATACAAGTTTTCACTGCTCATGTGTCATTCAATCATGTTTCATCTTGGTTTCCTTGCCATTGTCATAGGAACTGTAAAGATGATTACATGTCATTACACCTTCTTTGATTTGTGCACTTCAAGTTCATGAACATTTCCTTATTTTACCACATTTTTCCATTTTACATCGTGGAAAGAATTATTATTCTTTACATATTCTTTATTGAGCAAGGATAATCTTCCTTGTTCCCTTTCACATATCATGAGGATTAGACTTTATACTTTCTTATACTCATAGTTTGGTCTGAGATTAACTCAGGTTCCACTTTATCACAAATTAGAATGTGGTATGAATTTTTGTGCCGCATTTCCTATTTCATTATGCT
The DNA here is from genome assembly GCA_963693085.1 of Alisma plantago-aquatica. NCBI lineage: Eukaryota > Viridiplantae > Streptophyta > Magnoliopsida > Alismatales > Alismataceae > Alisma > Alisma plantago-aquatica. The sequence continues at coordinate 1,004,575,907 of OY856413.1, forward strand.
CTTTAGATTGCATCAAAATGACTACTTGATCATAGTAATCAGAAAGATAGCAATCTAAGAGTCCCATACTTACCTTTCCTTTAATAATTGGATGTCTGGCCATGGCACACAAATACTGAGATTTAAGTAGTATGCATTTTGTTTTATATCATGTTTCTTACCTTAAACATCTCTTTTAAGTTCCAAGACTTAGTATCTATGGTTCTCTCCAAGTGTCTCTTTTACACCTCTTCCTCTTTTATATGAATAGAAGAAATCACAAAACATTAGAATATAAATTTTGGTCCTCTTCATCTCTTCTTCATGTCCCCAAAGGACTAACCAAAGGAAACTTAACCACAAATATCCTTCTTATGATAAACAGGCAGAATAAAGAGAGATAAGTCAGAATGGAAAATCATATCTAACATGTTACCTATTATAGTTTATCTGGTGTCTCATGTTGACTCAACGCATCGAGTCTAATTGTCACCTACTGTCTCCCTCATCCTCTACTACCTGGAGTAGATGAGCCAATTTTTAATGCATGTCCATGTCCACGTCCTCCTGTTCCACTAAACTTTGGTCCTTGTGAACCTTTTTGAGTTTGCCTTGATTGTTGGGTTACTTCATTATTTCTTCTTGGACACTTCCACCTTAGATGTCCTATCTATCCACATTTTTGGAAAGCTCGGGCCTCATGTTGTGACCTAGGAAAGCTTCTTATTAATACTAAAGGTACACTTGGAACTCCTGGTGGAGGTGAACTCCGACCTCTGACCCTACTTGTGACCACTGCATTGGTGTACTAAATGCTTGTTGTTCTGGTGGCACTAAAAACTTTGGCTATTTAGAACCACCAAACAACTGTTACTATGACTGTGTTTCTCTGTCACATACCTTTCTATTCTCTGTACATATTCCATGAATGTGGTAAATCTCTCTCTAATTTCTAAAGTAGTTGTCGAGGTAGACATCTTAACATTCAATCCTTTCTCAAAATATTGGATCCTCAAAAAATGTGAGATCTTTTTGTCTAATTATGTCTATGTAAATTACTTATTGACATATTCTCGACGAAATTCCTCCCAACCAACCTCTTCATCATTCCTTTTTACCTCTTATATGGCCCACCAGTGGCCATCACTACCCTTCAAAAGGTTCACAACATGCTTGACTTTGTCAGCATCTGGGATACTAAGGATCTTGAAAGCCTTTTCTAACTCAGTGAGTCATAGATTAGCATCTGTTGGGTCAGCTATTCCATCATATTCTATAGCTCCTACACAGAGTAGCCATTCAAAGGTCTTACCATAACCCAAAATTTTGTATTGGGTACTGGTGTCCTAGGTTGTATTGCTAGTATCTAGTACACTAGATGCATCATTATTGTCATAACTTGCCCAACCAGAGCATGAAAAGTAGGGTTTTCTAGCATAGTCTGATCCAGCTGGGGATTCTCAGGAGCTTCTTCTTCTCTCACATGTTCCCTTACACCTCCTCCTGATGCAGCAACGTTGCTCTCAGCAACATGTTCCTCGTGTTATCGATACATCTTTAGGCTTTATCCTTTCTTCTGCATAAGCACAAGTCACTATTAGACATATTGGAGGACACTAGAACAGACTCAACACCTTTATCCTTTGTCCCTGCATTCTTAGAAAACCTATAGCTCTGATACCAAAAATTGTGATGACTGCTATCAAACTAACAACATCATCGCAAAAGACTACACAAAAATAACCATTAGCAGCGGATTATAGAAAATCACTAAAAATTAAAACTTTTTTACCAAGAGATCCACTATTAGGAAACTCTTTACATAAAGAACCAAATCCATATATACATCATGGTTTACTTCATACATACATTGTTCCATCACATCACAAGGATATGAGATATTAGTTGCTTTACCAAAACATATACAAAGGCAACATTATACATCGAGGCTTCTAGCCAAAACCTCCAATCGATTATAAAACTATTTACGCACTATCTCCCAAGGACCTAAGAGTGCAGGGACAACACATAGGAGTTCTATTTGCAACAAGACACAAATGACAACATGCCATCTCAAAATTTAGATCTTCTTCCTATTGCTTTCCTATTTTAGCTTCCATGATCTCTACTACATCATGAACATCCACCTAAAAAGTTGTAGAACCCATGGGGTGATACAAAAGTACCAATGTGATATATAACTCTCTGCCAACAATATTATTATCACAAAGATACTATTATTAGAACAGAAAGTGAAGTTTTACTAAACTGAACAGATCTGGCCATATATTATGAGCATGGCAGAATATTATCATAACTGATTAGTTCAGATAACTATGACCGAATAGTAGATCAAGTAATCACTTTAGATGGAATATGAACAACATGTATGACAACTGTCAATTATGTCATACAAATATTATTGTATCCCCATTCAATATTTTGTATTCCAATCTCAAGAGAAATTTGCTACACAAATAACTAAATCTTTGAATAATTAATCTCATGATTATGCACACACTTTTGCACACAATGCTCAAGATCATGATGTAGAGTAGAGCAATATCATCATTAAGTAGTTTAGATATTTATGACTGGGAATAGATCATCTAATCACATTTAGAAGGAATATAAAGAACATGTATAACGTTTATCAATTATGACATACATAAGAAATTACAGCCTCATTCAATGTTTCCATGTATGATCCTTAAGAAAATATGCTACACGGATGATTACATATTTCAATAATCAATCTTATGCCCTGAGGAGATGAGGTATACCGCTCATACTCCAACCAACCTAAATTAGGTAGTATCAGTGCCATACTAGATCCATGGAAGAGTCCGACTCCACAACCTCACCCCCTCAGTCAGTACGAGTGAACTTGTAATGACATCATGAGTTGAACTGCTATTTAGCTAGCCTGGTTATGTAGGCTCAACACTAGAGAGATACAGCTCATTTATGTTCCCTTATATGGGTATGAATCATAGTCAATCCTGATTCTTATCAGAGTATGGTCTATAACCAATCCTGATTGCATATTGACTCATATCCTACAACCTCACTCTCTTAAGGGTACGACATGTAGCCAATCATTTGAGTTAAGGATACAAGGAGATACCTCAACTTTCACCCCACATATTCAACAATACACGCTCCAAGTTTCTCACAGGAATTGCTCATTTCACCATCCAACAAGTTCTCACATTGGATGGATCTATGGCCACGACAAACTACATTTTTAGTTTCACTTGATAAGTTAAGTGCATTACAACATCTTTTAGCATCAATCAAGTTACAAGCATGAATTATAGATAAATGCTACAAAGAAAGGTGTAATACATTTTTTTAGGGAATCTTGTATCAATTGGAACACATCTTGTTACACCCATCCTGGGATCTAAGTCCCTTGAACACATTAATAGGAATCTCATCCCTTCAAAATTTTCATTATCATGATCACATGTTTTGGGTATCAGACCCTCAGTGAATCATTTAACAGTGTCACCTCTTACCAGGCAACAATCATCTCTAGGTCATTAGACCCAAATATATATACATATATATGCATATATATATGCATATATATACATACATATATATATATGTATATATATGCATATATATACATATATATACACATATATATATATGTATATATACACATATATATACATATATATGTATATATACATATATATACATATATATACATATATATACATACATATATATATGTATATATATTATACAAGTGTTTCTCATGGCTCACAAGGCCTATTTAATCTGTATCATGCTACATCATCAGAGATCATAATACTTGCATGGTTATAATTTCATGGTAAAAGCAATATCAAGTAACTATCAGCAACATACCATAAAGAGAATAATTCAAATTACAACCCTCTCATAATTATGGTTGAGGTTTCCCGTTGTAGACTATTAGGGTTTTCAATTTCATATTTAACAACCAAACCCTAATTCACATCATAAGAGCTTATTTTTTTGCCATAAATATTCAAGCATACTTAATTACTCTCATCAATTATCATCAATTAATTATCAACATGAAGTATTACCTTTGTCATATGAATAGTATAAGTTCATCCTTTCTAGGATATTGATTTCAACATACTTATTACTTAGGCTTGACCCTCTTTAGGGTTTATCATCCAACACTTATCAAAGTGTATCCATCTCATTACTTTATAGTGTATCAATTGATTACATATACCATGTCTGGACCTACACTCATCAAGGTGTATCGACCTATGCATTAACCCTTATGTCAGCCTAGACACATTCACTTGTGTCGGCTTAAGATCCTCTCTTTATGTCATGTTAGACTCATGTATTGGCCATGACACTCTTTGCTTGAGTCGGCCTACACTCATCAAGGTGTATAGGCCTAGATACCATTTCTCACTTTGTGTCACCCATGACACTATCACTTGTGTCGCCCATGGCACATCAAAGTGATATCAATTTAGAGGTACTTGGGGTGATATCAGTTTTGAGGTGCTTAAGGTGATATCGGTCATGAATCATATTGTGATATATCACCTTCGTCATACCTTGGTGTATCGCCTTCTTCACACTTTAGCAAAATATTTTCACCTGACTTAAGCATAACATCTTGACCTCACTATAGGGTATCGGCCACCCTATCACTTTGTGTGTCGGCCATCCTATCACTTTGTGTGTCAGCCACCCTATCACTTTGTGTATCGGTCATAGTATACTCTAGGGTATTGGCCACATTGTCATCTAGTGTATCAACCATATCATCATCTATTCTGTCAGCCTAGCTATCACCAAGTGATATCGGCCACTAGGGTTTTGATACATATCGGGTTCTAGGGTTTTGATAGTATCGGGTTAGCCATCATCAACACCCTTATATACTATCACCTATTAAGGTATCGGCCTCATCACTACCTGGTGTGTCGGCCATGTCTTCAAGGAGTGTGAAGCCTACATCTTCACATAGTGTTTCAGCCAAGGTGTGTCGCCATCACACTTGTGTCGGGCTAGAGGTGTGTTGGGTTGCTAAAGTTAAGGCATATCAGGTTAGTCCTATTGACTTTGTATCTTCAATCAACTTCAAGATATCGGCCTACCCCCTTCTTTAGCCTTAGGTGACAGGATAAAAAACTATAAGGATGATAGTCCTTCACATGTAGCAAGTCGTTAATGGGTAGGAACTCATGTGTATCAGTTTCCCTTCATATAACCTTGTATCAGGTTAGGGTTTCTCAAACCAATATTGGTTTGTGCATGGTAGATTCCATCATCTTCAAGCTTCAAACCTTCATCCATTATCACTCTAGTTCATGGAAAATATCCCCATATATCCATTAGATCTCATAGAATTATCATTCAACCAAGGAAAGTCGAAATCAAAAAGTAATCGTCAAGTATTGCATGGTTGAAGGTGAATAACAATAGAGTTGAGTTCAAGTTATATAACCCACCTCAAGATCACCACAAGAGCTTCAATATCCAAAGTTCCACATTCCCAAGGTTGAAGATGAATTATCAAAAGTCCAAGACTCGATCACAACACTTATATATGAAAGAAGATACCATAGTTAGGAACTTGATGAAGGAGAAAAGAAAGAAAGGAACCATGATCTGAAAAGCATAGTCCACCCAAGGTTGAAGATGACCATGGTTTCACCTTAGTATTGATGCTTGAACTCCTTCATGTTCCTCAAGATTATATGGTCATCCACCAAGAAAGGGATGATATGAGAGTCGAAAGGTTTACTTGTAGGTGAAAAGAGAGGCTTATATAGTTGAGGTTTAAGAGAGAGAGTGCATGTGAAGTGTCACCACCATATGCGCTTAGGTGACACGTGTCCATGCATGGTGAATTCATGCATCCATAATTATATCGACATGTAAAACTCTTTTGGATAATTCAAGGGTGATATATTGGCCATTGGGTAGCTTGCTGACAAAATATCACAACCCAATATCACTTTATATGCAAGCCGATACAATTTTTGCAAGGAACATCTAAACTGATAGGCTTCACCTACTTCAAGTGCTTAGCTCGATATGAATACTTCCAAAAAAGTTAGTAAACAAATATGGGACCTCCTCGGTGGCTTCCAAGATGATAGGCACTCCCATATACACTTCATAACTTGACACAACCCCATCTAGTGTTCAAGACACTCATCACTCTTTGGTTCTTTCACCACCAAGAGTGTTATCACTTAACCCAAACTCAAACAAGGAACCCCTCCTTTATCTCTCCTCTAGATGATGCTAAGAGAGAGAAGAGACACTCTATAGATGGTAATTTGCACATCAACCCCATATTTTGGGTAAATTGCAATTTGTATCAAGACTATCATATAAAGCACAAGCAACCTTCAAAATAGACTGAAGCTTGAAACTTTTGCTCTCCTTAAGTCTTAATTACTTTTCAAAAGATTTAGAAAAGGTTCTAATCATCTTAATTAGGCAAAACGTCCAAGATTAGCTCATAACCCAGGTCAGGGGTGTTACATTTATTGCTTACTACTACCATGCATTCTCATGTTCTTGCTTTATGAAGTTCTACGCTAAAAGAAGCTACCTTGCCTAGGGTTTAAGATTATATGATGATACTTAAGTATTTTTCCTCCATGAATGGACCTTAAACCTTGGTGAACGGACCCTTATTGGTAGAATAAACTCTATACCTTGCTTTCACATGCACAAGCGATTGTTTTTGCTTAACAAACGATCGTCAAAATTAGGGTTTGTGAGCTATTTTCCCTCCTTTCCTTGCAACTCGATGGTTTCATTCTTTTGCTGTTTTGATTGGCCTTTGTATGCCAACTTATGGTGATCTCTTATCTGCTATTTTGGGTTCTCCCTTGTGCACACATTTTGTGGTTATGCTCCCCCTCACAAACAATGGTTTTACTCTCTCTAACGATGGGTTCCTTTTAGGCTCTGGTTGGTTTGTTGTAACTAGTCCAGAAAACTTATGAACTAGAGTTCCTAAAGTAGTTTTTCATGATTGGTTTAAAGTAAGTACTAAAACTTGAGTTATGTGACTTCCTGTGAGTTACAGTGTTACATACAAAATAGAATTCCCAAGTTCCCTCTTAAAAAGAGAGGAAAATGAGTTTCGGGACAATTGACAACATTTCTTGTACAATTATATCTTTCATTCTTCATAATGACAAATATAAAATATCTTGGACTAGGAATGTTAGCATGTGGATATGATTTATTACCAAATTAACAATGTAATATGACAATACAATGTACACTATAAGTAGCACTATGCAATATATTTTACAGTACAACTACCACTATCATTGTGGTCTATAAAATAAATAAAAAAAGCATACACACACTATGAAAAAGTAATCACATCGCACCATGTGATGAAAAATATAGTTTACCTAACATATTTTTATATTTATGTTTAAATAATATGATGTGAAAAATGATATTGAATTATAATCGAATGCAAAGAATATACTAAAAATGTATATTGTACATATTGTTAAACAATGATGAACCAAAAGTTATATTTACAAACACATAAAATTAAAATATCCTTACAATTGTATGTACATATGAAGTGAAATAAAAATATTACAATGTGATTTGAACCACAACATTTTTATAAAGTATAATTATACCACATTAATTATTTTTAAAGGAACAACATCCACATCATGACCGCTTATTGAGATTATTATGATTAAAAAATACTATGATTACTCACGGATATGATTCTTTCTTTATTTATTTGATGTCCTTAATTTTATATATCACACAGTAAAATTAACAATTTTTAATGGATTTCCATATTTACACATACAACAAATCAATCACATGGAAATCAAGGGAACTTAAGTTCCAAAAACTAAACTAGAGTTTCCATAAAATGAGTGTCACATAACTTATGACTTACACCAAACCAATCGGAGCCTTAGGGTTCTTGGGCTGTTTTCTACCTTGTGCATGACTCGATGGTTTATCTTCTTTCTAGAACCAATGGGTTAGATTTTGGTGATGTTTTTCTAGTGTTTCTCATGCCAACATATGGTCCTAACATAGGTAGTTTTGGTTCCTTTGATGCTCAATAATGGATGGTTTTAGTGCCTAGTGATGGACACATCTGATGGTTTTCCTTCCTTCACCAAACAATGGTATTTCTTTTGTGTTTTGCCTTATTTCACCACCTGTTGATGACAACTGATGGAGGTTCTAAGTCTGAAAACTGATGTCCCTTCTATCCCATCAACCAATGAATGTTTTGACTCCCAAAATTGATGATCCTTTGACCTATGTTCACCAACCTATGGCTCTACTAGTTCAACACTCGATGGTGTCAATCGTTGGGAGCTCTGACCCCATGATCTGATGGTAATTCTGTGTGTAACAACCAATGGTACCCCTTGAGTCAACAACCGATGGTGCCATTTATGTTATCAAATGATGGTTTGTATAGGTTTGGATGGTGACTCTTCCTAGGTCACAACTAGATGGTTCTCTTGGTGGTTTGTTTAAGGTGTTTGCTTGAGTTACAACCATTGGTTTTACCTTGTCACATCTGATAGTTTCCTTAGTTGAGTGATTCAAGGGTTTTTTTTATACCTTAATTGATGGTTTTGAATGAAGAACATGATCTTATGGTTAGAGTTTAATGCCTCAACATCTGATGGTTTTGGGTGAAGGCCATGGTTTGATGATTTGTTTTTTATGATGTGGATTTGATGGTTCAATGCCTTGACTTTGTAGTCTTACCTTTGCCCACCCCATGATTAAACCTTGTGTTATACATGGATCCATACTAGAGGACGATATGGAATTTTATGGCAATAATTTACATTATGCATCCATGATCTGATTGGGATGCCATTAGTTAGGGTTGTGTATGAGTGTTGATTTGTGGCTTCGATGTAACGTGTGTTGTTGAACCTAACCCTAATGCAAATAGATGATGGTAGTTAATCATGATACCATTTCTTGTACGATTAGTATCGTGATGGAATATTCTCTCTAATGTTTGTTGAAACCCTAATATGTTAACTAGTGGTTATCATAGTCTTATAATTGATACTTTCTTATGTTAAACATGTGAACTATAAGTATGATGGTGGTTAATCATACCTAACCTTCTTGCATGTTAATATAGTGAAGGAATGCTCTTAATGTTGAGATAACCCTATTATGTTATCCTAAGAGCATCTTTTAGCTATCTAATGGAGTATAATGTTGAGCATGTGTATCACATGTACTGTGATGGTTTGTTGAGCCTTTCTATAGGGCATGGAAAGATAATGATATTCTTATAGGGAATGATGAACGATCATAATGACCTTTGGGCATGTCTTGAGCCCTTATTGATGTGTAATCCTCTTATGTTGACAAGGGTTGATACCCTGGGATAGTGTGATGAGGATTTACATAATATGATAGTATGATGACAAGTGCAGTCTCATGAATGGAAATGAATAGTGCCATGTGATGATGAGATGAGGAACAATATTTCTCATATGTTTTACATCTTCTGAAGTTGTTATATACGAATGCTTTCTAGAAATGAATTAGGGTTTGTATGTCTACTTATTTGATGCAGCCTTAGTTCACCCAATTGGCAATAACTAACCATGTGAAACCCTAATCATGTAGTACCATGTGTTGCATAGCCATTCTAGTATCAATCTTTGTTGGATGGTGAAATGAGCATTCCTAAGGGAAACTTGGAGTCATAAACATAACATGTTGAGTATGCGTGGGTGCAAGTGAGTGTACATCCTTGACATCTTGATCCCAAGGTTTTAAGAATGGCTATGATTGTGTCTTAGATAATTGAATATGTGATGTTATTAAGGACATATGTGGTTGTACCTCGGATGATAGGGTTTTGTATACCTAGGTTTCCAGTGTAGTGACTTGTACCAAGGATGAAATAGGTGTTAGCAGCTTGACTATATGTTGTTGTAGGCAGCTTGGCTGTTATCTCATTGTATTATGACTCAAATTGACCAAGAGGGAGAGATCTTAAGATACCAACACTCCTAGATCTTACACATAACTAAATAGTGCTTTGCAGTGGTCAGTTGGACTTTGAGTGGTATGACTCAAACTTCCCAGGGCTTAATAAAAGATGTAATACATTCGTGTAGCATATTCATTTAGGGACCATACACTATGCTTAACATTGAATGATAACCCTTGTTATCTCTTCTCATATATACTTTATGTATAGTGCAATAATAGAAGTAGCCATGCTTATGTTGAATAGATGTATTTCTACTATTGGATTATGATGTTAGCCATCTCATGATGTCAACTATGCTTATGCTACTAGACATTGTTAATCATGCTTATGCAGATAGTTGTGCTTATGTTGTTAGCTCTACATATGATGCACATCTTCTCAACATGTTAGACAAGCTAATGTTGTTAGCTATTCCTGTGATGCTAGACTTATTCATGATGATAGAGATTCTTATGCCACTATACTACTTATATTGTTTGCAAGGTATATGATGATAGTCAGGCTAATGATGCTAGTTTTCATCTCCTCTTTTATGTATCTTGTAAATCATATACTTTAATTTGCTTACCTGTTTAACATGTTTAATCTACTTAAACTGATTAATTACTTAAATTGATGTAATCAATAAGCAGTGTTAAGAGTTATATCTCTCGCTGGGACATGGGTCTCACATCGTGGGTCACCACATCTTTTTAGGTGGTCGGAAACAGTTGCAGCAGACCCGTGGCAGCGAGGAGGAGCTAAGGTGATGGACCTTAGAATGGATTTCTTAGATGTCTAATGTGTCCTAGAGTCGTCCATGTACTCTCAGGTTCATGTGGGAAAGTTTGTATACAACATTTCAATCGAATCAAGCTTTTAGTAGCATGTTGATGCTTGGACATGTGGTATATGTGGATAATGTCCTCTTGTATATATATATATGTGTGTGTGTGTGTGTGTGTGTGTGTTGTGGCTGAGCCCACAGAGCAAATTGTATAAGATACTCGTTATGATATATGAATACAAGAAAGATTGTTGGTCTCTTTTGTAATGTTTTTTTAGCATGATGGAGATGTTGGAAACCTTTTTAATTTACCCTCTTTTCTTGATATGTGACTAATTAGTGATCAGTCGTGCTTTATGTTTTGAGTAATCTCATTTAGTGTGACGGGTTCTCACAAGTTGGTATCAGAGCTCTAGATTTGTTGAGTCTACAGGGACACTAGGACTTAGGACTAGGATGATGTATAAGTAAAGAACATGACATGTTCACATGATGCATATTGCCTAATATCAGTATTTGGATGCCCTGTCCAGGTATTCAATTATTGAAGAAAAGGTAAGTGTGGAACTCTTCAATTTTCATCTTTCTAATTACTATGATCAAGCAATCATTTTGAAACAATATAAAGAGCATAATGAATAAGAAATCATGGTGAAAATATCTTAACTTACTCTAAATAAAGATGAAAATCACATTGTAACCTGTCAAAACATGAATGTTTGGTAACTATAAGAGAAATTTATGACACAATGAAACCTAATTTTGAGTATAAATAAGCAAAAGTGGAGTTCTTGAAGTTGAAATTCAAGAAGATAATGAAGTAAACTCCTAAGATAAGTATGATATGAGAAACTGAATAAGAACAATAACATAGGGATAAAGTGGAACATGAGTTAATCTTAGACCAACCTATGCATGTAAGAAAGCGTTGAAATTAAACTATCATGACATGTAAAGGAAATTAATGAGGAAAACAAGAAATATGATGAGTTACCCCTTGGTAAGTGATTGAAAAACATGATAAATGAGAGGACATATACAAGAATGATGAAAAGTTAACAAGAAAGGAGCAATGAGATACGATAATCATGATAATTCCCATGTTGATGGCAAGGAGCCAAAGCTGAAAAGGGTATAATGATGCATAAAAAGTCGTAACCACTTGATGAAGGTAGAATTGGTAACCTCCTTTCTAGAAACCCGTGGATAGTGTTGTTGGGTCTTGGGAAGTGTGTTTTCCATTGCATTCCTTCTTTTCGAGGAATAACTTTCAAGTGGATCTTATGCCACTTGGTATGTGTAGATTCGTTATAATCATGGGGGTTGATATCTTGTTATGGCATGTGGTTCCTGGGACTATGGTTCTAAGATCATGATGTTTTATATGAGCATACTTTTTTAGCCTTACAAGAGTTAAGAAGACTCCTCCTATACACCTTGAGTTAGTTATAATGGTGGAGAAGTGGATAAGATAGGAATGTGTGTTCCTTATAGCACATGAAGCGGATACCAAGGTGATAACCTCCCATTTTGTGATGTTATCTTACTAGTTTTCCATACTCTTTCTTAGTTAAATTAGATAGAATCTTTAACTTTCTACCTTTTTGTAAATATACCATTAGATTAACTTCTCATTTTCACTTCTTACAGAAAAGCACAAAAAAATTACAAAACTCCCAAACGGTCCTAAGACCGTATGAAGCCAAACGGTCCCAAGACCGAATGGAGATCAACCAGTCCCAAGACCGAATGGAGATCAACTACTCCTGAGACTGTATGAAGCCAAACGGTCCCAAGACCGAATGAAGACCACATGGTCCCAAGACCGAATGGAAGCCACACGGTCCCAAGACCGAATAAAGGTAATAACACCCAAATTAGCGCATATTTTCTATGTGTTTTATCTATGATTTTATATCACTTTAGTCCTAATATGCACTCTTTTGCTCATGTTTTATGTTTTCTGTCTCTCCATTAGATAAAGTAGTGAAAATAGCCAATAATGTAGGTAATTAGCCTATTTTAGACTTGCAGGCACCGAAAATAGCCAATTTTGGGACTCTCAAGTACCAAACCTAAAAAGACAAGAATTCTAGCAGCTGACCGATATGGCTGCCTGATAGGGCATGCCCGATACGGCTGCCCAATATGGCCTGGCTGATACGGCTGCCCGATAGGGCCTGGCCGATACGGCTGCCCGATACGGTCTGGATGATACAGCTGCCTGACATGGTATGGCCGATCCCGATACGGTCTGCCCGATACAGCCTGCCCGATATGGTCTGGTTGATACGGCTGCCTGATACAGCCTGCCCGATATGGCCTGCCCAATATGGCTGCCTGATACAGGAGCCTGACACTCCCCGTGCCCGACACGGTCTTCAGGCGACAGTCATATTGGCCCACCTGATGCCTCAAGATCGAAGCCACGGATGAAGGACACGTGGACCAATAAAAGCTACAACTCCCATCAACTCACTGCCTATAAATAGCAGCTTCCAACCTACAAAGAGAAGGAAGCCAGAGGGAGGACCCTGCAAGAGCTAGTGCCTAGACCAAGGAGCTAGTGTGTCGAGTTCCCCAAAAGTCTACTGCATGATACAGTCTGCCTGATACGGTCTGCCCGATACGGTTGTCCAATACAGTCGCTCGATACGGTCGCCCGATACGGTTGCCCGATACGGTCTACCCAATACAGTCTAGAGAGAGAGAGAGTCGAGGAGTCCAGAGAGACGAAGAGAAGACCCAAGGGCCGAGATCCGGCCTGCACAGAGGCTGAGGAGCGAGAGCCACCTCTCCTCTACGGGCTATATCTCTTCTCTCTTCTCTTTCATTCTACTGCATTCCTTTGTTTCTTGTACAAATAATGTTTATCCATCATTGTTCAGTGCCAACTATGCTTGTCTATGGCTAGTTAGCTCCTTCTTGGCTATGTAGTCCGATCTGGGCATGTATATGTACTTTTGCCTTAAGCAAGTAGATTCATATCAGATCTAGTATGTTGCATGTTCTATTTTCTCTTTCCAAGTTATGATTGCTAGTTTGGTTGATCTCTTACTCGCTTGAACTGTTGTTTCTACCTGTATCAAGAAATCCATTGTAGGAATGGCTAAGAGATGATAGTTTGGATCTGAACTCGAGAGGAGGACGATCCAAGGTATTCTGTTCCTAACACCCTGGAATATCCTAAGACCCGAGAGGGAACTTAGTGATTCTGAGGTGTTGATATGCCATTCCTCAAGAGAGGGTCATTGACATATTGTTGATGGTTTTAGTCACGCATCGCGAGAGCGAGTGGGACGACCCCACAAGACAGATGCCACCGTACATACTAGATGCTTGCTTGGATGCTCAAGGGTTGTCTACATCTGAGAACGAGTTCATAGACTGTCCTGTTTGTGGTTACATAGCCAGGAACTCTCTTTCTCTATTTAGTAGAATCACGATCTCTGTTTTGTTTTGTTTTCTTTTCTTTATTTTGTTTTATATCGTGACAACCTTCCAGACTAGTTCTAGCACTTACTTTTATCGACTATCGTCTTAGCTTATCTGACTAAAGAACGAGATCTGTGGCGTCCTAAACGTCACCACGTCCCTGTGTTCAACCCCGTATATCTACTTCGACCCCGTAATAAAGTTGTGGTGGCCTAGAAGGTTTTGGGTTATAATTTTAAAGCTTGATTCCTTCCTTTGTCCCGCGTTCATTTCCGGACGCGTGAAAAAGGCCGATCAACTTTTGGTTCCGTTGTCGGGGACGTGGTTTTCCACGTTTACACGCCTAGTAGATTTTTGTTCTGTCACTATAAGCCTATATATACATGCATAGTTTTCCTCTTGCTTTACACATACTTGTTCATATATACTAAATCACTTTTCTTTTTCTCATACCTTTTTTTCAGCCATGGACCTTGCTTCTGCAAGACAAGTCATCTTGTCCACCTGTCCTCCTGAGTTTTTCCGCAGTTCCGACTACTGGAAAATAATTGAAGGTTGTTCTATGCAACTAGTCGAGTTATACTCACCTCCACCATCGTCATATGTTGAAATTCCAACAAAGAAGACTTCCAGTCAACCATCGACCCCCATTCTATCATGGGATCAAGAACTGATTAAGGCAGTGGAGTTGGCTAGGGAAAGTATTCAAGCACTCACCTCCTTAGCCCCTCATCTCCAAGAAGATGTCGATCCAATGCAATAACTGTTAGAAGAGCAGGATCGTCATATCAAAGTAGCCACCGAGGCTGCAGACTGCAGTAGAAGTCTAGTTCA
Organism: Alisma plantago-aquatica; assembly: GCA_963693085.1. Lineage (NCBI taxonomy): Eukaryota > Viridiplantae > Streptophyta > Magnoliopsida > Alismatales > Alismataceae > Alisma > Alisma plantago-aquatica. The sequence goes on from OY856413.1 coordinate 1,004,590,951, forward strand.
AACTGTTGAGTGAGTATTCGTTCAAGTGCATAAGTTTGGTACAGCAGGTCAGCAACCGATGTGCATGGCAGAATCGACGGGCCTCGAAAGCATTGCTGCTCAAGTACAACAACTTCATGATAAAGATGTTGAACAAGGCAGGAGGCTCTAAGAGCTCATTGATTTAGTTACAATCCAATTACTAATGCCATCACAAGATAATGAAGACGTTAGTCATCAGGACCATTCCATTGGGTATGAAGTGGAGTATGCATCACCATCCTATTCAGACCATCAACTGGATTCACCAAGATTTTTCTGTGAAGACCAACCCACTCCAGGAAACCCTTCATTATATCTAGATGACCCAGCTGATGAATCAATGGAAGATATGAGTCATAGACCTGAATGGATCTATGATGACGATGATGAAGACTTTAAAAGCCAAGTTTCCTCACAACCAGAAGGTTGGCTAGAGGAACCAGAGTCAGATATTGAACCAGAACAGAGTGACATCTCTCATATTGAGACTTGCCACTTTGCTTTGAGTAGTACGCCAACCATGGTTTGGAACAACTTGTTCGATGATGATGACGACGATGACGACAGCTGCTCGACATGGACCAGTGGGTATACTGACGATGACAAGTTGGAGCAACATGAGCCACCATTTACACCCATACCTTTACAAGGTAGGGTGGATGTCAAGGGGGCAGGATGGATGGTTCACTACAACATGGCTACTGAGCATGAAGATACCCCTGACTCCATGCTAGGTGATAAGCTTGGGGTGGTAAAACCACAAACTGATTCTTTGGGGAGTACTTCTTGTTCAGAAGATGATTGGATGACTCAGACTATACATGATGATTTATCTGAGCATACAACCTCAAGTGTAGAGATGGAGAGAGAAGATATGAGTCCTCCAAAAGACATCCAACCTCTCTCATCCATCTCACCATGTGTCAACATCCCAGGACCGTCATATTTAGATTCATATAATGTAAGGTGTTATAACCCCAATTTTTGGGTTCAGTTGGTGAGAAATGTAATTTCTCATATTAAAAATATTAAACAAATAATGATATAATTTGTTTGGAATAAATGGATTTTGTTTACAATAGCCTTGATGATTTTGTTGTGGGCTTTATTGACTATTAGGCCCAAATAACAAGAAAATTCAATTAGTGAATGAATAATTGAATATTTGATAAAAAAAGATGTGGAAACCTCTAGAAAGCAAATCTAAAAAGGATTTCGTGCCTCTTGGGTTCCTTGGGTTCTAAGGAATCCAAAGTTGCAAAGAAAAGCAATAAGAAAAGAATATATTAATAAATTATTTCTTTATTAAGAAAGAAATTGAAAACAATGGTAAAATGTGGAAAACCAGTTAAAAGAGGTGTAATTGAGTTATTCTTGGTGGAATTTCATATTCCAAGGATTCCTAAAGATAAAAGGAATACCAATGAGGAAAATAAAAGAGAAATAAAGAGAAATATTCAAAAAGATATATTTTAATAAGAAATAAACAAGATAATGGTAAATAATGAAGAATAATGCATATAGATGCATCTAGAAGGATAATAAGTACCCTTATGAAGGAATTTCGAAATCTTGGAGTTTCTTGGGGACCAAGGAGCCCCAATAAATAAAGAGGAAAGAGAAAATACCAATAAAGCAAAATAAGAGAGTAATATAATATATTATTACTAATTGTTGGTGGCAATGGAAAAGAAAATTATTTTCTACTAAAAAGGAAAACTTAATTTCGTGCCAATACCTTAAAGGCAAGTACAAGGGAGATAAAGGAGGTAATTTTCTTAATCCTAATAATTAAAGAAAAAGGAATAACAAAGTGATGAAGAGAGAGAGAGATGGTTGCTTCACAACCAATGAAAGTGTGTTTCCTTTCGAGTTGGGACTTGAGTCCTCATGAGGCACGCCTTAGGGCTTCATATACACCCCTATAAGAAGGGTGGAACCCCTGCTTCGAGATCTAGAGGGATTCCATGCAATGCTACCTCTTCTTTTTCTTCTTTCCGTCTAAACCCTAACCAAGAGGGTATATCCTTGTTCTAGGGCAACGCGGGGCTTCGTTGTGGTCTTGCCGGAGGAGGCAAGCTTCCACCATCACCCAGATCGATCGACTGTTTCCCCTTTGGCCCCGGCTTCGTGCAGTTGATGCGGACCTGCTGCAGCTGCAGCAGCAGTCATGCACCTCTCCCGCGTGGGAGCGGCCACCTCAGCCGCACCCTGAAGCTTCTGTAGGTGCGGAAAGGGTCGCCGCACCAAGGGGGCATGTCCCTGAGGGCCGAAGAGTCGGGAAGGAGGAGGGGAGCCCCCCCCCCTCGGCTGTTAGGGTGGAAGCCGGCTGCTGTCGTGAGGAAGATGAAGAGGAGCCCAGTTGGACGGTTCTGCCCCCCCGGCATAGCAAAGCCAAAGAGTCGTGGAAGGGCAATTACGTCAATTCGAAATGTTTTTTAACAAAGCCGCGTAGATGCTTTGCATGAGGAGGCGACGTGGCGCTCTCTGATTGGTCCAGAGTAAGTGAATTTCATTAAATTCATAACTTTTTAACGGTAGCTCGGATGGGGACATATAATACATGAATCTTTCTCAGAAAAACACGAGGAATTCAATAAAAATATGTTTAGAAATTAATTCCTCTTTCTATGCGAAAAGTAGTGTAAATCATCATCTTTAATGAATTAAAGATTAAGAAACCCTATTTTGATATGATTAATGTGTTTAATAGGGTTTAATGGATCATTAGAGTTGATGTTAACCTGTTAAATGTAAAAAGGTACATTATGTTCAAAAAGGAAGAACTTTGCACATGATTAGTCTAATTTAGAGTTTAAGTGCATAAATATGTTTGAAAATTTAAAAAGTACATAAAGTTATCATCTTTAATGATTTAATTAAGGAAAAAAACCCTTAGATTTAATGATAGATGGACTTAATGCTGTTATTTGGATAATTCAAGCTGATATTAACCTGTTGTTAATAAAAGTGAAAATAGGATCTAAAAAGGTGATATTTTTATATAATTGGCTTAATTTAGGGTTTCATGCATGATTATGCATTAATGAGCTTGAAAACCCTAATTTAGGAGAATATGTCTTTTAATTGGTTTAATTGTTCAAATCCATGAATAAATGGGGATATGATGATCCTAAGTCAATTTGGGTATAAAGGACTATTAAAATGGATAGTTGAGCAATTAAGGTTCATATAAATGGAAAAGAGTATTTTAGGGTTTGTTGACCTAAAATGGATAATATAACACCCCCCTAGGGTTTCATATGTAACCAGCGAAAGCACAGCCTAATCCACAACATTATCCATAATGTGGGGTACTTGGCATATCAGGGAGGGATTGTCACATGCATGATCTCATATCAAGAAATAAACAACACTTGGCATTCATAGAAACATCGATTCATACATAAAGTTCTTCTTGGAAAGATAACTACGTCATGATACTAAAGCTATGCTAACATAAACTGGATAATTATATAAATGACAAGATCTCCATAGATGGACGTCCCACCAGGCAACAACTCCTTAGATCTTTGGGTCTTTGGTATCCTTAAGATGATTCCTTCTCTTTAGCTCTAATTCCTGCGGACATCACGTCCCCAGCCATGCAAAGGAAAACATTCATGATAAGTAAGCAACATTGACATATTATAACACATAAAATAACATATAAAGTGATTTAACATAAACATGAACATGCATCAACATTAATAATTTCTTGTCATCTTTTACATAAAGAAATTGACTAGAAGTATATGCTCCTCTCTTAATGCCCCATAAGGAGCCCATAATGCTCGGAAAGCCCATAATTGCTCGGAAAGCCCATAATGCTCGGAAAGCCCATAACAAGGTGCATATAAATCTAACTCAATTTCTATTAACCATGATCTTTCTTAGACTTTACTTATCTTCTTAATAAACTGAACTTAATCTTAATTGGGATTTCTCCCTCTTGAAAATAATGGGATTTCCCCCCATGAAACATAATGGGATTTCTCCCTCTTAAGCATGGATGGGAATTTCTTACCTCTAAATCTTGGTTACATGTTCCTTAACCATAATTCATAACATAATTGTGGTTCCTATATTTAGACTTAGATTATAGAAAGCAAGCATTCAATAATCATATACTTGGAAGAAAAACATGCATTTGTCATGACTTTAACATAAAGTGATTAACAATATTCATAAACATGCAATAAATCAAGTTTACTATGCCAAGGCATTAGCCCGCTTACCTTGAGCTAAAACACCTAAGTCAAACCTGGTTTGACTGATTGGGTTCTCTTACTCACCTGAAATTAACATAATTATCTTTTATCATATATCATTAAACCCTAATTTGCTCATATAAATATTGAGATATGAAAACAGCAAAATCAGTCGATAAAACCAGAAAATCGAATTCCTCATCGAAAATCCTTTCCAAAACATATTTATTTATATTTTTCTGAGGTCGTATGCAAAAGTTATGGATTTTGCACTCTAGACCAATCAGAAATCAAGAAAAATCCACGTATATAAAGATATATCCAAATCCACGAAATCGGGGCCCGCATCTGACCTGGCCCAATCGGGCTTGGCCAACTAGGCCGTGATTCTTGCCTGAGCGATCAAAGAAACAGGGTGTGAAAACCCAAAAATGCCCTCGCGGGTGAAACACACAAAAAGAAGAAGACAGGGCACTAAGGTCATTGCATGACCTCGATTGCTCCTCACCTTCACCACGCGAGCCATGGCTCTAGCAGTAAGGGTGGAGAATCGGTCCCAGATCCTGTGAGCAGAGGGTCATTGTTCCTGGAGAACTAAGGTTCTCAGGGGCTTCCTGATGCTAAAACAAACCTGCTGAGCTAAAGCTCGGGTCCAGGGACCACCCTGAGCTTCAAGAGCTCTTCGGCCATGGAGGGAGGAGGCCATGTACTGGAATCTAGCAAGGGATCACTTGCCGAAGCCATAAAAGCATTCCTTGAGGTGCGTCGGAGTCCCAGAAGGTGGAAAGTGGCCCGAGAGACCACTGGGCAGGGACGGCGGTGAGAAATAGAGAATGGCCACATGAAACAGGGGCGGCGGTCAGGTTGAAGATGGCGAAGAACAAGGCCAAAAAGGGCACGCTGGGGGGTCGGAAACATTTGTCACGGTCAAACAAGGATCATGGTATGGTCCCCTAGGTGGGAGGAGCCCTGAGGCACTGCCATGACTAGCACCGGCGGCGACCTTCACGGAGCTCTATAGGACACGACGATCAGGGAAAACTCGAGGCAAACTGGAAACGTGGAACCGAAGCTGAGGTGCCGAGGATGCTCACCGCGATCGGAATCGGTCTGGGGTGGTCGGAGAACTCAGGGGGAAGCTTCGGTTGCCGGAGAAGGAAGGTCAAGCAGGCTGGGGCTGCTGACGGAGCTGGGGGAGTAATTGAGCGAGGAGAAGAAGAGCTTGGAGGTCGGTGATGCTTGCGGACTACTTAGGTGGAGGCGAGAGGGAGCGAGGAGGCGTCTGCGCAACAATGACAGCAAGGAAGCGCTGCCCTAAAATGGGCGTTTTGTCTACAGAGAGTGAGAGGGAGCGAACTGGGGCTCGATCAGATCGGGAAGACGAGCCGGATTTGTTGGCGAAGAAAAGAGGAGAAACCGTCGAGAAACGATCAGGTTTGAAGACGAGGAGGCAGCATTGCTAGCGTCGCTGCCATTTCGCAGGATGAGCGGAGGAAGGATAAAATGCGGGCACTGTTGGATTATGATCCAACGGCTGCGGACGCACGCGAAGAAAAGAAACAGATGAAATAAAGTAAATCGATTAAAGTGTGACAAATAATACATTGATTCCTATACTATAAATCATATAAAACGTATGAATAGCATTTGGAGGGTCATTTGAAGTCCAAATGACCTCAAATTTCACCCAGAGCTTAAAGAGGTGCATTACAACACAATGGCTCAATTAATTTCGTATTTTAGCTCACCATCACTACTAATTAGGCAAAAAGCATTCAATACACTTAAGTGAATACATTAAAGCATATAGAGCTATTCATTAATGACTAAATGGAGATAATTTAGATAATTCGTCCAAATATCAACAATAAACATTTTTGAAAAACATTAAGCAAGCTTTTATGCATAAAACTACTAATGATAATAAGAGAAAGAAAAATTGATATAAAACATCCATTTCCATTTTCTAAACAAGAGTGCATAAATGTGTAAGGAAATACTTTCTAAAGTTAAACCATGAGTAATAAAGTAAGTGAACATAATTTTTCTTCACATGAAATGAAATTGTAAAGCTAATATGGGAAAATTGCATAAAGGTCATCAACATTTATTCTATTAGAAAAAGAGCATGCAAAGAATAAAATATTTTGAAAATTTGCACAAAAGATTGGGATGTTACAATACTACCCACCTTAAACAAATTTTGTCCTCGAAATTTCCTGGGGTTTCTACCCACCTTAAGGGTTCCACATAAACTTTGCAAATTTTCCATACAAATTTTTATTATAAAAGAAGAATTCATAAACAAAGCATTATGATTCAACATAAATTACTTAACTACCCTTACCTTGATCATTTTGCTCTTCTCCATCTGACATTTGCATGGTGAAGAGCCTTGGTTTGACCTTGGGTGGAGGATTAGGGTTCTTAGCTTGGTTATTATTGGGATCCTTCTTTGCAAGTTTAGGGCAATAAGGCTTGATATGCCCTTCCTCACCACAATAGTAGCAAATAGAAGTCCCAAACCTACAAGGACCACCATGGTTTCTCTTACATTTGGGGCATGGGGTTCTCCCATTCTTAGGGGAAGGCTCAGGGGCTTTTCTCTTGTGGTTGGAGGGTGGAGGGGGTTGATGGTGACGATTTTTTTGGGGTACCTCCTTCTTATGGTTCCTCCCAGGGTGCTCCTCCAATTCTAGGGCTACATCCAAGGCTGATTGCATGGTCCTATGTCCTCTACCAGATAAGACATAGCTTAGATCAGGTTTAAGCCCCCTAATGAACTTCTTAGCTCTCTTTTGCTCAGTGTACTCGAGACCATACTTTTGGAGCTTATGAAACTCCATGGCATACTCAGTGACAGTCATATCACCCACTTTCTTAAGGTTGACGAACTCATCTTCCTTCCTTTCTAACATGGCCTCAGATACATAATGGTCATTCAAGACATCTACAAACTCATCCCAAGAGAAAGGAGGGTCATCATCTTCTCACCAAGTACGGGCTAAGAGGTTTTCCCACAAAGTACGGGCTGCACCCTTGAGTATATGGGTGGAAAATCTAACCCTACTATGTGGGGGACACTCTAGGTCTCTAAAGAAATGTCCCATGTTTCTCAGCCACTCCTCAGCCTTGGTTACTACATCAACCTCATCTTCACCATGGAAAGCATCAGGTTTAATCTTCAGGAAATCTATGAGGGAGATCTCATGTGCCCTAGGTGGAGCTCTAGGTTGGAGGACATTGGTCAAGGCTGCTACTAAGGCATCTAGGGTGACTGGTGGAGGGGCGTGGTTCATGTCTTCAGTCTTATCACCACTAGAGGATCCTTGTGAGTGCCTTGACTCACCAACCTTCTCCTTCCTCTTAGGGGCCATCTGAAAGGGTAAACATAACATGATATTAGAACATAATATGAATCTCTAATGTTGCCTTAGTGGCCATCTATTCCTTGCTCTGATACCATTAATGTAACACCCCCCTAGGGTTTCATACGTAACCAGTGGAAGCACAACCTAATCCCCAACATTATCCAAAATGTGGGGTACTTGGCATATCAGGGAGGGATTGTCACATGCATGATCTCATATCAAGAAATAAACAACACTTGGCATTCATAGAAACATCGATTCATACATAAAGTTCTTCTTGGAAAGATAACTACGTCATGATACTAAAGCTATGCTAACATAAACTGGATAATTATATAAATGACAGGATCTCCATAGATGGACATCCCACCAGGCAACAACTCCTTAGATCTTTGGGTCTTTGGTATCCTTAAGATGATTCCTTCTCTTTAGCTCCAATTCCTGCGGACATCACATCCCCAGCCATGCAAAAGAAAACATTCATGATAAGTAAGCAGCATTGGCATATTATAACACATAAAATAACATATAAAGTGATTTAACATAAACATGAACATGCATCAACATTAATAATTTCTTGGCATCTTTTACATAAAGAAATTGACTAGAAGTATATGCTCCTCTCTTAATGCCCCATAAGGAGCCCATAATGCTCGGAAAGCCCATAACAAGGTGCATATAAATCTAACTCAATTTCTATTAACCATGATCTTTCTTAGACTTTACTTATCTTCTTAATAACCTGAACTTAATCTTAATTGGGATTTCTCCCTCTTGAACATAATGGGATTTCCCCCCATGAAACATAATGGGATTTCTTCCTCTTAAGCATGGATGGGAATTTCTTCCCTCTAAATCTTGGTTACATGTTCCTTAACCATAATTCATAACATAATTGTGGTTTCTATATTTAGACTTAGATTATAGAAAGCAAGAATTCAATAATCATATACTTGGAAGAAAAACATGCATTTGTCATGACTTTAACATAAAGTGATTAACAATATTCATAAACATGCAATAAATCAAGTTTACTATGCCAAGGGCATGGCCCGCTTACCTTGAGCTAAAACAGCTAAGTCAAACATGGTTTGACTGATTGGGTTCTCTTACTCACCTGAAATTAACATAATTATCTTTTATCATATATCATTAAACCCTAATTTGCTCATATAAATATTGAGATATTAAAACAGCAAAATCAGTCGATAAAACTAGAAAATCGGATTCCTCATCAAAAATCCTTTCCAAAACATATTTATTTATATTTTTCTGAGGTCGTATGCAAAAGTTATGGATTTTGCACTCTGGACCAATCAGAAATCAAGAAAAATCCACGTATATAAAGATATATCCAAATCCACGAAATCAGGGCCCGCATCTGACCTGGCCCAATCGGGCTTGGCCAACTAGGCCGTGATGCTTGCCTGAGCGATCAAAGAAACAGGGTGTGAAAACCCAAAAATGCCCTCACGGGTGAAACACACAAAAAGAAGAAGACAGGGCACTAAGGTCATTGCATGAACTCGATTGCTCCTCACCTTCACCACGCGAACCATGGCTCTAGCAGTAAGGGTGGAGAATCGGTCCCAGATCCTGTGAGTAGAGGGTCATTGTTCCTGGAGAACTAAGGTTCTCAGGGGCTTCCTGATGCTAAAACAAACCTGCTGAGCTAAAGCTCGGGTCTAGGGACCACCCTGAGCTTCAAGATCTCTTTGGCCATGGCGGGAGGAGGCCATGTACTGGAATCCAACAAGGGATCACTTTCCGAAGCCATAAAAGCATTCCATGAGGTGCGTCGGAGTCCCAGAAGGTGGAAATTGGCCCGAGAGACCACTGGGCAGGGACGGCGGTGAGAAACAGAGAACGACCGCGTGAAACAGGGGCGGCGGTCACGTTCAAGACGGCGAAGAACAAGGCCAAAAAGGGCACGCTGGGGGTCGGAAACATTCGTCACGGTCAAACAAGGATCGTGGTATGGTCCCCTAGGTGGGAGGAGCCCTGAGGAACTGCCATGACTAGCGCCGGTGGCGACCTTCATGGAGCTCTATAGGACACGACGATCAGGGAAAACTCGAGGCAAACTGGAAACGTGGAACCGAAGCTGAGGTGCCGAGGATGCTCACCGCGATCGGAATCGGGCTGGGGTGGTCAGAGAACTCAGGGGGAAGCTTCGGTCACCGGAGAAGGAAGGTCGAGCAGGCTGGGGCTGCTGACAGAGCTAGGGGAGAAATTGAGCGAGGAGAAGAAGAGCTTGGAGGTCGGTGATGCTTGCTGACTACTTAGGTGGAGGCGAGAGGGAGCGAGGAGGCGTCTGCACAACAATGGCAGCAAGGAAGCGTTGTCCTAAAATGGGTGTTTTGTCTACAGAGAGCGAGAGGGAGTGAACTGGGGCTCGATCAGATCGGGAAGACGAGCCGGATTCGTTGGCGAAGAAAAGAGGAGAAACTGTCGAGAAACGATCAGGTTTGAAGACGAGCAGGCAGCACTGCTAGCGTCGCTGCCATTTCACAGGATGAGCGGAGGAAGGAGAAAATGCGGGCGCCGTTGGATTGTGATCCAACGGCTGCGGACGCACGCGAAGAAAAGAAACGGATGAAATAAAGTAAATCGATTAAAGTGTGATAAATAATACATTGATTCCTATACTATAAATCATATAAAACGTATAAATAGCATTTGGAGGGTCATTTGAAGTCCAAATGACCTCAAATTTCACCCAGAGCCTAAAGAGGTGCATTACAATACAATGGCTCAATTAATTTCGTATTTTAGCTCACCATCACTACTAATTAGGCAAAAAGAATTCAATACACTTAAGTGAATACATTAAAGCATATAGAGCTATTCATTAATGACTAAATGGAGATAATTCAGATAATTCGTCCAAATATCAACAATAAACATTTTTGAAGAACATTAAGCAAGATTTTATGCATAAAACTATTAATGATAATAAGAGAGAGAAAATTGATATAAAACATCCATTTCCATTTTCTAAACAAGAGTGCATAAATGTGCAAGGAAATACTTTCTAAAGTTAAAGCATGAGCAATAAAGTAAGTGAACATAATTTTTCTTCACATGAAATGAAATTGTAAAGCTAATATGGGAAAATTGCATAAAGGTCCTCAACATTTATTCTATTAGAAAAAGAGCATGCAAAGAATAAAATATTTTGAAAATTTGCACAAAAGATTGGGATGTTACAATACTACCCACCTTAAACAAATTTCGTCCTCGAAATTTCCTGGGGTTTCTACCCACCTTAAGGGTTCCACATAAACTTTGCAAATTTTCCATACAAATTTTATTATAAAAGAAGCATTCATAAACAAAGCATTATGATTCAACATAAATTACTTAACTACCCTTACCTTGATCATTTTGCTCTTATCCATGACATTTGCATGGTGAAGAGCCTTGGTTTGACCTTGGGTGGAGGATTAGGGTTCTTAGCTTGGTTGTGATTGGGATCCTTCTTTGCAAGTTTAGGGCAATAAGGCTTGATATGCCCTTCCTCACCACAATAGTAGCAAACAGAAGTCCCAAACCTACAAGGACCACCATGGTTTCTCTTACATTTGGGGCATGGGGTTCTCCCATTCTCAGGGGAAGGCTCAGGGGCTTTTCTCTTGTGGTTGGAGGGTGGAGGGGGTCGATGGTGACGATTTTTTTGGGGTACCTCCTTCTTATGGTTCCTCCCAGGGTGCTCCTCCCATTCTAGGGCTGCATCCAAGGCTGATTGCATGGTCCTATGTCCTCTACCAGACAAGGCATAGCTTAGATCAGGTTTAAGCCCCCTAATGAACTTCTTAGCTCTCTTTTGCTCAATGTACTCAAGACCATACTTTTGGAGCTTACAAAACTTCATGGCATACTCAGTGACAGTCATATCACCCACTTTCTTAAGGTTGACGAACTCATCTTCCTTCCTTTCTAACATGGCCTCAGATACATAATGGTCATTAAAGACATCTACAAACTCATCCCAAGAGAAAGGAGAGTCATCATCTTCTCTGGAGGCTAAGAGGTTTTCCCACCAAGTACGGGTTGCACCCTTGAGCATATGGGTGGCAAATCTAACCCTACGACGTGGGGGACACTCTAGGTCTCTAAAGCAATGTCCCATGTTGCTCAGCCACTCCTCAGCCTTGGTTACTACATCAACCTCATCTTCACCATGGAAAGCATCGGGTTTAATCTTAAGGAAATCTATGAGGGAGATCTCATGTGCCCTAGGTGGAGCTCTAGGTTGGAAGACATTGGTCAAGGCTGCTACTAAGGCATCTAGGGTGACTGGTGGAGGGGTGTGGTTCATGTCTTCAGTCTTATCACCACTAGAGGATCCTTGTGAGTGCCTTGACTCACCAACCTTCTCCTTCCTCTTAGGGGCCATCTGAAAGGGTAAACATAACATGATATTAGAACATAATATGAATCTCTAATGTTGCCTTAGTGGCCATCTATTCCTTGCTCTGATACCATTAATGTAACACCCCCCTAGGGTTTCATACGTAACCAGCGGAAGCACAGCCTAATCCCCAACATTATCCATAATGTGGGGTACTTGGCATATCAGGGAGGGATTTTCACATGCATGATCTCATATCAAGAAATAAACAACACTTGGCATTCATAGAAACATCGATTCATACATAAAGTTCTTTTTGGAAAGATAAGTACGTCATGATACTAAAGCTATGTTAACATAAACTGGATAATTATATAAATGACAGGATCTCCATAGATGGACGTCCCACCAGGCAACAACTCCTTAGATCTTTGGGTCTTTGGTAACCTTAAGATGATTCCTTCTCTTTAGCTCCAATTCCTGCAGACATCACGTCCCCAGCCATGCAAAGGAAAACATTCATGATAAGTAAGCAGCATTGGCATATTATAACACATAAAATAACATATAAAGTGATTTAACATAAACATGAACATGCATCAACATTAATAATTTCTTGGCATCTTTTACATAAAGAAATTGACTAGAAGTATATGCTCCTCTCTTAATGCCCCATAAGGAGCCCATAATGCTCGGAAAGCCCATAATTGCTCGGAAAGCCCATAATGCTCGGAAAGCCCATAACAAGGTGCATATAAATCTAACTCAATTTCTATTAACCATGATATTTCTTAGACTTTACTTATCTTCTTAATAACCTGAACTTAATCTTAATTGGGATTTCTCCCTCTTGAACATAATGGGATTTCCCCCCATGAAACATAATGGGATTTATCCCTCTTAAGTATGGATGGGAATTTCTTCCCTCTAAATCTTGGTTACATGTTCCTTAACCATAATTCATAACATAATTGTGGTTCCTATATTTAGTCTTAGATTATAGAAAGCAAGCATTCAATAATCATATACTTGGAAGAAAAACATGCATTTGTCATGACTTTAACATAAAGTGATTAACAATATTCATAAACATGCAATAAATCAAGTTTACTATGCCAAGGGCATGGCCCGCTTGCCTTGAGATAAAACACCTAAGTCAAACCTGGTTTGACTGATTGGGTTCTCTTACTCACCTGAAATTAACATAATTATCTTTTATCATATATCATTAAACCCTAATTTGCTCATATAAATATTGAGATATGAAAACAACAAAATCAGTCGATAAAACCAGAAAATCGGATTCCTCATCAAAAATCCTTTCCAAAACATATTTATTTATATTTTTCTGAGGTCGTATGCAAAAGTTATGGATTTTGCACTCTAGACCAATCAGAAATCAAGAAAAATCTACGTATGTAAAGATATATCCAAATCCACGAAATCGGGGCCCGCATCTGACCTGGCCCAATCGGGCTTGGCCAACTAGGCCGTGATGCTTGCCTGAGCGATCAAAGAAACAGGGTGTGAAAACCCAAAAATGCCCTCACGGGTGAAACACACAAAAAGAAGAAGACAGGGCACTAAGGTCATTGCACGACCTCGATTGCTCCTCACCTTCACCACACGAGCCATGGCTCCAGTAGTAAGGGTGGAGAATCGGTCCCAGATCCTGTGAGCGGAGGGTCATTGTTCCTGGAGAACTAAGGTTCTCAGGGGCTTCCTGATGCTAAAACGAACCTACTGAGCTAAAGCTCGGGTCCAGGGACCACCCTGAGCTTCAAGAGCTCTTCGGCCATGGCGGGAGGAGGCCATGTACTGGAATCCAGCAAGGGATCACTTGCCGAAGCCATAAAAGCATTCCCTGAGGTGCGTCAGAGTCCCAGAAGGTGGAAAGTGGCCCGAGAGACCACTGGGCAGGGACGGCGGTGAGAAACAGAGAATGGCTGTGTGAAATAGGGGAGGCGCTTAGGTTTAAGACGGCGAAGAACAAGGCCAAAAAGGGCACGATGGGGGGTCAGAAACATTCGTCGCGGTCAAACAAGGATCGTGGTATGGTCCCCTAGGTGGGAGGAGCCCTGAGGCGCTGCCATGGCTAGTGCCGGCGGCGACCTTCACGGAGCTCTATAGGACACAACGATCAGGGAAAACTCGAGGAAAACTGGAAACGTGGAAACGAAGCTGAGGTCCCGAGGATGCTCACCGTGATCGGAATCGGGCTGGGGAAATTTGGCCATTCATTCATCCCGTGGTCGGGGGGTTTCGAACTTGAGACCTCTCGGTCTTACATCAATACTTTTACCATATGGGTGTCATCTCTTTGGCACCCCCCCTAGGGTTTCATACGTAACCAGCGGAAGCACAGCCTAATCCCCAACATTATCCATAATGTGGGGTACTTGGCATATCAGGGAGGGATTGTCACATGCATTATCTCATATCAAGAAATAAACAACACTTGGCATTCATAGAAACATTGATTCATACATAAAGTTCTTCTTGGAAAGATAACTACGTCATGATACTAAAGCTATGCTAACATAAACTGGATAATTATATAAATGACAGGATCTCCATAGATGGACGTCCCACCAGGCAACAACTCCTTAGATCTTTGGGTCTTTGGTATCCTTAAGATGATTCCTTCTCTTTAGCTCCAATTCCTGCAGACATCACGTCCCCAGCCATGCAAAGGAAAACATTCATGATAAGTAAGCAGCATTGGCATATTATAACAAATAAAATAACATATAAAGTGATTTAACATAAACATGAACATGCATCAACATTAATAATTTCTTGTCATCTTTTACATAAAGAAATTGACTAGAAGTATATGCTCCTCTCTTAATGCCCCATAAGGAGCCCATAATGCTCGGAAAGCCCATAATTGCTCGGAAAGCCCATAATGCTCGGAAAGCCCATAATAAGGTGCATATAAATCTAACTCAATTTCTATTAACCATGATCTTTCTTAGACTTTACTTATCTTCTTAATAAACTGAACTTAATCTTAATTGGGATTTCTCCCTCTTGAACATAATGGGATTTCCCCCCATGAAACATAATGGGATTTCTCCCTCTTAAGCATGGATGGGAATTTCTTCACTCTAAATCTTGGTTACATGTTCCTTAACCATAATTCATAACATAATTGTGGTTCCTATATTTAGACTTAGATTATAGAAAGCAAGCATTCAATAATCATATACTTGGAAGAAAAACATGCATTTGTCATGACTTTAACATAAAGTGATTAACAATATTCATAAACATGCAATAAATCAAGTTTACTATGCCAAGGGCATGGCCCGCTTACCTTGAGCTAAAACACCTAAGTCAAACCTGGTTTGACTGATTGGGTTCTGACTCACCTGAAATTAACATAATTATCTTTTATCATATATCATTAAACCCTAATTTGCTCATATAAATATTGAGATATGAAAACAGCAAAATCAGATGATAAAACCGGAAAATTGGATTCCTCATCGAAAATTCTTTCCAAAACATATTTATTTATATTTTTCTGAGGTCGTATGCAAAAGTTATGGATTTTGCACTCTGGACCAATCAGAAATCAAGAAAAATCCACGTATATAAAGATATATCCAAATCCACGAAATTGGGGCCCGCATCTGACCTGGCCCAATTGGGCTTGGCCAACTAGGTCGCGATGCTTGCCTGAGCGATCAAAGAAATAGGGTGTGAAAACCCAAAAATGCCATCGCGGGTGAAACACACAAAAAGAAGAAGAAAAGGGCACTAAGGTCATTGCACGAACTCGATTGCTCCTCACCTTCACCACGTGAGCCATGGCTCTAGCAGTAAGGGTGGAGAACCGGTCCCAGATCCTGTGAGCGGAGGGTCATTGTTCCTGGAGAACTAAGGTTCTCAGGGGCTTCCTGATGCTAAAACGAACCTACTGAGCTAAAGCTCGGGTCTAGGGACCACCCTGAGCTTCAAGAGCTCTTCGGCCATGGCGGGAGGAGGTCATGTACCAGAATCCAGCAAGGGATCACTTGCCGAAGCCATAAAAGCATTCCCTGAGGTGCGTCGGAGTCCCAGAAGGTGGAAAGTGGCCCAAGAGACCACTGGGCAGGGACGGCGGTGAGAAACAGAGAACGGCCGCGTGAAATATGGGTGGAGGTTAGGTTCAATACGGCGAAGAACAAGGCCAAAAAGGGCATGCTGGGGGGTCAGAAAAATTCATCGCAGTCAAACAAGGATCGTGGTATGGTCCCCTAGGTGGGAGGAGCCCTGAGGCGCTTCCATGACTAGCGCCGGCGGCGACCTTCACGGAGCTCTATAGGACACGACGATCATGGAAAACTCGAGGCAAACTGGAAACGTGGAACCAAAGCTGAGGTGCCGAGGATGCTCACCGCGATCGGAATCAGGCTGGGGAAAAATTGGACATTCATTCATCCCGTGGTCGGGGGGTTTCGTACTTGAGACCTCTCGGTCTTACATCAATACTTTTACCATCTGGGTGCCATCTCTTTGGCAACCCCCCTAGGGTTTCATACGTAACCAGTGGAAGCATAGCCTAATCCCCAACATTATCCATAATGTGGGGTACTTGGCATATCAGGGAGGGATTGTCACATGCATGATCTCATACCAAGAAATAAACAACACTTGGCATTCATAGAAACATCGATTCATACATAAAGTTCTTCTTGGAAAGATAACTAAGTCATGATACTAAAGCTATGCTAACATAAACTGGATAATTATATAAATGACAGGATCTCCATAGATGGACGTCCCACCAGGCAACAACTCCTTAGATCTTTGGGTCTTTGGTATCCTTAAGATGATTCTTTCTCTTTAGCTCCAATTCCTGCGGACATCACGTCCCCAACCATGCAAAGGAAAACATTCATGATAAGTAAGCAGCATTGGCATATTATAGCACATAAAATAACATATAAAGTGATTTAACATAAACATGAGCATGCATCAACATTAATAATTTCTTGGCATCTTTTACATAAAGAAATTGAATAGAAGTATATGCTCCTCTCTTAATGCCCCATAAGGAGCCCATAATGCTCGGAAAGCCCATAATTGCTCGGAAAGCCCATAATGCTCGGAAAGCCCATAACAAGGTGCATATAAATCTAACTCAATTTCTATTAACCATGATCTTTCTTAGACTTTACTTATCTTCTTAATAACCTGAACTTAATCTTAATTGGGATTTCTCCCTCTTGAACATAATGGGATTTCCCCCCATGAAACATAATGGGATTTCTCCCTCTTAAGCATGGATGGGAATTTCTTCCCTCTAAATCTTGGTTACATTTTCCTTAACCATAATTCATAACATAATTGTGGTTCCTATATTTAGACTTAGATTATAGAAAGCAAGCATTCAATAATCATATACTTGGAAGAAAAGCATGCATTTGTCATGACTTTAATATAAAGTGATTAACAATATTCATAAACATGCAATAAATCAAGTTTACTATGCCAAGGGCATGGCCCGCTTACCTTGAGCTAAAACACCTAAGTCAAACATGGTTTGACTGATTGGGTTCTCTTACTCACCTGAAATTAACATAATTATCTTTTATCATATATCATTAAACCCTAATTTTCTCATATAAATATTGAGATATGAAAACAGAAAAATTAGATGATAAAACCAGAAAATCTGATTCCTCATTGAAAATCCTTTCCAAAACATATTTATTTATATTTTTCTGAGGTCGTATGCAAAAGTTATGGATTTTGCACTCTGGACCAATCAGAAATCAAGAAAAATCCACGTATATAAAGATATATCCAAATCCACAAAATTGGGACCCGCATCTGACCTGGCCCAATCGGGCTTGGCCAACTAGGCCGCGATGCTTGCCTGAGCGATCAAAGAAATAGGGTGTGAAAACCCAAAAATGCCCTCGCGGGTGAAACACACAAAAAGAAGAAGACAGGGCACTAAGGTCATTGCATGACCTCGATTGCTCCTCACCTTCACCACGCGATCCATGGCTCCAGCAGTAAGGGTGGAGAATCGGTCACAGATCCTGTGAGCGGAGGGTCATTGTTCCTGGAGAACTAAGGTTCTCAGGGGCTTCCTGATGCTAAAACGAACCTACTGAGCTAAAGCTCGGGTCCAGGGACAACCCTGAGCTTCAAGAGCTCTACGGCCATGGCGGGAGGAGGCCATGTACTGGAATCCAGCAAGGGATCACTTACCGAAGCCATAAAAGCATTCCCTAAGGTGCGTCGGAGTCCCAGAAGGTGGAAAGTGGCCCGAGAGACCACTGGGTAGGGACGGCGGTGAGAAACAGAGAACGGCCGCGTGAAATAGGGGCGGCGGTTAAGTTCAAGACGGCGAAGAACAAGGCCAAAAAGGGCATGTTGGGGGGTCAGAAACATTCGTCGCGGTCAAACAAGGATCGTGGTATGGTCCCCTAGGTGGGAGGAGCCCTGAGGCGCTGCCATGACTAGCGCCGGCGGCGACCTTCACGGAGCTCTATAGGACACGACGATTAGGGAAAACTTGAGGCAAACTGGAAACGTGGAACCGAAGCTGAGGTGTCGAGGATGCTCACCGCGATCGGAATCGGGCTGGGGAAAAATTTGCCATTCATTCATCCCGTGGTCGGGGGGTTTCGAACTTGAGACCTCTCGGTCTTACATCAATACTTTTACCATCTGGGTGCCATCTCTTTGGCACCCCCCCTAGGGTTTCATACGTAACCAACGGAAGCACAACCTAATCCCCAACATTATCCATAATGTGGGGTACTTGGCATATCAGGGAGGGATTGTCACATGCATGATCTCATATCAAGAAATAAACAACACTTGGCATTCATAGAAACATCGATTCATACATAAAGTTCTTCTTGGAAAGATAACTACGTCATGATACTAAAGCTATGCTAACAGAAACTGGATAATTATATAAATGACAGGATCTCCATAGATGGACGTCCCACCAGGAAACAACTCTTTAGATCTTTGGGTCTTTGGTATCCTTAAGATGATTCCTTCTCTTTAGCTCCAATTCCTACGGACATCACATCCCCAGCCATGCAAAGGAAAACATTCATGATAAGTAAGCAGCATTGGCATATTATAACACATAAAATAATATATAAAGTGATTTGACATACACATGAACATGCATCAATATTAATAATTTCTTGGCATCTTTTACATAAAGAAATTGACTAGAAGTATATGCTCCTCTCTTAATGCCCCATAAGGAGCCCATAATGCTCGGAAAGCCCATAATTGCTCGGAAAGCCCATAACAAGGTGCATATAAATCTAACTCAATTTCTATTAACCATGATCTTTCTTAGACTTTACTTATCTTCTTAATAACCTGAACTTAATCTTAATTGGGATTTCTCCCTCTTGGACATAATGGGATTTCCCCCCATGAAACATAATGGGATTTCTCCCTCTTAAGCATGGATGGGAATTTCTTCCCTCTAAATCTTGGTTACATGTTCCTTAACCATAATTCATAACATAATTGTGGTTCCTATATTTAGACTTAGATTATAGAAAGCAATCATTCAATAATCATATACTTGGAAGAAAAACATCCATTTGTCATGACTTTGATATAAAGTGATTAACAATATTCATAAACATGCAATAAATCAAGTTTACTATGCCAAAGGCATGGCCCGCTTACCTTGAGCTAAAACACCTAAGTCAAACCAGGTTTGACTGATTGGGTTCTCTTACTCACCTGAAATTAACATAATTATCTTTTATCATATATCATTAACCCCTAATTTGCTCATATAAATATTGAGATATGAAAATAGCAAAATCAGTCGATAAAACCATAAAATTGGATTCCTCATCGAAAATCCTTTCCAAAACATATTTATTTATATTTTTCTGAGGTCGTATGCAAAAGTTATGGATTTTACACTCTGGACCAATCAGAAATCAAGAAAAATCCACGTATATAAAGATATATCCAAATCCACGAAATTGGGGCCCGCATCTGACCTGGCCCAATCGGGCTTGGCCAACTAGGCCACGATGCTTGCCTGAGCGATCAAAGAAACAAGGTGTGAAAACCCAAAAATGCCCTCGCGGGTGAAACACACAAAAAGAAGAAGACAGGGCACTAAGGTCATTACACGACCTCGATTGCTCCTCACCTTCACCATGTGAGCCATGGCTCCAGCAGTAAGGGTGGAGAATCGGTCCCAGATCCTGTGAGCGGAGGGTCATTGTTCCTCTCGGTCTTACATCAATACTTAAACCATCTGGGTGCCATCTCTTTGGCAACCCCCCTAGGGTTTCATACGTAACCAGTGGAAGCATAGCCTAATCCCCAACATTATCCATAATGTGGGGTACTTGGCATATCAGGGAGGGATTGTCACATGCATGATCTCATATCAAGAAATAAACAACACTTGGCATTCATAGAAACATCGATTCATACATAAAGTTCTTCTTGGAAAGATAACTAAGTCATGATACTAAAGCTATGCTAACATAAACTGGATAATTATATAAAGGACAGGATCTCCATAGATGGACATCCCACCAGGCAACAACTCCTTAGATCTTTGGGTCTTTGGTATCCTTAAGATGATTCTTTCTCTTTAGCTCCAATTCCTGCGGACATCACGTCCCCAACCATGCAAAGGAAAACATTCATGATAAGTAAGCAGCATTGGCATATTATAACACATAAAATAACATATAAAGTGATTTAACATAAACATGAGCATGCATCAACATTAATAATTTCTTGGCATCTTTTACATAAAGAAATTGAATAGAAGTATATGCTCCTCTCTTAATGCCCCATAAGGAGCCCATAATGCTCGGAAAGCCCACAATTGCTCGGAAAGCCCATAATGCTCGAAAAGCCCATAACAAGGTGCATATAAATCTAACTCAATTTCTATTAACCATGATCTTTCTTAGACTTTACTTATCTTCTTAATAACCTGAACTTAATCTTAATTGGGATTTCTCCCTCTTGAACATAATGGGATTTCCCCCCATGAAACATAATGGGATTTCTCCCTCTTAAGCATGGATGGGAATTTCTTCCCTCTAAATCTTGGTTACATTTTCCTTAACCATAATTCATAACATAATTGTGGTTCCTATATTTAGACTTAGATTATAGAAAGCAAGCATTCAATAATCATATACTTGGAAGAAAAGCATGCATTTGTCATGACTTTAATATAAAGTGATTAACAATATTCATAAACATGCAATAAATCAAGTTTACTATGCCAAGGGCATGGCCCGCTTACCTTGAGCTAAAACACCTAAGTCAAACATGGTTTGACTGATTGGGTTCTCTTACTCACCTGAAATTAACATAATTATCTTTTATCATATATCATTAAACCCTAATTTTCTCATATAAATATTGAGATATGAAAACAGCAAAATTAGATGATAAAACCAGAAAATCGGATTCCTCATCGAAAATCCTTTCCAAAACATATTTATTTATATTTTTCTGAGGTCGTATGCAAAAGTTATGGATTTTGCACTCTGGACCAATCAGAAATCAAGAAAAATCCACGTATATAAAGATATATCCAAATCCACGAAATTGGGACCCGCATCTGACCTGGCCCAATCGGGCTTGGCCAACTAGGCCGCGATGCTTGCCTGAGCGATCAAAGAAATAGGGTGTGAAAACCCAAAAATGCCCTCGCGGGTGAAACACACAAAAAGAAGAAGACAGGGCACTAAGGTCATTGCACGACCTCGATTGCTCCTCACCTTCACCACGCGAGCCATGGCTCCAGCAGTAAGGGTGGAGAATCGGTCCCAGATCCTGTGAGCGGAGGGTCATTGTTCCTGGAGAACTAAGGTTCTCAGGGGCTTCCTGATGCTAAAACGAACCTACTGAGCTAAAGCTCGGGTCCAGGGACAACCCTGAGCTTCAAGAGCTCTACGGCCATGGCGGGAGGAGGCCATGTACTGGAATCCAGCAAGGGATCACTTACCGAAGCCATAAAAGCATTCCCTAAGGTGCGTCGGAGTCCCAGAAGGTGGAAAGTGGCCCGAGAGACCACTGGGTAGGGACGGCGGTGAGAAACAGAGAACGGCCGCGTGAAATAGGGGCGGCGGTTAGGTTCAAGACGGCGAAGAACAAGGCCAAAAAGGGCATGCTGGGGGGTCAGAAACATTCGTTGCGGTCAAACAAGGATCGTGGTATGGTCCCCTAGGTGGGAGGAGCCCTGAGGCGCTGCCATGACTAGCGTCGGCGGCGACCTTCACGGAGCTCTATAGGACACGACGATTAGGGAAAACTTGAGGCAAACTGGAAACGTGGAACCAAAGCTGAGGTGCCGAGGATGCTCACCGCGATCGGAATTGGGCTGGGGAAAAATTGGCCATTCATTCATCCCGTGGTCGGGGGGTTTCGAACTTGAGACCTCTCGGTCTTACATCAATACTTTTACCATCTGGGTGCCATCTCTTTGGCACCCCCCCTAGGGTTCCATACGTAACCAACGGAAGCACAACCTAATCCCCAACATTATCCATAATGTGGGGTACTTGGCATATCAGGGAGGGATTGTCACATGCATGATCTCATATCAAGAAATAAACAACACTTGGCATTCATAGAAACATCGATTCATACATAAAGTTCTTCTTGGAAAGATAACTACGTCATGATACTAAAGCTATGCTAACAGAAACTGGATAATTATATAAATGACAGGATCTCCATAGATGGACGTCCCACCAGGCAACAACTCCTTAGATCTTTGGGTCTTTGGTATCCTTAAGATGATTCCTTCTCTTTAGCTCCAATTCCTACGGACATCACATCCCCAGCCATGCAAAGGAAAACATTCATGATAAGTAAGCAGCATTGGCATATTATAACACATAAAATAACATATAAAGTGATTTAACATACACATGAACATGCATCAACATTAATAATTTCTTGGCATCTTTTACATAAAGAAATTGACTAGAAGTATATGCTCCTCTCTTAATGCCCCATAAGGAGCCCATAATGCTCGGAAAGCCCATAACAAGGTGCATATAAATCTAACTCAATTTCTATTAACCATGATCTTTCTTAGACTTTACTTATCTTCTTAATAACCTGAACTTAATCTTAATTGGGATTTCTCCCTCTTGGACATAATGGGATTTCCCCCCATGAAACATAATGGGATTTCTCCCTCTTAAGCATGGATGGGAATTTCTTCCCTCTAAATCTTGGTTACATGTTCCTTAACCATAATTCATAACATAATTGTGGTTCCTATATTTAGACTTAGATTATAGAAAGCAATCATTCAATAATCATATACTTGGAAGAAAAACATGCATTTGTCATGACTTTAATATAAAGTGATTAACAATATTCATAAACATGCAATAAATCAAGTTTACTATGCCAAAGGCATGGCCCGCTTACCTTGAGCTAAAACACCTAAGTCAAACCAGGTTTGACTGATTGGGTTCTCTTACTCACCTGAAATTAACATAATTATCTTTTATCATATATCATTAACCCCTAATTTGCTCATATAAATATTGAGATATGAAAATAGCAAAATCAGTCGATAAAACCAGAAAATTGGATTCCTCATCGAAAATCCTTTCCAAAACATATTTATTTATATTTTTCTGAGGTCGTATGCAAAAGTTATGGATTTTGCACTCTGGACCAATCAGAAATCAAGAAAAATCCATGTATATAAAGATATATCCAAATCCACGAAATTGGGGCCCGCATCTGACCTGGCCCAATCGGGCTTGGCCAACTAGGCCATGATGCTTGCCTGAGCGATCAAAGAAACAAGGTGTGAAAACCCAAAAATGCCCTCGCGGGTGAAACACACAAAAAGAAGAAGACAGGGCACTAAGGTCATTACACGACCTCGATTGCTCCTCATCTTCACCACGCGAGCCATGGCTCCAGCAGTAAGGGTGGAGAATCGGTCCCAGATCCTGTGAGCGGAGGGTCATTGTTCCTGGAGAACTAAGGTTCTCAGGGGATTCCTGATGCTAAAATGAACCTGCTGAGCTAAAGCTCGGGTCCCGGGACCACCCTGAGCTTCAAGAGCTCTTCGGCCATGGCGGGAGGAGGCCATGTACTGGAATCCAGCAAGGGATCACTTGCCGAAGCCATAAAAGCATTCCCTGAGGTGTGTCGGAGTCCCAGAAGGTGGAAAGTGGCCCGAGAGACCACTGGGCAGGGACGGTGGTGAGAAACAGAGAACGTCCGTGTGAAACAGGGGCGGCGGTCAGGTTCAAGACGGCGAAGAACAAGGCCAAAAAGGGCACGCTGGGGGTCAGAAACATTCGTCGCGATCAAACAAGGATCGTGGTATGGTCCCCTAGGTGGGAGGAGCCCTAAGGCGCTGCCATGACTAGCACCGGCGGCGACCTTCACGGAGCTCTATAGGACACGACTATCAGGGAAAACTCGAGGCAAACTGGAAACGTGGAACCGAAGCTGAGGTGTCGAGGATGCTCACCGCGATCCGAATCGGGCTGGGGTGGTCGGAGAACTCAGGGGGAAGCTTCGGTCGTCGGAGAAGGAAGGTCGAGCAGGCTGGGGCTGCTGATGGAGTTGGGGGAGAAATTGAGCGAGGAGAAGAAAAGCTTGGAGGTCGGTGATGCTTGCGGACTACTTAGGTGGAGGTGAGAGGGAGCGAGGAGGCATCTGCGCAACAATGGCAGCGAGGAAGCGCTGCCCTAAAATGGGCGTTTTGTCTATAGAGAGCGAGAGGGAGCGAACTGGGGCTCGATCAGATCGGGAAGATGAGCCGGATTCGTTGGCGAAGAAAAGAGGAGAAACCGTCGAGAAACGATCAGGTTTGAAGACAAGGAGGCAGCACTGCTAGCGTCACTGCCATTTCGTAGGATGAGCAGAGGAAGGAGAAAACGCGGGCGCCGTTGGATTCTGATCCAATGGCTGCGGACGCGCGCGAAGAAAAGAAACAGATGAAATAAAGTAAATCGATTAAAGTGTGACAAATAATACATTGATTCCTATACTATAAATCATATAAAATGTATAAATAGCATTTGGAGGGTCATTTGAAGTCCAAATGACCTCAAATTTCACCCAGAGCCTAAAGAGGTGCGTTACAACACAATGGCTCAATTAATTTCGTATTTTAGCTCACCATCACTACTAATTAGGCAAAAAGCATTCAATACACTTAAGTGAATACATTAAAGCATATAGAGCTATTCATTAATGACTAAATGGAGATAATTCAGATAATTCGTCCAAATATCAACAATAAACATTTTTGAAGAACATTAAGCAAGCTTTTATGCATTAAACTACTAATGATAATAAGAGAGAGAAAAATTGATATAAAACATCCATTTCCATTTTCTAAACAAGAGTGCATAAATGTGCAAGGAAATACTTTCTAAAGTTAAACCATGAGTAATAAAGTAAGTGAACATAATTTTTCTTCACATGAAATGAAATTGTAAAGCTAATATGGGCAAGTTGCATAAAGGTCCTCAACATTTATTCTATTAGAAAAAGCGCATGCAAAGAATAAAATATTTTGAAAATTTGCACAAAAGATTGGGATGTTACAGATAAAGTTTGAGAAATTAATCTTAGAAACCCTAATGAATACTAATGAAACCTTAATGTGGATTAGAAACCCTAGAAATTGAATCCAAGTCAATAAAATAGATTCTTGATAAAGTGTGAAATAAATAGAGTACATATTCTTTTCAGGAATTATGTGATGATTGAATTACTTGCTTGGATCTGTTGATTGGCTTGATTGTATATACATGAAGTATATGTTGAATATTCTGCATGACTCATCAAATCAGGTATGTGTTTACGCTTATGAATAATCGCTCTAGTTTCACGGCGATTCCCGAAATTTTAATCGGTTGCTTGAAAATAAATGTTGGATGTTTATTTATTTCATGCAACTATAAAGTGACTATGATTATCACTATAAATGTGCATAGATAACTGACTAGATCTGGGTCCACCTCTATTGCTTTGAAAAGGCTAAGAAAAAAAAGGGGTAATCCTAGAGCAAGGTCTAGGTTACCGAGAGTTAGAAACTGGGCTACCTACGTGTAGTGCCATGAGACTCATTATCCCGCCATGAGTTAAGGAGTGGGCTACTTACGAGTAGTGCCATGTGACTCAACCCTAGAAATTGGTTCACCTATAGGTGGATCATGAGGGGTTTAATGGGGACAACATAGAGGATAGGGTACTCTTGGATCGCAAAGTTATATCTAAAATGTAATCTTGGTTGTTAAATGATTAATTGAATGATTACAGTGTTAACGTATTTACATAGTTATTGTTTCCCCCACATACCAGCTTCGGCTGACCGACGTGTTGTTTGTCGGTGTTTTAGGTACAAACCAAAAGGACAAATAGTAAATCGTCATATTGTGAAATACATGAAGTAAAATACAAGGAGGATTAGTTAGAGTAGAATCCTTAAGTGGATAGAAGTTTAGAGATCCAAGTTTTCTAAAAGGTATGCAAAAAAATTATTTTCTTATAGTTTTTCAGTATAGTATGTTAAAATTTGATAATTATTCTTGGTTAATTTCCGAACCTTTGATCCAGAAGTTATGGGTGCGGCTTCGACCTCTCGGTCTCTCTTAATTGGGGGCTATCGAGAGGTGGGGTCGTAACATTTGCTATCAGAGTCTAGGTTCCTCAATTAATCATTAATAATTATTAAATTTTACAAACTCCATAGAGTACAAGGGAGTTATTAGAGGATTATCCGAAAGACAGAGGTGTCTAGAAAAGGATCACGCCCGGGGGTTGGCAATATTTTCCTCCGCACCGCTAGTCGGAATACGAGGACTCCCGGATCCGTGTGACTGCCTGGCCAAAGTCTTAGGTTATGAATCGAAATAAGATACCTTTAGGACTTTCTCATCTTATTCATCCCTTCTCATCACAAATTCTATTAAGGACCTTAAGGATTTGGGTTTTCCCTCTTCTCCTCACCCTCTTGAGGTATGGGTAAGATTAATAAGGTCTAAGGAATCCTCCATCAAATTAACGAAAATCATGTAATTAAGATGTCATGGACATAAGCTTAATAGAGTAAGCGTAAACTAAAGAATAGATACATGCTTAGGTCGTATGACATAAGTTGTCATGTCCTCAGAAGAGACCTGAGGCTAGACCTTCTTGTCAAGAGAATAAGTTTGTCTTGGAGATAGAGATCTCCATTGCAAGTAGAGACCTGGCACATCCTCTGAGGATGATGCTAACCCTAACCCTAAGTTAAGGTTAGAGAGAGATGAGTTGGACCAGGTGTTTGAAAGGACATGCCTTTGGGATGACATATGATCCATGGGTGACCTAGCACCTTTGGCAACCCAACCCTGGGAAGGTTCGTGCATGTTTGGGTAAAGGATAGCTCCTTAGAAGATGATGTTAGTGAAGGAATTTAGAAACCCTATGGGCTTGTGCAAGTAGGGTATAGCCGACACATAGGGCACGTCATAGTGCTGACAGTAGGATGAAACCCTGGATAAGGAATCATGATGGAGCATAAAGGGCTATGGATGATCTTGAGCAAACATAAGTTCGAACCTAGGCTTCACCCATGTAGAGGATGCTTTTGAGGTTGATCCTTCATGAAGAGAGGACCTCTAATGGTGAGGTTGGTTGTAGGGTTAGTTCTAGAGACAGAGCAGGAAACCCCTCCAAGAAGGTTGGGAAGCCTAGACTCTGAGATTTGAGGTATAGTGGGGAATTGAGGATGATGCGACCAAAATGGATGATAGTGGTTGCCTCATGATCGATCCCTGGAAGTTGATGATATCTTGGTTGCCTTTAGAGGGACCAAACCCTAGAGAGAGGAGATGAAGCTTTTGGTACCTAAGTGCCTACAGTATAGGTGTCTACCTTATGAGGTAGGAAGAAGAGTTCCTTGGACCTAGAAAGGTTTAGTAACATGTTATGAGGACTTGTACCTTGTTGGTTGTCCTTAAGGAGGACCCAACTCTAACAATTGCTCGAGTTGAAGGATGACAAGGAGTGCATGTCATGCCTTTTTCATGCTTGGTTCGTAGTTAAGCGATAGAGCATGCAGTTGGACACCCCAAAGTGAACCTAGGGTTCCTGACCTAAGAGAGGAAGTGGTATACCTAATGCTCATGATGAGAATTAAGTTGCCATAGTTTCGAGCATGGTATGCCTCATGTATAAAGGAAAAGGGAAG
The DNA here is from genome assembly GCA_963693085.1 of Alisma plantago-aquatica. Classification (NCBI taxonomy): domain Eukaryota; kingdom Viridiplantae; phylum Streptophyta; class Magnoliopsida; order Alismatales; family Alismataceae; genus Alisma; species Alisma plantago-aquatica. The sequence goes on from OY856413.1 coordinate 1,004,619,109, forward strand.
CCCCTTAAGTTTAAGGTATGTTTGATGAACCCCTCAAAACTAGGTTGATGATAAAGGAAAATATGATCTTGATCCAACATCGAGGAAAGAGGACAAGTATGACCTAGCCTAGTACAGTAGGTGATCTGCTTGTACCTTAATAGCTTGCTAGGGTTAAGTAGGCTCATGTAGATGTAAACCCTAGACCTAAGAGCTTTTGTGACCTTGTTGTCAAGAGATAGTTTCCCTCCCATCCTGGGAGAGGGACCCCTTTGGTAGGGTGTATATCAGTTTTGTTGGTTTAAGGTAACCTAAAGAGGTCTCATAGGATCTTGAGAAGCTAAGTGAAAAGTACAAGGTATGAGAATGAACATGTAGACCCATAGATATCCATCTCTAATTGCATATGAATGTGTTACCATGGGGGTAACCAGTATGGGGCTTGACCAAGGTAGGCAGGTTGCTATGATCCCTATGAAAGGATGAAAGCCAGCCCATGAATGCAGAAACAGAGATGATGAAGACTTGGGTAAGGTTCTAAGTGAACATGTACTATAATGGAGAATCCTAAGTCTATCCTAGGGTCAGGTAGGGATAAGACCGATGAAAGTAGGAGTTGCCTAATTCCCCAGTTGCACATGACCATAGGGTCGGGAGGTAACAACTATCATTGTCTGAGGGCCATGGGTTAGGAGATTGATCACCTTCATGAACTCATGGGACCCAAAGGGCAGATGAGTAGGGCACTCCCTTGATGCATGAGGGAAGAGGGATGACCCCAAAAGAGCCGGTACCCTATAGACCTAGAGGAGATGACCAAGGATATAAACCTCAGTAGGTTCAAGACTAGTTTGATATCATGATGTCTGTGATGTAGAGACATATGTGGCACGTTGCAACTTAGATGTAAAGGTGTATTGGCAAGGTGGGATGTACCATCTCTACTCTTGGAACAGGAAGAACTTTGTATTTGGACTGTAGCCAAATGCTTATTTCCTCTTGTTATGAGAGTGAGAGATAGGACAGTACGCATGCCATACACCAAGGATAAAAGATGATGTGAGTTGGAATGTTGCTATTAGGTATGAGGACAGAGAAGATAGCATACCCTGGTAAAGTGAATGATACATTGATGGTTTGCAAACGCTAAAGAAAAATAAGGTAGTCATCTTATACGGATGTTTTTACCATGAGCTATGAGTTATGCCAGGTTGAGTTCGAAAACCAGAAGAATGATCTCAAAGTGTTCTCGATAAAGATGGACTTAGAGTTTGAGTTTGAGATGATAAGTGAAATACATGGAAGTGTATGTCTTCAATGGAACTAATACCTAAGGATGTGAAGTGGTAATGGATGTTCTGGTTGTGATGTATCTGGGCTAGAAGCTAGAAGAGGTTGTTAGGCTAACCCTAAGTTTGGAAAGGAGATATGTTTGGCTAATACTCTGATGTAATGAGATCTGTTGAACAAGTTAATGGTTGTTTGGTTAGCCAATCTAGTCCTTGATGTAATGAAAGGATGGTGGTAGAACCTCAGATGCACTTCTTTGGAAAAGAAGGTGATGAAACCCCGACTAGAGTGGTTTAGGGTTTCTGAGGAATCGATCTTGAGGAATCATGACATACAGGAGATCATGATTTTTAGATCACCATACACCGTACCACCAAGATAATAAGTGACAGTAGGAATTTGGATAAAGTTGCATCTGGTATATGGCCATGCAAGTCGGGGGGTAAAGGACGAACCCCAGTAACCCAGTGTATCGATATAGAGGACAAAAGATTCCCTGAGAGGGAACGGGAGTTCATCATTATGAATGTGTTGATAAGTCTCCCCTAGACCAAGGAAGGTCAAGATGCAATATGGGCTATGATAGATTGCCTTATCTAGATGACATGAGAAAGAAAGAGTTCTGTCAAGAGACATATCTGGTTGAACTACTCATGAGAGAGATGGTTCAACTACACCATGAATCGAGTTCAAAAGTCCTTGAGTATATCCTAAAGGTTCACTCCTGTAAGGGGGAAGTAGGTACATGAAGGACTCGATGATGGTATAGTTCATCACCCATAACTAATGGTTAGTATGATCCAGACTAAAGGGTCTAATGAGAGGATATGTGCTCGTTCAGGGTGATAGCTAGAGACAGTTCTTGTCCTATGAAAGATGTGATTATGACCACCATAGCTAGTATCAGGATTCTAAGAAGCTCTGTAAGGGAGGTTGTGTCGGTCACCACTTCAGTAAGGTGATGTTGGTGAAAGGACCACATGATGATTAGAAAAGGACCACAGTGCATGAAGACGAAAGTCGCTTTAATCATGCAATGGATGAAAGGAGCCTAGAGACGACGAGAGTCACGAGCAGATGCAAAGTAGACTAACATGTAATGCACTATGGGAGAATATAATGTGAGAATCTGACCCCTCTGAGCTGCAGTTGAGAAAGCTGAGTCCCCGATACATGGGTCCATTAGAGATGGATGGGTGGAGATGGTTAGGTTTTGACCCTACCCCTCAGGATAGAGTAATGTGGGATGTGTTCCATGTGTCCAATTTAGAGCACTATGTGAGGTGCCCCAACCATGTGCTGAGCAATGAATCTAGTGAGCCCCAAGAGAGGCTGAAATGGCCTAAGTCACCTGTGCAGTTTATAGACGCCAGGATGAAAGAACTCAAAGAAAAGAACATGTAATGATAAAGGTTCTTTGGAAATGCCATGAGTGCGGTAAAGCCACATAGGGGCCAATGATGGACATGGAAAAGTCTTATCCTGAGTTTGTTTGCTTGATAGAATTTTGAGGACAAAATTCCTATAAGAGGGGAAGTATGTTATAACCCCAATTTTTGGGTTTAATTGGTGAGAAATGTAATTTCTCATATTAAAAATATTTGAACAAATAATGATATAATTTGTTTGGAATAAATGGATTTTGTTTACAATAGCCTTGATGATTGTGTTGTGGGCTTTATTGACTATTAGGCCCAAATAACAAGAAAATTTAATTAGTGAATGAATAATTGAATATTTGATAAAAGAAGATGTGGAAACCTCTAGAAAGCAAATCCAAAAAGGATTTCATGCCTCTTGGGTTCCAAGGAATCCAAAGTTGCAAAGAAAAGCAATAAGAAAAGAAAAGATTAATAAAGTATTTCTTTATTAAGAAATAAATTGAAAATAATGGTAAAATGTGGAAAACCAGTTAAAAGAGGTGTAATTGAGTTAGTCTTGGTGGAATTTCGTATTCTAAGGATTCCTAAAGATAAAAGGAATACCAATGAGGAAAATAAAAGAGAAATAAAGAGAAATATTCAAAAAGAGATATTTTAATAAGAAATAAACAAGATAATGGGAAATAATGAAGAATAATGCATATAGATGCATCTAGAAGGATAATAAGTACCCTTATGAAGGAATTTCGAAATCTTGGAGTTTCTTGGAGACCAAGGAGCCCCAATAAAGAAAGAGGAAAGAGAAAATACCAATAAAGCAAAATAAGAGAGTAATATAATATATTATTACTAATTGTTGGTGGCAATGGAAAAGAAAAGTATTTTCTACTAAAAAGGAAAACTTAATTTTGTGCCAATAACTTAAAGGAAGGTACAAGGGAGATAAAGGAGGTAATTTCCTTAATCCTAATAATTAAAGAAAAAGGAATAACAAAGTGATGAAGAGTGAGAGAGATGGTTGCTTCACAACCAAGGAAAGTGTGTTTCCTTTCGAGTTGGGACTTAAGTCCTCATGAGGCACGCCTTAGGGCTTCATATACACCCCTATAAGAAGGGTGGAACCCCTGCTTCGAGATCCAGAGGGATTCCACGCAATGCTACATCTTCTTCTTCTTCTTTCCATCTAAACCCTAACCAAGAGGGTATATCCTTGTTCTAGGGCAATGTGGGGCTTCGTTGTGGTCTTGCTGGAGGAGGGAAGCTTTCACCATCACCCAGATCGATCGGCTGTTTCCCCTTTGGCCCTGACTTCGTGCAGTTGATGCGGACCTGCTGCAGTTGCAGCAATAGTCATGCACCTCTCCCGCGTGGGAGCGGCCACCTCGGCCGCACCCTGAAGCTTCTACAGGCGCGGAAAGGGTCGCCGCACCAAGGGGGCATGTCCTTGAGGGCCGATGAGTCGGGAAGGAGGAGGGGGAGCCCCCCCGGTTGTTAGGGCGGCAGCCGGCTGCTGTCGCGAGGAAGATGAAGAGGAGCCCAGTTGAACGGTTCTGCCCCCCCGGCATAGCAAAGCCAAAGAGCCACGGAAGGGCAATTACGTCAATTCAAAATGTTTTTTAACCAAGCCGTGTAGATGCTTTGCATGAGGAGGCGACGTGGTGCTCTCCGATTGGTCCAGAGTAAGTGGATTTCATTAAATTTATAACTTTTTAACGGTAGTTCGATTGGGGACATATAATACATGAATCTTGCTCAGAAAAACACGAGGAATTCAATAAAAATATTTAGAAGCTAATTCCTCTTGATATGCGAAAAGTAGTGTAAATCATCATCTTTAATGAATTAAAGATTAAGAAACCCTATTTTGATATGATTAATGTGTTTAATAGGGTTTAATGGATCATTAGAGTTGATGTTAACCTGTTAAATGTAAAAAGGTACATTATGTTCAAAAAGGAAGAACTTTGCACATGATTAGTCTAATTTAGAGTTTAAGTGCATAAATATGCTTGAAAATTTGAAAAGGACATAACGTTATTATCTTTAATGATTTAATTAAGGAAAAAAAAATCCTTAGATTTAATGATAGATGGACTTAATGATGTTATTTGGATAATTCAAGCTGATATAACATGTTGTTAATAAAAGTGAAAATAGGATTTAAAAAGATGATCTTTTTATATAATTGGCTTAATTTAGGGTTTCGTGCATGATTATGCATTAATGAGCTTGAAAACCCTAATTTAGGAGAATATGTCTTTTAATTGGTTTAATGTTCAAATCCATGAATAAATGGGGATATGATGATCCTAAGTCAATTTGGGTATAAAGGACTATTAAAATGGATAGTTGAGCAATTAAGGTTCATATAAATGGAAAAGAGTATTTTAGGGTTTGTTGACCTAAAAGGGATAAAGTTTGAGAAATTAATCTTAGAAATCCTAATGATATTAATGAAACCTTAATGTGGATTAGAAACCCTAGAAAGTGAATCCAAGTCAATAAAGTAGATTCTTGATAAAGTGTGAAATAAATAGAGTACATATTCTTTTCAGGAATTATGTGATGATTGAATTACTTGCTTGGATCTGTTGATTGGCTTGATTGTATATACATGAAGTATATGTTGAATATTCTGCATGACTCATCAAATCAGGTATGTGGTTACGCTTATGAATAATCACTCTAGTTTCACGGCGATTCCCGAAGTTTTAATCAGTTGTTTGAAAATAACTGTTGGATGTTTATTTATTTCATGCAACTATAAAGTGACTATGATTATCACTATAAATGTGCGTATATAACTGACTAGATCCGGGTCCACCTCTATTGCTTTGAAAAGGCTAAGAAAAAAAGGGGTAATCCTAGAGCAAGGTCTAGGTTACCGAGAGTTAGAAACTGGGCTACCTACGTGTAGTGCCATGAGACTCATTAGCCTGCCATGAGTTAAGGAGTGGGCTACTTACAAGTAGTGCCATGTGACTCAACCCTAGAAATTGGTTCACCTATAGGTGGATCATGAGGGGTTTAATGGGGACAACATAGAGGATAGGGTACTCTTGGATCGCGGAGTTATATCTAAAATGTAATCTTGGTTGTTAAATGATTAATTGAATGATTACATTGTTAACATATTTACATAATTATTGTTTCCCCCACATACCAGCTTTGGTTGACTGACGTGTTGTTTGTCGGTGTTTTAGGTACAAGCCAAAAGGACAAATAGTAAATCGTCATATTGTGAAATACATGAAGTAAAATACAAGGAGGATTAGTTAGAGTAGAATCCTTAAGTGGATAGAAGTTTAGAGATCGAAGTTTTCAAAAAGGTATGCAAAAAATTATTTTCTTACAGTTTTTCAGTATAGTATGTTAGAATTTGATAATTATTCTTGGTTAATTGCCGAACCTTTGATCCATAAGTTATGGGTGCGGCTTCGACCTCTCGGTCTCCCTTAATTGGGGGTTATCGGGAGGTGGGGTCGTAACATAAGGTACCCTAAGGATGATATGCCGAAGAATTCATCCCAGTGCAGTTCAAGCCACTTCCAGCACAAAGATGACTTCACTGAGTCATCGGATTTCACTTCGCTTCTTCGGACTTGGCAGGGCCAACACATCCGCCTATTCTACTCATATTATGTGGTGGAACCCTTCGGCAAGACACATGTGACACTGGTCCCAAAACTTAGGATTTGGGATCCCAGTGTCGGTATTGTGGGGAAGCCACCCCCTTTTCTCTTACCCACCCTCCCGCCCTTTTATTACAATAAATTTTAATGTTCATGTTCTTGTTAGTTAGCTTCTTTCCTCTAACTGTTTATTTCCTTGCATCCATGCATCATCTTTAGAACTTCAATAATTGTCGTTAAAATCATGCATTCCTGCCTCTCTATTCCATTTTTAAGTCTTGCTCAAGGATGACCAAAGTTTTAAGCTTGGGGTGGTAGGCTTCGCCCTTCTTTCTCTTCACCCTTCTTGCATGCACGTTTACTTCATGCATTTAGTTTAAAAGCAATTATGGCTATGTGGTGTGAATCTAATAGATAAATGCTTGACTTCATGCCTAGATGCACAGTTTTCATCTTAAAAATTGCTTGACTTGCTCTTTGACTCTTTCCTTGAGTTTGGTAATAAATCTAAGGTTATGTCCCTTTTTCATAGCTTAAAGCTGAATTCCCTTGATCTATGTCATGAATGGCAAATCCATGGTAAAGGACCGTTGGAATGAGCTAAATCACGGTCAAAGAACCTAGTTGTGGATTCACAAGTTTGCCTCTATTCTAAGGATTCTTGAATCATAATTTCTATCTTTTCACATAGGTATCAAGTGGATCATGATGAGTTTTGAGCCATGATCAAGGTGAAGTGCTTTTCCTTGATGGACTACATGCCTTCTCACATTAGATCGTGTCAAAAAGATGAAAAATATAAAAATGTGCAAAAGAGGCTTGGCCGCCCACTAAATCCCAAAATATCTATATAGTTCTCACCCAAGCCCACAAAAATAGAATGCAGATGATAAAAGCCTGAGTGTGAACAATAAATGAGTGATGTTTTCTCTTTTAGGAGAGTTGAGGATGATGTCCAGCCGGTGTATGACTGCGCTCATGAACGCGGGTATGTCATGCCTGGAAGTAGCACTCTAAAAGCTCATTAAAGAGTCACTAGGAACCCTTAGGTGACCTATGAGATCATCTCAGTAGTAGGGTTGGTTCGAGCAAAGTACGAGGAGTTTGACTCACTGCTCTGGGCCAACTGGCTCAGACTACAGGGACTATTGCTCGTTACATGGACCAACCTGACACAGATCAAGATCCTCAGAAGTCATTAGAGTCATTTTTCTTTGTTTCTTAGGACATGAATAAGTGAGAGGAGCATTGTTCCAAATTGGTATGCATGGATTCATGGTGATGTCTCTTTTCTCATCACCTGCTTGATCACCTAAATGACAACTCTTTCATGTTTAAATAATTATGATTCAAACCCTCATGAGTATCGGTAGGCTGTAGTTAATTCGCTTAATCTTGCCTGGACACTCTTTGATCTTGCCTTGGCAGGATTGTGCTTGTTTGGTGGGGGTTTGTTCTGAAATGACATGAATCAAGAGTATTGATGCTTTAACCTATTTTTCTTAACTTTAGCATTTATTGCCAAGCTTAATTTGGATGTTAACTTTTGTTCTTTGAGCACAGTCTTGCTTGAGGACAAGCAAGTTTTAAGCTTGGGGTAGTTGATAACATCCAAATTAGCGCATATTTTCTATGCATTTTATTTATGATTTTATATCACTTTAGTCCTAATATGCACTCTTTTTCTCATGTTTTATGTTTTCTATCTCTCCATTAGATAATGTAGTGAAAATAGCCAATAATGTAGCGAATTAGCCTGTTTTAGACTTGCAGGCACTGAAACTAGCCAATTTTGGGACTCTCAAGTATCGAACCTGAAAAGATAAGAATTCCAACAGTTGATCGATATGGCTGCCTGATAGGGCCTGCCAGATACGGCTGCCCAATACGGCTTGGCCGATACGGCTGTCGATAGGGCCTGGCCGATACGGCTACCTGATACGGTCTGGCCAATACAGCTACCCGATATGGTCTGGCCGATACTGCTTCCTGATACGGTCTGCCTGATACGTCCTGCCCGATATGGTCTGGCCGATACAGCTTCCCGATACGGCCTGCCCGATACATCTGCCTGACACTCCCCCTGCCCGACACGGTCTTCGAGCGACAGTCATATTGGCCCACCTATTGCCTCAAGATCGAAGCCACGGATGAAGGACACGTGGACCAATAAAAATTACAACTCCCATCAACTCGCTGCCTATAAATAGCAGCTGCCAACCTACAAAGAGAAGGGAGTCGGAGGGAGGATCCTGCAAGAGCTAGTGCCTAGACCAAGGAGCTAGTGTATTGAGTTCCCCAAAAGTCTACTGCCTGATACGGTCTGCCCGATACGGTCTGCCTGATACGGTTGTCTGATACGGTCGCCCGATACGGTCTGCCTAATACGGTCTAGAGAGAGAGAGAGTCGAGGAGTCCATAGGGATGAAGAGAAGACCCAAGGGCCGAGATCTGGCCTACACAGAGGCTGAGGAGCGAGAGCCACCTCTCCTCTATGGGATATATCTCTTCTCTCTTCTCTTTCATTCTACTGCATTCCTTTGTTTCTTGTACAAACGATGTTTATCCATCTTTGTTCGGTGCCAGCTATGCTTGTCTATGGCTAGTTAGCTCCTTCTTGGCTATGTATCCCGATCTGGGCATGTATATGTACTTTTGCCTTAAGTAATTAGATTAATATCAGATCTAGTATGTTGCATGTTCTATTTCCTCTTTCCAAGTTATGATTGCTAGTTTGGTTGATCTCTTACTCGCTTGAACTGTTGTTTCTGCCTGTATCGAGAGATCTGTTGTAGGAATGGCTAAGAGACGATAGTTTGGATCTGAACCCGAGAGGAGGACGATCCAAGGTATTCTGTTCCTAACACCCTGGAATATCCTAAGACCCAAGAGGGAACTTAGTGTATTCTGAGGTGTTGATATGCCATTCCTTGAGAGAGGGTCATTGACATATTGTTGATGGTTTTAGTCACGCATCGCGAGAGCGAGTGGGACGACCCCACAGGACAGATGCCACCGTGCATACTAGATGCTTGCTTGGGTGTTCAAGGGTAGTCTACGCCCGAGAACGAGTGCATAGACTGTCCCGTTTGTGGTTACATAGACAGGAACTCTCTTTCTCTGTTTAGTAGAATCACGAGCTCTGTTTTGTTTTTTTTTTCTTTTCTTTGTTTTGTTTTATATCGTGACAACCCGCTAGACTAGTTCTAGCACTTACTTTTATCGACTATTGTCTTGGCTTATCTGACTAAAGAACGAGATCTGTGATGACCCCATATATCTACTTCGACCCCATAATAAAGTTGCGGGGGTGTAGAAGGTTTTGGGTTATAAATTTAAAGCTTGATTCCTTCCTTTGTCTTGCGTTCATTTCCAGACGCGTGAAAAAGGTCGATCAAAAGGTCACACGGTCCCAAGATCGAATAAAGGTCAAACGGTCCCGAGACCATGTGAAGCCAAACGGTCTCGAGACTGTATGAAGCCAAACGGTCCCAAGACCGAATGGAGATCAACCGGTCCCAAGACCGTGTGAAGCCAAACAGTCCCAAGACCATGTGAAGCCAAACAGTCCTGAGACTGTATGAAGCAAAATGGTCCCAAGACTAGATGGAGATTAACCGGTTCTGAGACTGTATGAATCCACACAACCCCAAGATCGAATGAAAGCAAACGGTTTTAGACCGAGAGCACTTAAACGGTCTCCAGACCGAGAGAGTCCAAACGGTCTCCAAACTATGTGAAAATCCAAACGGTTTCCAAGACCATTTGGACCCACATATCCCAAACCGTTTAAGGCTCACTCAAAATCCTATAAATAGAATTCAAAGGGGTCCTCACAAGGGATCAAGTTTTAGACACCCAAAGGCTTCTTCTATTGTTTCAGAGCCATTCCATCCTTCACCCACTGCCCTGAGGTTGGCAGTCTGAGATCCATACTCCATCTCCAAGCTACTTTCTCTCTCATCAGCAAAAAAGGTGGGAAGAGGAGGATTCATCATCAAGAAAGCTACGAAGTGTGAAGATCGTTGTTCTCTCTCCTCCAAGGGGTTGACCTTCCTCCATTCTTTATGGAGATGATGCTCTTTCTCTCTCTTCTTGCCCCCTTCTTTGTTCTTGCCATGAGCGAGTAGTCTCATACACTAGGGTGCGGGGAATAGCCCCACTACCCATGTTTTCATTTCATGCAATGTAATTCATGAGTTTGTAATAAAGATATACTTTCTTTTCAGTTCAATATCAATCGTTTAATGAATGCTTATTGCTTGATCACCAACTTGTGTTACTTATTGTCTATTAGTATGAATTTTCTATGTTTGTGTTGTTAGATTCGAATATCAATTGAATGTTGGTTCTTGATGTATGTAGTCACCATGCATTTGTTTCGGTATCTAGGAGTGTTGTTCAAGAAGTGGAGTAAACTCACTTCCATCGTTGTACTTTCATACTATGAAATGGAATCAGTTGACGTATGAAAGTATGACCTTGATAAGTCGAGGAACACACTTGGCAAAGGGAATGATGCAAAGTAAGTGACCATTCGTTTGGGGATAGTTGGATTTGCAACATTCCCACACTTCTCGTAGTTAGTTCTTCGAAAGGAAACTAAATCTACAAAGATACTAACTGTTTAGACTCTTATTGCAATCTATGTTACTATATTGCATGTTTTGATCCATGTGTGGTGGTGGTGAAAGCCGATCACATCCTAGTGGTTTCTTAACATTGTTTACAACCTTAAATTTACTTTCTTGCTTTTACTTTGCTTGCGCTTAGTTTAAACAACCAGACCAACTCTTTGATCTAAATACCAACTGTTAAGGAGTTAAATGAAATTCTAACATTTTCTATCTTGTTTATCTTAACAAGACCATTGTCCTATGGATTAGACCCTTAACTATACTACGATAAGACTTCCACGTATCCTAGCATACGTGGGTGGAGTTTTTAACCTAGTATAAGAAAGGCTAAACTTAAAAGACTTACTATCTTTTGGATTTTTAGTGGTGCACACAACTCCACGCAAGTGGAAGCTCCATCAAAAATTGGCGTTGTTGTCGGGGACAACGAAACGTTTTAATTTCATTTATCATCTTGCTAGTTGGTTAGGGTTTTACACTTTTTCTTTAAACATTACTCCATATTCTCTTGATTTCATCATATCTCCTGCATCATCTAAAAAGTGTGTTTCTTCCTCTACTCAGGTAGAAGATGTGTATGCAACCATCACATAATCTCAGATTCTCCCCTGGTCCAAAGTACGACTTTGAGGTAGAGTGAAGTTTCTACCGCCACATTAGACTTAATCATCAAATAGCCAGACAAATGGCCAGAGATCAATGCCAAGCTGCACTAGTGATGGAACGAGTCAACACTGCCATAGTATCCCAGCGAGCGCAACTCATCACCAACATGCGCGCCCAAGTGCAGGTTGAAGTACCAGCTAAAGAGTAAGCCTGCATCCGCACCGAGAATGAAGCAGCCAAGGTTGCTACTCAACAGTTGGTAAGAAGCAAGCAATTACGAGATTACGTTGTTCCCAAGAACTACGAAGACAACCATCATGTCCAACCACCACTCATCAACACTCCTAATTTTGAGATTAGGACATAATGGATCCAAATAATGCAGGGCATCTCATTCTCTGGAAGTGTCAGAGATGACTGCATGGACCATTTGAAGAGGTTCAAAGCTCTTTGCAGGTTGGTACTACAAGATGGAACAAACATGGACACAGTCATGCTCAGACTCTTCAACTTCACCTTGTCTGGAAGAGACTAAGCTGGTACAATTCTTTGAACGGGGAGCCAATCACCGCTTGGGCTCCCTTAGAAGAGAAGTTCTTTGAGAAATTCTTCCCCCCTTCACTAACCTACCAAATCAGAGGACAAATCAACCAATTCCTTCAACTACCGGGAGAGTCAGTGGCTGACTCATGGGAAAGGTTCAAGGAACTCTTGAGGAAATTCCCTCACCATGGAATCTCGCAAAATCAACTCATAGAAACTTTTTATAGGGGAGTAAGTGATGAAATTAAAAAGTTCTTAGATTCCTCATCTGGAGGAAACTTTATGAGACAAAACTACGAAGACGTCTAGAGAATCATCACTCTTGGATCCGAAAATCAATCCAATTGGGGGAGGGAGACCACAGGAGGAGTTCTTAAGGTTTGTAAAGCTAAAGAGTCTATGGATATGAAAGCCATAGCCGAAGCTTTGAAAACCATAGCCAACAAACAACAAGCCCTTGAAGAATCATTTGGGGAGTATGACAGAAAGAAGAACCCCCAACAAGCTAAAGCATCCATAGGAACTTGTGAGGCCTGTCATGCATCTGATCATCCCACATTGTCATGTGTTCTCCTATACAATGTAATGATGGATTGCAACCACCTCCACCATAGTATGAGCTGATCATTGAACACCCTGAGGATCAGATGCCAGAACAAGTAAATTCCATTCATTCCATACTAGGACAAGCTTACTACAATCCAAATCAACTGAGAAATCATCCTGGTTTTCAATATGGAAATCTTGTGGGGACTGCTAACCCACAACATAAAACACAAGGTGGATCCTCCAACAGACTATACCACCTGGATTTCAAAGCAAATACAACCAAAATCAAGGGAATCTTAGAAACAATTTCTAGAGATCCAACTACCCAAGAAATCCATCTACATAGTACCAATATACTCACCCTCCTCTGCACCCACAATTACAACAAACTTAGCTGCAACAGCCGCAGCAACTTCAGTTGCCAACACCTCAACAACATCCACCTCAAGGGCAGCAGCAACTCACTCAATTTCAATAGAAGAATGCCCCACCACAGCAGACTGATGAACTGTCCTTAATAAGGCAGATGTTGCAATCACAGCAAACCATGTTGGCTAACCAGGAAGCCCAGCAAAAAGTTGTGGAAACTCAGTTAGCATAGATAGCAGCTCAGCTAAAACCTCCAGTGGGCACTTTCGTTGGCCAGCCAGAAGTGAATCCAAGACACGATCAACATAGACCAGAACAATTAAATGTTATTACAACAAGGTTTGTTTGCGCTCTTACTAAAGCCATCTCGGTTAATCAAGAAGACAGGGATGTAACTGAAATCATCCCAACAGAAGAATCATGTCAAGAAGCTGAAGAAAGGAAAGAAAAGGAACAAGTTCCCAAAGAACTAGAGGCTCCACAATATAAGCCAAGGATACCCTATCCTGGCAGGCTAAAGGAAACCAGACTAGACTCTAGATTCCAGAAATTCAAAGAGGCAATGAAGAAACTTTATGTTGATATTCCCTTTCTCGACTCCTTATCTGAAATCCCAGCCTGGTCCAAATATCTGAAGACCTTGTTGTCAAAGAAATATATGACAGAGGAGCATGAAACTGTCAAGCTAGCCCAAACCACTTCTGATATCATTTTGAATAAAATGCCGAAAAAACAGAAGGACCCTGGCTCCTTTGGCAGACAACGCTCTATTGGGAACACTTCTTGTAAAAAGGGATTGGCTGACTTGGGAGCCAGCATATCAATTATGGCATTTTCCATGTGCAAAAGATTGGGGTTTACTGACTTGTTGCCTACAACAATGACCATCCAGCTCGCTGATTCCACCATTACTGCGCCCTTGGGAATCATTGAAGATATTCCAGTAAGAGTGGGGAGGGACTCTTATGTACCTTGTGATTTCATCATTATGGATATAAAAGAAGACCTAAGGTACCCGATAATATTTGGTAGACCCTTCCTCGCCACAGCTAGAGCATTAATTGATGTCGAGGCTGGCACAATTACCCTACGGTTGGGTAAAGAAACTATTCGATTCAAGGTTTTCAACAGCCTGAAGAGCCCTAGTATCCATGAAGAGGTTTTTCTACTTAAAGCTATTGATAAAATGTCTCAACTCAAGCAAGCAAATCCAGAACTAGCAGATGCCCTAGAGGATGCTCTAATAAATCTGGAAGCTGAATTTTCAACCAACGAGTTAGTTCAGCAATGCCTGCAATACTTGGAGCAGGCTGAAAAAGCCCCTAGAGATACTTTTGAAGAACTAAAATCTGTCACCATATTAGAGACAACAGAAGTATCCAAAGCCCCAGAAATGAAAACTCTACCAAATGGGATCAAACATGTCTTCCTAGATGAAGAAAAATTATGTCCAGTTATCATTAGCTCCTCTCTGGTTGACGATCAAGAAGAAAGGCTTCTCACTAAATTAAGGAAGCATAAGAAAGCAATTGGGTACAAGATGACTGACCTAACATGCATTAACCCAGCTCTGTGCATGCATAAACTAACTATGATAGAAGAGATCAAACCCTCGAGGGAGCACCAGAGAAAACTGAACCCAAATCTGAAAGAGGTAGTTCGCCTCAAAGTTCTTAAACTCTTGAAAGTAGGTATTATCTATCCAATTTCTAACTCTCAATGGGTTAGTCCTGTCCAAGTGGTCCCTAAAAAGGGGGGAACCACTGTTGTCTTAAATGATACGAATGAACTAGTACCTACAAGGACCGTTACTGGTTGGAGAATGTGCATAGATTATAGAAAACTGAATAAATCAACAAGGAAAGACCATTTCCCCTTACCCTTCCTTGACGAATTCCTTGAGTGGCTAGCCCACCAAAAAAAATTCTGCTACCTCAACAGATATTCTGGGTTTTACCAAATCCCAATTCACCCTGAAGACCAAGAAAAAATGACATTTACTTGTCCTTTTGGAATATACACCTTCAGAAGGATGCCCTTCGGGCTATGCAACACACCTGCAACCTTCCAAAGGTGCATGACTGCTATCTTCATGGGATTAATCGAAACCATTATGGATGTGTTCATGGATGATTTTTTATTATACAAAGACTCTTTTGATAATTGTCTGCTCAACCTAAGTAAAGTCTTACAGAGATGTGAGGAAACAAACCTTATCCTAAATTGGGGAAAATGTCACTTTATGGTGACCGAAGGTGTTGTCCTCAGACATCGAGTGAGAAAAGAGGAATCAAAGTAGACAAGGCAAAAATCGATGTCATCTCAAAGTTGTCACTGCCCAAAGACATAAGGGGAGTGCGAGCTTTCTTGGGTCATGCCGGGTTCTACCAGAGATTTATCAAAGACTTCTCGAAAATAGAAAAACCTATGACCTACCTATTGACCAAGGATGCTGATTTCAACTTTGACCATGAATGCCTGCATAGCTTTATAACCTTGAAGAATGCTCTAATCTCTGCACCCATTCTGAGAGCGCCTGACTGGTCATAACCTTTTGAAATAATGTGTGACGCTAGCGACTATGCCATAGGGGTTGTATTGGGGTAGAGAATAGACAAAAAGCCATATGTAATATACTATGCATCCAAGACGTTAGATGAGGCACAAAAGAATTATACTACTACTGAAAAGGAATTCTTAGCCGTTATCTACGCTTTTGAAAAATTCCATTCTTATCTAATTGGTTCAAAGGTCGTAGTATATACAGACCACTCCGCCATCAAATATCTTATTCAGAAACAGGATGCAAAACCCAGACTCATCCACTGGGTATTAATGCTGCAAGAATTTGATCTTGAAATAAAAGACAAGAGCGGAGTGGAAAATGTCATCGCTGACCACCTAAGTCGCATCGAATGTCAAGACGACGATAATATACCTATCTGAGACTCCCTCCCTGACGACCAGCTTATGAAAATTACCCCTAGTTTTCCTTGGTACACTGACATAGTGAACTATCTGTCTACAGGAATCATCCACCCTTTTGCCTCTCACCACGACAAAAAGAAATTTCTCGATGATGTTAAGCAATACTTCTGGGACGAACCCTGTCTTTTTCGTCTATGTGCAGACGGACTTTTCCGTTGATGCCTACCAGAAGAGGAAATTACCCCTATCTTAGAGCACTGTCATTCTGGCCCCACTGGGGGGCACATGAGTTCGAAGAATACTGCTCTAAAAGTTCTACAATCGGGTTTCTTTTTGCCAACAATAGCAAGAGATTCCTATGATTTTGTAAGATCCTACAATAAATGTCAGCTTTCTGGCGGTATAACTAAACAGGATGAAATGCCTCTCACTTTGTGGCAAGAAATTTAACTTTGTGATGTTTGGGGAATAGACTACATGGGTCCCTTCCCCTCATCTTATGGATTCTATTACATATTGGTCACTATGGATTATGTTTCAAAATGGGTAGAAGCTATACCCACCATATCCTGTAATTCCAAGCCGGTCATCAAGATGTTCAAAGATATCATCTTCCCTAGATTCAGAGTCCCCCGCACTATCATATCAGACGGAGGAACCCATTTTCTGGAAATAAGCTTTGAAACCCTCCTGAGAAAATATGGGGTCAACCATAAGGTCACCACACCTTACCATCCACAAACAAGCGGCCAAGTTGAAGTTTCAAATAGACAATTGAAAGCTATCTTAGAAAAAAAATAGTCAATAGACATCGTACTGATTAGTCTACCAAGATCCCTGATGCCCTTTGGGCATACCGCATGGCTTATAAAACACCGGTAGGAACAACCCCATTCCTTCTGGTGTATGGAAAGTCGTGTCATATACCGATTGAACTAGAACATAAAGCCTGATGGGCCATCAAATAGCTGAACTTTGATCTCAAAAGTGCTAGTGAATATAGACAACTTCAACTACAAGAACTTGAAGAGTTTAGAATGACAGCTTACCAAAGTACTAGAATCTATAAAGAACAAACAAAGATGTGGCATGACGGCCACCTCAAAATAAAAGACATTGTTATCAGAGATAAGGTCCTCCTCTTCAATTCCAGACTTCAAATGTTTCCTGGAAAGCTCCGCACGAAATGGTATGGACCTTTCATAATTAAACACATCTACCCCACTAGAGCAGTCACCATCTGTGATAATAATGGGGGAGAATGGATAGTTAATGGCTACAGAACGAAGAGATACTACACACCAGCAGACAAAATACCAAGACAAACTATCAAGATCCATGATCCCTCAGCATCGACATAACCAAATCAGATTTTTTTCAGGCCAGCGATGTAAAACCCAGGCGCTACTTGGGAGGCAACCCAAGATCTGAGTAGCACCATTTTATTTTGCCTAGTTTTGCTTTCTCTAATCTCTTCATTTGATTTAGGCTTATCTTCTTTAATCTGAAAATATAAAAATTCACATAAATAACCAAAACAAGCATAAAAATATAAAATCCAAAAACCTAATTAAATATTAACCTAACGGTTTCGAAGCTATTTGGACCCAAACGGTCTCGAAACTGTCTGGAACCCAAACGGTCTCAAGACCGTTTGGTATATTTATAGAAAACATTGGGTGTCGTTACAAATTTCCAAGGGCAAACGGTCTTAAGACCGTTTGGAATTTGTAACGACACCTAATGTTTTCTATAAATATAACCGCCCATCATTTTCTTTCCCTTAATTCTCGATTTCTCTAAACCCTCATGCGAACCATGTTCCATTCCGTTCCTCTGCTCCTGACTCCTGTTCGCTCTACGACCATCGCCGACGTCACCGTCGACGCCACCATATCTCTGCGCCCTTTCATGACTTCATCTCTGTCGCTATCACCGTTCATCACTTCGTCTTCGTCGTCGTCACCTTTACCCTCAGCATCGTCGCCTTCTTCGATCGCTGCAGCAAGGTAGAAAAAACCAAAGTTGTCCATTCTAATGCTAACGATGAGTTCTTCCTTCATCGGTGCCATCTTCATCACCGACACACGTCGACGTCGTCTTCCACTGCTTCTGCCCATTTTTCAACCGACCGACGATGACCCCGACGTTTCACCTTCCCCGTGGGTTCAACCGTTTGGAGATAAACGGTCTTGAAACCGTTTGGAGCCAAATGGTCATGAAACCGTTTGGAACCAAACGGTCTTGAAACCGTTTGGAGCCAAATGATCTTGAAACCGTTTGGAGCCAAATGGTCGTGAAACCGTTTGGAACCAAATGGTCGTGAAACCGTTTGGAACCAAATGGTCTTGAAACCATTTGGAACCAAACGGTCTTGAAACTGTTTGGAGCCAAATGGTCATGCAACCGTTTGTACCAAACATTCTTGAAACCGTTTGGAGTAAAAACTGTTCGGACCCAAACGTTTTTAGAAAATATGATTTCACCCTAAAAATGATTTCATTTTTCAATACTAAAATCCCTTAAACATTTTTTTCTTCTCTTTTAACATATATAATTTTTTCGATTATAGAATGGCCTCACCTACAAAGCAAGCCACAGGAACTACTGACGCTCCCTTCTAGACAAGGGAGCAATTACTAGAGGATCGTGCAAAGCTCCAGCACGTCATGGACACGTATGAAAAGACTGGGAAGGTCCCACCCAAAGTTGACCTGATTAAAGTCCTGAATGAAATTGACCGAATCAGCATGTGCCTAGCCGAAGACACTGTTGAAGAAGTGGAGGAGATTTCCTCCAGTGACCAAGGTTCGGAGTACGAGCCAACTCCCGAGGAGGAATCCCCATCCACAAAGACAAAGGGGAAACAGAAGACCCAGGAAGCTCCAAAAGAACAACCAACAAAGAAACGAGCAAGGAAGCAGGTACATCCTACCACTGCAAGGGAACAAACCCTAGCGGGATACGTTCCGTCAATCACCGTCACTCCCACCACCACCGCTGCCCTATTTTCACCACCATCAGCACCATAGCACCACCACCAGCAGATCTTTTCATCCACACCATGCCGTCTATTGACAAGACCCTGAAGCCAACAAAGTATGTTTGCTCTAGCGTACTACTAAATATGGGGATATATGATAGAATCCTCACTCTACTCGATAATGCCAACCTTTCAAGACTCTGCTTTGTCCCTAAGATTTCTTATGTTGAACCCACAACTGAATTCTTCACATATCTCAACAAGGAAGTTGTGGACATTACGGATAGATCAAGGGACGGAGGTGACCGCAGGTTGGTCACCAAACTCTTTGGTAACAAGGTTGTCATAACAGAAAACATGTTGAATGAAATATTTATAGACAACCAGGAGCAGCTGAAGAAGGCCAAAGTTGTAGGCATAGAAAGCTTCGAGTTCAACAAGCACATCTTCTGGAAATACCTGACAGGGATCCCGACCTACAAGGCAAAAACCTACAAGGCCTCCAATATTCAATCTGGACTGGTGCGCACATTGCACAAAATTCTTACAGGTGCACTTTTCCCCATGACAGAGGGTGGAAATGTTAGCATTTCCGATCTTTTCGTACTCTGGTCCGTTCTAAAAGGGCATCCGGTCAACATCGGATGGAAATTGATACACAAGCACACATCTTACGCCCTCGGGAAGGAAATATGTATAGGAGGTCATATGACATCCATCCTAAAATATCTCAAGATGGACATACTACTCCCCAAGTGCACAAAGATCAAGGGAGACATCCTTACCAATGAGCAAACATTAAAAAATGCATACATCATCAAAAACAAAAAGGATGCAAAGCTGCACTATATCTATTTCCCTACAGTACAATCCTCAAGGACTCTGCTACCACTTCCGGAGCTTGCAGACTACGATAATGTTACGACCCGCGTCGAGCTTAATCTGTAAGTATGCTGTTGAGCATGTGTTTTAGCTGCTTTGCTAAGTTGTAAGCTTGTTTTTGTTAATAATGTTTATAACGGATACAATATGTGCTTAGTGTGAATCCTAGCTCTTAAAACGTGTAGGATCTTACGCTTGAAGCGTTGCCAGAGAAATCGTTCGAATCCGACCTTCGAGTCAAAAGTTGCATGTTTTTGGGCTTGTAGGGACCCGTTTGTAGTTTTTGGAAGTTTTTGGACTTAGCGTTTTGGCCCCTAGGTTTTTCTTCCTTATCTCTTTCTTTTCCTTATCTCATTTCATTCTCCTGAAATGAAAGAACGCAGAGCGTTCTTTTCCTTCCTCCTTCGCGTGAGAGAGAGAGAGAGAGGGAGCTGAGAAGGGAAGGACGTTTTGGAGCCCTGGAGTTGCTTCGGCCTGCAGCTGCGGCCTTCCTCCTTCCCTCCTTCCATCATCTTCTCCGCCAATCGATCCGGCTAGCAGCAAGAGCTGCGTTTTCTAGGTAACGGCCTGGAGATTAGGGTGCAAAGAGCAGCCCTAGCTCGTCCTTCCTCCCCCTCCAGCTAGTTCTTGGTGGTGTGCACCAGTTGCGGGCGATTTGCAGCGCAAATCGGAGGTTTTGCCCGTCGATTCGAGTGAAATCAACATTTTGCAGGTCCGTTTTTTATTTTCTGTCTGTGCGCGGTTCGGCCGAGTTTGTGTTTGGTTGGCCGAGTTTCTTATTTAGGCAATCGAACAGTGTTTTGGTCGGCCGAGTTTGGTCTTGAATCGGCCGAGTTTATTTTGTAGGTAAATGAGCTGTGTTTCGATCGGCCGAGTTTCCCAGAGGATCGGCCGAGTTTCCTGCTGATCGGCCGAAGTTGGTCGGCCGAGTTTCAGAATTTGTGAAGTGATCGGCCGAGTTCCAGAGTGATCGGCCGAGTTTCAAGTTGTGAGTGGCAGTTCATTCAGAAATCATTATTTAACTCAATTTAAATGCTTATTTGCTTCAATATCAGTTGATATGACTTTTAAACAGTGTAGTACATATAATAGAGTATGATTGATTCATTGGAAACTTGAAATAAGCATTAAATGTGATTTTCCTGTTTAATTATTTAAATGTTAAATCAGTTAATAGACTTAGGTGCCCTAACACCGTAGAACCCCTTTGACAGATCTGCTTCTTAGGGGTGAAACTCGTATCCAACATTAACCGGTTGAGTAATTCTGGTGGCACGAGGATTGATAGACAGTGTCCAACACCAACCGATTGAGTAATTTCGGTGGCACTGGGGTGAATAAAAAATAAAGTAAAGGGTTATCCAACACCAACCGGTTGAGTAATTCTGGTGGTAACCCAAGGTTGACTCCGTGCGCCTGTGTACTCAGGATAGAGGAGGAGTCTAGAGCACTCAGAGTAGTGCATTGAGCAAAAGTTGTCACGCCCCGATCTTGCATTAACCACATACCACGAGATTAGAGCGCGACAAAGGGATTTACGCACAAACCAACCACTCTTCACTTTTTAAAACATTTTTAAGGACATTAAGGATATCCAAATTTATGCTGTAAACAAAAGCTAACAAACTGCAGGAGCGTTTCTATTAAACCGACAAAAGATACAAGCAAGTCCACAACATATTACATTGATCGACATAAAATAAAGCATAACAGTTAATTTACATCTTTATACACATTCGCCATACATACTCTCTCTCACCTACACCATGTCCCAAGGACCGAGGGGAAAGGACTAAGAGACCTCTAACTAGAGTAACTACAACCTTCAAAAGACTAGGCGTTAGGATGAAACGATCCTTCTGATTCCTGTTGCTGATGCTGACCTGAAAATGTTTTGAGTAGAGGTATGAGCCTACTCGCTCAGTGAATAGCATTTCACTTAGCTATCACTAAACAACTCATCAGATTTATAGAATTGAAATAAAACATAAGTGTAGTACAAGCAGGGCAGTTCTAATGACATAGCAGATTTACAGATAATAACCACATTCTTATGCAACAACAGATATTTTAAATAAATAAACAGATGTATAGAATTGGCACAAAAGTTCGAATATATTAATTTATTGTGATCCTATATGTTTACATATTTATATTATTATGCCCTAATCATATGCAGTGTACTCTGCATATAAAGATCCGTAGCGAACTACGGTCCCACCGTACAAGACTTAGCGACACACCCGGGAAATGCTAAGTCTGACGCCAGCCCTGCTCTGCTACAGGACCCCAGGCTCTCCGGCCTGACTCATAGGCTCTACGGTCTCAATGCACTACTCTGAGTGCTCTAGACTCCTCCTCTAACTTGAGTACACAGGCGCAGGGAGTCAACTCTGGGTTACCACCAGAATTACTCAACCGGTTGGTGTTGGATAACCCTTTACTTTATTTTTTATTCACCCCAGTGCCACCGAAATTACTCAATCGGTTGGTGTTGGACACTGTCTATCAATCCTCGTGCCACCAGAATTACTCAACCGGTTAATGTTGGACACGAGTTTCACCCCTAAGAAGCAGATCTGTCAAAGGGGTTCTACGGTGTTAGGGCACCTAAGTCTATTAACTGATTTAACATTTAAACAATTAAACAGGAAAATCACATTTCATGCTTATTTCAAGTTTCCAATGAATCAATCATACTCTATTATACGTACTACACTGTTTAAAAGTCATATCAACTGATATTGAAGCAAATAAGCATTTAAATTGAGTTAAATAATGATTTCTGAATGAACTGCCACTCACAACTTGAAACTCGGCCGATCACTCTGGAACTCGGCCGACCAACTTCGGCCGATCAGCAGGAAACTCGGCCGATCCTCTGGGAAACTCGGCCGATCGAAACACAGCTCATTTACCTACAAAAGAAACTCGGCCGATTCAAGACCAAACTCGGCCGACCAAAACATTGTTCGATTGCCTAAATAAGAAACTCGGCCGACCAAACACAAACTCGGCCAAACCGCGCACAGACAGAAAATAAAAACGGACCTGCAAAATGTCGATTTCACTCGAATCGACGGGCAAAACCTCCGATTTGCACTGCAAATCGCCCGCAACTGGTGCACACCACCAAGAATTAGCTGGAGGGGGAGGAAGGACGAGCTAGGGCTGCTCTTTGCACCCTAATCTCCATGCCGTTACCTAGCAAACGCAGCTCTTGCTGCTAGCCGGATCGATTGGTGGAGAAGATGATGGAAGGAGGGAAGGAGGAAGGCCATAGCTACAGGCCGGAGAAACTCCAGGGCTCCAAAACGTCCTTCCCTTCTCAGCTCCCTCTCTCTCTCTCTCTCTCTCACGCGAAGGAGGAAGGAAAAGAACGCTCTGCATTCTTTCATTTCAGGAGAATGAAACGAGATAAGGAAAAGAAGGAGATAAGGAAGAAAAACCTAGGGGCCAAAACGCTAAGTCCAAAAACTTCCAAAAACTACAAACGGGTCCCTACAAGCCCAAAAACATGCAACTTTTGACTCGAAGGTCGGATTCGAACGATTTCTCTGGCAACGCTTCAAGCATAAGATCCTACACGTTTTAAGAGCTAGGATTCACACTAAGCACATATCGTATCCGTTATAAACATTATTAACAAAAACAAGCTTACAGCTTAGCAAAGCAGCTAAAACACATGCTCAACAACATACTTACAGATTAAGCTCGACGCGGGTCGTAACAATCTCCCTCCCTTATAAGAATTTCATCCTGAAATTCCTAAAAGAGAAAAGAAAACTTGCTACGCATCTCAGACTCAAGCTCCCACGTAGCTTATTCAAGATTATGGTTCCTCCACAGAACCTTCACTAAAGGTATCTCGCGGTTCTTAAGCTTTTTGATTTGGTGATCAACTATCTGCATTGGTCCTTCCACGTAGGACACATCTGTCCTAAGCTGTGCCAGATCTGGATCTAATATTTTCTCTGTACCGGGGTGACACTTCTTCAGCATAGACACATGAAACATATCATGAAGATTTGACAACTCAGACGGCAAATCCAACCTGTAAGCTACAGGTCCAATCCTCTCAACAATAGGATATGGGCCCATGTACCTAGGGGTCAACTTACCCCTCTTGCCAAACCTTAACACTCCCTTCCATGGTGAAACCTTCAGATAAACCTCGTCACCAACCTCAAACTCAAGAGGTCGACGTCGTCTCTCTGCATAACTTTTCTGCTTGTCCTGTGCAGCTTTCAACTGCTCCCTGATCACAGATATCTTCTCTGTAGTTATATCAACTATCTCAGGTCCAAGAATTTCTTTCTCACCAACCTCATACCAGCAAAC
The DNA here is from genome assembly GCA_963693085.1 of Alisma plantago-aquatica. Taxonomy (NCBI): domain Eukaryota; kingdom Viridiplantae; phylum Streptophyta; class Magnoliopsida; order Alismatales; family Alismataceae; genus Alisma; species Alisma plantago-aquatica. The sequence continues at coordinate 1,004,643,230 of OY856413.1, forward strand.
TGGTGATCTACACTTCCTGCCATATAGAGCTTCATATGGGGCCATTCCAAGACTAGAATGGTAGCTGTTGTTATATGCAAACTCCATCAGGCTTAAGTGTTCTTCCCAGTTACCTCTGAACTGCAGAACGCATGCTCTCAGCATGTCTTCAAGAGTCTGAATGGTCCTCTCAGATTGACCATCCGTCTGCGGGTGAAACGATGTACTGAACTTCAGCTTTGTGCCCAAAGCACGATGTAAGTGATTCCAGAATCTGGATGTAAACTTTGGATCTCTGTCAGAAATAATGGAAACTGGAATCCCATGTAATCTGATTACCTCATCCACATAAACTTTGGCCAGCTTTGGAACATCAAAGGTTGACTTGACAGGAAGAAAGCGAGAAGACTTAGTTAGTCTATCCACAATCACCCAAATCGAGTCTGAACCCTTAGATGTCCTGGGTAATCCTACCACAAAATCCATCGTGATGTGTTCCCATTTCCATTCAGGTATAGGAAGCGACTGTAAAGTACCAGCAGGTTTTTGGTGCTCAGCTTTAACCTGCTGACACACTCCACATCTAGCTACGTACTCAGCCACATCTCTTTTCATACCAGACCACCAGTACAGCTCTCTGAGATTCCTGTACATTTTCGTGTTACCAGGATGCATAGCATACATAGAAGCATGCGCTTCTTCAAGAATCTGCTCTTTCAGCTCACTGTTCCCAGGTACACACAACCTGTCATGAAGATACAACACACCGTCATCAGAGAACCTGAATTCTGACCTTTTACCTTCCGACATATCCTGTGTAACCTGCCGCAACTCATCATCATTCTGTTGCAACTCCTTAATCTGATCATAGAAAGTAGGTTTGACCTACATCTGAGCAATCAACCCACTTTGTCCAGTCACATCCAAGTCTAAGTTCAATTTCCGCATATCTACAAGCAAGTCTCTCTTGAAACATGCCATGGAAAATGCATCAGCTGTTGAACTTGACTTTCTACTCAAGGCATCTGCTACAACATTCGCTTTACCAGGATGGTAATCGATTTTCACATCATAAAGATAGTGGGCCCATAACCCACAGGTCCCAGGATCGAAACCTGGCTCTGATACCAAAAGTTGTCACGCCCCGATCTTGCATTAACCACATACCACGAGATTAGAGCGCGACAAAGGGATTTACGCACAAACCAACCACTCTTCACTTTTTAAAACATTTTTAAGGACATTAAGGATATCCAAATTTATGCTGTAAACAAAAGCTAAAAAACTGCAGAAGCATTTCTATTAAACCGACAAAAGATACAAGAAAGTCCACAACATATTACATTGATCGACATAAAATAAAGCATAACAGTTAATTTACATCTTTATACACATTCGCCATACATACTCTCTCTCACCTACACCATGTCCCAAGGACCGAGGGGAAAGGACTAAGAGACCTCTCACTAGAGTAACTACAACCTTCAAAAGACTAGGCGTTAGGATGAAACGATCCTTCTGATTCCTGTTGCTGATGCTGACATGAAAATGTTTTGAGTAGAGGTATGAGCCTACTCGCTCAGTGAATAGCATTTCACTTAGCTATCACTAAACAACTCATCAGATTTATAGAATTGAAATAAAACATAAGTGTAGTACAAGCAGGGCAGTTCTAATGACATAGCAGATTTACAGATAATAACCACATTCTTATGCAACAACAGATATTTTAAATAAATAAACAGATGTATAGAATTGGCACAAAAGTTCGAATATATTAATTTACTGTGATCCTATATGTTTACATATTTATATTATTATGCCCTAATCATATGCAGTGTACTCTGCATATAAAGATCCATAGCGAACTACGGTCCCACCGTACAAGACTTAGCGACACACCCGGGAAATGCTAAGTCTGACGCCAGCCCTGCTCTGCTACAGGACCCCAGGCTCTCCGGCCTGACTCATAGGCTCTACGGCCTCAATGCACTACTCTGAGTGCTCTAGACTCCTCCTCTAACCTGAGTACACAGGCGCAGGGAGTCAACCCTGGGTTACCACCAGAATTACTCAACCGGTTGGTGTTGGATAACCCTTTACTTTATTTTTTATTCACCCCAGTGCCACCGAAATTACTCAATCGGTTGGTGTTGGACACTGTCTATCAATCCTCGTGCCACCAGAATTACTCAACCGGTTAATGTTGGACACGAGTTTCACCCCTAAGAAGCAGATCTGTCAAAGGGGTTCTACGGTGTTAGGGCACCTAAGTCTATTAACTGATTTAATATTTAAACAATTAAACAGGAAAATCACATTTCATGCTTATTTCAAGTTTCCAATGAATCAATCATACTCTATTATACGTACTACACTGTTTAAATGTCATATCAACTGATATTGAAGCAAATCAGCATTTAAATTGAGTTAAATAATGATTTCTGAATGAACTGCCACTCATAACTTGAAACTCGGCCGATCACTTCACAAATTCTGAAACTCGGCCGACCAACTTCTACCGATCAGCAGGAAACTCGGCCGATCCTCTGGGAAACTCGGCCGATCGAAACACAGCTCATTTACCTACAAAAGAAACTCGGCCGATTCAAGACCAAACTCGGCCGACCAAAACACTGTTCGATTGCCTAAATAAGAAACTCAGCCGACCAAACACAAACTTGGCCGAACCGCGCACAGACAGAAAATAAAAACGGACCTGCAAAATGTCGATTTCACTCGAATCGACGGGCAAAACCTCCGATTTGCGCTGCAAATCGCCCGCAACTGGTGCACACCACCAAGAACTAGTTGGAGGGGGAGGAAGGACGAGCTAGGGCTGCTCTTTGCACCCTAATCTCCAGGCCGTTACCTAGCAAACGCAGCTCTTGCTGCTAGCTGGATCGATTGGTGGAGAAGATGATGGAAGGAGGGAAGGAGGAAGGCCATAGCTGCAGGCCGGAGAAACTCCAGGGCTCCAAAATGTCCTTCCCTTCTCAGCTCCCTCTCTCTCTCTCTCTCTCACGCAAAGGAGGAAGGAAAAGAACGCTCTGCGTTCTTTCATTTCAGGAGAATGAAACGAGATAAGGAAAAGAAAGAGATAAGGAAGAAAAACCTAGGGGCCAAAATGCTAAGTCCAAAACCTTCCAAAAACTACAAACGGGTCCCTACAAGCCCAAAAACATGCAACTTTTGACTCGAAGGTCAGATTCGAACGATTTCTCTGGCAACGCTTCAAGCGTAAGATCCTACACGTTTTAAGAGCTAGGATTCACACTAAGCACATATTGTATCCGTTATAAACATTATTAACAAAAACAAGCTTACAGCTTAGCAAAGCAGCTAAAACACATGCTCAACAGCATACTTACAGATTAAGCTCGACGCGGGTCATAACAGATAAGGAAAAGCTTCTCTTCACCGAAGAGGAGCTTGCAAACCCCCTATCTTCGGTCAAAATACAAGAAAAGAAATCCAAAGCGGGGCAGACAGAGCACAGCACCACCGCCCCGGCAGCAAGAATAACAAAAATACCAGTGAAACGGCCATCCAAAGGGCATTTGTAGATACAAAAGTTGTCAAGATCGCTGACATCAAAACCAAATCTAGCGACAGAACCTCCCGTCCCCGAAGAAAATATCATCACATCATCACTAGATTCTTTCATAATGAATCTAGAATGTGGGCTTATCTCCACAACCACCCCCACCACCTTACCATCTTCTACCTCCCCACCATCCTCTACTATTCCACAATCCACAACTCTCCCATCATTCTCCACAATGATGACCACCACATTTCCTTTCTCTGCAACCACACCACCACCCACATCTTCCGCCTCACCCTTTCTCTCATCGGGCATCCCATTCCCCACCTCCACGCCCGACCTCGCTTTCACCTCCACTGCTTTTCCCTCGACATTTTCAGTTCCACCCCTCTCACTGGAAATATCGCCACCCTTCTCACACACATCATCCACCACCACCCCAACACCACTGGTGACACCATCTACAGTCACCACGCAATTCATGCATCCATCTATAGTGTCTCTTCCGCAAGGCACTTCCACCCTTCCACCTCGGCCCCATCCCCCTCACCCTTCCACCACTGGGGTCCCCTTTACAAATGTTGGTGAGGAATTCGGCCATCAATTTGACGCTATCCGAAACCTCCTCACCGACCCCTCCAACATTCTACAATCGATCTTTTCTTGTGTGTAGGGTCTTACTAAATAGATCACCAAGATCGACGAGCAAAACCGCGCCTTACCAGGCATCATCTCAAAAATCCACCAACGGCAGGAAGCAGTGGCCACACAAGTCAAACACATCGACGACCACATACAACAACTGTCACAGTTGGTGCTTGAGGTGAAAAGCCAACAAGCAACATTGGCTTAGCAAGTTGACAGGATCTTTGCGCAAACCCAACATCTGCCTGAGACCCTGAGTGAGCTTAAGCAACAACAAATTGCTTTTGTCACGCGCTTGGAAGACATCAACAAAACTCTCACACACATCGTCCACCGCCAAGAAGAATCGTCGAACGAAGAAATAATTCAGCTACGTGCACAAGTGACAGAACTTTCTGCACAGCTCTTTTTTGCTGAAACACGTTATTTGGATCTTAAAGAAACCCATGACGCACTGCTCGAAACACATGAGCATGTGCAAGTGGCATTCGATGAGCTACAAGCTATCCATCGGCAGTGCAAGAAAACAATGATAAAGAAAACAACAGATACAATGGCAGACGACGATGAAGACGAGGACAACAAGGATTATGATTCCTCGGCTGACTCCAATAATGATATTTCCTCTTTAGATGACAAACCTGATGACCCAGGACATGCTGGGGAGGGAAATAGCCGAGGAGCAGAACCTCCAAAGAAAGCATATGATAAAGACCACCATGAAGGTGGAAAAGATCCCAAATCTCATGATCACAATGACAACATTAACATATCATATGGGGATCAATTCCTTGACTACTCAGCCATGGGATCTCTGGGGGAAACCGTCAAAGAAGCAACATTTGCTGAGTTCCAGAAATGTATATTGGGAACCAACACAAGTCAACCAACAGAAAACCTTCCAAAACACTCCGCCCCGGAGCAATCTTCACCTTTTCCCCCAAACCACGATGAGGAAGAGAGAGTGAATCCAGACATGGATATTGGACTGGACTCTGCTTCTGAATCAAAACAAGATGAAGATCTGCAACATTATATGGATGACTTAGTGCATACTTCTCCTCCACCTCTGCAAGAGATTCCCCCACCGCCACCTCTACCTAAGATGATGCATGACCTAGACATGGCGGCCATTTCTACCCTAGATGTCCAGGATATCTTCATCCTGAACACTATCGTAGATGATGCCAAAGAGGGGGGGGACATCATCTACAAGAATATAAAAACTAAGCATAATTTGACACGTGAAGATTTCTGCACCATCCTTCGACCGCAATCAACAGTGAAGATGGCAATCTTCCGTGTCCTTCTTGTCAACTCTATCGAAATATATAGAAGCTCAAAGTGACCACAGCCAGGTTTTAATGCTTCATCAGCTCTGGCTATGAGCCTATTATACAAAGACTTACACAATAAATCTATAGAGCAGTTGCGCATTGGGATCGCTCGAAAGGTGTGATATCTCACGGTCCCCTTTCAAGTTTCCGTCCACTAGCTACTCATGATCATTGACACCATGGCTCGTGATGCCAAGGTGTACAACTTTTGTTCCAGCGAACTAAAGGCTGGAACAATCAATTTTGCTGGAGAAGAAGCCGGAGAAGCAAGGTGCATCCCCTTCTGGCTTCTCAAACTAATTTGGGCTGCCAGCCCTTCTCTCAAGAATGGTTGGAACCAACCTTGGTTCCAAATCATCGCTCCACCAGTCCAAACTGCTGACGGATCCGAGGATTGCACCTTCTACACTATACGCCACATACAAGCTCTTAATCAACAAACCTCCTTCACCAAGCTGGCCACAGAAGATTTTCACTCGCTACGAGGGCGTTACATCATGGAACTCATATGTGATAGAAGGTTCTTCAAAGACCCGACTATGGCGCCAGACGACGTCCCTCGCTACCTTTTCTCCGCCATCCAACGTCCACAAAGGCGACCTTTTTGACAAACATTAACGGAGTTAGAGACAGAACAACAACCCACCAAGGTCCCTGAAAAAAGACAATGGGACCATTACACTTTTGATTTGGTGGAAGACACAAGGGACATCGACTTGATATCAGGGGCCACAATCAAAAGACCTCCCACATAAATGGTGCCCCTACCTGCCATAGAACCGATGTTTCCTAACTTCAACCTTACATCTTGCAAGAGTCTTTCTAAAAATGAACTCTGACTCATCATGTCTAGGCTATATGCCGAGAAAGACGAGCTCATTTTTCTAGTCGGTGATATTCTAGTCATGGCAGATACCCTCCGTGAAACCGTACAATTACAAGGTTTTTTATCCATGAGCCTAATGATTGCTTATCAATATATCCTCAGACGGAACCATCCTACGGTTTACATGGCATCAGCTTACATGAAGGATGACCTACTAAAGTTAAAGAACTTCGGAACCATAGAGGCACTTATCTCTTGCCTCCAGCATACAACTCTGAAGTTCATTATGCTTCCTTTCATTCACTCAGAGCACTGGATGTTACTGGCGACAAACCTTCCCGAAGGAACGACAATCATCTATAACAGTTCCGATAGCCAATTTGATCCTAACCAGAACCAGTATGTTGTGACAGCTAACATGCCCACATAGGAGGTGGCAAAGGAATGTGCTGACAAACTACACGATCCTTTAAGCAAGAACACAAGGGCGTACGATAAAGAACACTTTCATCGCCCAGCCTTCAGCCACAGATGCCCCCAACAGCTCCGGCAATCAAACGACTGTGGTTTCCGTGCTCTCTACTGGATGTACACCCTCGCTGATCTTGGAAGACTAGTAGAGGACATGACGGATGTGGATTACCACGCTCTACATGGAAAGTTTGTAGCTAATCTTCTCCGAACACATGGAGCTAACAAAGGACTAACAGAAGCCTAATGCCCTTGTCCATGCACTTCTCAACCTATCACTTTGACAGTCTGGGGATAGAGTGAGTGATAAGTTGGGGGGGTACATTGGACAAGGGTGAGGTATCATTTTTCAACCCTTCTCCCTCTGCTCTTTTTATTCACTCATGTTTTTCTATTTTTTCACATTTAGACTTTTTCAATAATTTCTTTGATAGAATAATTTTTTACATAAGTATAACATCACTCTAGGAAAAGGTCACCCCCAGCTAAATTTAGAATCAAAGTAGTCCTCAAAAAGCAATAACAGAAAAAGCACTTAGGCATGTGATGGTGAATTAATAAATTACTTTCACACCCATTTTCCATGCTCTTGCTTCAACTCTGCACCAGACTCTCCACAAGTTAGCATCATAGATGAAGCTAGCCAAAACTCTCCCAAGGACGGGAGGGAACTAGGTGAAATCCAAAACAAGGAACCTCGTAAATGGACCACCAAGTACGAAACCGAAATAAGTGCATGTATGGAAACTCCAAGAACAGTTTTCTTATTTTCAAAAGAGGCATGGCAGCCCAAACAAAATCCCTAAATATCCAACTCCTAAGCCTGTGAGTATAAGAATAAAAGCCAAAGTGTTGAATAAAAACATGAGAGTTGTGACATGCCTAAGGATCTATATGAAGGACCAATAAAGGTCTCACCCGGTCGGTACATTCAACTTCCCTCACAAAGGCAGATGTGTCGCACATGGTAATGAGATCCTAAGGTCTTTGAATATATAAAAAAGATGATAAAGGACTCGCCCGACTGGTACATTTAGCTGCCCTCACAAAGGCAGATGTGTCACGCCCGGTAGTGAGATCCTAAAAGTTTAGATAAACCCTCCCCCACTAAAGGGGGAGTTACACATCAGCCTTTAGCTAACCCTCATGCATATCTTAGTTTGTAGTAGGTTTTCCAAAGAAGTATAAAACTGATTGGAGTTGAAAACATGCACAGAATGTGATCGAGGAAAAGTTGGTCCCAATGCGAGCTACGCGATACAGAAGAAATCTGAGATCCACTCAACTCCCAATACCTGAAAGAGTTAGTGCGAGCAGAAGCCTGATAAAACTCTAAGAGATATCTGTTTTAGAACTGAAGTAAGAGTATGGAAATCTTCACTAAATAAAATTTCCTCACCACTACATGCCTTAGCTCTATCTAGCTTGAGGACAAGCTAGACTCTAAGTTGCGGGGGGGGGGGGGTGATAACATCCCATTTTGCGATGTTATCTTACTAGTTTTCCTCAGTTTTCCATACTCTTTCTTAGTTAAATTAGATAGAATCTTTAACTTTCTACCTTTTTGTAAATATACCATTAGATTAACTTCTCCTTTTCACTTCTTATAGAAAAGCACAAAATAATTACAAAACTCCCAAACGGTCCCGAGACCGTATGAATCCAAACGGTCCCAAGACTGAATGAAGATCAACCGGTCCCAATACCGAATGGAGATCAACCGGTCCTGAGACCGTATGAAGCCAAACGGTCCTAAGACCAGATGAAGACCACACGGTCCCAAGACCGAATGGAAGCCACACGGTCCCAAGACCGAATGGAAGCCACACTGTCCCAAGACCGAATAAAGGTCACACGGTCCCAAGACCGAATAAAGGTCAAATGGTCCCGAGACCGTGTGAAGCCAAACGGTCCCGAGACCGTATGAAGCCAAATGGTCCCAAGACCGAATGGAGATCAACCGGTCTTGATGCGATGATTTTGAGTTGCATTTATAGACTTGTTTTACATGTGTTTTATGTGTTTATTAGTCACTTTTGTTGTTAGAATCACATAATTCATTTACTTTAGTCTATAATCTCATTTTGTATCAAATCAATCATATTTTATCTTTGTGAGTATAAATGATTATATTAATGGGTTTTAGCTTAGCTGATTTGGTTTTGCCTTGCAATTTCAAGAAAAAAGGAGTATACACAGCTGTCGATACCATCGACCTATGTCGATGGTATCGACACAGTCATAGTGAGACAGCCGCAAGGAGCCAAGATGAGTTGATACTATCGAAATTAAAGTCAATGGTATCGAGATACCTTCAGCGAGCCAGCAATCAACCTGTCGATAATATCGACACAAAAGTCGATACTATCGACGTTCTACAGCTTTAGTGTCAGAAAGGTGACAAAACTAATGCCTAAAGGTGTCGATACCATTGACCCGCGTCGATGGTATCGATCCTGCATCAGGCGGAGCATCAGAGAAGAAGGAAATCTTGCCGATATCATGAGGGGTCGATACCATCGACCCGCGTCGATGGTATCAACGCCGTCAGATTAGTTTTTGTTCCAGATCGGCCCAAATCCAACGGTGGGGATATTTTCGACGATCTAATTTGGTGTTTATACCTAATGATGGCAGCCAGGAGCTAGGGATCACATCATTAGCCACTGCACAAGTCCCAAGGAGGTGTGGAGAAGAGAACAGAGCCTAGAAGCATGCCCTGACCGTTCCGAGAACTGAAGAAGATGTTTTCCACCGCCGAAAGGCTGCAGATCGCGTACTCTACGTCAAGGAATGCCCGGATCTCCTCCGTTCATGGGTTTACATCATTTTCATTCATGTTTCTCCATGTTTCCCCTTTCTTCCATCATGTCTTTCGTTGAGATGAACATGCAGGGCTGATCCCCTTTGTCTTTAGGATCGGGAGTAGCCCGGGTAATCGTTGTATGACATTTTTATCATAGTAATTCATATTTTTTCTCTTAAATCCACAGTATGATTTCGTTTTCTCCATTATATCATTATGCTTGATCACCCTAATGATAATCTAATTCCTTTAATTGCTTTAAAAGAAGAATTAATAGTTGAAAAGAGACGAAATTCACATTGATTAATAAATCCCTTGAATAAGGTGATGTACGGTTAATGGTGGAAACCCAGAGTTTGGTCTTCATGCACCTAGTTTAGGGTATAGGTTACTACGACCGTGGAACCGACCTAGATTTAGGTAGTGAATTGTATCATGACAGTGAATAATTATGACTATAGGCCACTACCCAGAATGAGAGACGAATTTGATTAATTATATAGAAATAAATACAACGAGAACCCACGGTGAAACCGCAATCCTAAAGATTCCCATCTAAATTGATTAAACTCAACATTTAATCGATTGCTTTGTTTTCTTTTATTTTTCTTTTATTTTACAATCAACTCTCAAAACTTTTTAATCGGTCTAGTTGATCACAAATAGTTAGTAAGTAGTCTACTGATAGTTCAGTGTCCCTGTGTTCGACTCGGGCCTCACAAAGGCCTATATTACTCTGATGCGTACACTTGCGTTATATGCATGGTAAAATCGTGTCAAGTTTCTGGCGCCGTTGTCGGGGACACGACAACTGTCGGTACTACGAGTGCTGCAAGCGGACACTCTAGGCCACTTTTTATTGTTATTTTTATTTTTGAAATTCATCATTCATCTCTCATATTTGGTAATCGTCTAGCACTGTACTGAATCAAATTTATTACCTTACAGGTACCAGTACTTGGTGAAGACGCGTAATACAGACTACGGACAGCCATCACCAGAGGTCCCGTTATGGGGATCAGACAACGAGGAGAACAACATTCAAGATCAACCTGAGGATATAGATTTAGACTCTGAACCAGAAGCTATGGATGAGGAACAGACAATCTGGGAGAAGATCAAGGCGTCATCTGCATCTGCATCGAAAGGGTCGATCAAGAGGCAGGCTATCAACATTCCCAATTATAAAATCGATCTAGGCCTAATAAACTTGATCAAATCAAATGCATTTCACGGGCTCAAAAATGAAGATCTGATGACTCACATTAGCCAGTTCATGGAGAACTGTGATATGATCCAAATCAACAGGTTCCCACAAGAGACGCTCTATTTGAAATTATTTCCCAGCTTTCTAGCGGGAAATGCCCGAGAATGGCTGCATAACTTAGATGACGAGTATGTGGAGTCGTGGGATCATATGGTCAAGGTGTTCTTCGAGAGATTCTTTCTGCCCGAGAAGACTAATGATCTTATAAGAAAGATCTACAACTTCAGCCAGAAATCCGAGGAGATGTATTCTGAGACTTGGGAATGTTTTCAGATAATGCTGAGGAGGTTCCCACATCATGGGCTGGAAAAGGAGAAACAAGTCAAGATTTTCTATTTTGCTCTTTCTGAGCATGATAGAAGCAACCTGGATTCAGCAGGTTCGGGGTTCTTCGTGAACAACACTGGCACTAGGTGTTGGGATATCTTGAAGAATATGGCAAAAAAGCAGTCCTGGGGTGATAGAGATGCACCCGAAAAGGTTTGAGTTGTAGGAGAGTCAAAGGCCATCAAGGATCTGAATGAGAAGATGGACCTTTTAGCTAAGAAATTGCTAGCAAAGTAAGACACAGAATCTGATGACGAGGAACAAGTCAAATATATGCACCAGCAACCGGGGTACAGAAACAATGATTATTCTTGGAGGAAAGATAAAAAGTTTTCATGGAAGGACCCAAACCATTTCCTATAGGACCCCTATGCCAAACCACAACCGTCAACAGAGGACAAGAGCAATGAGTTCCTGGATAGCTTTAGGAAACTTTCTATCAACATTCTGCTGTTAAAAGAAATAGAGCAGATGCCCTCCTATGGCAAGTTTCTGAAAGATATAATTACAAAGAAGAGGAAGATTCCTGATACTGAAGTGGTGGTTCTTAAGGAACAAATGAGTGCCTTCATTTTGGGCACATTGCCACCAAAAAGACAAGATCCGAGCTGCTTCAATATTTCATGTTATATCGGTAAGGTGAAATTCAACTAAGCATTATGTGACTCCGGGGCAAGTATCAATTTGATGCCTCTTTCTACTTTCAAGAAGCTGGGACTTAAAGAATCGAGACAAAGCAACATGATGATTTAGTTAGCGGACAATTTTGTGGTTAAGCCGTATGGTATTTGCAAGGATGTTTTGGTTAAAGTCGACAGGTTTGTATTTCCAGCAAATTTTGTGGTAATGGAAATGCAAGATGAACAAGGAAATGAGCTACTCCTTGGAAGACCCTTCCAAGCTACTACAGATATGATACTCGAAATGGGAAGAGGCCGCCTGACATTGGAAATCGTGGATGACCGATTTGAAATGGTTATGCCAACAATTACAACACAATCGAAGGCAAAGGAGCAATGTCACATGGTGAAACATTTTGATCAGAAATTTCCCTTTGTCTAGGAAAGTGATTTCTAGATATGGCTCATGTAATGACCAAGGTAGATAAGGGGACACTGGCTGTAGACATTATGGAACAGACCAAAGTTGTTTCTCTTTGCAGAGATGTGGGTTTTCCAAATGATGAAGAGGAGGAAATTCTTCTATCTACTAAAGATGATGCAATAGCAAGTTCTGTCTTTGACGCATATCCAGAACTGCCCCTTGAAGCTTTCCTTGTCAACATAATGCACGACTGGATGAGAAGCAAGTCATTACAAGAATGCATCAAGATGCTTAAAGTGCTTCCGTGCTACTATGCCAAGTATTATGAAGATCTTGGGCCCCTCCCACCACCGCTTCAATCATCATTGATCAGTCCACCAGAATTAGAACTGAAACCATTGCCTCCGCATTTGAAGTATACATTCTTAGCCGATGGTGAAAGACTACCGGTTATTATTTTGGCATATCTGAGTGCCGAGGAAGAGGAGCAATTGTTGATCGTGTTGAAGAACCACCGTGGCGCATTCAGGTGGTCAGTTGCAGATATTAAGGGGATTTCCCCTACACTTTGTCAACACAAGATCCAGCTCGAGGAAGGAGTCAAACCTGTAATCTAGCCACAGCATAAACTCAATCCAAGCATGATGGAGGTCGTCAAGAAGGAGGTGATCAAGATCCTTTCTGTAGGCATCATCTATGCTATCTCCGATTTGATGTGGGCAAGCCCCACACAGGTAGTCCCTAAAAAGGGGGGAATCACTGTTATTCATAACCTGTTAAATGAACCGGTCATGATCCGATTGGTAACTGGGTGGCATGTGTGCATTGACTACTGTCGATTGAACTCTGCTACGTTAAAAGATCATTTTCCTCTTCCGTTCATCAATCAAATCTTAGAGTGACTGGCTAGTCGATCTCATTTTTGTTTTCTAGACGGCTACTCTGGCTACAATCAAATCTCCATTGATCCTAAGGACCAAGAGAAATCTACATTCACTTGTCCCTACAGAACATTTGCATACCGCCGTATGCCTTTTGACTTGTGCAACGCACCAACAACCTTTCAGCGTTGCATGCTTGCCATTTTCTCTGATATGGTTGAGCGCTGTTTAGAGGTCTTCATGGACGATTTTTCCGTCTATGGTGCGTCATTTGATGAGTGCTTATATAATTTGGATAAAGTTTTACAATGATGTGAGGACACACATTTAGTTCTCAACTGGGAAAAATGCCATATGATGGTTAGTGAAGGAATTGTGCTTGGACATAAAGTGTCTAGCAAGGGGCTAGAGGTGGATCCAGTTAAGATTGAGGTTATTTCAAAATTACCCTCACCTAATTCGGTTAAAGGGGTAAGGAGTTTTCTCGGTCAAGCAGGATTTTATCGCCGCTTTATCAAAGATTTCTTGAAAATCGTTAAACCATTGTCTGAACTGCTTGAGAAAGATGCGATATTTGACTTTAATGAAAAGTGTTTGCATGCTTTTAATGTACTCAAGGAGAAATTAATTTCTACACCAGTTGTTCAAACGCCGGATTGGACAAAGCTTTTTGAGATAATGTGCGATGCTTCGGATTTTGCGATAGGGGCTGTTCTCGGGCAACATTTTGAAAACAAACCCGTTGTGATTTTCTATGCATCTAAGACTTTAAACGAAGCACAACTTAACTACACCACAACTAAAAAGGAACTTCTCACCGTCATTTTTGCATTCGAAAAATTTCGGAAATACTTAGTAGGCTCAAAAGTTGTGGTATGGACAGATCATGCCGCCATAAAATATTTGATGGAAAAGAAAGATGCCAAACCTAGATTGATTAGGTGGATCTTATTGTTACAAGAATTTGACATTGAAATTAAAGATAAGGCAGGAGTTGAGAATGTGGTTGTGGACCACTTGTCTAGGTTAGAACGGGTAGATGAGAAGGACATTAATATACCCATCACTGAGACATTCCCTGGTGAGCAAATCTTTCATGTAAAATCCAAGGATCCATGGTTTTCATATATTATTAATTATCTTGCCTATAAAATAATCCCAGATGATTTGACTTATCAAGAGAAAAAGAAAATTTTCCATTCCTTGAGATATTATTTTTGGGATGATCCCATTTTGTTGAAGCAATGCAGGGACGGCGTTTTGCGCAGGTGCGTACCAGAGATAGAATATGACATTGTACTTAGTCATTGTCATACACTACCAACTGGTGGTCATCATGTGAGCTCCATAATGGCGGCCAAGGTGCTAGAGAGTGCTCTTTATTGGCCTTCACTCTTCTAAGATGCCTACGACTATGTGTGAAGATGTGATTCCTGTCAAAGGGCAGGTAATATTTCTAAGTGGCAAGAGATGCCCCTCAACGTGTTTCAAGAAGTTGAGGTATTTGATCTTTGGGGCATTGATTTTATAGGACCCTTTGTGTCCTCGAACTCTAATTTGTACATTTTACTTGCGGTTGATTATGTATCGAAGTGGGTAGAGGCAATACCCACAAGGACTAACGACGCTGCTATAGTGTGCAGGTTTGTAAAAGATCACATTTTCTGCAGATTTGGTGTGCCAAAGATGATTATTAGCGATGGAGGCACCCATTTCAAGAATCAAAAGTTTGTTGCGTTATTAAGAAAATATGGGGTGAAGCATAATGTTGGTACCCCGTACCACCCACAGACACAAGGGCGGGTCAAAGTGTCAAATAGAGAAATCAAGAAAAATTCGGAGCACACCGTGGCTTCAACAAGGAAGAATTGGAGTACTTTGCTACCGGATGCTTTATGGGCGTATAGGACAACATTTAAGACACCTATAGGCACTACGCCTTTTAGGTTGGCTTATGGGCGGGCCTGCCATTTACCGGTAGAGCTGGAACACAAGGTGCACTAGGCACTAAGGAAGCTTAATTTGACCTATGATGAGGCAGGGAAGAAGCGAATGCTAGAGCTGAATGAGTTGGATGAGCTGCGGATGAACGCCTATGAAAACTCGCGGATTTACAAGGAGAGAACAAAACTAATTCACGATCGACACATTCAACTGCGTGTCTTCAAAAAGGGAGATCGTGTGTTATTGTTCAACTCGAGGTTGAAGCTGCATCCCGGGAAATTGAAATCCCGGTGGAGTGGACCTTTTATTGTGGAGGAGGTACGGCCACATGGTGCCATCTTGGTGCGTGATGGAGAGACGACATTTCTAGTTAATGGACAAAGGTTGAAGCTTTACTTTGTTGAGGACTACATGAGGAAAGTGCATGAGGTCAAACTCATAGCACTTAAGGATGCAATATGAGCTTGAGTTTGTCTAGCCTAAGATGTTAAAGAAGGGCGCTTGATGGGAGGCAACCCAACCATTGGTAGTTTCTTCATTTTCCTTCGCATTTACAAGTTAGTTTCATTTAATTTCATTTTTAGTGTAAAAATGATACCTTGATCGTTTGTTCAGTGTGCAGGACTGAGGTAGAGTCGATACTATCGACCATTGTGTCGATGGTAGCGACATGGGTATAGGGAACCGGCTGCAAAAAAATTTCTGAGTCGATACCATCGACGGCCTCGTCGATGGTATCGACATACCAACAGTGACGCCGAAGAAAAAGATGCCACGGGGTCGATAGTATCGACTAGGATGTCGATACTCATGAGATCCCTGAAGATTTATAGAAGATTTTGTCTCAGTGAAGACGATACCATCGACGGCCCCGTCGATGGTATCGATACAGCAACAACAAGGAAGCGGTGCCCGAGCCTTGCGAGGGTAATTGATCCATGCAGAGTCGATATCCGCGACCTTGGGTTTGAGGCGAATCTCGCTTATGTCCTTCAAGGGCAAGCGCACCATATGACCAGGAGGTCTGACGAGGTCCAGTTCCACACTGAGGGCCACCCCTTCTTCGGCGAGTGGCCGACCTATAAGGAGTTAGTGGCGGAGTTTATGGCATCACTGAATATATGTGTCGTGCCTAACGACCTCATCGCCACCGATCAGGAATGGATAAAGGGATGTGTTTCTTTCCGGCTCTACAACAACAATTACAATCTCACCCTCCAGTAGTTCAATGCAATTTACAACTGGTACCATTCTGCGAAACAACACAAGAGGCCGGACAACCGGACAGATTATGATGACATCTTTTCTCAGCTGGTGACCGCGCCTCCAGGCAAGTCTGTCAGCTATCACAATGCAGTCGTCGCCGATTTTGAGCATCCATTTGTGCGGATTCTACATCGTATGCTTTGTACTACTCTGTTTGCTCGAGGCGATCTTTTGCTAAGTAAATTTCAAGAGATGGATTTGTTCTTTTTGTATAAGATGTTGAAGCGAGAAGAGTGCAATTGGGGTGCGTTTTTCTTGACGCGTGTGCTGGCCGTGCGGAGGAGTACAAGGCCGATCGACGTATCGGGTTGGCTCGATTTTTCGCTTGAGCAACTCCTCATATATCTTCCATACTTCCGCCGAAGGATGAACAATCCTCGGATGAGGAATTGATTCGGGTGGCAGAGGAACAAATGTCAGGATCTCCATCGGGACCACCCTTGAAGAAGACGCTCCTTTCGTCCGCACCATCGTCACAGAGAGAGAGGGAAATAAGAAATGGAGCTTGGTGAAGGTCGGAGAAGACGATCTCTTCTTGGTACAGAACTCGGTGAAGATATCCCGATCCTTGGATGCTCAACGAAGGCCTCCGGTCACTCAACAATGCTCAAAGCACAAGTGGAAGGAAGAAGCTCTGAAGGTGTGAAGAGATTTGAGAAACAATCCTTCCTTTTATAACTGATTCTGTCACTACTGCCGCTCCATCGATACCATCGACGGGGGTGTCGATGGTATCGACACCTGTAGCACAATCTGTGTCTTCACTAGTATCGACGGTTGTCGATTGCTTGATGTGGGGGCCCGGATTGATGACGTGTCGATACTATCGACGCAGGTCGACGGTATCGACCCAACCCACGGATCGACTACCTTGATTTAGCGGTCGCCGTTGATTTCTTCTCATGGATCGGTGATGTGTCGCATCGATACCATCAATGGGAGTCGATCCAATAGAAATAAAGTCAACCTACATCATCTACACCGTTCCAACCTTCTTACGCTCTTTGATGGCATGGCTTATGCACAATGTCATGTCAACCAGGAGTACCAGGAGTGTGCACTTCCCGATCCTGTCTTCAACATCCGGGGAGCTCAGCACTTCCGGTGGCCCACCATCACCATCGACGACTCCGACGAAGAAGACGATGGTAATGACGACGACAATGCCGATGGCGACGAGCAAGAAGAGGAAGAGGAGGCATTCACTCCTCTTCGTTTACGAGTGGCACTGCGGAAGCGTACCCGCTTCCACTCGGGTGCATCATCTTCTTCGCAGCCTCCACCACCTCAGCCCTCTCAACAAGGAGAGGATGCCTATTCTATGAAGGGCATGTACACAATGTTGCAGGATATCCAGCAGACGCAACAGCGACACACAGCGTCATTTGTTGATATTCAGGAGACTACAAATAGGCTCTATGTTAATCAACAAGCTATCTTTGAGAACGAGCATCAGTTGTTCGCCAATCAACAACATGTTTATGATTGGTTGGGAAGGATTGAGCAGCAGCAGCAGCCGTTCTACGATAATTATTGGAGCCAGAACTACTTCGGGGGATATCCTCGACTCCGCCCATGCCCCCGTATGATCCAAATTTCCAGGGGCAGTATCCATCATGGGATCTCACCACCCCGCAGTACCCGCCACCTCCTGAGCAATGATTGGTATCACTGGTCCACCTTTTAAGATTGTTTTTGACTATGAGGCCATAGTCGAATTCAAGCTTAGGGGGGAGATGGAACAACTTCTATCTTTTACTTTTAGTTTTTATCATTTATTGCCTTTTCTTTTGCTCTTGCTATTTTCTTAGTTTTTAGGATCCACATTCTATCTAGTGTAATCTTGGACGTCTATAAAATGTGTCATCTCTTTGTTGATCACATGGGAGTTAGGGGTCATTTTGAAAATTTTTAATGAAATTGTGAGCTGGCTTTGTTTGAATTTGAGCATATGGCTTATGAAAATATTTGGGTTTGTCAACTTAAGAACATAAGACCACAACTGTACATGCCTGTGATTCAAGAAAAAGGACGGAATTGAATGTTGAGTCTAAACTGACCAAATGGTAATGAGACCTTAATCTAAAATGAGAAATAGAAACCTCTTGATTGTACACATGTCAGTAAGGAGGGACATATAATATCTTCCAATGGTTCTGTCAATTAATCTTATGATCTATCCACTTCATCTCATCTACATACACCATAAGACTTGGGAGCACTATACAATTTGGCATTTCTTGATTGTATATCATGTAGATAGGATTGCATTGTAGTTAGTGTGCACTTTTGTTGCATTGAAAAAAAAATGTTGCATTATAATCATGCATTCAGAAATTTTAGAGTGCATGTCAATGTCATTTTAGTTGCATTTTGCATGATTTTAATCATTTTGTACAATGATGTGTCTTTCTTCTTCTGCAAATAAAGGACTTATTTCATACTCTCTGAAAAAAAAAATTGAAAAAAAGAAGAAAAAAATATAACAGATATGTGAATAAGCCCAAGAAAGAAAAACTATTGAAGATTTGATCTTGTTCTGTTAAGCAAGATAAGGGCTTGGAAAAAATATGAAGATCAGAGAGAGAAAGGAATTTGTTCACATGCAGAATAAGAAGAATAAGCACATAAGGTAGTTTGTAGATATTATATCTCGTATGAGATGGGATAGTAGGAACATGCATCATTCCACCCAAAATGTAGGCATTAGGGCATTTTCATTTGCATATGCGTCATTTAGGTCATTATTGTTAGTTGTGCATGTTAAAACTGTATTGTGCTTCCATTTCTTCCACATCTACCTATTCCATCCACCCGTTGCTCGAATCGGTAGGCCACCGTGATTATCTCCTCATTCATTAATATCAGGAGAGCTGCTTCCATTTAGATGGTAGTTAGGAAACGAGCAACGTAGATAGAAGATCACAAAGATGCACCAAGCCTGAACCAGATGATTTTATTATGTTAACTGCCTTATGTGATAGTGTTCATCAATCTTGGGCTAGACATATCTTATGGATGATCATTGTCGCCTTGAGGGTAATTATCATTCTATGGTTAGTGAGGGCCGGAATGTGAATGTCTGTCGGGGATCATATGGCAAGGTCTGTTGTGATAATTTGTTCTTTAGTTGACCCTCACAATTTTATTCTATAGTTTTGCTGCTTGAGGACGAGCAAGGTTTAAGCTTAGGGGAGTTTGATGCGATGATTTTGAGTCGTATCATTTTATGTGTTTTAATCATTTTGTCTTGCAATTTTAGGAAAAATGAGTATACACAGCTGTCGATACCATCGACCTATGTCGATGGTATCGACACAGTCACAGTGAGACAGCTGCAAGGAGCCAAGATGAGTCGATACTATCGACATTAAATTCGATGGTATCGAGATACCTTCAGCGAGCCAGCAATCAACATGTCGATACTATCGACACAAAAGTCGATACTATCAACATTCTATAGCTTCAGTGTCGGAAAGGTGACAAAACTGACGCCTAAAGGTGTCGATACCATCGACCCGCATCGATGGTATCGAGTCTGCATCAGGTGGATCATCAGAGAAGAAGGAAAGCTTGCATATCATGAGGGGTTGATACCATCGACCCGCGTCGATGGTATCGACGCCGTCAGATTAGTTTTTGTTATAGATCGTCCCAAATCCAACGGTGGGGATATTTTCGACGATCTAATTTGGTGTTTATACCTAATGACGGAGGCCAGGAGCTAGGGATCACGTCATTAGCCACTGCACAAGTCCCGAGGAGGTGTGGAGAAGAGAATGGATCCCAGAAGCATGCCCCGATCGTTCCGAGAGCCGAAGAAGATGTTTTCCACTGCCGAAAGGATGTAGATCGCGTACTCTACGTCAAGGAATGCCTGGATCTCCTCCGTTCAAGAGTTTACATCATTTTCATTCACGTTTCTCCATGTTTCTCCTTTCTTCCATCATGTCTTTCGTTGAGATGAACATGCGGGGCTAATCCCCTTTGTCTTTAGGATCGAGAGTAGCCCGAGTAAGCGTTGTATGACATTTTTATCATAGTAATTCATATTTTGTCTCTTAAATCCGCGGTATGATTTTTTTTTCTCCATTATATCATTATGCTTGATCACCCTAATGATAATCTAATGCCTTTAATTGCTTTGAAAGAAGAATTAATGGTTGAAAAGAGACGAAATTCACATTGATTAATGAATCCCTTGAACAAGGTGATGTACGGTTAATGGTGGAAACCCAGAGTTTGGTCTTCATGCACCTAGTTTAGGGTATAGGTTACTACG
This sequence comes from Alisma plantago-aquatica, assembly GCA_963693085.1. Taxonomy (NCBI): domain Eukaryota; kingdom Viridiplantae; phylum Streptophyta; class Magnoliopsida; order Alismatales; family Alismataceae; genus Alisma; species Alisma plantago-aquatica. The sequence continues at coordinate 1,004,663,852 of OY856413.1, forward strand.
ATCGTGGAACTGACCTAGATTTAGGTAGTGAATTCTATCACGACAGTGAACAATTCTGACTACAGGCCACTACCCGGAATGAGAGACGAATTTAATTAATTATATAGAAATAAATACAACGAGAACCCGCGATGAAACCGCAATCCTAAAGATTCCCATCTAAATTGATTAAACTCAACATTTAATTGATTGCTTTGTTTTCCTTTTTTTTTCTTTTATTTTGCAATCAACTCTCAAAACCTTTTAATCGGTCTAGCTGATCGCGAGTAGTTAGTAAGTAGTCTACCGATAGTTCAGTGTCCCTGTGTTCGACTCGGGCCTCATAAAGGCCTATATTACTCTGACGCGTACACTTGCGTTATACGCACGGTAAAATCGTGTCAGGTCCTGAGACTGTGTGAAGCTAAACGGTCCCAAGATCGGATGGAGATTAACCGGTCTCAATACCGTATGAAACCACACAACCCCAAGATTGAATGAAAGCAAACGGTTTCAGACCGAGGGGACTCAAATAGTCTCCAGACTGAGAGAGTCCAAACGGTCTCCAAACTGTGTAAAAATCCAAACGGTTTCCAAGACCGTTTGGACCCACATATCCCAAATTGTTTAAGGCTCACTCAAAATCCTATAAATAGAATTCAAAGGGGTCCTCACAAGGGATCAAGTTGCAGACGCCCAAAGGCTACCTCTATTGTTCCAGAGCCATTCCATCCTTCACCCACCACCCTGAGGCTGCCAGTTTGAGATCCATACTCTATCTCCAATCTACTTTCTCTCTCATCAGCAAAGAAGGTGGGAAGAGGAGGATTCATCATCAAGCAAGCTATGAAGTGTGAAGATCGTTGTTCTCTCTCCTCCAAGGGGTCGACCTTCCTCCATTCCTCATAGAGATGACGCTCTTTCTCTCTCTTCTCGCCCCCTTCTTTGTTCTTGTCATGAGCGAGTAGTCTCATACACTAGGGTGCGGGGAATAGCCCTGCTACCCATGTTTTCATTTCATGCAATGTAATTCATGAATTTGCAATAGAGATATACTTTCTTTTCAGTTCAACATCAATCGTTTAATGAATGCTTATTGCTTGATCACCAACTTGTGTTACTTATTATCTATTAGTATGAATTGTCTACGTTTGTGCTATTAGATTTGAATATTGATTGAATGTTGGTTCTTGATGTATGTAGTCACCATGCATCTGTTTCGGTATCTAGGAGTGTTTTTCAAGAAGTTGAGTAAACTCACTTCCATCGTTGTACTTTCATACTATGAAATGGAATCAGTTGACGTATAAAAGTACAACCTTGATAAGTCGAGGAACACACTTGGTGAAGGGAATGATGCAAAGTAAGTGACCATTCATTTGGGGATGGCTGGCTTTGCAACATTCCCACACTTGTCGTAGTTAGTTCTCCGAAAGGAAACTAAATCTACAAAGATACTAACTGTTTAGACTCTTATTGCAAGCTATGTTACTATATTGCATGTTTTGATCCATGTGTAGTGGTGGTGAAATTCGATCACATCCTAGTGGTTTCTTAACATTGTTTACAACCTTAAATTTACTTTCTTACTTTTACTTTGCTTATGCTTAGTTTAAACAACCAGACCAACTCTTTGATCTAAATACCAACTGTTAAGGAGTTAAATGAAATTCTAACGTTTTCTATCTTGTTTATCTTAACAAGACCGTTGTCCTATGGATTCGACCCTTAACTATACTATGATAAGACTTCCACGTATCCTAGCATATGTGGGTGGAGTTTTTAACCTAGTACAAGACGGGCTAAACCTAAAAGACTTACTATCTTTAGGATTTTTAGTGGTGCACGCAACTCCACGCAAGTGGAAGCTCCATCACAAGGTGATGAGTCCTAGTATCCGAGGTGTGCCAGTAGTATGTGAAGTTTGGAGAAGTTTATCAGATGAATACAGGGTGAATACTGAGTTGCTACAAACTGATATATAAAGGAAAAACATGAAGGAAACTCTAGATCATTACTCAAACCTACAATCAACATTTTTCAGGTCGATTGATTTCAAACCCACTTAAGTTCCCTACTTTTGAATCACATTGATGACTACTGTAAAAGTATTGTCGCCAATGACCATACATAGAAGGTGATGACAACCCCTTTTGAGATTTCTATGACTCCTTGTATGTTGATTATATACCTCCGTTTCCATTTGTGTTTCCGTGACTCCTTATATAAAAAATATGTATAATAATATATAGCTACAACAAAGAAGTAATCAACCATTTAGCTAAAGAAGGAAAGAAGAGATGAAGTTGAAGTAAAGGTTGAAGAGAAAAGAAAACAAAGCAATTAGGCAGGAAAAAAGAGGATGAGACTCGACAGAGAATAAACATAGCAAGCAGCTATGTTAGCAGGATGGGAGACAAAAAAAAGACGACAAATAACAAAATTATTTAATAGACAAGATAAGTTTTTTTTATCTCAACTATTATATTAATCGACTAATAAATTATGATATAGGTAACATATTATATAACAGTTATTTATATAAAGTGAGTAGACATGTGTATGGGCTTGGGTTCAAACGTAGACCTGTCTAAAAATAGATGTTTTGATATGTGGGTCTGCGGGTATAAATGTGTAAAAATCGAGACCCACAACAGATTCTAAAGAGTATCGAATTTGTGGGTATGCAGACATATTCGGACAGCCCTAGGTGTCAGATCTGGTCCGGACTGTTCCAGGTTCGACTCGTGGGGTTGGCTGAGCAATATTTGTTAGGTTATAGTACCAGAATGCAGAAATGGAGACGAGGCCCATGTTCCGAGCTGATATCCAATCCCGAAGCCCAGAAAAAACACCTGGCCTCATCCAGCCCGCCCACCTGACCTCGGTCGCTGCCGGGGCCAGTGGGAAGGTGCTAAATTTGCCAGGGACAGCGAATGCGGTAGTCCTACGCCGCTACGTGTCCAGCTCACCCGGACCCGTCGGACAAAATGCCCGACAACAGGTAACCAACCATCCTCGGATCCGATACCCTCCCGCGCAAGATGACACCAAGGAAGACGACAAATGATAAATTGTAATTCCAACCCTTAAAAATTCATTAGGGACTGTTATTATTATATGACTGCCAAATTGTCATCCCGAGACATTCAAGCCCTCCCTGGTATAAGAACCCGGCGATCTCGTTGCGGCTCAGCTCCACTCCCCTCCACTCTCCTCCATCTCGTCCCCAGTACTACAGAATCGTAGCGAGCTGGATGATGGCGCAAGAGTGCAAGCCCCGACTCCCCACGCCAAGTTCCCCGCGAACGCCTTCCCGCCGCTGGCCGGCGCCGTTCAACCCAGGCCGCCGTGCAGGGGCTGTTGCGGGGGTGTTCGGGATCGCCTGCGGGTGCGTCGACTCCAAGTCTGTCGCCGTATCGCCAACCCCTGCCGAACCAGGTCCGTACCCCATCCCTGTCATGCCGGATGGCGCCACGGACTGTGATCTCTCCTACGAGGACCACCAGGTACTCAGGTACCAGAGGCGGCTGAGCAAGTCAGGGTCACTCTCCTTCACGACTGCTACCACCGTACGGTCTACTACGACGTCGTCGTCCTCCTCCAACGCCCTAGCGAACTCTTTGTCCCGCGTCACGAGGAGCTCCGACGAACCGGTGGGGGAAGGTCTTGTTCTGGAGCCGCATCGCTTGTCCTTGGACAGTAGCAGCGGCGGCGGAGGGAGCTACTCCATCCTCATGCGACAGACGAGCGGGCTTGACAACAGCGCCCGCGACTGGAGTCCTGTCCCACGTCACTCCGACAGTACCGACACGGACGAGTCCCCGACGACCCTCGCTCATGCCACCACCGGTGGTGCCCTCGATGCCAGGCACCATCGAAAGGGATGCTCTTCGTCGTCGGCGAGGCGGGATGCTGGCGGGAGCGTGGTGGTGGTCAAGGACACCGAGGACCCCGTCGGGGAGTTCCAACAATCCATGCTCGCCATGGTCGCCGACAGGGGAATGACGTGCGCCGACCAGTTGAGGGAACTGCTCGTCTGGTTCCTCGCACTCAACGCGCCGGAGAACCACGGACTCGTCCTCCTCGCGTTCGCACGCGTGTGCCAGGACGTGCTCCCTAACAGCAACCCGACGCAGAGGAAACAGAGGCCGCCGACACCCCGACGCCGCGGCCGAGGCGCCACCTATCGATCCAAACGATAAGATTAGACGGCCGCATCGTGCATCGTAGCTAGAACCTCCTCGCCACCGGTTCTATTAGGTTTAGGAATTTGAAATTCCGGTACAGAGTCAACATACATATTCGGTGTTAATTTTTCATGACCTGTTCGTCCCATTGTTGTTATGATGGCTCTCATTCTCGTGATTCAAGAATTATGTGTTCACAAATTCAATGGAGTCACATTCAGGTCAAATGCCTAGTTGGAGCCACAACATATGTGCCGTGAAGGACGTACGGTATCAAATTGGTTGAATGTTTGGTTTAACAACCCATTGAATGGTGGGGTTGGGATTTTATTCATATAACAGGTGGCAACATCTAACACAATTGTAGCCTGTTCCTTGTCTAATTAGGAACAGCAAATCCTAGGGGCGTCTTGTAGGATCGACCACCCGAGGCTAAAAGATGAACGGTCAGGAATCGCCAATTCTTTATAATCAAGCATTTTAGAACAAGATTGATCAATGCCCATAATACATGGCACTTTACGTTAGAGAATAACGCTTAGTGGACCAAACAAATCTTTAAATAATTATGTAACCGTGACCGCGCATTTTTGAGATGGAGTATAAGACGTGTGTGATTCTAGTAATTTCACTAGAGAAATCAATGTGATGATGCTCTTTGCATTATATTAGTAGAATTGGTTTATTATCGGGTGGGGAAGGCAGCTAATTAGTTAACTAGAAATTACTCTCTTTGTTCTTATGATTTTTTGCACAATCAAGGGTACACCATATATGAACTATATTTACGAAGTCTATGAAGGGTTTCCTATTAAAAAAAAAATCCATATTTTAAAAATTTACAATACAATCATTGTGTTCTAATCTGTACTGTATAGGAAAGAGCATACAGTTTCCTGCGTGAACTTTTTGTATGTTATTAGTTATAAAAAAGTTTTCTAATCTAATAAGACAGCCGTGCAAATGTAAATAAGTGATTGCCTGTAAAAATATCGTTGCTCCGTATAAGACATGTTGGTCGTTCGGCGCGTCAAAGAAAACCATTTCATACGGCCATTATGCAATTTTGTCATGAATACTCGACATCCTCAGTTTGTTCTTGATATAGACATTTTTCAAGTGAAGTTTTTCTAATCTTCCTACACGTCTATCTCCAATACACATTTGAGCAACAAGATAATATCCATCTTGTTGAGTCTTTATTTCTTCACCTCCCAACATTTACTTCTATGTAGCATTACTAACGGTACCGTTGTTCTATAAAATTTACTTTTTAATTTAAAATGGATCTTCCGGTCACGCAAAATTTAATCATCCTACAGTGATCCTATAAAAAATATCATATTAAACATCTGTATCCTTTTGAATAATAAAACCCAAATAGTGATATTTAGTACTTCCGCTCCATTTGACTTAGATCCACCATTCACAATTCAAGATTGCTTGTATATACAATCATTGACCGTGATTCTAATAAACGAATCCAAATGTCATATCAATACCCCGGACACTATTAATCCCTTGAGCGTGAGTCTTACTATCCGATGCAATTAGTAAAAGAATTGATTTGTGCTTGATCTTGACGTTTTGCATACCTAATTGTATCATCACCTATACTGTTAACCGCGACAACAACAACAAAAAGTCAATAACCTGATACTATCAGCAAAATTAATCCATCAGCCTGAAAAGCAATCTAGTGCAGGTTTCCATTTTCCATTAGGTAGCATGGGCGTGTCTGCTTTTGATTCTTTGACTTGGAAAATCCACCCGAGTATAATACGAAGAAGACCTAGGGTTCTTGACTGCCATTGCTCCTTGGAGGTTCCATGGCCGAGGAAACACCATAGAGACGTAGGCGTAGCCAGTGGCGTAGCCACATACACCAGTGGGTGGGCACGTGCCCTACCTTTATTCTGAAAATTGTATACATCTCTATATGAAATTGAGTTAAGTAGAAGCAAAATGTGCTTCGGTGCCCTACCAAATTATCACGCGCATGTCCTTAAATTAAGTGGTGTCCCCCTTGAGTGATTTTTCTGGCTACACCAGTGGACGTAGGGATGATCTGGAAAGAGGGTTCTGGTCGTTTATGAATGATGATTCCGGAGGGAAATTTGGTTATGCTGTCCGCGCGATCTGTCGAAACAGTGCCGCACGTCGGTTCATTGAGATTGGTTTACCCTTTATATCCACGCCTCGTCGTTGCCTATACATATGTCTTGCAATTGAGTTCATCTTTGAATGAATATAGACCGAGTATTGCATTGTCTTTTTCTTACAGATAATCTAGTCCTGGCTACAATATTCGTTGTTGGGACATGTAGGGGCAAACCATTAACCATCTTTTTTTGTGGCACGTCTATTCCTAGTTTGGCATGTTTAGATTATATGCCATTCTAGTACTACACAGCCTGGGAAGTGACAGTACGGGACTGTTGGCATGATCCTCTTGATAAATGGTGCACTTGTGCATCATTTTGGGCAAGAACAAAACTTTCCTTGTTGATAACCTCATTATATTAATCTTTTAGGGCAACATCTTGGTGTCTTTGGGATAACAACGTGGCCAAAACAGGGAGATACTACAAGTTGTTTGTGGAGTTATATGCAAAGGGTGAGGATATTATGTTCACTAGATGGGAGGGGGTATTCTCGTACATAGACCCCACAAGACCATAGAGTTCGGGGGAGGGGCCACTCCCAAAAATACAAGCCCAATAGGGATAACAAAACATATAATTACGGAACAATGAGAAGTTCCAATGTTGGTAAAGGAGTAGGATCAAGGTGATGTGGCATGAGGAAAACCAGCATCACAATGGATTCCTTGTCAAAAGATTAGGATATTATCATATGAAGCCGGACTCTCGAAGTGGACCGAGATATTGCTTTTTGTGGAATAAACTTACCATCAGAACTTGTAATAATGAAAAGCGTTATAAACAAGCAAATCGGATAGTTAGATATAATCGTGATAGAGTAAAAAGTTTTGTTTAGGAATGACATAATTATTAAAAAAAAAAAAAAACCTTTTGGCTCCCCTGAAGCCGTATGTGCCACAAGAAAGAATAATTTTTTTGCAGCAGAAAAGTAAGGGAATGGTGAGTTTGATGAGAGTGTTGGAATTTATATATTGTTTCATATGCCCCTATGTTACAAGGTATATTAATACAAAACACGTGCCATATGTGAAGAGCAACGTCACAATAAAAGAAAATATAATTTGCTAATTCTTTGTTGTCTTAGCAAATCATGCGAGGGAATAGACTGTATATGTTCCTAGATTTTAATTTGGGACCAACAAGAAATTTGTTAAAATATAATCTCCATATAAAAGTTTGATATTTGGGTTAATCATAAGGTGCCAATTTGTTTTTCTTGAAGATTGGCATGTATCCTTTGAGAGGTAAGAGCATGTATGCATCTTTAGTCATGAAACACATACCACATACACATGTGATATAAGGGTTGTTTTGTGGGAAAGATACACGTCTTAGAAGATGTATACAATGTTGTTTGATATGGTAATGAAACAAAAAAGAAATTGAAGGAGTTTGATGAACTTCTCAAGAGATATTTAGTGGCATGTGGGAGAGTGATGTTAGGAAGATGGGGATATGTTAATTTTGTATCAAATGATAGGTTATAGCCAGCGATCCACAGGTAAACCAGAAGAAAGTATATATATATATATATATATATATGTGTGTGTGTGTGTGTGTGTGTGTGTGTGTGTGTGTGTGTGTGTGTGTGGACAACCATATGGTTTTTAAGATTGACACACTGACTAGTAATGTATTTTCTACTATATGAACATTTGTATGATGGAGTGCAGGCCCAAAATAGAAGCATATTGTAGTATTTTGTGTGAACTACTTCGCCATGGGGCTTAAGGCGTTTCGTATGGTGTACACACATTATTTAGGGCATATCAAGAAGCTATAGTTTCTACACTCAAGACACCTGAACCACCTTATAAATTAGATAGACACCTTGTATCCCAAGCATGTAGGTGATTTTTTTTGTTCATAAAAAGTCTCTATGAGGTTTTCCAAAGAAAAGTTTAATTTTAAATGAAAGCACATGAGGCTATTGAAATACTAGGGAATGTGAGCTAAGACAAGATATGTAAGAACATCCCTACGCTCTAGTGAGAGGAAAAGGAAAGCCCACCTAGACAACTTCTTTTTAAAGGAGGCACTAATGGGGTTTCATGTGTAGGTTTTAAGAGGTGTTTGGGCATGAGGTAGGCCAAGCTTCTTTTTAAGGAAAGTTTTAGTTTTTCATCGGAGGATGTCATTAATAATTCAGAGATTTTTTTCTCTCATAAATACAAAAGTGAGAGGGAGGATTTGGTTAGTTAATTTTGAGTCCATATATGGTACAAAAGGTTCTTAATATCCTCTTGATATTGGTAATATTCAACAAGTGGGTTTTACGAAGAGAAGAGTGTTGCCTACAAAGTCTTTATAGGGATCAATCTCTAGGTTTTTTACATTTTAGGGGTCAATAAGGTATGTTGATGTGGCAAGTTGGAGAAATGTGCTAAGGCAATGTGTAGCCAATATGAACAGTTGTTGGTATATAGAGTCTCCTTGGAAAAATCACTTGAGCTCTTGAAGAAGTCATATGGGGCCCAATTCGAAAGCACAAAGAAGGAAGTTATTTTCTATAGTCCTTTATCTCTATATCCATGAATAATTAACATCAAGACTAGCTAAAAATTTCTTAAGAAAAGTCCATTTAAAGTGATCAAAAGATTTTACAAAATCCAATTTAAGGATAATAATAGGATGGGATTCTTTCTTGTGATAATATAATATTTCAATTGCATATTAAAATCCATCATGACTAATTGCCTAACTTTCATAAAGGTAGTTTTGTTACGTGATATGATATGATTAATGCTAGGTGATAGTTTGGAAGTTAGGACCTTTACAATAATTTTGTGGCTGCACTTGCGAAGGATGATGGGTTTGAATTGAAAGTAAGGTTGGGATTTTGTTTGTTTTGGTATAAGTGCTAGATGTGTAGCATTAATATCTCTACTTGACCGTGGGGTGTGGTTGAAGGTATATAAATCTAAACTTTTTGATGATATAAGAATTAATCATATCCTTATTCTTCGTGTAAGAGGATCTATAGAAGATATTGAGAGATTCATCTTGGTTGATGGATTGGACGACTGCTTGAATATCATCATGGGTTAAGGGGTAGGTATTAGAGGTGGGATCAATATCAACAAGTCTCTAGAGATGTCATCAACATATTGGTTGAGAAGGTTGTTAAAATGGTCAATTTCATTGATTGTCAATAGTTGTTCCATTGCTATTATGGAGCCATATATCACAAGGCTATTGATAAGTTTTTTCTTTTTACTGAAGAGAACTTCTATTGAAAAATGTTGTGTGTGTTTTGCCTTTCTTAAGACAGTTTATTTTTTTATCTCTATTTCTAGTATGTCTCTTGAAATAAAATAAGATCATATACATGGGTGAGTGTGGTGGTGTTACAAGGTTGAAATTTGGAATTTTTCCAATAATATCAAAAATGGCAAAGTTTTTCAAATGGGATTATAGACCATTAATCCTATCTATGTAGGAGACAAAGAAAGTACATATTTTGAGGGAAAGTCTATATGCTTGAGAATTTTTTTTATTTAAGGCATGTAAGGCCCCTAATCTGACTTAGCTTGTAAATATGTTTGATAATTTTATTGGATGCTTGATTAAGTTTTAAGCTTAATTTATTATGTGGTATCTCTAGTTTGACTCAATTTGCACTATGTTTGCCTTGTTTCTATAATTCAATGAGTTTTTGTGGACAATTGTGTAAATTCACCATAACTGGGGGATATAATTGTGCTTGGTTTATTTAAGTACATGTTTCTTATTTGTATGATAGTTTGATGGTTTTAACTTAAAATGATTAGGGTTTCCATCCTTTGGTTCCTAAGCTAAGCTTGGTGTAATGGTTGTGGTTGATTCAGTTGAAGCTAGTCCTTCACAAACACTCATACATAAGAAGTTGCCCCACAAGTATACTATCTAAGGACTATAACCTTAAAAAAATCATGAATTGTTATTTTGCTTTCATGATAGACTTTCTAGACACATAAAAAGATTTTTCAAGAGATTTTTTAAAATTATTTTCTAGATTTCACATATAACATATGTTCAAAAAAAAATAGATAATAGCGGTATTTTGTGTTCCTCTAGTGTCATATTTATAAACACTAAGAAAATATGTAAGACACATCAATCTCCATAACTAAAATCTTTTCAAAGTAATGACTTTTGTTTCAATAAAACCATTATACATTACACCGTGGAAGGACATGGACCATTTGTCCTGAAGGGATACATATTTCATCAACAAATCAAGGTAACAAGAAAAATCATTCACACTTATAGATGTGAAGCTCGCTCAAATAACTTCAATCAACATTGTTATTCCTATTTTCCTCAAAGGATACATACATAACTACTTAGACCCTTTGACATGGATGGGGAAACACTTAACTTCCTTGATTATTCACCAAGGATTCTTCAAAATTTATAATCTAACTGGCAAGAAGAAAGATGGGAAAGCATATACAAGTAATGAAAATTATAATATGTGTGAAACATAATAATAGAGATAAGAGTAAAGGATGAACTCATCAACAACTTTTGTTAATAGGTCCTTGGTATGGGTGGATAGAACCTGATGGTCAAGAACACTTGGGTAGTTTTCATACTTTCAAAAGATCTGGATACATAGAGCATGAACAATGAAAGAAAGTGGATAACTACACTTATGAAAGAATGATTCATGAAATGAACTATTGAATGATATTTTAGTATGTTCCCTCAAATTGTTTCAACTATAAATTGGTGTTGGGCTCAAATCTTACCATATACGAGATTATTTGATACTACAAAATCATATGAAAAATCGAATTATAACAACTTTGGCGCAAAAAAATGAGGTAACTAAGGAGACTGACTAGAGATGATTCTTGTAAAATCACATATCACATATGAATGCACATATGTGAAGACTTGTTGCATGTTGATACTCCCTAACCACACCAATGACTTCTCTTTAAGAAGTATATAGAAGATTAAATATTAAGGGAAAAAACTTGATTAGACCTCACGACGCTAAGTACTAATTTAAAGCAGTAGCTTAGGAGTTACAACAATACAATATTTACATGTAAGATAAGGTGTAACGATACCACTAAAGTAAACTTTTTTTTTCATGATATGGTTCAAGGACCTAAAGACAAAAAGGATAATAGGATGCAACAATGACTCACATATGGGCGACATATAATATTACAACTTTAGGCATGTAGAAGCATAGAAACTCTCTCTTTGTCTTCTTCGTTTCTTTTCTATCAAAACAGGTGTATCCTAGCAGCAACAAAAATGTCATGTGCATCATGAACAAGCATCAACAACATGAAACCATGATATTCTACCTCTAGAAATATTTAAATATGTCAATGTTGGTACACCTTATAAAGATACTTAATTTTTGACAAAGTAAGACTAGATGCAATAAGAAGTAGATCTACACGTAATATAAAATGTAAGAAACAATAATGTGTCACAATGTGAGATATGACCAGATCCCTAAAGTTCATGTAAGATTGTAGTTCTTCATTATTGGAAGCTCCGCCTATCAAGAGGTGAAAGCAAATTAACATAATTTATTTGTACGTATTAACTCATTATTATCTACAACATTTGTATTTGTTTAGAAAAACACATGACATGTTACCTTGAGTCTGGTAACAAGTTAGAATTGAATTCAACCTTAAAATCTTATTGTCCAAGAATAAAACAAATAAAGGAGCATTCTATGTAACTGAACCTGAAGGGAAATAAAGTTAAAAACAATCATGTACATGATGTCACCAACTCATCCAATTTCACTCATGAACAAATTCCATTATGGTATAAAGCAAATAGAGGTTTGTCTTATTGGATTAACCTCAATGAGGCCTAACTTGGTTGAAGGAGGAATATTACATGGAGAACCTTCATAGAGGGTTGTTTGTAGCTTGTGGACACCTAGAGAAGTGTCACATATTTGTTTACTACTCATATCCTCACTCCTAATGGATAGATGTCCAAAGGAAAGAGGTCCCAAACGCCTGTCTATAAAGTAGTATAAGAACATACAAACACTATGTATGAAAAGGCAAAACATAGCTGAAAGAGATAACAAGATACATTATGGAGACAAGAGCCATCTACACATTTCTGTTTGAATCGATTTCCCAATGGTGTTTCATTTCAAAGATTACTGGACCTGATGGAGGGTGATGTGAATCTTCATTTGGCATCTAAAAATTTGATAAACAAAATATAATAATGTTAAAGCATTAAATATGCAATGAAAAGGCATGTAAGCTCATTATAAGAGTATTATAGAAATTTCTTGGCTAGAACATTATACTAAGCAATAAAAAGGAATAAGGCAAAAAAAAATTAGATGACATTCTTTATACAAAACATATTTTAGGTTGCATTTTCCAATATACCAATGTTAAGCCTTTGACTAGGAAAGGTTTGAGAGAGACATTTGTGGGTGAAATCCTAAATGTCACCTTGTTTCTATGTGAGGGACCTCAAGACCAAAGTCAATAAGCTAACCTTATTTCAATATGCCTCGAGCTCTTATCTTGAGAATTTAGCCAGCTACACAAGGGTTATATAATTGATTCATATATTAAGTTTAAGGTTTGTCAACTTAGTATAATCATACATGAAAGATTACTCATGCAAATAATATCTCAAACAAGTAATTAATTGGACAAGAATTCATAAGAGAATACATACATACAAGTGAATATCATAGTACGATCAAGATATTAAGCTTACCTTATGAGTTGTGAGCAAGTTATGATCTTTGAGTTAGATTCTTAGAAAAATCCCAACACAAAGAGGGCCTAACAAGTAAAAAGAGGTAATATGGGGTGTTATATAAGAAAGGTTTTGATAATACAAAATATTTTTTATGTCATGAGGATGTTCCCCAAGACCTAAGTTCCAAAGTACCTAACATGCATGAATTAAATCCACACAATATAAGTGTTACAAGTATGCCTTAGGTCTAGGTTGAAATTCCACATTATACGAGGCATAAGTGGAGGGAAGACTTTGATTTCAAAATCAAGAAATCATGAGATTAAAAAGGTTATCATGTTTCAACAGGAAAGATCATGGTCAAGTCATATTACACCAAATTCCTGCAATATACCATATTACAAAGTCATATGATAAAAATGAGCATAAGGTGATAAAGTTGGGATTTAGGGTTACAAGTATGATAAATATACTAAATTGAATATTTAAAATAACATGTATAACATTAAAGTATGATTCTTACAAACTAGAGTCTAATAATCAATGTATGCATTTAGATCATGTTAGGTGTCACATGTATGTTGCTGGTAGTCAAAGAGGGCATATGAGTGTGTACATGGCATTTTGTGTCACAAGTTATTTTATGGACTAGTTTAAGTTTAACATAGAGGTTTGAACATTATGGATCAAATTTTTGATATGAACTAATATCCAACCATATCAGTACTTAAACATCACATTTTAGGGTATATTAGTATCAAATAGTGACTCTTCAAATCATATGAGTGACTTATGGAAAATTATCATAAGGTCTTAGTCAAACATGGCACAAAACATCATAAAGTTTAGTGATTTAAAAGTTAGATGATCATATGGTAGAAAATAAAGGAAAAGTTCCATTTTGATAAAGTTACATCATCCATATACAATGAAGGGGTCATTTTTAGATCAAGGTAGTCACTAAGGCCATATCAAGATGGTCCAAAGCATTAATAACGTCCAAAATTGAGTAAAATTACTAATTTAATGGTTTGAGGTGGCGTGCGATCATTATTGGCACAAGGGAAACATAATAGGGAACACTCATCATTAAATAAGCATAACAATATCACTTATACAAAAATCATAGAACCATGAACATATTTGGGTTGTGAAACCATTTTTAATGGATAGGTTTTTTTAGTTAAAATAGTATATAATATGCTCTTTCATGAATAGTTGAGCTACTTTCTATGATATTTGTAGGATAAGGATAATTTCAGGAAATATCAAGAAAGAGGGAAGGACTTTACCATTTTTCAAAAAAGTGGAGTGTGGATCCCAGGTCCATCATGGACTCGTTGCAATCCAACAGCTCCTGGGGATGCGCCCATTAGCAGAGACAAGAGAGGTTGCAACCAGAAAAGGCTTTTGTATATAGGCACACTATGATTGGAGGTTGGGGTAACACCCCTAAGCACCCATCACAACTATAAGGACCCTGACCTCCGTTTAGGACTTATCTTGTTTGCTTTGCCTAACCCTGGTGCTTAATTTCTTGCTAATCACCTTTTAGTGGTGATTAGGGTTTGTTTTTGCTTTGTTGAGAGTTGGAGGTGCTACTTGCAATTAACCCAAGTCTAGGGTTGTTGAGCAATTTGTCACCTTGAGAAGTGTTTCTCTCTCTCTCTCTCTCTTTGCTTCCTCTAGTGTTGAGAGGAAAAGTTGGGCTTGTTGCTTGAGTTGCTTTGGGCTTGGATGAGTTTGTTGGGCCTTGAGATGCCTTGCTTGAACCTTGCCCTTGCTTTGTTGGATCTTGTGTCAGGTAGGAGTGCCTTGTATCGGCCTGGGTGTGTCGCCCAGGGAGTGTGTCGGGCATGGAGTTGGGGTGTGTCGCCCATGGACCCCTTTGACCTCTTTGACCTCATTTGTGTCACCACTAGTGGACACTTGGTGCTTGATGCTTGCATGTGGAAATGGCCTTGGACATGTGTTTAAGGCATGTTAGAAGAGTGGCATTGCCAATGGACAAGTGTCCCAAGGTGGGTGACACCTTGCCTTGTCTCACCTTGGTTTCTCCTCCATCCTCTCATATATATGTGTTCCCTTTCTCTTGCTAAGGATCCCTTTAGTTCCTTAGTTCCCCTCTCCCTTTGGTTGCACGACACCTCTTCCTTTGCAAGCTTGGTGGCTGATCCTTATCTTGGAGTCTTCTTCTTCTTCCTCTTGAGGTGGTCGAAGGTGTAGCTCGGTGCTTGGAGCTAGGAGCTTGGAGCTTGCTTAAGGCGGGTTACATAACTCCTAACCCTAATCATATTACCTTCTTCTATGTTCTTGTATATTTTCTTATGATCATAATCGGCCATGTATGTTGTTAGTTAAGTTTCTTTCTTAGTTGTACCCTAGTTGACCAAACCATGTCTTAGGGTTTCCTTGTTGAGCAACACTCTTTTCCCTCCTTGGTCTAGAGAAGTGAGCTTGAGCTCTAGTGATATGAGCAACACCCCTCTCTCATTTAAGTTGAGAGGTGAGCTTGTGTTCTAGTTGCTTAAGCAACACCCTCCTCTCACCATGGATTCGAGAGGTGAGCTTTTTGGTAGATGTAGACCCATGTCGAGGTTGATCTTTGTGGTTGCCCAAGTTGTGATAGAGGTTGTACAAAACCCCTCCCTCTTGGTTTTTGAGAGGTGAGTCAATCTTCTTGATCAACCTAGGGTTTGGTGCCCTTGTGCTTGAGGTTGATGATGATCTTGCTGAGTTGCATCTTACACGATATGGTTTGGGGTTGGTGCTGCCCGATACCCTTCCTTGGACTAGAGTTATGGTTGATATGTTGAGGTTGCATTGAGTGACACACCTTGGTTCTTGCCTTGTGTGTTGGTTGATAGGATGAGGATAGTGTGTGTTGGGTGATACCTTTGTGTGTTAGGCGTTATACCTTGTTGAGTACCCTGCCCGATACACCTAGCTTGGGTAGTGGCTTGGTGCTCGATATAGTGATAGATGGTAACCCTAACCCTAGTTGCATGACACATAGGTGCATGACACCCCTGGTTGCACGACACATAGGTGCACGACACCCCTGGTTGCACGACACATAGGTGCACGACACACATGGATGCCCGACATCCATGGATGCACGATACACATAGTTGCACGACATGTTTTGAGGTGGTAGCCCAACACCCTTGCTGTGATGGGCCGGTATACTACCCGATACTGCTTCTAGTGAGGGTGCCCTACTCGTCACACTTCTTGTGAGGGTAGTGGGTACTTCTAGTGAGGATCATGTTCCACCCGGAAGCCCATCTGATAGTTCTTTGTTGTGTGATCACCTTCTTGTTGTTATGGTTGTGGTTTGTAAACCTTTGTCATGTCGTGGTGATAATAAGGTGTTTGATATGGTAGAACGCACCTATGAAAACCATAACATATCTGAATGTGCTTATGATCTTCTTGAAATTATATATATATATATATATATATATATATATATATATATATATATATATATATATATATATATATATATATATATAACGACAAGTTTGGAAGTATATGACTTGCTTCACATGATGATATGATCCATGTCTATGGTCACAGTTGAGGCATGAATGATAAAGCATGCAATCATCAATGTTGCCCTATATTGACAATATAATCATTCTGTTAATCTATGAGGGTTTCAGTTATCTCTATGATTGTGTATACTAACCATGCAGGTGTTTCATGCAGATGCATAGCCAGGTAAAAGGGCTATGAGATATATATGTTTGAATAACACTACTTTGATAGTCATTCTTGATGATGAGATAACTTGCATCACCAATATGATGTGCTTGGGTCTGAGGACCAGAGTTTGGCTTAAGTGCCTAGTTGAGGTGTTATCCTCTGATGATGAGATCTGGGGTTGTTATTTCCAGTGATGAGAATGCCTTAAGAGGCAGTGGTTTCTTGTGATGAGGGATTGAGATCCCGAGATATTGTGATGGTGGTGATAACAAGGTAACTTTATGTTATGCCTGTGTTATAACCTGGTTGCCTCAACAATTCACTTAAAATATGCTAACTAATTATAGTAGAACATATCATGTAGTTTTCCCTAGCCATAGATCCATCATCGTCAGTAGATGGTGATGGTGAAACGGGTTCTCCTGCGGGTTAACTCGGAGCGCATATTGTTGAATATGTGAGGTTTCTCCTAGACTAAAATAGTGAGGATTCGAGTGCAGCTGCGGTTGCAGACTCGGGATAGATAGAGCATGGTGAACAGGCCCATGGCTCAGTATGATAGAGCATGAATGCATTCATGGCTCAGGGAGTACGGTGAACTAGCCTGTGGCTCAGATATACTAGCGCCGAGACCTATACCAAGGCGGGCTAGAGAAAGGGTAGCCTGCGGGAACTGACCCTGTGGCTGAGGCCACTTAAGCATGAGACTGCGGTCCTGCTTTGGTTCTCGTGCACTGACCACGAGGTGGGAGGTCATTGAGTCTGGCTCTTCCATTGACCTTGTATGGCACCAGCTCCGAGTTTCACATCCGTCGGTTGGATTTGAGTGGTACAGCTCACTTCCTCAGGGCATAACAATACGTAATCCAGCCGAATAGTATTTATTGCTTAAGGCAAAACACAAAACATTGGTTGAGGCCTTGCTTTGTAGTTGATCTTGTCATACTTTGCAATTACTTATACGTTCCTTATGTTATGTGGTAAGATCTTATAAATCTTATCTTGTCAATCATGTTCCATAAAGAAATACTTGAATATATACCTTCCGTACATCTTGGTAAGCTTGATGGTATGAATAGTTTTGCTTAGTATGCTGCTCTTATTCTACGCGTTATCAGTTACCTGTTGTTATTGTTTTAATCTTTCTGAGGTTTTATGGTTTTGGCGGGGAGTTATGTTTCTCGCTGGGACTGTGTGTCTCACCCTGTTGGTTTACAACCTTTTTAGGTGTTCGCGCTAGACAAGGTGGTGGTCGCGGGGTTGCGGCCGAGCAGCAAGATGAGCAGTAGAAGGCAAGAGATGGATATGATGTTGTTTTGGTTGTTTTGTAGTAGAGTGTTAGAGTCATCCTTGTACTCTCAGGTCCTCAGAGGCGTTTTGACATTGTTTCACGATATATAGCTGATGAAGCTTTGTATATCCTGCTACTGGTTGGATGTGGCCCGTTATGTATATAAACAAGTGATGAACTCATGTGATGACAAGACATCTGCCATGTTAAGCTGTGGACACGTATCAAGACCTATACATGTTTATATAACCTATTTTCTTATAGGATGAGGATCTGAATGTAATAGTTTCTTGGTTCATCTGTTGTCGAAATCGGTTTTAGTTAACCCGTGTTTTTGGTAATAGGTGGTTTATGGTGTTTCCGCACGTTTTCGCATGGCACCTCATTGTCTGTGTGATAACGGGATGTGTCGCCACAAGTTTTTGGTATCAGAGCTCTAGGTTTGCTGAGTCTACAGGGATTTAGGACTAGGTCGTGTCTATTCTTGTAAGTTTTCCAGATTTTCTTACAACTATCTTCTGCCCTCAGCGGAAGAGAAAGCCGAGATGTATGGAAACCATGAAGAACATACTGCCGAGAGCAGCGATGCTGCATCAGTTGATGGAGCTGGAGGGAAGGCACAAGGAGATCGGGTGCCTGAGGTTCCCCAACTTGACCCAACCATTCTCAAAAACCCTGCCTACTAACAACTTATGGGGCAGATGATGGCTACGATGAATCTCATGGTAGAAAGATTGCCAGTGCCTCCGCTGAGAGCACAGGCTCCCCATGGTGAAACATCGGGTATTCGAAAGACCTTTGAGCGGCTTCGCCGAGTCAGAGCTTTGGACTATGCTGGGACGGCTGATCCAGCGGATGCAGATTTATGGCTGACAGGTCTTGAAAAGGCCTTCCGGATCCTCGACATCCCTGAAGCAGACAAAGTCAAGCACGTTGTCTACCTTCTGAAGGGTAGTGCTGGTCACTGGTGGACCATCGAGGAGGAGAAGCGACATGCTGAGGTGATTGGTTGGGAGGTTTTTCGATGCGAGTTCATCAGCAGATACTTTTCGAAGACATACCTGGACGAGAAGATCAACCAGTTTGAACGCCTGCTCCAAGGAGTGATGAATATCACCGAGTATGAAGCCAAGTTCATGGACCTGTTGAGGTTTTGTCCTCACATGGCAGCGATAGATGACGAGCAAATCAGATGGTTTGAGAAAGGCCTGAGTGCTGAGCTGACAACACCTGCTTTTGCATTGGAGAACCGAGAGTGGTTTGCTACGTTTGTGGAATATGTTCGGAGGATCGAACGGTCAGTTAGGGAGAAAAGAGAATCCATGTCTAAGAAGAGGCCTGCTCAGTTTTAGGGACAGAGGTTTGGTGGCTTCAAGAAGCCGAGGTTTTCAGCACCTTCTGGGGTAAGAGGTTCCAGTGCACCGTCACAGTGGTCTCTGAGTAAGGGAAGAGGATATGGTTCTTCACCGTCAAAGGCACATAGTACAACTTCAGTGGAAGTGATAGGGCCATCTAGGCCACCGTTTGAGGATAGGGCATGCTATATCTGCAGACAGACAAGGCATTTCAAGTCGAATTGCCCAAGTAAAGATGTTGAAGTGACACAGCAGCTGAGACAAAATCAGCAAGGGTCAGACCGATAGAAACCCAGTAGTAGTAGAGGTCGAGGACGTGGTCAAGCGTCACAAGCGGGATCTTCTGCTCAAGGAAGTCGAGGACGTGGACAGAAAGCAACGGCTCGGTTCTATGCTATGAGTCATCCGAAGGCGATAGTCAACTCGCGAGTGGTGACATGTCAGATGGAGTTATTTCATTCTGATTTGTCTTCTTCTTGCTTTATATCTGTTCTGGTTGACCCGGGTGCTACGCATGCTTTTATCGCACATTCTATGCTTGATAATTGTCTGTTACCTGTTAGCTGTAAGAAAGATATCTTGTTGTTAGAAACCCCTCTTAATGGTTCCTCGATGCTTCGAGAGGAGTGTCCATCCTGTGTTCTAACTTTTTCAAGACACATGATACAAGTGGATCTCATACCACTTGATATGCATGGATTCGATGTGATCCTTGGGATGGATACCTTAGAGAAGTATAAGGTTGTGTTGGACTGTGGTTCCAAGAAGGCTGTGTTTGAGGTTTGTGGAGAGAAGTGGATCTTCCAAGGAGATAGGAAGATTCTTCCGACGTGTCTAGTGTCAGCGATGGTGGCAGAAAAGTTGCTACGGCAAGGATGTAAGGCGTTCCTAGCTCACATTGTGGATACCAAAGTAAAGGGTCCTAGTCTTGAGGAGGTGACAGTTGTCCGATAGTTTACAGATGTGTTTCTTGATGAGTTCCTCGGTGTTCCTCCACCCCGAGAGATTGATTTCGAGCTCAATCTGGTTCCAGGAACACAACCAGTTGCACATACACCATATAGGATGGCTCCAATAGAGATGGCAGAGCTTAAGAAGCAGTTACAAGAGTTATTGGAGAAAGGTTTCATCCGACCGAGTACGTCGCCTTAGGGTGCTCCAGTGTTGTTTGTTAAGAAGAAGGATGGGTCGATGCGGTTATGTGTAGACTATCGACAGTTGAACAAAGTCACGATCAAGAACAAGTACCCATTACCGAGGATAGATGATCTGTTCGATCAGTTGCGTGGTGCTACAATGTTTTCAAAGATCAATCTATGGTCCGGATATCATCAGTTGAGGATTAAGGTGGATGACATACCAAAGTCATCTTTTAGGACGAGGTATGGTCACTTCGAGTTTATGGTTATGCCGTTTGGGCTAACCAATGCACCTGCTGTTTTCATGGATTTAATGAACATGGTGTTCCATTCGTTTCTAGATCAGTTTGTTGTAGTATTTATAGATGACATTCTGATCTATAGTCGGGATAGGCAAGAGCATGAACAACATCTTCGACAAGCGTTGACTCTCCTTCGCCAACATTAGTTGTATGTCAAGTTTAGTAAGTGTGAGTTCTGGTTGAAAGAAGTAACTTTCTTGGGTCATGTGATATCTACAGAGGGAGTTAAAGTGGACCCGAAGAAGGTGGAGTCTGTTGCAGAATGGGAACAGCCGAAGACGTCGACTGAAGTTCGTAGTTTCCTGGGTTTAGCAGGATACTATCGGAGGTTTATCAAGGACTTCAGTGTGATTGCATTGCCAATGACGAAGTTGACACGGAAAGACGTACCTTTTATCTGGGATGATCGTTGTCAACAAGCTTTCCAAAGTTTGAAGAAGAAGCTGACTACTGCTCCAGTGTTAGTCTTGCCAGAGTCTGGGAAGGGCTATGTTGTTTTCTGTGATGCTTCCAAGAAAGGCTTAGGATGCGTGCTGATGCAGGAAGACCATGTAGTTTCTTTTGCTTCGTGACAGCGTAAGAAACATGAGGAGAACTATCTGACTCATGACTTGGAGTTGGCAGCAGTGGTTTATGCGTTAAAGATTTGGAGACACTACCTTTACGGGGAAGTTTGTCAGATCTTTATAGATCATAAGAATCTGAAGTACATCTTCTCGCAGAGTGAGCTAAACATGCGACAATGTCGATGGATGGAGTTGATCAATGACTATGACTGCACCATTGAGTATCACCCTGGTAAATCAAACATAGTAGATGACACACTTAGCGGAAAGTCTTCTTCTCTTCCTACAAAGAAGGCACAGTTGAGTTCCTTGGTATGCCATAGATGGGATATGCTTGTTTCCTTATGATAGATGAATGTCCAGATGGAAGTTTCTTTGTTAGTAGGACTTTTGGCACAGATGCAAGTCAAGCCTACGCTGAGACACTAGATCAAAGATGCACAACAAACAGATGATACATTGTAATTGATCAAGTCAGAGTTTGGCAGCGAAAAGCGTAATGGGATTCATGAGTCCGAAGATGGACTAGTTTGTTATCATGACAGAATGGTGGTCCCCGATGTGGATGATCTGAGGAAGCTAGTGATCGAGGAAGCACACACATCAATGTATGCTATGCATCCAGGAGTCACCAAGATGTATCACAATCTGAAAGACCTATATTGGTGGCCTGGCTTAAAGAAAGATGTAGCTGAGTTTGTGGCTAGGTGTGTAGTTTGCCAGCAAGTCAAGGCAGAGCATCAGAAGTCGGCAGGTACATTGCAACCTATGCCAATACCGCAGTGGAAATGGGATCATATAACCATGGATTTCGTAGTTGGTCTGCCCAGGACAGCTAGAAATCATGATTCCATTTGTGTGATAGTGGACAGATTGATGAAGTCTTCGCATTTCATACCTGTGAAGACAACGTATATAGCCGAGAAGCTCGCTCGAGTATATGTAGATGAGATAGTTCGTTTGCACGGCATACCAGCAACGATATTTTCCGATAGAGGTCCTCAATTCATGAGTCGTTTCTGGGAACAGTTGCGCAAGGCATTGGGAACACAATTGAGGTTCAGCACCGCTTTCCACCCCAGACAGATGGACAGTCTAAGAGGACTATTCATGCTTTAGAGGATCTTCTTTGGGCTTGTGTTTTGCAGTTCCTAGGCAGTTGGGATGTACACCTCAGTTTGATCGAGTTCACCTACAACAATAGTTACCAGCGGAGCATTGACATGGCTCCTTATGAGGCCTTGTATGGCAGGAAGTGCAAATCTCCCTTATGTTGGTATGAGTCTGGTGAGTATCAACTTTTGGGTCCTGAGTTAGTACAGTAGACAATAGAAAAGATCAAAGTGATACAGTAATAGCTAAAAGCGGCACAGGACAGTTAGAAGTCTTATGCAGACAATCGCCGATGACCTTTAGAGTTCCAAGTGGGAGACAAGGTGTACCTTAAGGTTTCACCATGGAAAGGTGTGTTAAGGTTTGGCCGGAAGGGTAAGTTGGCACCCAGGTATATGGGGCCATACCCAGTAATAGCACGTGTTAGCAAGGTAGCTTACAAGTTAGAGCTGCCACCAGAGTTGCACAGGTTACATTCAGTGTTCCACGTCAGCATGTTGAAGAAAAGTCATCCAGATACAGGGACAGTGATACAGCCAGTCGAGGTTGAGATTGATGAAGATGTGACCTATGAGGAAGGTCTTGTGATGATCCTTGACAGAAGAGTAAAGAAGCTGAAGAAGAAGGACCTGGTTCTTGTGAAGGTTCTTTGGCATCATTGTGGTGTTGAGGAAGCCACGTGGGAGCTTGAGGAAGAGATGAGGAGGAAGTATCCCTCGCTTTTCTCTTCGGATTTCGGGGACAAAATCCCTTTGTAGAGGGTTATAGCTTGTAAGGACCCTGACCTCCGTTTAGGGCTTATCCTATTTGCTTTGCCTAACCCTAGTGCTTCGTTGCTTGCTAATCACCTTTTAGTGGTGATTAGGGTTTGTTTATGCTTTGTTGAGAGCTAGAGGTGCTACTTGAAATTAACCCAAGTCTAGGGTTGTTGAGCAAGTTTGTCACCTTGAGAAGTGTTTCTCTCTCTTTGCTTCCTCTAGTGTTGAGAGGAAAGGTTGGGCTTGTTGCTTGAGTTGCTTTGGGCTTGGATGAGTTTTTTGGGCCTTGAGATGCCTTGCTTGAACCTTGCCCTTGCTTTGTTGGATCTTGTGTCAGGCAGGAGTGCCTTGTATCGGCCTGGGTGTGTCGCCCAGGGAGTGTGTCGGGCATGGAGTTGGGGTGTGTCTCCCATGGACCCCTTGGACCTCTTTGCCCTCGTTTGTGTCACCACTAGTGGACACTTAGTGCTTGATGCTTGAATGTGGCAATGGCCTTGGACATGTGTTTAAGGAAAGTTAGAGTGGTGGCATTGCTAATGGACAAGTGTCCCTAGGTGGGTGACACCTTGCCTTGTCTCACCTTGGTTCCTCCTCCATCCTCTCATATATATGTGTTCCCTTTCTCTTACTAAGGATCCCTTTAGTTCCTTAGTTCCCCTCTCCCTTTGGTTGCACGACACCTCTTCCTTTGCAAGCTTGGTGGCTGATCCTTATCTTGGAGTCTTCTTCTTCTTCCTCTTGAGGTGGCCGAAGGTGTACCTCGGTGCTTGGAGCTAGGAGCTTGGAGCTTGCTTAAGGTGGGTTACATAACTCCTAACCCTAATCATATTACCTTCTTCTATGTTCTTGTATGTTTTCTTATGATCATAATCAGCCATGTATGTTGTTAGTTAAGTTTCTTGCTTAGTTGTACCCTAGTTGGCCGAACCATGTCTTAGGGTTTCCTTGTTGAGAAACACTCCTTTCCCTCCTTGGTCTAGAGAAGTGAGCTTGAGCTCTAGTGATATGAGAAACACCCCGCTCTCATTTAAGTTGAGAGGTGAGCTTGTGTTCTAGTTGCTTGACCAACACCCTCCTCTCACCATGGATTCGAGAGGTGAGCTTTTTGGTAGATGTAGACCCATGTCGAGGTTGATCTTTGTGGTTTCCTGAGTTGTGATAGAGGTTGTGCAAAACCCCTCTCCTTTGGTTGTTGAGAGGTGAGCCGATCTTCTTGATCAACCTAGGGTTTGGTTCCCTTGTGCTTGAGGTTGATGATGATCTTGCTGAGTTGCATCTTGCATGATATGGTTTGGGGTTGGTGTTGGCCGATACCCTTCCTTGGACTAGAGTTATGGTTGATATGTTGAGGTTGCGTTGAGTGACACACCTTGGTTCTTGCCTTGTGAGTTGGCCGATAGGATGAGGTTAGTGTGTTTTGGGCGATACCTTTGTGTGTTGGGCGTTATACCTTGTTGAGTGCCATGCCCGATACACCTAGCTTGGGTAGTGGCTTGGTGCCTGATATAGTGATAGATGGTAACCCTAACCCTGATTGCACGACACATAGGTGCATGACACCCCTGGTTGCATGACACATAGGTGCACGACACCCCTGGTTGCATGACACATAGGTGCACGACACACATGGATGCCCGACATCCATGGATGCACGATACACATAGTTGCACAACATGCTTTGAGGTGGTAGCCTGACACCCTTGCTGTGATGGACCGATATGCTTCCCGATACTACTTCTAGTGAGGGTGCCCTACCCGTCACACTTCTTTTGAGGGTAGTGGGTACTTCTAGTGAGGATCATGTTCCATCTGGAAGCCCATCTGATAGTTCTTTGTCGTGTGATCACCTTCTTATTGTTATGGTTGTGGTTTGTAAACCTTTGTCATGTCGTGGTGATAATAAGGTGTTTGATATGGTAGAACACACCTATGAAAACCATAACATATCTGAATGTGCTTATGATCTTCTTGAAATTATATATATATATATATATATATATATATATATATAATGACAAGTTTGGAAGTATATGACTTGCTTCACATGATGATATGATCCATGTCTATGGTCGCAGTTGAGGCATGAATGATAAAGCATGCAATCATCAATGTTGCCCTATATTGACAATATAATCATTCTGTTAGTGTATGAGGGTTTCAGTTATCTCTATGATTGTGTATACTTACCATGTAGGTGTTTCATGCGGATGCATAGCCAGGTAAAAGGGCTATGAGATATATATGTTTGAATAACACTGCTTTGATGGTCATTCTTGATGATGAGATAACTTGCATCACCAATATGATGTGTTTGGGTCTGAGGACCAGAGTTTGTCTTAAGTGCCTAGTTGAGGTGTTATCCTCTGATGATGAGATCTGGGATTGTTATTTCCAGTTATGAGAATGCCTTAAGAGGCAGTGGTTTCTTGTGATGAGGGATTGAGATCCCGGGATATTGTGATGGTTGTGATGACAAGGTAACTTTATGTTATGCATGTGTTATAACCTGGTTGTCTCAACAATTCACTTAAAATATGCTAACTAATTACAATAGAACATATCATGTAGTTTGCCCTGGCCATAGATCCATCATCATCAGTAGCTGGTGATGGTGAAACGGGTTCTCATGCGGGTTAACCCGGAGCACATATTGTTGAATATGTGAGGTTTCTCCTAGCCTAAAATAGTGAGGATTCAAATGCAGCTGCGGTTGCAGACTCGAGATAGATAGAGCATGGTGAACAGGCCCATGGCTTAGTATGATAGAGCATGAATGCGTTCATGGCTCAGGGAGTATGGTGATTTGGCCCGTGGCTCAGATATACTACCGTCGAGACCTGTACCAAGGTGTGCTAGAGAAAGGGTAGCCTGCAAGAACTGACCCTGTGGTTGAGGCCACTTAAGCATGAGACTGCGGTCCTACTTTGGTTCTCGTGCACTGACCACGAGGTGGGAGGTCATTGAGTCCGGCTCTTCCATTTACTTTGTATGGCACCGACTCCGGGTTTCGCAACCGTCGGTTGGATTTGAGCGGTACGGCTCACTTCCTCAGGGCATAACAATACGTAATCCAACCGAATAGTATTTATTGCTTAAGGCAAAACACGGAACATTGGTTGAGGCCTTGCTTTGTAGTTGATCTTGTCATACTTTGCAATTACTTATATGTTCCTTATGTTATGTGGTAAGATCTTATAAATCTTATCTTGTCAATCATGTTCCATAAAGAAATACTTGGATATATGCCTTCCGTACATCTTGGTAAGCTTGATGGTATGAATAGTTTTTCTTAGTATGCTGCTCTTATTCTACGCGTTATCAGTTACCTGTTGTTATTGTTTTAATCTTTCTGAGGTTTTATGGTTTCGGCGGGGAGTTATGTTTCTCGCTGGGACTGTGTGTCTCACCCCGTTGGTTTACAACCTTTTTAGGTGTTCACGCTAGACGAGGTGGTGGTCGCGGGGTTGCGGCCGAGCAGAAAGATGAGCAGTAGAAGGCAAGAGATGGATATGCTGCTATTTTGGTTGTTTTGTAGTAGAGTCTTAGAGTCATCCCTGTACTCTCAGGTCCTCGGAGGCGTTTTGATGTTGTTTCACGATGTATAGCTGATGAAGCTTTGTATCTCCTACTGCTGGCCAGATGTGGCCCGTTATGTATATAAATAGGTGATGAACTCATGTGATGATAAGACAACTGCCATGTTAAGCTGTGGACACGTATCAAGACCTATACATGTTTATATAACCTGTTTTCTTGCAGGGTGAGGATCTGAATGTAATAGTTTCTTGGTTCATCTGTTGTCAAAATCGGTTTTAGTTAACCCGTGTTTTTGGTAATAGGTGGTTTATGGTGTTTCTGCACATTTTTGCATGGCACCTCGTTGTCTATGTGATAACGAGATGTGTCGCCACAACAACTCCCCACGAAGTTCGGCCATGTGGTGGACCTTCTTGCCAGCAGCCTCACCGATGTGAGCGGGTGGTGGCTAAACGAGGAGTGGTTGATCCCAAAAAGCCATCTCCTAGCTCAACTTGGTGTAGCAAAGGTGATGGTCGACTCTAGTCAAGCTAATGAGGAGTATGTTTGGGAGCTATAGCTTGAGGTTCATGGCCACACAAGAAGGAGGAATAAGAAGGATTAAATTATGGTGATAGGGTGCATGAAAAAGAAAAACAAGAGTAGGGAAATGAAGTTGGAGAAGAAAGAATTCAAATGAGGCATTTCTTGGAGAACAAGGGGCAAGAAAGGGTGGGGTTCGTGAGGAGAAACATTGTGATTTATGACCATGATACAAAGGAAGAATAAAACAACATGGTTGTTGGATGGGAGCTTAATCCATTGCTGGGGGATCCAAGGGCCAAAATCTACTACTCATGAATAAGGGAGAGGACTTTAGATTGTGCTTGATCAAAGAGGGGCAAGGAGCAAAGATGGGCTGCACACCTAGACATAAACCCCAAATGGACAACCAGTGATAAAAAAGAAAAAATCAATTCTAAATTAGGGTTTGAAACTCTTGATTTTAAATGAGGATATATCCCTCATCCAACATCGGAATTGAGTGAAACTTGGTGTGTTTGATTTGTGAGAGTGTCATGTACACAAGTAAAATATTTTGAGGGTAACAATAGACCTATATTTGGTATAGAAAGTGGATGAGTGAAGATGATGTATAAACTAGGTACAATCTTGGTTTCATATCAAAAGGAGTCTCACCACTTGTCATGTGAACACAAGATAAACTCAAAAACATCAAAGCATCAAACTATGATAAAGAGTGAGAAATTAGTGCAAAGATGAAGTAGATAGAACACACATGAGGAGAGAGAAAAGTATAGACCAACACATCCTCCCCAACTTTAAATGATCTTTCCCTGAAAATTAACACAACCCTTCAATAGAGAATGGAACCTTCACATTCACAATCATATTGGTATTCCTTCAATATCAACACTATTAAATAATCAATAAATCAATCTTAAAAGTCAAGTCATAGTCACATGGATCCTCAAATAGGAAAGATTATCACATAGATCACCATACTCAGAGAGATCATCAAATAGATTGCCAATTTGGAAAGATCATATTTTAGGCCAAATGAATAATGCTTTTTAAATCAACAATAGATCATGAATTTCATTCCCAACATTTAGGGTTATAGTCTCTACATGTACTAGGTGTGTTATCCGCCATGGTTGACATTTTGTATTTCAAAAGATTTGAGGTACACATCATATATCAATATTATGCTTCCATATCAAGATAAAATGGATGACCCCACCCTAGTTCATATGTAAGCTTACTCCTAATTCTTAAATCTATAGGTTTTCATATAAAATCATTTTGAGTCTTTAGGATTAGGGAATTTGAAAGTTACCAGTTGTATATTAAGGGTGGTTCAACTACGATGATCATAGAAGTCAAATAGATATACAGATCAATCGTCACTGATCCAAATCTTGTAGATCAATATTGAGTGTCGAGATTTGGATATCAAAAATTAGAGATCCAAAGTTTTCAAAGCTAGGGTATAGGTTCCTATCTAGACCATAGGTGTGATTATTAATCCACATGGAACAATCATAAACATTTCATGACATCAATATAAATTTCATGAATGGTCTAGACCTAGGTCATTCTAGAAAGCTAAACCACAAGCTATACTCAACATTATATGATCAAGTTTATCATCAAATTACAATTCCAAACTGAGTGTCAATATCATCATAGATATGGCTAATTGAGACTTAGGTCAAGAAATCAAAATTGTAGGAAAAGATTATATTTTGCATCTATAAATAATCAAGATATGGAAATTAAAAGAAATTCATAATAGGGGCGTGAGTTAGGTTAGAGTTTCATAAATTAGACTACAACTCTAACTAGAACATTTTTCCTAATTGATCATGAAACATTGGTCATAGGAAATAGAGAGAGCAATGATTATCGATTGGTATTACATCGTGAGATCAAATATCAAATATACATGTTTCAAGGTTATTCACATATTAAGGGTCATAATATTATTCCCTTCCTTTCATAGATCAAGAGAAGGGGGTATAATTAGAAATAGGGGAGTCAAAATAGGTCACTCCAAGAGTTAGAGCATCATAGGGTATGGAAAAGACCATATGATTCATATTATTTAAAATTGGGAGTTAAAAAGAGGAATAATAATAAGTAGTGAAAATTTATCTTGTAACAAGTATTCACATCATGATCTAGGGGTCTAGAGACATAGTCACATTGATATATGGGGTATCATACACATAAATAAGAATAGATTTTCTTAGTTGTATTTGAGGATTGATCAAAATAGGGATAACATATGCTTAATCACACAGGGACCTCATCAACCATGAGGTATAAAACATGAGCTCCACCTTATTTGACCACATCAAGGATTCTTATGATTTGCCTCAAACATAGAAATCACATATGTCAAACTTGGTAACATTGAGTTTGTACACATGAGTACATCACTTTCGCGAGTACTTACATTAAAGAAAATAGGATCTTCAATTTAAGATTAGATCATGACATTACCTTCAGATTTCGTGAATTCAGATAAAATTTAATATTCATTACTATCAACTTTCATGAATCAAAAAATCATGTAATTAATAGTTATGATAGAAAACTCACACGAGAAGGTGATACAAAAAATAATCACATCTAATTGGGTGGCTTAGGTAGTCCTTAAACAAGATATGAGATCTAGAAGACTCTCTAAGCATTAAGGGAAGAACCCTAATCCCATCTTGGATCCACTTTGGGTAGGTGGTGTGCATTGGAACCTCAGTCACTACAACTATGTGGATAGGAGGTGATTTCTAGCTAGAACCTCCATGTTTAGCACCATACCCATTACCTTAGTTTCACCATTACAAATTTTGGTTCTCCTTAGGTTCATACGAAGTACTATGCCTTAAATATACATAGAGTAATGTGTTTGATGCTCTCATACCATTTGTTACAGATCTTATTGTTACCCGAATCCTCACTCCTAATGGCTTGATAGCTAAAGGCAAGACCCAATAGATAGGATATCCATAGATGGACGTCCCACCAGGCAACAACTTCTTAGATCCTTGGATTCTTATAATTCCTTAAGATGATTCCTTCCCTTTAGCTCCAACTTCTGCGGACATCTCGTACTCAGCCATGCAAAGGAAAAACATTCATGGTAAGTAAGCGGCATTGGCATATTATAAGACACAAAAATAACATATAAAGATGATTTGACATAAACATGAACATGTATTAACATTAATCAATTCTTGGCATCTTTTACATGAAGAAATTTGACAAGAAGTATATGCTCCTCTCTTAATGCCCCATAAGGAGCCCATAATGCTTGGAAAACCCATAATTGCTCGGAAATCCCATAATGCTCGGAAAGCCCATAACAAGGTGCATATAAATCTAAATCAAATTCCCTTAACCATGATCTTTATTATACTTAATTATCTTCTTAATAACTTAGATTTAATCTTAATGGGATTACTCCCACTTGAACATAATTGGGATTTCTCCCCATGAACCATAATGGGAATTTCTTCCCTCTTAAGCATGAATGGGAATTTTTTCCCTCTTAACCTTGGTTTCATGTACCTTAATCATAATTCATAACATTAATGTGATTTCTACATTTAGACTTAAATAATAGAAATCAACATCCAATAACCATATACTTGAAGAAAACATGCATTAGTCATGACTTTAACATTAAGTGCTTAACATAAATCATAAACATTAAATAAACTAATTATTATCTATGCCAAGGGCATGTCCCACTTACCTTGAGCTAAAACACTTAAGTCAAACTGGTTTGACTGATTGGATTCTCTTAAAAACCTGAAAATAAAATAATTATCCTTCATTATACAACATTAAATCCTAATTTGTTCATATAAATATTGAGATGTGAAAATAGCAAAATCAGTCAGTAAAAATTATAAAATCGAGTTCCTCATCGAAAATCCTTTCCAAAACATATTTTTGTTCATTTTTCTGATCATCGAGCGATTTACTATGAATTTACAAAGAACATACCAATCACAAAATCAAGAAACCTTAGTGTGCCATCGTTCAAACTGAATATTAATCTGATGTAAATAAAAGATGAAACACTGGAAAAACCATAGTGCGCATGACACATGAATTAAAAAAGTGGGGGGTAAAATAGTCATTAAGACATAAAATAACTCTCGCGGTCAATGGATTGGCAGCACGCTTGAAATCTCAAAATTTCCCCTTCAGATTAAATCATTCAATCTGAGCAGCATGGGTATTAGGGTCATTCATCGACCAGGGATCTCCTGCTCGCACTCATGGTGACGGAAGAACCTGGATATGAGCCCTTCAATCAAAGATGGTGATTGACAAACATCAAGACAAAAGGGAAGGCTCGAAACGCTTCCTGGTGCTCTGACAAACTCAAAGAGCCCAAGGTCAAGCCTCGTGGTGGCTAGGAGCTCCAGGAACGCTCCACCTTAGGAGGAGAACAGGGGAAGAAGTTGAATACTATAAATCATCAAAGCTGAGGCAAAAGTCCACTGCTGAGAGTCAAAAACATTTGCAAAGCTAAGGCGAGTCTCTAGTAGGTATTCACATTGTCGGAGGGAACCAGGGCGTCAAGATGTAGGAACGCCGATGAGGACAGGCGGCATCTCTACATGACCCATCAGTTGGGAAGGACCCAGGTAAAACCAACAAATCAAGGGCAAAGTAGGTGAGTCGAAGATACTCACTACGGCCGCAATCAAACAACGGTGGTCAGAGGTGCCAGGGAGAGGTCGGGTCGCTAGAGAAGAGTTCAAGCATGTCAGGGAGAGTCGGGGCTCTCGGGGCCAAATTGGCAGTGGAGGAGGAAAAGAGGAAGGCATGTGATGCTCCTGGGCTGGTTAAATAGGAAAGAGGGAGACTACCTGAGCCTCTGCAACTTCATGGTGGCGAAGGGAAACCTACACTTTTGGGCGTTTCGTCAAATGGTCACGGGTGGAGGTGAGCAAGTCATTTGAGAGAGCGAGGTAAAGGCATTGGCGAAGAAATTTCGTGAAACCGTCGTGAGATGAGAGAGAACGAGATTGATGAAAATTGCACTGTGAAAATGGCTCTGACCCGCGGGAAAAATAGAGGTAGTTGACGACCTCTAGGCCGTCTGATCATGGAGTGATTAAATGGAAGCCGTCAGATCGTGTGAGACAAGGAAATCAACCGCGTGACAAGAAATAAAACTGGAATCTTAGGGAAAATCAATGCAATTAATGAAATTGGATTCAAATCTAGGTCAAGCTATATTCAAATCTCTCTCAAATTTATTAGAGGGTCAAACATGGTCCAAAAGAGTTCAAATTGTAACCATAAGTGCAATAGGGTGTCTAGAACGTTCCCATGAGGTTAGATTTTATGCTTGTACACATTTAGCCTAATAAAGCAAAGATCATTATGTACACTCAAATGACTATGATTAGTGTATATAAAGTTATTAATTTCTCAAATGAGAATTACAAGGTATGAAAACGTGCACTAAACATTATTTCTCCTCAATTAATGTGATGGAGGTCATAAAGCAAGCAATTTTACATGTAAACCACTAATCACCATAAAAGAGAGAAAATAAGAGCATTTATTTCCATTTTCTAAACAAGAGAGCATAGATATACATGAAAACATTTTCTTTAAATAAATCATGGATAAAAGAGAAATTGAACATAATAAAATGAATTTGCAAAGTTAACATTGACAATTTACATTTAGGTCCTCAACAATTATCTTATTAGAAAAAGAGCATGTAGAGAATAAAATATTTTGGAAAATTTGCATAGTAAGATTGGGGTGTTACAATACTACCCACCTTAAAAAAATTTTGTCCTCAAAATTTCCTAGGGTTTCTAGCCACCTTAAGGATTTCACGTAAACTTGCAAATTTTCCATACAAAATTTTATTATAAAATAAGCATACATAAACAAAGCATTATCATTCAACATAAATTACTTAACTACTCTTACCTTGATCATTTTCCTCTTCTTCATCCGACATTTGCATGGTGAAGAGCCTTGGTTTAACTTTGGGTGGAGGATTAGGGTTCTTAGCTTGGTTATGGTTGGGATCCTTCTTTGCAAGCTTAGGGCAATTAGGGTTGATATGCCCTTCCTCATCACAATAGTAGCAAATAGAAGTTCCAAACCTACAAGACCACCATGATTTCTCTTACATGTAGGGCATGGGGTTCTCCCATTCTCAGAAGAAGGCTCAAGGGCTTTTCTCTTATGGTTGGAGGATGGAGGGAGTTGATGGTGGAGATTGTTTTGGGGGTACCTCCTTCTTAAGATTCCTCCCAGGGTGATCCTCCAATTCTAAGGCTGCATCTAGGGCTGATTGCATGGTCCTATGACCTCTACCAAACAAGGCATAAATTAGGTCGGGTTTAAGCCCTCTAATAAACTTCTTAGCTCTCTTTTGCTTAGTGTACTCAAGACCATACTTTTGGAGCTTACGAAACTTCATGGCATACTCAGTGACAGTCATGTCACCCTCTTGCTTAAGGTTAACAAACTCATCCTCCTTCCTTTCTAACATGGCTTTAGATACATAATGGTTGTTAAATACTTCTACAAACTCACCCCAAGTGAAAGGAGGGTCATCTTCTTCCCTAGAGGCTAAGAGGTTTTCCCACCAAGTAAGGACTGCACCCTTGAGCATATGGGTGGCAAATCTAACCCTACTACGTGGGGGACACTCTAAGTATCTAAAGCAGTGTTCCATGTTTCTAAGACACTCGTCATCCTTGGTTACCACATCAACCTCATCTTCACCATGGAAAGCATCAAGTCTAATCTTCAAGAAATCTATGAGGGAGATCTCATGTACTCTAGGTGGAGCTCTAGGTTGGAAGGCATTGGTCATGGCTGCAACTAGAGCTTCTATGGTGATTTGTGGGGGAAATTGATTCATGTCTTGGGTCCTATCTCCACTAGAGGATCCTTATGAGGGCCTTGACTCACCAAGCTTCTCCTTCTTCTTACGGGCCATCTGAAAGGGGTAAACATGGAATGATATTAGAACATAATATGAATATCTAGTATTGCCTTATTGGCCATCTATTTCTTGCTCTAATACCATTAATGTAGCACCCCTCCCTAGGGTTTCATACGTAACCAGCTGAAGCACATCCTAATCCCCAACATTATCCATAATGTGGGGTACTTGGCATTTCAGGGAGGGTTGTCACACACATGATCTCATATCAAGAAATAAATAACACTTGGCATTATTGAAACATAGATTCATACATAAGTTCTTGGAAAGAAAACTGCATCATGGTTCTAAAGGTATGCTAAACATAAACTAGATAACATGTAAAAGATAGGATCTCCATAGATGGACGTCCCATCAGGCAACAACTTCTTAGATCCTTGGATTCTTAGAACTCCTTAAGATGATTCCTTCCCTTTAGCTCCAACTTCTGCAGACATCTCGTCCCCAGCCATGCAAAGGAAAAACATTCATGGTAAGTAAGCGGCATTGGCATTTTATAAGACATAAAAATAACATATAAAGATGATTTGACATAAACATGAACATGCATTAACATTAATCAATTATCAGCATCTTTTACATGAAGAGATTTGACAAGAAGTATATGCTCCTCTCTTAATGCCCCATTAGGAGCCCATAATGCTCAGAAAGCCCATAATTTCCCCGAAAGCCCATAATGCTCGAAAAGCCCATAATTGCTCGGAAAGCCCATAATGATCGGAAAGCCCATAACAAGGTGCATATAAATATAAATCAAATTCCCTTAACCATGATCTTTCTTAGACTTAATTATCTTCTTAATAACTTAGACTTAATCTTAATGGGATTACTCGCTCTTGAACATAATTGGGATTTCTCCCCATGAACCATAATGGAAATTTCTTCCCTCATAAGCATGAATGGGAATTTCTTCCCTTTTAACCTTGGTTTCATGTACCTTAATCATAATTCATAACATTAATGTGATTTCTACATTTAGACTTAAACAATAGCAATCAACATCCAATAACCATATACTTGAAGAAAACATGCATTAGTCATGACTTTAACATTAAGTGTTTAACATAAATCATAAACATTCAATAAACCAATTATTATCTATGCCAAGGGCATGGCCCACTTACCTTGAGCTAAAAAACCTAAGTCAAACCTGGTTTGACTGATTGGATTCTCTTAAACACCTAAAAATAACATAATTATCATTCATTATACAACATTAAATCCTAATTTGTTCATATAAAAATTGAGATGTGAAAACAACAAAATCAGTCGAAAAAATCATAAAATTGAGTTCTGCATCGAAAATCCTTTCCAAAACATATTTTTGCTCATTTTTCTTAGCATCGAGCGATTTACTATGAATTTACAAAGAACAAACCAATCACAAAACCAAGAAACCTTAGTGTGACATCGTTCAAACCGAATATTAATCTGATGTAAATAAAAGACAAAATACCCAAAAAATCATAGTGTGCGTGACACATGAATTAAACAAGCGGGGCTAAAATATTCATTAAGACTTAAAACAACTCTCACGGTCAATGGATCAGCAGTGCGCTTGAAATCTCAAAATTTCCCCTTTAGATTAAATCATTCAATCAGAGCATCGTGGGTATTAGGGTCATTCATCGACCAGGGATCTCTTACTCGCACTCATGGTGACGGAAGAACCTAGAGATGAGCCCTTCAATCAAAGATGGTAATTGACAAACATCCAGACAAAAGGGAAGGCTCGAAACGCTTCCTAGTGCTCTAACGAACACAATGAGCCCAAGTTCAAGCCTCGCGGTGACTAGGAGCTCCAGGAACGCTCCACCATAGGAGGAGAATAGGGGAAGAAGTCAAATATTGTAAATCATCAAAGCTGAGGCAAAAGTCCACTGCTGAGAGTCGAAAAACATTTGCGAAGCTAAGGCAAGTCTCTAGTAGGTATTCACATTGTCGGAGCGGAACTAGGGTGTCAAGATGTAGGAACGCCTGTGAGGACAGGCGGCGGGTCTACAAGACCCATCAGTTGGGAAGGACCCAGGGAAAACCAATGAATCGAGGGCAAAGTAGGTGAGCCAAAGATACTCTCCGCGACCGCAATCGAACAACGGTGGTCGGAGGTGCCGGGGCGAGGTCGGGGTCGCCGGAGAAGAGTTCGAGCAGGTCAAGGAGAGTCAAGGCTCTCGGGGCCAAATTGGCAGTGGAGGAGGAAAAGAGGAAGGCCTGCGATGCTCCTGGGCTGGTTAAATAGGAAAGAGGGAGACTACCCGAGCCTCTGCAACTTCATGGCGGCGAAGGGAAACCTACCCTTTTGGGCATTTCGTCAATGGTCACGGGTGGAGGTGAGCAAGAGCTTGTTCCATTTGGGAGAGTAAAGTGAAGGTATTGGCAAAGAAATTTTGTGAAACCGTCATGAGATGAGAGAAAACGAGATCGATGAAGATTGCACTGTGAAAATGACTCTGACCTGTGGGAAAAATAGAGGTAGTTGACAACCTCTAGGCCGTACGATCGTGGAGTGATTAAATGGCAGCCGTAAAATCACGTGAGACAAGGAAATCAGCCGCGTGACAAGAAATAAAACTACAATCTTAGGGAAAATCAATGCAATTAATGAAATTGGATTCAAATCTAGGTCAAACTACATTCAAATCTCTCTCAAATTAATTGGAGGGTCAAACATGGGACAAAAGAGTTCAAATTTTAACCATAGGTGCAATAGGATGTCTAGAACATTCCCATATGGTTAGATTTAATTCTTGTACACATTTAGGCCTAATAAAGCAAAGATCATTATGTACACTCAAATGACTGTGATTAGTGTATATAAAGCTATTAATTTCTCAAATAAGAATTACAAGGTATGAAAACGTGCACTAAATATTATTTCTCCTCAATTAATGTGATGGAGGTCATAAAGCAAGCAATTTTACATGTAAACCACTAATCACCATAAAAGAGAGAAAATAAGAGCATTTATTTCCATTTTCTAAACAAGAGAGCATAGATATACATGAAAACATTTTATTTAAATAAATCATGAATAAAAGAGCAATTGAACATAATAAAATGAAAATTGCAAAATTAACATGGGCAATTTACATTTAGATCCTCAACGATTATCTTATTAGAAAAAGAGCATGCAGAGAATAAAATATTTTGGAAAATTTGCATAGTAAGATTGGGGTGTTACAATACATTTGCATGATAGATAGAAAATTTGTAGTAGAAAACAAGTATGATTAAGGTAATAGAAAACAACGTCCACTTCCACATAGAAATTGGTCTAAGTAAAAAAATAATCATCAGATAATTAATATTTTAAAAGTACTAAAACTTTTGAATAATAGAGATTTATTTGTAGTCAGTTTTTAAGGTTGTTGGCATAGGGGATGTGATCTTATCCCATTTGGCCCCAAATGAACTAGAACCATTGCATATAAGACAACACACCCACTCATGTTCATCACATGCCTCAACAAAGTAATATCTCATTAGCACAATTGCTTCTAAGATTATGCCTTTTTAAGGGTGAAAGGAATACAATTTGTATGGGGTTGTCATTAGTGATTACTTTACCACCATCTTCTTTCATATAACATCAAGAATTATTTTAACACATAGTTTATGTTAAGTCATTCACACAAGTCACTTTTGCCATACACAATTACACCCAAATACTACATGCAGAGCTTATCAATCTAAAATTTTGTTACCTAGACCATAAGTTAAAAAATGAATACCTTTAAAAAAGGCACACAAGCATCTAACAAGTGTTGTTGGATATAAACATTGTTCCCTTCATCAAAAATCCTCTTATGATATCAAATGATGCCAAGAGAATTGATCACATGCAATCCCATGCCCACCTTTTGGGGCACATCAGGTCATCACCACATACATATTATTTGTATGCAACACAACAAATACAAGTTTCTCCCAAAGAAAAATTTGTTAAGGAACTTATTATCAGAAATCTAATAGTTTGACTATAATAAAGTAAGACATGTTACTAATTCACTGGGAGAATAAAAAAAATAAAAAGACATCAAAGAGGCCTTTGTATAGAGTTGGGAGAACATACCTTTTCTCAGAGGATTTATCACCAAGGAATCATGGAAGGAAGCTGACGGATTCTCTTCCATGTTCAAAAAGTGTTGGAATGATTCCCTTACCTTCAACGAAGCTCTAAAGCAAGCACTGGAGCCCATCTCTAGTTGGGATAGGAAACAACACCGTGAGAGAAGGAGACACAATGCCTAATCAATAACATCAATATCCTTCAATCTGAGCTATTTGAATAGTACAACGATATATTGGATGCTCTTTGTTTATGAAAATGGATATGGATGCTATCCTTAAAGTGGAGGAAACCGACTTAAGGCATCACAACCATATTAATTTGCTTAAGGATGGATAAACACAAGCAATTGTATTAAAGAACATTAGAACAATATTAATGATACATCCTAAAGAGAATGAGATTACTATACTTAATAGGTAATTGAAAACATAGATATATAACATGTTATAACTATCAAAGAAGATAAAGAGTGTAGAGCATACCCTTTTGTAGAAAAGAAACCTTTATAACTATCTTAGGTCAGAGAGGATATGCTTTCCGGTGTCCTGTGTTAGGCATGTCAGCCCGTAGATACTGAGCTTCAGATGCGGCGAGGTTGTGGTGGTGGTGCTTCCGGTGCCAGGCTCCACATCATCTGCCAACATGTGTTGCCTGATCTGTTGGTCCCTGTTGTCCAGAACTGTCCAAATGAAACAAGAGCAATAAGTATGGTAGTTCAATTGTCAATAATGAGTTATGATAAACCAAACTGTTGTTTATGATCTATCTAGCCACCTATTCTGATCTATAGTGAAACACATAAGAGGATAAACTCAAAGGGACAAAAAGAGAGACACTGCTTAAATGTATAGCATTGAAATTTATTCAAAACAAAATGCGTGTTATGTTTATATAACATCTATGAGGTTGTGAATACATAAAGCTAACTTTTGTAAGTAGTTACATTGCTTTAGAAAACTAGATTGCTTAAAAATACCTTCACTGTCGTACTTGCTCTACTTGTAGATGGATGCAAGTCAAGTGCACCCAAATCAATCATATTATTCTCCATCAAATCCTTTCACCATGACTTTGGGTCTTCCAACCACATATATATTTAAAATGAAAAGAACAAAGACATATAACATGAACAACTTTTATTCTAGATATATGACACATCCAAAAAGAATATAGATATTTTTATTTCACGGAAGCTACACATGGAACTTTTGGAAATGTTATAAATAAATTAAATGGTATCGAGAACAAATCGCTAAAATCTATCTATACATTTACTAAATGAATAGGAAATAAAGTGCTTTGTGTAAGAAAAATACAAAGAAAAGTCTAGATATGAAAAATTCTTCCTAAGAAACTAATTCCTAAATCTATAACTCTAATAGGAAGTAGATCATTAAATTTCTAATCACTAAGGTGATCTATGTTTTCTAGTAGAGTGGATGATTGCAACATGTGTATAGACCGACCCTACAAAAAGAAGAAGAAAAAAACAAGCTAGACGTGTCAAATCCCTACTATACATGTTTAGTCTTGATTATAAATTAAGTAGAATAGGTAGAATAATCAATTTACCGCATTTCGAAGAACTTCCTGACGGTGAGCATGCCTTCTTTCAATAAAATTCAATTTTCCATTTCTTCTCTCCTAGTAGTACATAGAAAAATAAATGTTACAATTTGCGGCGAATGAAAATTAAGTATATGAGGTGTAAGTACCATACCAATACAGCTATTCTTGAATTTGATTCAGCGAGTTCTCTTTTACTATCCTCTAGCTCCTTTTTGGTATCTTTTAGTTGTTGTTGAAGCTCTATAACAATGACATGTAGCACTTCTTTTGCTTTTCGATTTTGCATATCTCGATGAGACACAGTGGCACCAAAACCCCTTTCAAACCCTCCACAATGTTTTCCAATCACTTCATCCAAAAATGATGAAAACTCTAATGGATCTTGTGTCTTGTCTAGCCCACGTATTATGCATTCATCAATAACTTTTTACTAATGATCATTAGTAAATTTAAAAAGTTAGTGTAATTCAAAAAAGTTTAAGCATTAAGAATAAGATAGTATTTATCACTACTTACTAGAATGTCCTTAGTGTCCTTGTTGGGAAATTTTTGCTTCTTATCTAGATGGCCTGAGACGTAGAACTCGAATGCTGGATGCTCCTTTTTCTAAATATTTTGAACAAGATCGGATAATACACAATATTGTCTGGATAGCTTGTAAGATAGAAACATCACTTTAAACAAATTAGTAACATATTCTTACATGTTTAAAGTGATGGCTTGCAAACGAGATAGGTCCATGTGTATAGGTAGGTCTTACTATGCTTCTGATGCCCTTATTTTTAGCTGACAATTGTTGAAATAAATATAATAGTTATGTCATGTCAGATTTAATAAAATATAGTATATTACAAGGTACTATCACCTAGTTTTTTTCTTCATCCCAGTATTGCAACAATTATTTCTTCACCTAGTTTTTGTCTCTGCAAGCTGAGGTTTGTTCCTCTATAGTCTTCTTTTCATCATAATATTTGCTCTTCAGGATATATCTCCAGGTTCTCAATTTTTGTTGCATAATTCTTTTACAAGAAGTTACAACACCATCTAGGGGGCTTGGATCTCTCCATCTTCCATTACAAATTCAAAACATCCTACCAAAATTTTAAATAACAAAATTTCCATATCATCAATACCTATAACATTCATTTACATACATGTGTACTTAAATTTTACTATAGTGTTGCATACCTTTAATTTCTGCATCACCTTCTCAAAACTCCTTTGATGTTTTGGTCCCCAAATTTTAGCTATAGGAAAATGTTCTACACATCTAGCATACAACCCCAACCATCCTGATAGTTTCTGACGTTCATCACAAGCAGGTACTCCTAATTCTTTATCTACAATGCAAACCCATTTTTTTCATCTTTTGGAGCAACTGCTTTGTAAGT
This sequence comes from Alisma plantago-aquatica, assembly GCA_963693085.1. Taxonomy (NCBI): domain Eukaryota; kingdom Viridiplantae; phylum Streptophyta; class Magnoliopsida; order Alismatales; family Alismataceae; genus Alisma; species Alisma plantago-aquatica. Next base: position 1,004,705,196 of record OY856413.1, read on the forward strand.
GGTGCATCCTCTTGTATTCTTTTTAGTTTTATAAGAAATTATAACCACTAAATATTAATCATGAAAATTTGTATTAAAATTTGTATGACATATAATACCTTTTTTGCATATTGGGTCATCTTGAATTTCTTCATTTACTCTTGTTTGGTCTTCTAGGTGCAACTCATCTTCGAGATGATCACCATTTTCTATCATAAGATAGAAATAGAATTTTTTAGAGACTAGTACCCAGTAAGGGTGATCTGTGTGAAGTTTCAAGTGCATTACTCGATAGATAACCATCTAAAGTTTCGTCATCATGGAAGTCATCAACATTATTGCCATCATCTTCTATAGTATTATCTACAAATAATTAGTTGGTTATGTAAAATTATTGTAGCAATTAGAATAATATAATCTACATAAATTACCTAGAACACGGAAATATGAAATTCTATGGACGTGCGAGTAATCCTCATCTAAAGTTTCATTGATGTGGAAATCACCAATATTATCTTCATCACCTTCTACATTAATATCCAAATAACTAATAGATTATGGATAATCATTATAGCTAGAATAATTTAACTAGAAGAATTACCTGCAACAGGGGTATCCGAATTTCCTTGGATGTGAGTGTCCTCAAAATCTTAAAAAATTGAATATAATAATGAGATATAGTAAGAGAAATTACTAGTACAACATAATGTATAAATAGACGCATAACTCACCTAAAGTTTCATGGTGGACATATTCATTCAAATGTGATCTATCCTCATCGCTCATGTCAAAATCCACAAGTGACTCACGCATTTCTTCATATAATTTAGTATCTTCAGGTGGAATAGATACTCGCACATTTCTTTACTATGTCTCACTCTTAGATGGCCTCTTGTGTATGCAGTCAGAATATACAGTTCTCACTTAGTATACTCCTTATGGGAGTTGGAATAACAACAGTTACGGATGTACATTTGAATGTTATGGGTTCTGTTTTATCACTGTTAGCAGTTTTTAGGACTTGCATTTCCAGATTGTATCCTCAAGTTCTGGTAATACATAAAATCAAATTTCATTAAGTTACTATTACACTGTTTTTTGAGTTATTCTCACAATCCATTTTTTAATCAATATTCAAGCTTTTATAGTGTTGTCCTGCTTGATATCTGTGTCTGTCAACTTCAGCACTTTTTTAGTGATTGGGAAGACATCACGTGTGACTTATCAAGTATTGGGCCATCTCAAAACATGTCTGTTTTTGGCCTTCGACTATGTTTTGCTTCACGATCCTTTTAGCTGGAGAAATATATTAGTTCTTATTGTTTTAGTTGGCATGGTTCTGTATTCTTATTTCTGCTCTTATGAGAGCCAACAGAAAACCAGCAAAAATTTGGCCAAGTATTTCAGGTGTTGTCGTCATTACCGATGGTCTATTGTTGACTAAAACACTTACCTGCTATGCTTGGTTTTCTATGTTTTGTTTTATTTGGTACTTCTACCTTGAGCCTTAAAGTTACTACAGTGGGGTTCATGCTCTTATAAGCTTCTAATGAATAATCATTTCGAATAGATAGGGAGGAGAAAGGAAACAATAAAAAAGAATTCCCAATAGTCACGCTTAAATCACTCCAAGTCATGGTCTGGAGCAACTCCTTGCAGTAAGCCAGTAAACTGGTGTTAATTGTCTATAACTACAATTACAGCCTGGCCTTCAATTTTGCGGATACAATTGCAATTGCATCAGGGTCTTCAATGTTGTAGGATTCATCCTTATTGATAGCAATACTATGATAGTAATCGAACTATTTTGTAGGATGGGTCAGAAATGCATAACATGGGTAGCAATCGAACTATTTCGTAGGATGGGTCGGAAATGCAGAACATGGGTAGATATTAATAAGAGAAAGGCTCTACTGTTTGTGAATTCTGAGCAAAGCAAATGGAAATCCATGAAATCAAGACAAATCAAAGAGAATATAACTGAAAAGAGGAATGTTTGAAAAAGGAGGAAGGGGAAAGAAGAACTAAACCAGAATGGTAATGAACTTCACATGGCGCGGAGCTCCTTCTGCTTGTAGTTGAGCTTCACTGATTATCTCAGTACCTACGCTCGCCATAAGAAAAGGGAAACCCTTGAATTTAGAGCAAAGAAAAGGGAAACAGAATGGGAAATATGGGAATTTGACAAAAGAAGAGGGGAAAGAGGAACTAACCCCAAAGGAGAATGTCTAGGGGCGATGACTAGGGACAACGAGAGATCCACTACTACTTGCGATGAATCTTCCACGGCTAGCGCTAACACATGCGCTTGCGAGAAGAAAAGAAACTCAATTAGAAAGGAAATCCTATTCTAACGCACCGTGAACTCAGAGCAAATCAAAGAGAATGGAACCACCGGAGTCTGAAGCACTGTGATTCCATGTTCCACATGGAATTAGGGCTTTGGTAGCAAGATTTGGAAAAGGGAACTCACGATCGGGGATTTGATGGATCAAGGAAGAGTTAGAGTCCCATCCAAGCTAGGGTGTCTGCACGACTGCAATAGAAGGCGACACTCTCTTATCGGTAAGCTCTAGCCTATGATCACCATTGCAATAGAGTCAGAGTGCTATTGGAATAAAGATTTGCCCTGACCAAACTCACTAACGTGACTGTTTTAGGAAGCAGGGATTAAGTGGGCCGGCGCAGGTGTTTTAGGAAGTGGGAATTAAGTGGGGGGAAAGGTAGTTACAGAATTGGGATAAAAAATTATGAGGATTATCTAAGATTTAGTTTATTAATCGAGTAATAAAACATTTTTAGCCTAAAACTATGATCTTCGTTGGTAGGCAGGCAACACAGAAATAAAAATTGATTGATAATTCAAAATTTGACTGTATAAATTAGTAAACTTATATTTACAACATATTGACAAATGTTCTCATATCATGACAACATCCTCTCACAACAAGTCCCATCTGGGAGGTGTCAGGGCCCATTTCATGACAAATGTTCTTTCTCAAAAAGTCCCTAAAAATGCAATTGGGTGGTGCTATGACCCAATCATGATAGTGTCCTTTCACAACATGTCCCTTCAAATGAAAATGTATTTGGGTGAAGTGTGGGCCCATATCATGACAATGTCCTCTCACGCCAAATTCTTGAAAATACATTTGGGAGGTGCCATGTGACGTAGTCGGAAGAATGAGGTTTAGCAAGAGCTAGAATCCTAAAAGGATAACCAAATTTGCAAGCGACAAATGTAGGTTGATAAATCCGAAATCCACGAGGAAGAACTAGAATTCACCAGAAAAGAGATAAACTCTCAAATTTGATTAAAGAGATAAGATATGCCTTGATGGATACAACTAAGGGTGTATTTATACATGTAGGGAAAACCTTTACACTAACCCCATTGTGGCTACTTTCCTAAAATAGAATTAAAACTAAAAGGAAATTGCTAAAAATATAAAACTACTATTTTCAGGGTAGAAATAGACTCAAATCCCATTTTGAGGGTATACCTCGTGGCGATGTAGCGACTTGTGTTTATTGGTCTGTTTCCCTTTCCGAAAAGTTATTATGGAGTTTTTCTGATGTCGGACGCCGATTTTGGAAAGCCTTGCCAAATCGGATTTTATCTTCAATGCTTGTTGCTAGTCTTCCTACATCACCATGGCACATATGATGACAATGTCATCTCACAATAAGTCCTTAAAAATGCATTTGGAAGGTGTCAAATATCATATCATGAGAACTCCTTCTCACAACAAGTCCCTAAAAATATATTTGAGAGGTGTTAGGACCCATATCATGACAAATGGTATCTCACAATAAATAACTAAAAATGCATTTGGGAGTTGCCACGACCCATATCATGATAGTTTCCTTTCACAATATGTCCCTTAAAATACATTTGGGAGGTGTCAGAGCTCATTTAAAGACAAATTTTATCTCACATCAAGTCTCAAAAAATGCATTTGGGAGGTGCCATGACACATATGATGATAATGTCATCTCATATTATGTCCTTAAAAATAGATTTGGGAGGTGTCAGGTCCCATATCATGACAACGTCCTCTCACACCAAGTCCATGAAAATGCATTTGTAATGTGTCAGTATCCATATCATGACAAATGTTGTCTCACAGCGCATCCCTAAAAAAGAATTTGGGAGGTGCCACGACCCATATCATTATAGTGTCCTTTCACAACATGTCCCTTCAAATGCATCTAGGAAGTGTCAGGGCCCATTTAAAGACAAATGTTATCTCAGATCAAGTCCCTAAAAATTCATTTGAGAGGTGTCATGACCCATATATTACAAAACAACATCACAATTGTCTCCACGACTGTTACGACCCATATCAGGGTTAATCAATAAATACCTCGAATTACGTGAAACACCTCAATTAGTGTTGAGTATCAAATTAAACATCATGGTTAATCAAATAAGTTAATATGTGAATTAATAGCTGAGATTGAATCACCTGAGGCAATTAATGATAATTGTAGTGTTAATAATTAATTTAATCAAGTTGAATAAAGTACTCCAGATGCATTTAATTTATTGACCGGTAGTGACTAGCTAATAACCATAATTTCTCGCTTCAAGATTGTAGTGGATTCCGTTCTTGGCATTTTGCAAGAAAAATCATTTAAATTGGACCTCCGAGGCAATACTTATGCCATTTTTGGTTTTCTTGGACTTGAGATGCAATTTTCCCATTTTTTTACCCCTTTAAGTGGGTCGGCTACTTTATTTCCTTATCTTCTTCTTTTCCCAAACATCTTCCCGATCAATAGAACAGGAACCGACTGTGGAGCGGCGCCCAAGCAGGTCGATCGACCTGCAAGAGAAGAGGAGGGGCGATTTTGGGGGCGATTTGCTAGAAATCCAAGCTCGGATCCAGGCGCCCTTCTACCCTTCTTCTCTTCTCCTTCCTTCCCTCTTCCTCCTTCCCTATACCTTCCTCTCCAGCAGTAGCTCGACCAGCTTGAGCCGGCCAGCAGTAGCAGCACCGCACAGCAGCTTGTGGCGGCCGGCCAAGGGTCGATTTGTTCGGGAAACACCACCAATAGAAGCCCATGATTCCCTTTTCGAGGTCCAAGCTTGCAACTGAAGCTTCCAGCTAGCTTCATCACACCAATCAATGCCTAGGGTGGTGCCTCTATGGCTTCGACCAAGCAGCAACAGCTGCTGCAAGAAAGCTATGGCCAGAGGGTGAGGGGGCACGACCAACACCATGATGATGGTGCCTTTGAGCTCGACTACGAGGCTAGGATCCAAATCCGCAACCATTAGTTCGATTTAGCATTCGATTGAAGTTCAGTTAGATTTACAGCAAGGTCAGTTATCAATCGGCCGAGTTATACAGTAATCGGCCGAGTTCCTTTATTTAGTATATCGAACAACATTTTGATCGGCCGAATTGGGTGTGATTCGGCCGAGTTTCCCTTTATAGGTTATCGAGCAGGGTTTCGATCGGCCGAGTTTCCCGTGGATCGGCCGAGTTTCCAGCCAATCGGCCGAGTTCCCAGATTGGTCGGCCGATTTCCAGAAGTGTGAGTAGTAGTTCATTCAGAAATCATTATTTAACTCAATTTAAATGCTTAATTGCTTCTGTATCAGTTGGTATAACTTCTAAACTGTGTAATACATACAATAGAGTATGTTAGATTCATTGGAACTTGAAATACGTAATATGCTTAATGAAAATGATGAAATTTCCTGTATTATGGTTGCAATGTATTTGTTGATTTAAAAATGGATGTTTAGCATGGAAACTGGATAAATGATACTGAATCATGTTTAAGGATGTCAAATGTTATATATGTGTTTCAAGAAATGTTCAGAATGTGCAGTAAGTATGGAATGTGATATTCTTGTTTTAAATGGTTATATGTTAATCAGTTAATAGACTTAGGTGCCCTAACACCGTAGAACCCCTTTGACAGATCTGCTTCTTAGGGGTGAAATTCGTGTTGCAACATTATTCGTGCGGAGTCATGGAGACACGAGGACAGAGAGGCAGTGTCCAACAACAACGCGTGCGATGTCACGGTGGCACTGGAGAAAATTGGGGGTTATTCCAACAAGATCCGTGCGGAGTCATGGAGGTAACCCCGTGAGACTCTCCGCCTATGTACTCAGGTTAGAGGAGGAGTCTAGAGCACTCGGTGTAGTGCAGTGAGGCCGATGAGCCTGAAGGCCGATGAGCCTGGGGTCCTGTGGCAGAGCAGGGCTGGCGTCAGACTTAGCATTTCCCGGGTGTGTCGCTAAGTCTTGTACGGTGGGATCGTAGTTCGCTACGGATCTTTATATGCAGGGTACACTACATATGATTAGGGCATAACAATAATATAAATATGTAATCATATAGGATCACAGTAAATTAATATATTCGAACTTTTTTGCCAATTCTATATATATCTGTTTATTTGTTTAAATATCTGTTGTTGCATAGAAATGTGATTATTATCTGCAAATCTGCTATGTCATTAAAACTGCCCTGCTTGTACTGCACTTATGTTTTATTTCAATTTTATAAACCTGATGAGTTGTTTAGTGATAGCTAAGTAAAATGCTATTCACTGAGCGAGTAGGCTCATACCTCTACTCAAAACATTTTCAGGTCATCAACATCACAGGAATCTGGAGGATCCTTTCATCCTAATGCTCAGTCTGTAGAAGGCTTATGTAGTTAGTAGTTAGAGGTCTCTTAGTCCTTTCCCCTCGATCTTTGGGACAAGGTGTGGGTGAGAGAGAATGTGTATAAAGATGTAAATTAACTGTTATGCTTTATTTTATGTCGAACAATGTAATATGCTGTAGACTCTGTTTATATTGCTAATCAGTTTAATAAAAATGCTTCCGTAGTTTGTTTAGATTTAGTTTACAGCATAAATCAAGTTAACTTTTAATGTCTTTAAAAAATGTTTTTAAAAGCTTTGAGTGGTTTGTCTTGTGTGTAATCCCTCCGTCGTGCCCTAATCTCGTGATTTGTGGGTAATGCGAGATCGGGGTCTGACATCTTGGTATTAGAGCATAGGTTGAGTATGTGAATACTCTAAGTCAAGGTCAGGGGACGATAAGAGACCAATAGGATTAAGGTTTAAGAGTTTTTCTTCTGTCTGTAATTTTCTAACAGGATGTGTTCTGTTATACTATTATAGATGGCAGGAAAAGGATGTGGTCACGAGAACCAAGTAAAGAGTTTAAGTTGAGTCGTTAAGAATCATTAAGGTCAAAAGATAAAGTTATAAGTGAGACGAATAATAAATGATGAGTTTTAGCTCTGGAAGGTCTGAGTGTTTAGATACCCTGGACAGGTGTCTGAATACTTAGATTGACCAGTATCAAGCTACTCTGTCTGTTCTTCTCTGGATGCCCTGGCCAGGTATGCAGAGGAAGGATGGGCTAGAGAGAAACCCTAGAAATCTTAGGGTTATGAGATAAGAAATTAATGTAGGAATAAGAGATTACATATAGGATGCGATATAACTCTTACTTGATTTTGCTTATTTGATATAAAGATCACTAGAAATGCTCTTATATGCATGAAATTAAATTTTTCAGCTTGTAAAGTAAATATGGTTCTTTTATATTGTTGTGTCATGAAGTGAAAAGTTTAATGTTTGTTTTCTTTGTATTAAAGTAGACCCGAAATTATGTTTAAATGAGTTTGCCCTAAGTGGATATTCTTTCCACATGTTTAAGATTAATAGGGGTTGATTAATCTCGAGTAGCTCTTGGCTTCAGGACTACAGGTTCGGCCTGGTCCGGCTGGCAGGATGCGTTACTGGGATCTAATGACTCCTATTAACAGTAAAATAAGAATAGACTCTGGATGAATTAGACCCGTAACATAGTGAGAATGTATATACACTAGGATGTTTTAACTATGATAAGAAGTCTAAATGTTCTTTTGTCTTGAGAATTAGGGTTTGAGAAGCATAGACCCTAATCGGCCCAAAATAGGGTTTTGATGATACATAAACACAAATTTGATAAGTAAAGTGTCTCAGTAAATTATTTTTAGTATTTTATGTGTAACTATGATTTAGCTCAAATTTGTATATGATTTGGATATATAAAATTTAAACAACATTGGAAAATATCAGAATTTTTGAAGAATGTTCTGACCTATTTATCGGCTGAGTTTCAAACTCGACCGATCACATTTTCTGAATGATATAGCAGTATGGTAATTGAATTTTATCTTTTTATTGGTATATCCAATTGATCTCAAATTTCTACTGGAGGTCTGAAACTTCATTAGATATAACATATAAAAATTACAGAATTTTTGGAGCTTCTGTTGGCTATTTAATAAACGAATTACAGAAACTATTGTGAAAACTGAATTTTCAGCCAATATAATTAAAGTTGAGTGTTGGATTAATATGCTATTGACCCAAGCAACTCAAATTGATTTATATAATCGACCACACCCGCACACAATAACGCTATGTTATTGTTAAGGACCAAACCCTAGAATGATTAGAGTTGTAGTAGTTCAAGGGATATCACTAGTGATTTAACCTTGAATACTAGTATCTCTGTAAAGTAAAATAAGACCTTGAGATTTGATCTATGTAAAGTAAACTGGCTTTGATACTGATCTAGGGTTTTAAGGTAGCTAAACTGATCGGTACATGAACAACATGAAATGACTTAGATAAAAGAGTAAGACATAAACTTGAAATGTAACAATAAGAGAGTAGCATAGAAAGCAGAGTATTATCCGATATATGATCTGAAGATAGTTGATGTAGTTCATGTTTTTAAGACATGGCGTCACTATCTTTATGATGTGACAATAGATTACCACCCTGGTAAAGAGAATGTGGTGAATGATGATTTCAGCAGAAAGTCAAGTTAAACAGCTAATGCATTCTCTATGACAGGTTTCAATAGAGACCTGTTAGTAGAAATGTGGGAGTTGAACTTAGACTTAGGGGTGACAGCACAGAGTGGTTTGATTGCACAGATGCAAGTCAAGCCTACTTCTTATGATCAGATCAAGGAACTACTATAGGGTGATAGTGAGTTAAACCAGACCATGCATGACATGTTGTGTGTACCTCGAGATAGTGTATTGAAAGAACAGATTCTTATGGAAGTGCATGTATTGATGTATGCTATGCTTTCAGGAAACACTAAGATGTATATGAATCTCAAGTAGTTGAAACGGATGGTCAGATATGCAGAAGGATGTAGTTGAGTATGTGGTTAAAAGTAGTGTGTACCAGTAGGTTAAGGCTGAACCCTAGAAATCTATAGCTACCTTGTAATCTTTTTCTATGCCTGAATGGGAATGGGAATTTATCACAATGGATTTTGTGGTAAGATTACCCAGGATACCTAGAGGTTGTGATTTGATATGAATGATTTGTTGGTATGTATGCCCATAGAGCAAGTCATATGATGATTGTAATGGGATACTTTGTAAATGATTTGAATAATAATAAAGGCAATTTCCAATCTATATGTTTAAACTATTTCTGAGATGATGGTGTAACATGATAGATGTCTAAAGATTGTTTTACTCAATGACGTATGCTTTTAGGTTAAGGACCTAAACGATGAGATCATACGGATGTTAAGAGTATACATTCTTGTATAGTCCCTAGTCGGTTGTTATTGTGGAAATAACCATAGACATCAATAACACTAAAGACTAGATTGTGTGTTGGTTGATGACAGAATCTCATTAGTCATGATATGGTGATATCAAACCAAGCACATAGGTACTTGTTAGAGAACAAGGTACCGGACAGACCCACCGTGAGAGTGACACATGGAACCATGACATGGTAGTCACAGTCAGCTCTCACAGTGATGGTGGTGAGTGTGATTCTTAGACCTGAAATCACTGCACTCAACACATGTCGTTGGGTACACTTTGACATCATCAAACGCAGTCCTGAAACATGGGTTGTTATAAAGGTGATGATTGGGTGGCTTTGACACATGGGGCTTTTGAGGGGTGAGTGATAGATATGGGATTTGTCCCTCCTAAGGGAGTTTGATATCCTTGGCCACTTGATGAGTAGGATTGAGAAAGGCATGCGCATGCACGTGTGAATCAATATGTGATATTGATGTCATACACATCTCACTCGGTCTACTCTGAGATCAAGGAAATGAATGAACATTGACAGGATGACTGTTCCATGCCTCGAGTTCATTCTGGATATCAGTGACAAAGGAATTATACATTCACTGTAACACCATTTATGGATTGTAGGATGAAAGTTGTTCTCCAACTTTCTACTTTCACTTGGGTAGCACTGATGTGTGACTAAGCACCGCTCTTTGCTTGTGAAGTCATAAGTGTTATGGACTTTCACTGCCAACGTGAAATGGACCTGCAGGGTCACACACATAGGATTTAACCTGGAATAGGAGTTTTGTCCACAAAGAAATGTTTAGATTGATTACTAAAGGAGTTTAGTAGTTCAATTAAACACTCAATCAGTCGATGGCTCAATATCGTATGGTTCAAGGTGTTGGACGCATTGATTGGAGTATCGGATTGATTGAAATCGCAATTGACTGATTTTGCCCAACCTGTGCTCCCAACCGATCGGTTCATGTGATGAACCGGTCGGCTGAGGTTGCTGAACCGGTCGGCTGGAGTGTCCAGGCCGATCGGCTCATGCCCAGGTTGAAACGACCGGTTCAAGGGTTGAACCGATCGTCTCAACTGGTGCAACCGACCAGTTGGGAGAAGTCATGTCGGCAAGAATTTTCCTTTGGTTTCAATTTGCCCAATTCGATTGGGAATAACATTGGTATTCGATACCAATTGGGAAAGAAACAAGGACAGTCAATCGGGAACCAACCTGGAACCCCAACCGACCGGTTCATGAGTGAACCGATCGGTTCAAGGGTCCCAAACGATCGGTTCAGTGGTGAACCGATCGGTTCAGGTCCCCAACCGACCAGTTCACTTGTGAACCGATCGGTTCAGGTTGCGAGATGGTTGCTTTTTTGTGGAAAAATCCCGAACCCTTCTACTCCTGCATTAGTCCCGTATTGCCGGGCACAGAGAACCCTGTCCCATGACCCGCCTATATATATAGGGGTATTGGGGGCTTCTCAAGGTACGACTCAGTGCAAGTTGATTGCTCTGCAAAGTTGTCGTTCTCTCTGGTTTTGGTAACCGAGAGAGAGCCCGAGCAAGTGCTTCCCGCAAAGGGAGGTGCAGCAAGGGAAGGACAACTGCAGTTGCAATTGACAGCAGGAGAGTGTGTTGGCGACTAGTACGTCAACAGGAGGGTGCGACTCCTTCCACTTCCTTGTGGGACAAGGAGAGTGGAGTTCCGGGTGGTCCGTGTGGACTACTTCAGAGGCGGGAGGTCACTGCCGCTTAGGAGGACAACTGTCATCCAAAAGTCCGGTAGGAGGAGGAGTCTTCAGTCCCGGTGCGACCAGGAGCTGCACAGACATCGTCCAAGACCGGAGGTGAAGACCGCGCAAGGCGCGTGGTATTGTCGCCAAGCAAGCCTCGGGACAAGGTATGATTCACAAACCATCTTTCCTATTATATAGATGTTGACGCGATTCCTTTTGTTCCGGGTTTGGGGAGAAATTTTTTGTTTCCGCTGCTTCTCTGCCTCCTCCAAAACCCAACAGTGGTATCAGAGCCACGTCAACCGCTCTATATTTTAGGATTATCGATATGATTGATTTTGGTTTTTCGCCTTTATTTATTGCATGCGATGCGAATAATATCGGCTTTATACATGTCCAATCCACAAATCCCTAATATACATATATGATATGTAATATTAATGCACTCGATACGCGTCGCCCTTAAACGAGTTTTGTGGTGGATGTGTAGCATGATTATGGCCTGTAAACCCCCTATATCTGTGTATGGTTGTTTGTGTGGTTGCTTGCATCTCAGTCTGCGCACCGATTCCCTTTCTCATATTCCTGACGTAACTCGAAATAAATCGAGAATTCTTTTCCTACCTTTGCTTCCCCCCGAATGTAACTTGGGGTTTCACAATTCAATTGTAAATATGATACATTTTATTTCCTGTTATGTCAAAGAACGGCGGACAACCTGAAGACGATCGGTTCAAGGAGTGAACCGATCGGTTGGTGATCCATACGGCCAGTTCGAGGAACAAGATGAGCGGGTGGCGACCTGAGGAGATGCACGATGACCGGTGAACTGATCGGCTGGAGGCGCCAGTTGATCGGCTGGTAGCACCCGAACAACCAACCTGATGGCGAGCCGATCAGTCATAGAGATGAGCTGATCAAACCCAGAAAGGCAGGCACAGATTTCATCTTGTACAGGTTGCATGTGATGTAGACCTAGATGACCGTGATTTCTCTTGGCTCGAGGAATCACAAATAGGATGGCCATAATCATTGCTTTTTATCGTTTATGCATGTTTTGTGTGGGATATAGCATGTATATGATACATACTATATATTGTGGTGATTGGATATGTATATGTATATAAAAACCAAATCCCTCATTAAATATTAAGTTTTAGATGCCTTCCAAATGCGACACACGTGAAAAGCTTGATCGACCAAGTGTGGGCACGCCCTAGCGTGGTGCACCGTCTATCTCATGGAAGCGTGAAGGATGAATGTGTGGGTCTGCCCTAGTAGGGTGCACATTCATCGTGTTGGCTTTGGGTCAGACTTAACAAGGTGATCTAGATGGGATCTAGTACCTTGAGGCATGGAGATGATCATGGCAAGGAGTTGCATATGATGCAATTGGCAAGAGTTGCCTACCTGAGAGATCTGAGTTGTGGGTGACAGCCCTAGCTGGTCCATGGCTCAGAGGATTTCAGGATCTTGACCCACTAGAAGATTGTACGCTGCAATCTTCCGAATTGATGGTGAGGGCTATCAATTTGAGTCAAAATAGTGGGAGCGGTAATTAATTAAAGGCCTAATTAACTATCGTCAAATTTTATTCAAATCAAATCAAAAAGGTTTTGACAATTGCAAATTTTCTCTTGTAGAATGGCAAAAGAATCATCTTTTAAAATGGGCAAATTAATTGAGAATAAATTCCATAACTGGTTGAGGACTGTGAGAAGTGTTCTGCACAATCCAGATATACCAGGAGCCTTAGAATCCACTCTATGTACGCTTAATGCGTTGGTGAAGAAGAAAGTAGGTGAGGGAGAGAAGTGTTCTCTCGCCAAACCAATTTCTTCTACATGGAGAGGATGGAAGGAACAATGGAAGAAGAAGTCAGAGATAGAGATCTCCACTTCTGGTGTATACGTTATAGAGATTAACTTTACTACTTCTTCGTCATGGGTACTTGATACCGGATGCGGATCTCACATTTGTTCAAATGTGAAGGATCTTAAGAGAAGTAGGCCTTTGGGGAAAGACGAGGTTGAACTACGTGTTGCTAATGGGGCAAGAGTTGCCGCCGGTGCCGTAGGAACCTATGAGTTAACTCTACCTAGTGGGCTAATAATAGAGTTGAAGAACTGCTATTATGTACCTGCCATAAATAGGAATATCATTTCCGTCTCTTGTTTGGACAAAGATGGATTTGAATTTCTTATTAAGAATGGAAAGTGTTCCATTTCTAAAGATGGGATCTTTTATGGCAGTGCCCCTATGTCTTATGGTCTATACTTGATAGACTTGGAGACAAGTGTATACAACGTAAACACCAAAAGGCAAAAACTCAACGACTCAAACAAAACATATCTCTGGCATTGTCGTCTAGGGCACATAAATGAGAAGCACATTTCTAGACTCCATAAAGATGGTTATCTAGACTCTTTTGATTATGAATCAATAGAGACATGTGAATCTTGTTTGTTGGGCAAGATGACCCAGACTCCCTTTTCAGGTAAAGGTGAGAGAGCTGGTGATCTATTAGGACTCATACATACTGATGTATGTGGGATTTTTAGAACTAATGCCAGAAATGGGTATCAATACTTCATTACCTTCACTGATGATTTCAGTAGGTATGGCTATGTGTACCTGATGAAGCATAAGTCAGAAACCCTTGAAAGGTTCAAGGATTTCATGAATGAAGTATAGAATCAGCTTGGTAAAAGTATTAAGGCACTTCGTTCCGATCGAGGTGGAGAATACTTGAGCCAGGAGTTTGAGGACCTTCTGCGAGCCCGTGGTATTGTATCACAATGGACTCCGCCTGGAACACCACAGCATAATGGTGTATCTGAAAGAAGGAATCGCACATTGTTAGATATGGTGCGATCAATGATGAGTTTTGTTGATCTTCCAATTTCTTTCTGGGGTCATGCTCTTGAAACCGCCGCGTTTACACTTAACCGTGTGCCATCTAAATCGGTTCAAAAGACACCATATGAGATATGGTATGGGAAGCGTCCCGTTTTATCTTTTATGAAGATTTGGGGCTGTGAGGCTTACGTTAGGAAAATGTTTCCTGATAAGCTTGGACCCGAATCCGATAAATGTTATTTTGTTGGATACCCCAAGGAAACGAGGGGATATTACTTATACCACCCTACTGACAACAAAGTGTTTGTTGCCAGGGATGCTGTATTCCGAGAGAGGGAATTTATTTCCAAAGGAAACAGTGGGAGGAAAGTAGAGCTTGAAGAGGTTCAAACCCAACAAGAAAACATTGAACCGGTAGATGCAGTAGAGGAAAATGTAGATTCACAAGGTGTTGTGGAATCTCAGTCTCCTCAGGTAACACAAGGACCTCGTAGATCTAGTAGGACTCGCCTTGAACCTGAGAGGTTTGGATACCTTGTAACTCAGGAAGGTGGAGAGTTGATCATAGATGATGATCCAACTACCTACGTAGAGGCTATGGAGGGACCAGATTCTGAGAAATGGCTAGAAGCCATGAGATCCGAGATGGAATCCATGTACTCCAACAAAGTATGGACTTTGGTGGAACCACCCGAAGGGGTAAAACCCATAGGGTGCAAGTGGGTCTTCAAGAAAAAGATCGACATGGATGGCAATGTGCAAACTTATAAAGGCAGATTGGTTGCAAAGGGATTTCGACAAATTCAAGGTGTTGATTATGACGAAACCTTTTCTCCAGTTGCCATGATTAAGTCCACCAGGATCATGCTTGCTATTGCAGCTTACTATGACTATGAGATTTGGCAGATGGATGTTAAAACCGCATTCCTTAATGGGAATATTCATGAGGATGTGTATATGACACAACCTGAGGGTTTTGTAGATCCAAAGAATGCCAATAAAGTCTGTAAACTGCAAAGGTCAATCTATGGATTGAAGCAAGCATCTCAGAGTTGGAATCTTCGATTTGATGAAGAAGTCAAAGTGTTTGGCTTTATTCAAAATGAAGATGAACCTTGTGTGTACAAGAAGGTTAGTGGGAGCTCGACCACATTTCTCATATTGTATGTGGATGACATACTTTTGATGGGGAATGATGTCTTAGCCTTAGAGAAGATAAAGACTTGGCTTGGGAAAACTTTCTCAATGAAGGACTTAGGAGAAGCATCCTACATTCTAGGAATTAAGATCTATAGAGATAGATCTAGAAGGCTTCTCGGACTAAGTCAGAGCACGTACATTGACAAGGTGCTGAAGCGGTTCAACATGGAGAACTCAAAGAGAGGCAACATCCCTGTGCTACATGGAGTTACCGTCTCTAGAGCTCAATGTCCCCAATCTTGTGAAGAGAGGGAGCGTATGAATGAGATCCCATATGCATCAGCCATTGGATCCATCATGTACGCTATGTTGTGCACACGCCCAGATGTCTCGTATGCTCTCAGCATGACGAGCAGGTACCAGTCAGATCCCGGGGATGCTCACTGGACAGCCGTGAAGAACATCCTCAACTACTTGCGAAGGACTAAGGATCAGTTTCTTGTGTACGACGGTGAGGAAGAGCTGGTTGTAAAGGGTTACACCGATGCAAGCTTCCAAACCGATAAAGATGATTACAGATCGCAGTCAGGATTTGTGTTTTGCCTTAATAATGGAGCTGTGAGCTGGAAGAGTTCCAAGCAAGAAACAGTTGCCGATTCTACTACAGAGGTCGAGTATATTGCTGCTTCGCATGCAGCAAAGGAGGCTGTGTGGATCAGGAAGTTCATTTCTAAACTTGGTGTAGTTCCCAGTAGTTGTGATGCAATTGAGCTTTATTGTGACAATAATGGAGCTATTGCACAAGCTAAGGAGCCCAGATCACATCAGCGGTCCAAGCACATACTACATCGCTTCCATCTCATACGAGAGATCGTACAACGAGGAGATGTGAAGATTTGCAAAGTACCAACTGAAGACAACATAGCTGATCCACTGACTAAGGCCCTTTCTCAGCAGAAGCATGATGGTCATGCTAGGTCACAAGGACTGCGTTTCCTTGGTGACTGGCTCTAAGTGCAAGTGGGAGTCTGTTGGCATGTATGCCCATAGAGCAAGTCATATGATGATTGTAATGGGATACTTTGTAAATGATTTGAATAATAATAAAGGCAATTTCCAATCTATATGTTTAAACTATTTCTGAGATGATGGTGTAACATGATAGATGTCTAAAGATTGTTTTACTCAATGACGTATGCTTTTAGGTTAAGGACCTAAACGATGAGATCATACGGATGTTAAGAGTATACATTCTTGTATAGTCCCTAGTCGGTTGTTATTGTGGAAATAACCATAGACATCAATAACACTAAAGACTAGATTGTGTGTTGGTTGATGACAGAATCTCATTAGTCATGATATGGTGATATCAAACCAAGCACATAGGTACTTGTTAGAGAACAAGGTACCGGACAGACCCACTGTGAGAGTGACACATGGTAGTCACAGTCATCTCTCATAGTGATGGTGGTGAGTGTGATTCTTAGACCTGAAATCACTGCACTCAACACATGTCGTTGGGTACACTTTGACATCATCAAACGCAGTCCTGAAACATGGGTTGTTATAAAGGTGATGATTGGGTGGCTTTGACACATGGGGCTTTTGAGGGGTGAGTGATAGATATGGGATTTGTCCCTCCTAAGGGAGTTTGATATCCTTGGCCACTTGATGAGTAGGATTGAGAAAGGCATGCGCATGCACGTGTGAATCAATATGTGATATTGATGTCATACACATCTCACTCGGTCTACTCTGAGATCAAGGAAATGAATGAACATTGACAGGATGACTGTTCCATGCCTCGAGTTCATTCTGGATATCAGTGACAAAGGAATTATACATTCACTGTAACACCATTTATGGATTGTAGGATGAAAGTTGTTCTCCAACTTTCTACTTTCACTTGGGTAGCACTGATGTGTGACTAGGCACCGCTCTTTGCTTGTGAAGTCATAAGTTTTATGGACTTTCACTGCCAACGTGAAATGGACCTGCAGGGTCACACACATAGGATTTAACTTGAAAGAGGAGTTTTGTCCACAAAGAAATGTTTAGATTGATTACTAAAGGAGTTTAGTAGTTCAATTAAACACTCAATCAGTCGATGGCTCAATATCGTATGGTTCAAGGTGTTGGACGCATTGATTGGAGTATCGGATTGATTGAAATCGCAATTGACTGATTTTGCCCAACCTGTGCTCCCAACCGATCGGTTCATGTGATGAACCGGTCGGCTGAGGTTGCTGAACCGGTCGGCTGGAGTGTCCAGGCCGATCGGCTCATGCCCAGGTTGAAACGACCGGTTCAAGGGTTGAACCAATCGGCTCAACTGGTGCAACCGACCAGTTGGGAGAAGTCATGTCGGCAAGAATTTTCCTTTGGTTTCAATTTTCCCAATTCGATTGGGAATAACATTAGTATTCGATACCAATTGGGAAAGAAACAAGGACAGTCAATCGGGAACCAACCTGGAACCCCAACCGACCGGTTCATGAGTGAACTGATCGGTTCAAGGGTCCCAAACGATCGGTTCAGTGGTGAACCGATCGGTTCAGGTCCCCAACCGACCGGTTCACTTGTGAACCGATCGGTTCAGGTTGCGAGATGGTTGCTTTTTTGTGGAAAAATCCCGAACCCTTCTACTCCTGCATTAGTCCCGTATTGCCGGGCACAGAGAACCCTGTCCCATGACCCGCCTATATATATAGGGGTATTGGGGGCTTCTCAAGGTACGACTCAGTGCAAGTTGATTGCTCTGCAAAGTTGTCGTTCTCTCTGGTTTTGGTAACCGAGAGAGAGCCCGAGCAAGTGCTTCCCGCAAAGGGAGGTGCAGCAAGGGAAGGACAACTGCAGTTGCAATTGACAGCAGGAGAGTGTGTTGGCGACTAGTACGTCAATAGGAGGGTGCGACTCCTTCCACTTCCTTGTGGGACAAGGAGAGTGGAGTTCCGGGTGGTCCGTGTGGACTACTTTAGAGGCGGGAGGTCACTGCCGCTTAGGAGGACAACTGTCATCCGAAAGTCCGGTAGGAGGAGGAGTCTTCAGTCCCGGTGCAACCAGGAGCTGCACAGACATCGTCCAAGACCAGAGGTGAAGACCGCGCAAGGCGCGTGGTATTGTCGCCGAGCAAGCCTCGGGACAAGGTATGATTCACAAACCATCTTTCCTATTATATAGATGTTGACGTGATTCCTTTTGTTCCGGGTTTGGGGAGAAATTTTTTGTTTCCGCTGCTTCTCTGCCTCCTCCAAAACCCAACAGTGGTATCAGAGCCACATCAACCGCTCTATATTTTAGGATTATCGATATGATTGATTTTGGTTTGTCGCCTTTATTTATTGCATGCGATGCGAATAATATCGGCTTTATACATGTCCAATCCACAAATCCCTAATATACATATATGATATGTAATATTAATGCACTCGATACGCGTCGCCCTTAAACGAGTTTTGTGGTGGATGTGTAGCATGATTATGGCCTATAAACCCCCTATATCTGTGTATGGTTGTTTGTGTGGTTGCTTGCATCTCAGTCTGCGCACCGATTCCCTTTCTCATATTCCTGACGTAACTCGAAATAAATCGAGAATTCTTTTCCTACCTTTGCTTCCCCCCGAATGTAACTCGGGGTTTCACAATTCAATTGTAAATATGATACATTTTATTTCCTGTTATGTCAAAGAACGGCGGACAACCTGAAGACGATCAGTTCAAGGAGTGAACCGATCGGTTGGTGATCCAGACGGCCAGTTCGAGGAACGAGATGAGCGGGTGGCGACCTGAGGAGATGCACGATGACTGGTGAACTGATCGGTTGGAGGCGCCAGTTGATCGGCTGGTGGCACCCGAACAACCAACCTGATGGCGAGCCGATCAGTCATAGAGATGAGCTGATCAAACCCAGAAAGGCAGGCACAAATTTCATCTTGTACAGGTTGCATGTGATGTAGACCTAGATGACCGTGATTTCTCTTGGCTCGAGGAATCACAAATAGGATGGCCATAATCATTGCTTTTTATCGTTTATGCATGTTTTGTGTGGGATATAGCATGTATATGATACATACTATATATTGTGGTGATTGGATATGTATATGTATATAAAAACCAAATCCCTCATTAAATATTAAGTTTTAGATGCCTTCCAAATGCGACACACGTGAAAAGCTTGATCGACCAAGTGTGGGCACGCCCTAGCGTGGTGCACCGTCTATCTCATGGAAGCGTGAAGGATGAATGTGTGGGTCTGCCCTAGTAGGGTGCACATTCATCGTGTTGGCTTTGGGTCAGACTTAACAAGGTGATCTAGATGGGATCTAGTACCTTGAGGCATGGAGATGATCATGGCAAGGAGTTGCATATGATGCAATTGGCAAGAGTTGCCTACCTGAGAGATCTGAGTTGTGGGTGACAGCCCTAGCTGGTCCATGGCTCAGAGGATTTCAGGATCTTGACCCACTAGAAGATTGTACGCTGCAATCTTCCGAATTGATGGTGAGGGCTATCAATTTGAGTCAAAATAGTGGGAGCGGTAATTAATTAAAGGCCTAATTAACTATCGTCAAATTTTATTCAAATCAAATCAAAAAGGTTTTGACAATTGCAAATTTTCTCTTGTAGAATGGCAAAAGAATCATCTTTTAAAATGGGCAAATTAATTGAGAATAAATTCCATAACTGGTTGAGGACTGTGAGAAGTGTTCTGCACAATCCAGATATACCAGGAGCCTTAGAATCCACTCTATGTACGCTTAATGCTTTGGTGAAGAAGAAAGTAGGTGAGGGAGAGAAGTGTTCTCTCGCCAAACCAATTTCTTCTACATGGAGAGGATGGAAGGAACAATGGAAGAAGAAGTCAGAGATAGAGATCTCCACTTCTGGTGTATACGTGATAGAGATTAACTTTACTACTTCTTCGTCATGGGTACTTGATACCGGATGCGGATCTCACATTTGTTCAAATGTGAAGGATCTTAAGAGAAGTAGGCCTTTGGGGAAAGGCGAGGTTGAACTACGTGTTGCTAATGGGGCAAGAGTTGTCGCCGGTGCCGTAGGAACCTATGAGTTAACTCTACCTAGTGGGCTAATAATAGAGTTGAAGAACTGCTATTATGTACCTGCCATAAATAGGAATATCATTTCCGTCTCTTGTTTGGACAAAGATGGATTTGAATTTCTTATTAAGAATGGAAAGTGTTCCATTTCTAAAGATGGGATCTTTTATGGCAGTGCCCCTATGTCTTATGGTCTATACTTGATAGACTTGGAGACAAGTGTATACAACGTAAACACCAAAAGGCAAAAACTCAACGACTCAAACAAAACATATCTCTGGCATTGTCGTCTAGGGCACATAAATGAGAAGCGCATTTCTAGACTCCATAAAGATGGTTATCTAGACTCTTTTGATTATGAATCAATAGAGACATGTGAATCTTGTTTGTTGGGCAAGATGACCCAGACTCCCTTTTCAGGTAAAGGTGAGAGAGCTGGTGATCTATTAGGACTCATACATACTGATGTATGTGGGCTTTTTAGAACTAATGCCAGAAATGGGTATCAATACTTCATTACCTTCACTGATGATTTCAGTAGGTATGGCTATGTGTACCTGATGAAGCATAAGTCAGAAACCCTTGAAAGGTTCAAGGATTTCATGAATGAAGTACAGAATCAGCTTGGTAAAAGTATTAAGGCACTTCGTTCCGATCGAGGTGGAGAATACTTGAGCCAGTAGTTTGAGGACCTTCTGCGAGCCCGTGGTATTGTATCACAATGGACTCCGCCTGGAACACCACAGCATAATGGTGTATCTGAAAGAAGGAATCACACATTGTTAGATATGGTGCGATCAATGATGAGTTTTTCTGATCTTCCAATTTCTTTCTGGGGTCATGCTCTTGAAACCGCCGCGTTTACACTTAACCGTGTGCCATCTAAATCGGTTCAAAAGACACCATATGAGATATGGTATGGGAAGCGTCCCGTTTTGTCTTTTATGAAGATTTGGGGCTGTGAGGCTTACGTTAGGAAAATGTTTCCTGATAAGCTTGGACCCAAATCCGATAAATGTTATTTTGTTGGATACCCCAAGGAAACGAGGGGATATTACTTATACCACCCTACTGACAACAAAGTGTTTGTTGCCAGGGATGCTGTATTCCGAGAGAGGGAATTTATTTCCAAAGGAAACAGTGGGAGGAAAGTAGAGCTTGAAGAGGTTCAAACCCAACAAGAAAACATTGAACCGGTAGATGCAGTAGAGGAAAATGTAGATTCACAAGGTGTTGTGGAATCTCAGTCTCCTCAGGTAACACAAGGACCTCGTAGATCTAGTAGGACTCGCCTTGAACCTGAGAGGTTTGGATACCTTGTAACTCAGGAAGGTGGAGAGTTGATCATAGATGATGATCCAACTACCTACGTAGAGGCTATGGAGGGACCAGATTCTAAGAAATGGCTAGAAGCCATGAGATCCGAGATGGAATCCATGTACTCCAACAAAGTATGGACTTTGGTGGAACCACCCGAAGGGGTAAAACCCATAGGGTGCAAGTGGGTCTTCAAGAAAAAGATCGACATGGATGGCAATGTGCAAACTTATAAAGGCAGATTGGTTGCAAAGGGATTTCGACAAATTCAAGGTGTTGATTATGACGAAACCTTTTCTCCAGTTGCCATGATTAAGTCCACCAGGATCATGCTTGCTATTGCAGCTTACTATGACTATGAGATTTGGCAGATGGATGTTAAAACCGCATTCCTTAATGGGAATATTCATGAGGATGTGTATATGACACAACTTGAGGGTTTTGTAGATCCAAAGAATGCCAATAAAGTCTGTAAACTGCAAAGGTCAATCTATGGATTGAAGCAAGCATCTCGGAGTTGGAATCTTCGATTTGATGAAGAAGTCAAAGTGTTTGGCTTTATTCAAAATGAAGATGAACCTTGTGTGTACAAGAAGGTTAGTGGGAGCTCGACCACATTTCTCATATTGTATGTGGATGACATACTTTTGATGGGGAATGATGTCTTAGCCTTAGAGAAGATAAAGACTTGGCTTGGGAAAACTTTCTCAATGAAGGACTTAGGAGAAGCATCCTACATTCTAGGAATTAAGATCTATAGAGATAGATCTAGAAGGCTTCTCGGACTAAGTCAGAGCACGTACATTGACAAGGTGCTGAAGCGGTTCAACATGGAGAACTCAAAGAGAGGCAACATCCCTGTGCTACATGGAGTTACCGTCTCTAGAGCTCAATGTCCCCAATCTTGTGAAGAGAGGGAGCGTATGAATGAGATCCCATATGCATCAGCCATTGGATCCATCATGTACGCTATGTTGTGCACACGCCCAGATGTCTCGTATGCTCTCAGCATGACAAGCAGGTACCAGTCAGATCCCGGGGATGCTCACTGGACAGTCGTGAAGAACATCCTCAAGTACTTGCGAAGGACTAAGGATCAGTTTCTTGTGTACGACGGCGAGGAAGAGCTGGTTGTAAAGGGTTACACCGATGCAAGCTTCCAAACCGATAAAGATGATTACAGATCGCAGTCAGGATTTGTGTTTTGCCTTAATAATGGAGCTGTGAGCTGGAAGAGTTCCAAGCAAGAAACAGTTTCCGATTCTACTACAGAGGCCGAGTATATTGCTGCTTCGCATGCAGCAAAGGAGGCTGTGTGGATCAGGAAGTTCATTTCTGAACTTGGTGTAGTTCCCAGTAGCTGTGATGCAATTGAGCTTTATTGTGACAATAATGGAGCTATTGCACAAGCTAAGGAGCCCAGATCACATCAGCGGTCCAAGCACATACTGCGGCGCTTCCATCTCATACGAGAGATCGTACAACGAGGAGATGTGAAGATTTGCAAAGTACCAACTGAAGACAACATAGCTGATCCAATGACTAAGGCCCTTTCTCAGCAGAAGCATGATGGTCATGCTAGGTCACAAGGACTGCGTTTCCTTGGTGACTGGCTCTAAGTGCAAGTGGGAGTCTGTTGGTATGTATGCCCATAGAGCAAGTCATATGATGATTGTAATGGGATACTTTGTAAATGATTTGAATAATAATAAAGGCAATTTCCAATCTATATGTTTAAACTATTTCTGAGATGATGGTGTAACATGATAGATGTCTAAAGATTGTTTTACTCAATGACGTATGCTTTTAGGTTAAGGACCTAAACGATGAGATCATACGGATGTTAAGAGTATACATTCTTGTATAGTCCCTAGTCGGTTGTTATTGTGGAAATAACCATAGACATCAATAACACTAAAGACTAGATTGTGTGTTGGTTGATGACAGAATCTCATTAGTCATGATATGGTGATATCAAACCAAGCACATAGGTACTTGTTAGAGAACAAGGTACCGGACAGACCCACCGTGAGAGTGACACATGGTAGTCACAGTCATCTCTCACAGTGATGGTGGTGAGTGTGATTCTTAGACCTGAAATCACTGCACTCAACACATGTCGTTGGGTACACTTTGACATCATCAAACGCAGTCCTGAAACATGGGTTGTTATAAAGGTGATGATTGGGTGGCTTTGACACATGGGGCTTTTGAGGGATGAGTGATAGATATGGGATTTGTCCCTCCTAAGGGAGTTTGATATCCTTGGCCACTTGATGAGTAGGATTGAGAAAGGCATGCACATGCACGTGTGAATCAATATGTGATATTGATGTCATACACATCTCACTCGGTCTACTCTGAGATCAAGGAAATGAATGAACATTGACAGGATGACTGTTCCATGCCTCGAGTTCATTCTGGATATCAGTGACAAAGGAATTATACATTCACTGTAACACCATTTATGGATTGTAGGATGAAAGTTGTTCTCCAACTTTCTACTTTCACTTGGGTAGCACTGATGTGTGACTAGGCACCGCTCTTTGCTTGTGAAGTCATAAGTGTTATGGACTTTCACTGCCAACGTGAAATGGACCTGCAGGGTCACACACATAGGATTTAACCTGGAAGAGGAGTTTTGTCCACAAAGCAATGTTTAGATTGATTACTAAAGGAGTTTAGTAGTTCAATTAAACACTCAATCAGTCGATGGCTCAATATCGTATGGTTCAAGGTGTTGGACGCATTGATTGGAGTATCAGATTGATTGAAATCACAATTGACTGATTTTGCCCAACCTGTGCTCCCAACCGATCGGTTCATGTGATGAACCGGTCGGCTGAGGTTGCTGAACCGGTCGGCTGGAGTGTCCAGGTCGATCGGCTTATGCCTAGGTTGAAACGACCAGTTCAAGGGTTGAACCGATCGACTCAACTGGTGCAACCGACCAGTTGGGAGAAGTCATGTCGGCAAGAATTTTCCTTTGGTTTCAATTTGCCCAATTCGATTGGAAATAACATTGGTATTCGATACCAATTGGGAAAGAAACAAGGACAGTCAATCGGGAACCAACCTGGAACCCCAACCGACCGGTTCATGAGTGAACCGATCGGTTCAAGGGTCCCAAACGATCGGTTCAGTGGTGAACCGATCGGTTCAGGTCCCCAACTGACCGGTTCACTTGTGAACCGATCGGTTCAGGTTGCGAGATGGTTGCTTTTTTGTGGAAAAATCCCGAACCCTTCTACTCCTGCATTAGTCCCGTATTGCCGGGCACAGAGAACCCTGTCCCATGACCCGCCTATATATAGGGGTATTGGGGGCTTCTCAAGGTACGACTTAGTGCAAGTTGATTGCTCTGCAAAGTTGTCGTTCTCTCTGGTTTTGGTAACCGAGAGAGAGCCCGAGCAAGTGCTTCCCGCAAAGGGAGGTGCAGCAAGGGAAGGACAACTGCAGTTGCAATTGACAACAGGAGAGTGTGTTGGCGACTAGTACGTCAACAGGAGGGTGCGACTCCTTCCACTTCCTTGTGGGACAAGGAGAGTGGAGTTCCGGGTGGTCCGTGTGGACTACTTCAGAGGCGGGAGGTCACTGCCGCTTAGGAGGACAACTGTCATCCGAAAGTCTGGTAGGAGGAGGAGTCTTCAGTCCCGGTACGACCAGGAGCTGCACAGACACCGTCCAAGACCGGAGGTGAAGACCGCGCAAGGCACGTGGTATTGTCGCCGAGCAAGCCTCGGGACAAGGTATGATTCACAAACCATCTTTCCTATTATATAGATGTTGACGTGATTCCTTTTGTTCCGGGTTTGGGGAGAAATTTTTTGTTTCCGCTGCTTCTCTGCCTCCTCCAAAACCCAACATGATTGTGGATAGACTAATTTAGTCTGCTCGCTTTCTTCATATTAAGTCAACCATTGATGTCTCGAAACTTGACTAATATATACATGGATGAAATAGTTAGATTGCCTGGTAATCCAGTTTCAATCATATCATATTGAGATTCTAAGTTCACATTTAGGATTGTAGAAACAGTTGCATCGTGCTTCAGGTACAAAGTTAAGATTCAATATAACCTTTTAAACCGCAGACGGATGGCCAGTCTGAGAGAACCATTCAGACTCTTGAGGACATGCTGAGAGCATGTGTTTTGCTTTTCAGTGGAAGTAGGGATGAACATTTAAGTCTTATAGAGTTTGCTTAGTGTGAATGTTGAGTTTAGAAATACACAACTGATAATGGTACGGTTTGGGTATAAACCCATACAATACAGATTTAGTAAACCATTAGATGCATGATTTCAAGATAGTAAGATAGCATTAAAATATGTAAATAAACCTAATTGCATGCTTCCTGTTATGTTAATGTGTATGACTTAAAATTTACATGAATTGACACGTTTCTCTGAGATATTATTAGAAATTCTCAAGTACTATTAAATATTTGTGTTATGATACGTAAATAACTCTTAATTGAGTTATGTGATGCATAAACCAGGAATTTGGTTAATATGCACGTTCTTCGAGAAATTTCAGATAATTGAAAAATAGTACAGATGGTTTCTTATAGGTGAAGTAAATTATTCGTATTGGTGTAATAAGATGTTCAATTACATGAATTCAGTATGTATGTGCCGAAATTGATTTGAGTTTGGGATATTTATGAATTTTTAATCTGCCTGCATGCATGATATAAAGATTACTCAGTAATTACAATGATTTGAAATATACTGCTCTGCCAGTTCTAGAATGATACCGTATTGTGATTTGAACTGCAATCAAACAGATGAGATAGCGGAAACCCTAAGAGTAGGGTGTTGCCATGTGACTAGTGAATGAGATAACCCTAAGAGTAGGGTGTTGGCATGTGATGAATGAATAAGGCAAAAGAAACCCTAAGGATAGGGTGTTCAATGAATCAAGTATTTTGATATCAATTTTCAGTATGAGATGTAGTGATGTTTAATAGTTAAATTGCATGATTTTATTTTAGTACCAAATTGACATGCATTCTGTTTATTTAAGAATTTTAGTTTGTCTGCATGTATAGTATGATAATTTCTCAGTAATTACCATAAATTGAGATACTGTTATAACAGTTCTACAAAGACAATGTTTTGTGGTTTGATCTGGAATCAGATCAGATGTGTTCTAGGTTGAGGGACCAATGCAGATAGTTGATCAGAGGATCAAGAAACTCAAAAATCATGAGAAACCCTTAGAGAAGGTTTTGTGGAAAAACTATAACCTAGAGGGAGCCACATGAGAAGTTTTGGATTTGATGTGCGTAACAAGTTTCTTTTTCTCTTTTAGGAATTTCAGGACGAAATTCTTATAAGGGAGGGAGATTGTTACGACCCATATCAGGGTTAATCAATAAATACCTCAAATTACGTGAAACACCTCAATTAGTGTTGAGTATCAAATTAAACATCATGTTTAATCAAATAAGTTAATATGTGAATTAATAGCTGAGATTGAATCACCTGAGGTAATTAATGATAATTGCAGTGTTAATAATTAATTTAATCAAGTTGAATAAAGTACTCCATATGCATTTAATTTATTGACCGGTAGTGACTAGCTAATAACCATAATTTCTCGCTTCGAGATTGTAGTGGATTCCGTGCTTGGCATTTTGCAAGAAAAATCGTTTAAATTGGACCTCCGAGGCAATACTTATGCCATTTTTGGTTTTCTTGGACTTGAGATGCAATTTTCCCATTTTTTTTACCCCTTTAAGTGGGTCGGCTACTTTATTTCCTTATCTTCTTCTTTTCCCAAATGTCTTCCCGATCAATAGAACAGGAACCGACTGTGGAGTGGCGCCCAAGCAGGTCGATCGACCTGCAAGAGAAGAGGAGGGGTGATTTTGGGGGCGATTTGTTGGAACTCCAAGCTCGGATCCAGGCGCCCTTCTACCCTTCTTATCTTCTCCTTCCTTCCCTCTTCCTCCTTACCTATACCTTCCTCTCCAGCAGTAGCTCGACCAGCTTGAGCCAGCCAGCAGTAGCAGCGCCGCACAGCAGCTTGTGGCGGCCGACCAAGGGTTGATTTGTTCGGGAAACACCACCAATCGAAGCCCATGATTCCCTTTTCGAGGTCCAAGCTTGCAACTGAAGCTTCCAGCTAGCTTCATCACACCAATCAACGCCTAGGGTGGTGCCTCTATGGCTTCGACCAAGCAGCAACAGCTGCTGCGAGAAAGCTATGGCCAGAGGGTGAGGGGGCACGACCAACACCATGATGATGGTGCCTTTGAGCTCGACTACGAGGCTAGGATCCAAATCCGCAACCATTAGTTCGATTTAGCATTCGATTGAAGTTCAGTTAGATTTACAGCAAGGTCAGTTATCAATCGGCCGAGTTATACAGTAATCGGCCGAGTTCCTTTATTTAGTATATCGAACAGTATTTTGATCGGCCGAATTGGGTGTGATTCGGCCGAGTTTCCCTTTATAGGTTATCGAGCAGGGTTTCGATCGGCCGAGTTTCCCGTGGATCGGTTGAGTTTCCAGCCAATCGGCCGAGTTCCCAGATTGGTCGGCCGAGTTCCAGAAGTGTGAGTAGTAGTTCATTCAGAAATCATTATTTAACTCAATTTAAATGCTTAATTGCTTCTGTATCAGTTGGTATAACTTCTAAACAGTGTAGTACATACAATAGAGTATGTTAGATTCATTGGAACTTGAAATATGTAATATGCTTAATGAAAATGATGAAATTTCCTGTATTATGGTTGCAATGTATTTGTTGATTTAAAAATGGATATTTAGCATGGAAACTGGATAAATGATACTGAATCATGTTTAAGGATGACAAATGTTATATATGTGTTTCAAGAAATGTTCAGAATGTGCAGTAAGTATGGAATGTGATATTCTTGTTTTAAATGATTATATGTTAATCAGTTAATAGACTTAGGTGCCCTAACACCGTAGAACCCCTTTGACAAATCTGCTTCTTAGGGGTGAAACTCGTGTTGCAACATTATCCGTGCGGAGTCATGGAGACACGAGGACAGAGAGGCAGTGTCCAACAACAACGCGTGCGATGTCACAGTGGCACTGGAGAAAATTGGGGGTTATTGCAACAAGATCCGTGCGGAGTCATGGAGGTAACCCCGTGAGACTCTCCGCCTGTGTACTCAGGTTAGAGGAGGAGTCTAGAGCACTCAATGTAGTGCAGTGAGGCCGATGAGCCTGAAGGCCGATGAGCCTGGGGTCCTGTGGCAGAGCAGGGCTGGCGTCAGACTTAGCATTTCCCGGGTGTGTCGCTAAGTCTTGTACGGTGGGATCGTAGTTTGCTACGGATCTTTATATGCAGGGTACACTGCATATGATTAGGGCATAACAATAATATAAATATGTAATCATATAGGATCACAGTAAATTAATATATTCGAACTTTTGTGCCAATTCTATATATATCTGTTTATTTGTTTAAATATCTGTTGTTGCATAGAAATGTGATTATTATCTGCAAATCTGCTATGTCATTAGAACTGCCCTGCTTATACTGCACTTATGTTTTATTTCAATTTTATAAACCTGATGAGTTGTTTAGTGATAGCTAAGTGAAATGCTATTCACTGAGCGAGTAGGCTCATACCTCTACTCAAAACATTTTCAAGTCATCAACATCACAGGAATCTGGAGGATCCTTTCATCCTAACGCTCAGTCTGTAGAAGGTTTATGTAGTTAGTAGTTAGAGGTCTCTTAGTCCTTTCCCCTCGATCTTTGGGACAAGGTGTGGGTGAGAGAGAATGTGTATAAAGATGTAAATTAACTGTTATGCTTTATTTTATGTCGAACAATGTAATATGTTGTAGACTCTGTTTATATTGCTAATCAGTTTAATAAAAATGCTTCCGTAGTTTGTTTAGATTTAGTTTACAACATAAATCAGGTTAACTTTTAATGTCTTTAAAAAATGTTTTTAAAAGCTTTGAGTGGTTTGGCTTGTGTGTAATCCCTCCGTCGCGCCCTAATCTCGTGATTTGTGGGTAATGCGAGATCGGGGTCTGACAGCGACGCACATCGTAACTGTGATAGAACAATGTTAAAGCAATTCGTCTCGACCAACGTTACATATAGGCTTCACAACCAACCCGCAACACAACGTCGCGACCCACACCCACAACACAACGTCGCGACTGCAACAAACATAGTGTCTGGACCAGACCAAAACGAAGTGTCACGTCTAAAAACAGAACATACCATCACAACCGAAGCACATCTTCCTTGACCCAAAACATAAGATAAATGATAGTCTTCACCAAAACAAGAACCAACAACAAGAACACCAACGTCATCAAGGTCAAAACTCATAGATCCAAGATCATCAAACCCTAAAACGAGCACTGATGTGTTTCTGCCAATGGTGTTACACACTACCCAATTAGAGTTTGAATAGATGCAACCCCACAAACAGACACACATGATGAATCTTTCAAAATTTATATATGGACGTAGTATGACACACTAGCTTAACTAATCACACGTGCTCGCAAGCGCATGGGGTCCTACTGTAATATATGCAAGTGGCAAGAGTAGGGTCGATCCTCTGGAAGACAGGGGACACTAGACCTAAGTTAATGTGAGTTGTGTTCCTAAACTGGAGAGTAAGCTTTGAGGGTTTAAAGGTTGGTTTTGGTTGATCATGCTTCAATTGTAAGAAATTAACAACAAGTAGGAAACTAGATTTCATAACGCAACATCGTGACGGCCTCCGCGACAGACGTCGCGACCGCAATAGAATGTGATACAATAGAAGAAAGCAAGGTGTCACAACTAGCATTACACATAAGCTTCATGACTAACCCACAACACAACGTCGTGACCCACCCTCACATCACAATGTCGCAACCGCAACAAATGCA
Source organism: Alisma plantago-aquatica (assembly GCA_963693085.1). Lineage (NCBI taxonomy): Eukaryota > Viridiplantae > Streptophyta > Magnoliopsida > Alismatales > Alismataceae > Alisma > Alisma plantago-aquatica. Next base: position 1,004,735,775 of record OY856413.1, read on the forward strand.
GTGTCACGATCAGAGCAAAATGAAGTGTCACGTCTAGAAGTAAAATGGACCATCACGATTGAAACAAGGCTAACCATCACAACCAAAACCATCCCAAGTCCTTGAAAAAATATTTGGGAGGTACCATGACACATATGATGGTAATGTCATCTCACAGTAAGTCCTTAAAAATGCACTTCGGAGGTGTTAGATCCCATATCATGACAACATCCTTTCACAACAAGTCCATGAAGATGAATTTGGGAGGTGTCATGGATCATTTCAAAACAAATATTATCTCACATCAAGTCCCTAAAAATGCATTTGGGAGGTGCCATGACCTAGATCATGATAATGTCTTTTCACAACATGTCCCTTCAAATACATTAAGGAGGATTAAGGGCCCATATATTGATAGGCTCCTCTTATAATAAGTCTCTAAAAATGGATTTGGGAGGTTCTATGGCCCAGATCATGATAATGTCCTTTCACAACATGTCCCTTCAAATACATTAAGGAGGAGCCAGGGCCATATATTGACAACGTCCTCTCATAATAAGTCCCTGAAAATACATTTCGGTGAAGTTTGGGCCCATATATGCCAACATCCTCTCACACCAAGTTCTTGAAAATACATTTGGGAGGCGCCATGGAGCATATGATCACAATGTCATCTCTCATTAAGTCCTTAAAAATGCATTTGGTGGTGTTAGGTCCCATATCACGACAATGTCCTCTCACAACAAGTCTATGAAAATACATTTGGGAGGAGTCAGGGCCCATATCATGACAACATACTCTCATAATAAATCCATCAAAATGTATTTAGGAGGTGTCAGGGCCCATTTCATGACAAATATTATCTCACAGCAAGTCCCTAAAAATGTATTTGGGAGGTTCCATGACCTATATGATGATAGTGTTCTTTCACAATATCTCCTTTCAAATGCATTAAGGAGGAGACATGGCTTATATATTGACAATTTCCTCTCATAATAAGCTCCAAAAAATGTATCTGGGTGAAGTTTGGGCCCATATCATGACAATTTTATCTCACGCCAAGTCCTTGCAAATACATTTGGGAGGTGTCATGACACATAATATGACAATGTCGTCTCACAATAAGTCCTTAAAAATACATTTGAGAGGTGTCCGATCTCATATCATGAGAACGTCCTCTTACAACAAGTCCATGAAAAAGTATTTGGGAGGTTTCAGGGCCTATATCATGACAAATGTTATCTCACATCGTGTCTCTAAAAATGCATTTGTAGGAATTGTTGCTGGGAGTGGGAGGTCTATGTAAGAGGTTTCTAAGGAGAAATTTACCTCGTAAGACAAAGGCACGTTGGTCTTAGAATGATCACCAAAGAGACATGTATGAGTTTGATGACCATTTTCATGCCAATATCCCTTTATGAATCACTTAGAATGACTCACAACAACATTTTCTCTCACGCATTTTCCTTACAAGTTGTCAAATAAATGTAATGATATATCCCCATGAAAATGCATTAGGGAGGATCCATGAGCCATACCATGACAATGTTCACTCACAACAAGTTCCTTGAAATGCAACTTTGAGGACTTGTGGCACATATCTTGATAGTGTCCTTTCACAGCAAGTTTCTAAAAATGTATTTGTGAGGAGAATGGGCCCATATCATGAGAATGTCCGCTCATGGAAATCTCCCAAAATGTATTGGTGAAGAGCCATATCATGACAATGTGTGTGGGTAGAAAGTCTGTGAAAATGCTTCTGGGTGGAGCTAGGGGCCATATCATGATAGTGTCCTCTCATAGCAAGTCCTTAAAAATGCTTATATTTGATACATATATATGTATTGTCCTCTTAATTATTCATAAAAGAGATGTGTATGAGTTTGGGGACGATGGAAGCAAGGTCGTTCGAGTGCTTTCGACAGCCACCACTCTTTTGTAGCAATTGTTGTTGGGGGTGGGTGGTCTACACAAGCCGCTGTCGAGAAGCAATTAACCTCGCAAGACAAATGTCCATTAGCCTCGCAAGACAAATGCCCATTAGCCTTAGAATGTTCACAAAAGAGACATACATGAGTTTGGGGGAAGATCTTTATGCCAATATCCCTCTATGATTGACTCTCCAGATTACTTAGAAAGACTCTCAGCAACAGTTTCTCTTACATATCTTCCTTTATGAATTGTCAATAAATGTATTGATATATCCCCATGAAGCTTGTTGATGCTTATTATTGGTTGGGAGATATTGTATGCCTGACATGTCTATCACCTAAAGTTTAGGTGACAAGTACATGTGTTACCTAAAAGTTTGGTGATGTGCATGTGTGTCACCCAAATATATACCCCTTCATATATCACATGTGACTCATATACATGTCACATGTATGACTTCCATTAGAACACACGTGATTCAAATGTATGTCACCTATTCGGTGTAACCCTTTCATGTATGATAAAATATATGTCATCTATATTATGTAGGATTATAAAGATTATAGATGATTTACATGTATGTCACCTAAAATATGTAACCTTTTCAAAATACTAAAATATATGTCATCTATTTCACATAGATCTATAGAGATTATAAGTGATGCATAAGCATGTCACCTAAAATGTGTAACCATGACTGTCACCTATACTATATTTAGTAGTATCTGGTGATCTTGTTCTCCATTGTTTTCTAGTATTCCGAATATTCAAATGAAGGGCCAATCATTCTGTCTGCCAGTGGTGACTGAAAGTATTCAAATTCTCTGCACTGAAATGAAAGACATGAGACTATGTGCCCCTGCTCCTGCTTCTGCTTCTGATCCACATTTAAACGACCCAATATTGGTTCTCAAAAACACTGTGAGATCGAGTCAAGCAGTAAACGCAATTACACAAGCTGACACAGAAGCCAGCTGAGCCCTGCTCTTTGATCGTCGGTACCAACAACTTGGACACCGTTCTCCTGACGGCGACAAATCGGGAGCTCTGAAACCGAGGGGAAGGGGGTGATGTCCTTGTTGCACATGTTCAGATGTTGTGATTCACCGGAAACAGAGAGAGACGGATGAGACGACGTCCAGGTAAGCCTTAGCACGCCAATGCATCAGGCTTGGCATTGGCCACCAGTAGAAATGTTGAATCCTGCTGCTGTTCCAGATTGGTTTTCATCCCTGCTTCCTTTCACCCGTGACTCTGATCTCGTCGACAGCCAGTCGGAGTCCCAGACTCCAAAGTCCGGTACAAGTCATCGGTCGCTTGCTTAGTTGCTTGCGAGGAGTACCATCCGTTTGTCCGGTTCCCAACACCCAGCCGGGTTGCGATCGAGATCGGGAGACAGGTTGGACGAGGTTTTACTGGAAGGGGGCCAGTGGGGGAGGACGAAGGGCCGGCGGCGGATCCCACCAACACCTCCTCCCGGACCCATATCTAGTAGGGGCCCTCCCGGCTCCTGGAGACGGCAGGAACCCGACAAGGTGAATCATGGAGGACAGCGCCCCTCGAACTAACCGTAGGGTGTGGGTGTTGCAAGGCTAGGCTGGACGGGGTTTGTTTTGTCTGTATGTCCGTCGACGCCGACGTGCCAACGGCGACGGCCCACACGCAACTTGGCTGGTTTCTTGGACTTATCCCAGCAGCGGCTTGGCTGGTTGCGGGTCATAAAAGAGTCGAACCCGGAGAACTAATTGCTAAATATGAGGTATAAATTGGAAATGGGTTCTACCTTCAAAAAAAAAAAAGAGAAGTGGGTTCTTTTGGTCCTTGGGAAGGACGAGACCATGGGAGTGATAGCGCAATTTTGGCAGCTTGTAGTTTTGATTGAAGATGGAAGCATCCAAGGAAGTGAAATGGTCGTGGAGAGATATGGGAAGATCGGTAGTGGAAGAAGTTTTGGAAGGACCCTTTGGAATGGCATGTCATATTCCACGTGGGGTGACATGTACAATAATGAGGTACAGTGTTACATTATGAAGAGTGAAACGAATTCTATAGAACTAGCACAACTAATTAGTATGGAATAAAGGGTATTGATCTGCTTCAAAGGAACATACTTCACATATAAAATAGCAACTAATAAAAAAAGAGAGTCATAGATGTAACGTCCTTACCATTTGAAACAAGTATGACCCAAACAATATCTTAGACGATACTTTCACCACTTATCACGTTGTTTGTGGGCATTAGGGACAAATTCCTTTAGGCACATTATGAGAATGGATTATTGACTGGAGCATAAAAAGTTCGGATGTAGTGTGCTTTGGCGTTAAGGCAAATCACTCATATAGGTATTCATCATGGTATGCATTTATCTCACACCTTCATAAGAAATGAAAAATACACAAATGAATTGATGGATTCAACACAAAGTCATTACATGAAGTAGAGTGAATAAAACCATGACATTAGCCACTATAGAACATGCCCTCGACTTTTGAGGGGGGAGTTCATTTTTCCCAACCCATCACCAAGCTAGCTTCTTGTTATATGCATGTATTATATCGTTGTTGCCGTGATATCTCGTATTCAGTTACTCGATATTGCGATACTATTTCGTATTTAAGTGACATGCTATCTTTTGAAATCGGAACTATTAGAATTGGTTAAGCATCATATTCAATTGTGTTTATTGGTATAGCCTTTAATAAAATAAACTTTTCTACTTCTATACATCTCAATTTTAGAAAAATTCAAATTCACAGCTATAAAATTTGATATCTCATGTGTACAAATTTAGGGCTTGCTTGGCCTTCCAAATAAACCCTCGACTAGCCACTATTTACTGAGCCAAATCTTATTTGGATTTTGTAATTTCATATAATACCAGGAGCTAGCAATACATGGACTAAATCAACATTTTAAATTTCATTAGATTTGTATATGTTATGTGTTCTACATATTATCAAAAATTAATTGGCATTTACTAATCTATTTATGAAACGTAAGAGGATTTAACATTCTGGATTGGTCCCGAGCCAGATAGTAATAAAGTAAAGCTTAATTCCAAATATTACAAAAATGGTTTTACATGTAATGGGTATAAAAGAAATGATATTTTTGGATTTTCACTAAAAAAAGTTAAGACCTAAATTTTAATGTTTTTTGAATGCGGAATCCAAATCCCTAAAGTCAAGCACAAGTGCAACTGTGGAACTTGCTTTCCTTGACTAATTTCTCCAGAGGAGATAAATGCACTTTATTTTTTTTTTCAATTACACCTCGTGACTTCCACATTTATCTCTATCCATATACAATAAACACCACCATTAACAAAAAAAAAAACCAAACTTTAGCATTATCGTGAAGCACTAAATTATTGAACACATTTTTTACAATTGCTTCGCACATCCACTCGACTCTAGATAACACGCTTGGGTTAGGCACTCATGTTTAAGGATATAGAAATCTTTATGCCACTCCCTAGTGTGACCGTAATTCACTACTTTTTTAGACATCTTCTATTCTCTCCAGCTCACCCAAACCTTAAACTAGGAACCAAAGAGTTGTCACCCAACCTTCCCATTCACCACAATCAAATTTGTAGTTGAAGGACAACCGTGAGACGTCAACAAGGAACCCCATAATCAGATGATTGTGTGGAATACTCCTGTGAACTAGACATACTAACAAAATGTGACATAGTGAGTTTTTGAATCTCTAATCCTTTCACCTATTTACTCATATTTTATTGACTTTGGACTCTACTTCATCTCCCCTTAATTAGTTGATAATTTAGGGACGCTTGATTGAAAAATAATGTTCTAGTATACCTTGAATGCATAAAAACCTACTTTGGTTTACTTGTAAATCATTTTGACCAATCCAGGACCTAGATACATCCTATGGATCTCAAATGTTTCCTAAATACACTAGGCTATATTTTGAGAATTACATCCAAATTTCACTTCAATGAACATTCCTAACTCTCCCTAGAATTGTTTTAAAGTCTATACCTAAAACCCCCCTTTTCCCTCTTATTATTCCCCTTTTTATGCCCATTGGACCAGGATTTGGCCTTAGTGGGCCTCTCCCAATGCTGACCCTGGTAATAGACCTAGGACATGTGCATGCACCTCCTAACAACCCGAGAAGGGATGGACCTTCTAGCCTTCGAATCACAATTTGATGGCCCATGAGGTCATCCCCTACCTAGGGTCGTCTAGGTCAGTGTCCACCCTAGGTCTTCTTTGTGTGAAGAAACTCTAGATCGTGGATTACCATCTACAATTGACTGGAGATCGTTATCCATGGATCAATCTTCTTTTTCTTCCCGTGGTAATTTCTTCTCCTCCTTTTCAGTTTCTTAAAAATCTTCTAGATCTTGAAAAATTCATAGAAATTGCATACAATCTCCAAATAACATAAATCATAGTCCATTTTCAACAAGAAAATGAGGCGTACCTATAGGTACTATTATAAAGATCTAATTCCCTCTCATGTTCTTAGATGTCCCTATAATATGATATTTTGTGAGGTTTCAAAAACAACATATGTATCTTTTTACCAAGAGTTGATCATCAAAACATTAAACCTAATTAAATCAGAGTTGAAACCCACTTTTGGAAGATAAATCTTGACTATTGATGATGGATCTCTGTATATGAATTTGAAATCTTTATATGGAATCATTGGGTCACTTGATGTTTCAATATGCAACCGAATGGATCAATCATCCCCTTGTGCATTCTCAATATTTGCTATTGATGGTACATCTTAAAATATTTCTAGTTTGATTATTTGACGATGAATGGTCATCATTATAGTCAAGAAGGAACAAATACCCTAAAAACTTATATAATTAGAAACCCTAATTCTTGGACACTAATCCTAATTTTTTGAATCTACTCAACCCTTGACCCTGATCTAATCCGAACCTTTGAATTCTCCATCCTTGGAATCTTGTTACTTTGAAATCTAGTAAAGCTATGTGTATACTCCTCTTGACTTGTTTGTTTTATTACACTCTATACCCTTATGTACTCTTATTTCAAACTTGTCCATTTACTTGAATGAGCTACTCCTTCCCTATTGACTAGAGTTTCAATTTGCTATAAATATATTGAATTATTCACTCAAATATAAACAATATTGTTAGTTTACTAATCTCGTATCCCATTATTGTTCATTTAATCCTTTCCCTTATCATTGAATATAGGTAAAGTGGAAATATGTTTTATAGCCTTTCCCTTTGGGAAAAGTGTCACCTCAACCTTTCCCTTAGGGTTAAGTGGCATCCTTTGGTCTCATCTCACACTATTTGTAAATGTAAGGTGAATGATCAACCCATCTCTAGAGTACACTCTAAATTGGATTTAATGTTAACTTGTTGATGAATTGAAGTTTTGAATCCTTTTTTATTTGTTTTCTTATAAGTCATGTCAAGTTGTTACTCTCTGCAATGTATATATGTAATTGTTTCCTATTTTATTAAATCATTGACAATGCTTTGCATCAATTTTGGGTCTTGATTTTCAATATAGATAACGAAAAACCTTGAAGAACGTGATATCTATGCTATGTTATTTGTTGGACTCAAGAAAATGCCACATTGAACATATCTTCATCATGGGGCACTTTATTGTAATCGAGTTGTAGCTTGTATCTAGATAGTTTTCTTTCATGTTAGTTTTTCTTTCCTTGTTGACTTCAAGCATCACATAAAACTTTAGGTTTAAATCAATGAAATGAGATATTATGGATGCTTAAATTCTCTTAATGTTGCCCAACCAGGTAGTGGGGATGAGATTAGGGTAAAAATAGGACAGTGATATACGGTATCATAGCTTACACACTCCCATATGCATTAATTTAATAATATCTCCAATCTATTGAACTTGGGAAACCCTAAGGGTCCACAATCATAAAAATTGAGGTTTCTAGGATTAGGGTTCTGATTAGTAATCACTTGGTATCCATATCGTACCAGTGGCTAAGGTTCCCCACTCTACATGACCTTCGTTGATCCCAAAAGGGCCTAAAGGAATTTCCTTTAACCTTGAGAGTCAATATAGCATCTCACCACTTCTTGTAAGACTACCCCAATCCATATATTATAAATTAGTATGAAAACTTCTCATCTCTTCATATCCAATAGGATGCCTTGACATGGTCTGTAATCTATCCCATTATGGGTAGCCTAAGGACATGAAATGATAAAATTTAAAATAATTCATAAGATCATAATGCAATTATAATCGTTTCTATGATTATAAATATCTTGACTTGAAAATTGCATTATGAGAAATCATACGACATTAATATGTTGAGACTAGACACCATAAGAAGGGAGAACCCGAAGGGGAAAAGGCTGTTAAGGGAAAAAAGAACAAGAGGAATGGGGATGGTGAGGAAGAAAACTTTAATGAAACTCCTCAAAGAAGCATGTTGATGCCAATGTATGGGAAAAATAGCAGAAGCTTATTATGGATGCCATGCATGACCTAGAATTCCATGCGACATCATTAACTAATGGGGCAGCCAACCGAACCCAAAACCCATCACAGTTGAAGGCTTCCTAAAATTGAATCCTGAGGCTTTTTATGGGGAAGAGGTTGGGGATGTTTTGGACAAGACAAACACTTGGAAAGTGTTGGGTTTTGTGGAGGCAAAAGGTGCAATGGAAAAAATAAAAAATTTCTCCACAGACCCTATGAGCAGATCTCGTCGACAACACCATATTAGGAAAGAGGGTCCAGGGATATACCTCATCCAGAAGTAAGTCTGGTGAATTCCCCTTGTTGTAGTGATGTGCATCGCTCCTAGCGTGCATGGACGGTCCTCAACTATCTTCCAAACTCAGGAAATTCGGCGTCTGTGTCTCTTCTTCATCCCCATAGATCGATTGGAACTCCACGTCACACTTCATAAGTCGGCAGGAAGGATCAACCTTCTGTTTGATGATGTGCTAGCCTTGGTTTCTCTCCTTCTCTCTCTCTTGGGGATGATGATGACTAGCATTCATGTACAAGAATGTAATGTCAAGTGTTTAAACATATGCATTAGCATATATCAAAAGTCAGCCGCCATGCCCCTACTAATAGTAGAGAAAGGAAGCAGGGTTTCCTGATACTGTAACATACCAAAACTTGGACATGCTATCTTTTTGACCCTTTTCTCATGATTTTCCTTTCATTTCTATCCTTTTTGAATTTGATGTTCAGTTTGTGGAATTATTAGTGGTTTGGGATGAATTTTTTTTTTTTGGGAAGTCAGAGGGTTTTTATTCATCTCGCCCCTCTCTTGCAAGCAAAACCTTTAGGATCATTACAGCGTACATTTCTTTCTGCAGAAATAAATTTGGTAGTACTACTACCATTACAAGACTCAGAATTGATTATATTAATAAGACTGCTAGGAGGTACCCTATATACTAAGGAACCATCCTTGTATTTTTGGTGATGTTTAGCAAGGCCATCAACAACCTTGTTCCTCTCTCTAGGGATATGAACGAGCTTCCAGTTATCCATCCACCCACTCCTCATGTCAGCTACCCAAGGCACCAGCTTCGGAAAGTGTTGTATATCACCTTCAACAGCTTCTATTGTCTTCTGTGAGTCAGTTTCAAAACTGATTTGATTGCAAGTAAAATCACTGCTAACTTCAACTGCCCAGTGAACAGCCCTAACCTCGGCTTCTAGAGCATTGTTGGCATATATTTTCCTACTCCAACCACCTATCCATTCTCCATTCCAGTCTCTACAAACAAAAGCAATAGTCGAGAACTTCTTTTTACTCCTGAAGGTTGCATCAGTGTTTATCTTCCAACAATTGAGATTCGGTGGCTGCCATCCTCCAGCCTCCTGGTGAGGCCTTTCCTTATTACTTTCTGTTGGTGTGAAAGCTAGTTCAGTTAGCTTGCAATCCTTCCTAATAAGATGAGCTATGTAGCCGCTTGAGAGAACAGTTCCTTCGAAAACTTGTGCATTCCTCCCTTTCCATATTTGCCACCATCCAACCATGAAGATCATGCTCCTACTTTTATCAGTATTGATACAATTTTCCAGCCATCCCCAAACATCAGTAATCGAGAAAAAATTGTTCCAAAGCTGATTCCTCAAAATGGCTTTCCAAACAGCTTGGGCTCTGGGACAGTCCCTTAGAGCATGTAGAATGGACTCCTCCTGGTCGCCGCAAATGGGACACATAGCATTGGTAGTCCAGCCTCGATTCATCCTTTTCTTGTTGGTTAGAATCACCTTATGACCAACCAGCCAAATAAAGAATTTAACTCTACTAGCAACCTTTGCTTCCCAGATAATGCTCCACCTTCCATTAGATGAATTTGATCACCATTTATGCCGATATTTGGGTTTATGAACAAATACCTTAGTAAAAGTTTTTAATAAGGGTTTAATATGCAAATTTATCACAAATATGAGATAATGATAAAATAATTCATTCTAGACCATTCCTTAGCCTTTTAGATCAAGGAAGAGAAAACGGCATGAATAATAATGCTTGAAACATGTTAATGCGATATTGAATTATTTAATATGTTAAATATTAGATAATGGGTTAAAACTCATAAAAGGAAGACTAGTTAGTTAAAGATAACTTGAGATTCGTTTTCCTTGGGTTTGATTTGGCTTGGAGGCCAATTTTCATAATTTTGGGAGGTTAATAACTATATCTCTTCTATTTTCAAAAGAAAAAGTGGTTTTCCTCAAAATAGAAATGAAATACTTAATGACTCCAAAAGTGGAAAATAACTTTGGATCCGTAATTTACACATTAAAATCTAGGCCTTTGGGTGAATTTTCATCCAATTTGGATAATCTTTAATATACGTGTAGATTAGGAGAGAGAAAGTCCAAAATATTAAATAATGCAATAAATAATACCAAAGGATAAAATTGATGACAAATTCATATCCAAAAGATTAAATATGACTTGTGGATAAAGTTTCATAAAATTTGGGGAATCTTAAAGTCATTAATGCATGAGGAAAGAGAGAATAGGATTTGAATTATTTAACACATTAAAAGTTCTCAAAAGGAAAATATAATTGCAAATTCAGATTCCTCATATCAAAAATAGGCTAGATGTCAAATTTTATTTAATTCGAGATTTGTTTGCAACCTCAAATAAGGAGAGAGAAAAAGAGGAATTAATTTAATGCATCACTTTATTTGATTTTGATTTGGATAAGGACTTTTAATTAATTTTTTTGCACGACATCACAACTATTGGATGCTGATCGGACGCCGCCCCGATTGTCTTCTACCTCACACACAAATAGGAACCAGACCGCACAGTAGCCCTGGTTTCCTATCTCAGATTTCTCTCGCCTCAATCAATGGTTTTTTGAGATTCTTTCTCCCTCGTATTCACTAGTGTCTCCTCTTTCTAACGAGCCCTAGATGAGGCCCTAAATCCCAGTATTTAATAAAAACCCAATATGTCCCCAACAAATGATCTATCCATCGACTTACAAAGTTCTGTTCTTTGTCTCTCACCTTAACATAAGTACCTAGAAACCATTGTCGCCCTCCAGGAAGCCCTCCTCTTGTCTCAATTGCAACAATGGTTGCCTGTTCGGAGAACACCATCTCGACTTTATGTTCTGCATCTACTGAGTTGGCGGTGGTGTTCGTGATGACCTTGGACCAATTTCTCTTCCCTAATCCATCCCTGAAGGTTTTCAGAGGTGTCGTTAGGCTCAAAACTCCTCAGTTTGATGCCTAACTCTTCAACGAACTCAGGTTGAAGGTCCTCATTGGAGCTGTGCCGAAAAACATCTCCAGGCAATGTAGGGAAGCGTGGGGCACCTGCACGAGTTCGGTGTCGATCCAGGAAGCTTGCAAACTAGACAATTTTTCATCATTCTAGGTAGAACTCTACTTCAAGATTTTTGTGCTTGATTTGAGTAATGGAAGTTAAACCAAGGATTCTGATCGGTTTTGGCTTGTCAGCCTCGGTGTGGTCTCGTGAGTTCATGGGGCATGTTCTCTGGTTGCATAGTTGAGTGTATCCCTAGCTCTGAATCTGGAGTTGAGCTACATGGCTTCTTCTTGTGAGCCGTTCTTCTGGGAACAATGGGCATAGTTAATTTACTAGTTTTCCCCTTAACGTTTGTTTTTTATTTGCTTTCTCACGAGGGGTAAAACTATATTTTTCACCCTGTTCGACTTCATTTCCATGGTTAGGTAGGTTGCTAAGTTGGTTGTGGGACCAGATGAGTTGGCCATCAGTGATTGGACCAACTTAGCGTGCTCCCTCTCCCTCTCTCTTCCCCGCTTACTATGGGTTTGCTGATGTGTCTTATGTTGATTGGTCGATATTCGAAAAATCATAACTATTTATTCCTTTGTCCAAAAATTAAGTAAAATTATGTTTTGGAATTGGAAAAATGTGTTCTTTCTAATAAAAATACGCTCAATGCTTGGTTTTGAGTTTTATTTGAAGGCGTTTTCTAAAAATGAAATTAATACATAAAAATCACCAAAAAGGAACTTTTAACCTCATTACTCCAAAATAGACAAAAATATATGTTTTCTTAATCAGGAGAACCTAACTAGATCAATGGTGATGTTTTCTGAGTCTAAATTAGAGTTTTATGCAAAAAGTCAAAAACTAGGGTTTTCTTTACATTAATGCATATGACAAACCCTAATACATGTGAACAATTTGTATTTAGGCAAGGTTGATCTTAGAAACAACTAGTTTGGTGAAGAGAGTTTCTAGGACCCTAGTTTAAGGAATGTTTGCATCCCCTATTATTCTATGTTGAGAAATTAACCTATATTCTCTTTCTCTTGGTCCTATGGACAATAGCCTATACAGAATGTCTATTCTTTTGAGAAACATCGTTCATGTGAACTACCTTATTCGATATTGATCTTGTGATCATGGATATTATTTTGGTCTCTCTCTCATGCTTTGAGAATGTTGGACTTATTTTATGTTATGTGTGACGTGTATTTTACTATGCGCTTAAACGCAAGTATACGCGTCGAGTAATATAGGCCTTGTGAGGCCCGAGTCGAACTCAGGGATACGTGAATTATTGGGGACTTTTACGAACTAATCGCAATCAGCTAGACCGATTAACAAAGTAGGGTTTTGTTGTTCAAATTAAAAAGAGAATAAAAATCAAACAAAGAAAACAATCGATTAAAGGTTAATTTAATCAATTCAAAAGGATATCTTTAGGATGGCGGTTTCACCGCGGGTCAACATTGTATTAGGTTTCATATAATTCCTCACACTTCTCTCTCTATCCGGGTAGTGGCCTGAAATGAGAATTACCCACTGTCATGGTGTAATTCACTACTTAGGTTTAGGTTGATTCCACCGTCGTAGTAATCATTCCCCTAAACTAAGCGCATTAAAAACGGTCTCTTAGTTCCCACCATTAATTTTACAACTCCTTTGTCAAGGGTTTTATTGATTAATGTAGAATTCGTCTCTTTTCAACCGTTAATCCTTCTGTCGAAGTGATTAAGGGTGTTAAATTATTATTATGGTGATCAAGCATAACAATAGAAATGGAGAAAATGAATCTATACCACGGATTTGAGAGAGAAATATGAATTATTGATATAAAAATGTCATACAATGCATTCCCGGGCTACTCCCGGTCCTAAAGATTGAGGGATTTAGCCTCTCATGTTCATCTCACACGAATACATGGTAGAAATTGGGGAATTCATAAGAAAAATGGGAAATAAATGGGAAAACCCCTGAACGGAGAAGAACCGGTAGATCCTTGGCATAGAACACGAGCTTCCCCGCCCGTCGGTGGTGGAAATCGTCTTCGGCAGCGTCCGAATCACCCGGGATGAGCTTCTCGGCCTCCGTTCTCCTTTTTTCTCCTCCTCGGCACTCGTGCAATCCAAAATGAGATCCTCCTGGTTTGGGCGGCCGTCATTAGGTATAAGTCCCTAATTAGGTCGTCAAATAACTCCAGCCGTCTGATTGAGATCAAAACGAATCCAACGCATATCTGCCGGCGTCGATACCATCGACGCGGGTCGATGGTATCGACCCAGCGGATTAGCGGCAGCTTTCCTTTCTTTTATTCTGAGCGCCTGTGGTGATCTCGATACCATCGACTTGGGTGTCGATGGTATCGACTCTCTTTAGCATCAGTTGTTGTCGTTTAGCGACGCTGTAGCTCTTCATGTGTCGATGGCATCGACTTGGGTCGATGGTATCGACTCTGTGCTGCTCTTCTCGGCTAGCAACCTATGGCTTGGTCGATGGTATCGACTTCCGTCGATGGTATCGACGGAAGCAGATACTTGTTTTTCCTGAAATTTCACAACAGGACCAAGTAAATCCACACAATTTATAATAAGATGATAAATGATGCTAAAAAAATAGTAAAACAAAGGGGATTTGATATAATATGATGGCAAAGACCAAATTAAGTGAATTATGCAATATTATCCATGAAAATGAGTAATTAGAGCACAAAACACATATGAAAAAGGTCTATAAATGCGACTCAAACTCATCGCATCAAACTCCCCTAAGCTTAAACATTGCTCGCCCTCGAGCAACTAATCCTTAGAATAGAATTGCAGATGTCAACTAACAATCAACATACCAACCTACATCACACATGAATCCCACTGGACGTTCTCAAACCGGCCTTTCCTAATCACATAACAGTAATTACCCTACAGGCGACAATAATCATCAATAAAAGAAATTATCCTTCAAACTGATGAACACTATCACATAAGGCAGTTAACATAATAAAATTAGCCGATTCAGCATTAGTGCATCTTGTGATCGCCTACACTACATTGCTCGCCCTAACTACCATCTACATGGAAGCAGTTCTCCTGATAAACATGAGTGAGGAGAAAATCACGGTGGCCTACCAATCTGAGCAACGGGTGGATGGAATGGGTGGTTCCTGGAAGAATTTGGAAGTATTACACAGTTTCAAAATGCTTGAAAACAAAATGTCCTAAATGATGCAAATGCACATTAGAAATGCCCTAATGCCTATAATTGGGTGAAATGATGCATGCACTAACCTTCCACCTCAAAATGAGATGGAAATCTAATTAAGCCACATCATGTACTCAATTTCCTTGTTATGCAAGTGATATCATGTTCCTTTCTCCCTCTTATTCCATCTTCTTCTAAATTCTCTTTCTTTTTTTTTTCTTTTCTCAATTTTTTTTTCAGATTTTCAGAAATTTTTTTTTCTTCTCTTTTTTTCTTGTAGCCCACATATCCATAATTGCCTAGAAATACATGTATTGGGCTGTTTTCTTCATGATTGGAATCTTTGCGATATTTCGAAGGTATGGAACAGTTTAGATCACTTTTGAAGAAAAATTGAGATACATGGTGTACTTTATGCACGAAAATCATGAAAGTTATGAGTGCAACTACATGACATGCACCTAAAGGTAATGTGCATGAATCACTATACATTTTTTTTCCATTTTATGCAAAAGTATGAAAATAACAATGCAAATCCTATCTACATGCTATGCACGCAAGAAGGAATTAAAACTGTACTTTACTTCCAATTCTTTGGTAGATTATGGAAAAATAAGAAGTGGAATGATCACAAGATTAGATGACTGAACCTTAAAAAAAATATCATGTGTCCCTCCTTACTGACATGTGTAGTAGTTCAAAGGGTTCTTTCTCTTATATCCAATTAAGGTCTCATTACCATTTGATTAGGTTAGGCTCAAACAACAGTTACTATCCACTTTTCATGAGTCAATGGGGGTGTGGGTGTGACATATTGCTTCAAAGTTGACATAATCAATCATTTTCATAGGAAAAATTCCCCAAGGACAACCAATTTTTAAAATTCCCTTAAATTTCCCATGAAAACAGCGAGATGACAATTTTTAAGACATCCACGGTTACACTAGATAGATGTGGATCCTAAACAAAAACTAAAATTGCAAGAACAAATAACAAAGCAAAAACTAAAAACAACAAAAGAAAAAGATAGAGCTGTTCCAGCTACCCCCCTAAGCTTGAATTCGACTATGGCCTCATAGTCAAAAACAAACTTAAGAGTGGAACAGAGATACCCTGAACAGTCTTGTGGAGGTGGAGGCAGGTACTGCCAGGGTCGTAGGGTCCGGATTTTCTCTGGATGACACTTGGCGCAAGTGGAGGAAGAACTCGTTGATGACTTCATTTGACCAATAACTCCGTCTTGAATAACTGACACCGACAATGCTGTGTGCCCGTCGATACCATCGACGGAAGTCGATGGTATCGACTCGCTGATTAGGGCAACTGCCTCGCGAGTCCGGACGCCGCCTTTTTCACTTGAAAATGTCGATACCATCGACACACCCATCGATGGTATCGACTCCACTGAGTCGATTTCTTCTGAAAATCTCCAGAGATCTCGATGGTATCGACTGGCATGTCGATACCATCGACCTTTATTGCGCAGGCTGCCTGTAGGTATGTCGATACCATCGACGGGACCGTCGATAGTATCGACTCAGTGTGATTTTTGCAGCTGTCAACCTGAACCCATGTCGATACCATCGACCAGTGTGTCGATGGTATCGAGCCTGCCTGTTCCTGCACATTTAACAAACGGATCAAGGTATCTTTTTTAAACTAAAATCTAAATGAAATAAAAGCAATCTACAACTATAACTAAACTATCCTAATGTACCAATGGTTGGGTTGCCTCCCAACAAGCGCCCTTATTTAACGTCTTAGGCTAGACGGTGTGACAATCATCATCTTTCCACCTTGGGAACTGCACTTAGAGGATCATGCGGTAATTGGAATTCAACTCGATCTTCTCCAATTCCCAAAGACAAAGTACCTCTTCCTAAGGCAGTTACGACATCTGCCGTTGCTTGAAACGGTCTTCCAAGAAGAATTTCACAGCTGTGGAGTGGTGGCATATCCATGACGACAAAGTCCACCAGAAATATGAATCTATCCACTTTGACTAGAACATCTTCACATACTCCATAGGGTCTCACTGTAGACCCATCCGCCAATTCAATTGTTGCGGCTGACCTCTTTATCTCTTTTAACCCCAGCTTTTGAAATGTCGCCAAAGGCATGAGATTTATGCTAGCGCCAGAATCACATTGCACTTTAGGGAAATGTTGACCACCTATTGAACATGGAATATAAAAACCTCCTGGGTCCTTTCTCTTCTTTGGTGAATTCCCGTGAATCATAGAGCTCACCGTCTCATTCATCCAATAAATTTCATCGTCTTTTATCCGCCTCTTCTTAGTGATGATTTCCTTGATGAACCTCCCATAGGCGGGTACTTTCTCGATCATCTCCACTAAGGGAATATTGATGTGGAGTTTTCGAAATATCTCCAGGAATTTCTTAAAATGACGATGCTCTTTCTTCGACTTAGATTTGGCCGGATCTAAAACATCAGCTGCATCAACACGCCTGTGAGGTGGCACATAAGAGCTTTTCGGGGGTACCTCCCCTAATCTTGCTTCAATCATTCCCTCGGACGTGGGCTTTGGTGAAACATCGTCAATAGCTGCAGCTTGTTGTGGTTCCTCTCTCACCTTAGATGTCTCCACATGTGCACAAACAACTTGCACTTGTTCTGCCTGCCTAGGTGGAGATACAATATTCACCACTCTTTGTGATTTTCTGAAGAAAGGGTTTCCGCCCGGCAATCCATAGTACGTGCATGGATATGGTATCGCTGGTGTTGCATTCACATTGAAAGTCATTTTTCTTTCTTCTACAACTTCTTGCACCTGAGATTCCTCCTCAGTGCTTACCACAAACATGTATTTGACCTGATGATGTGCTTGTGGCACATTCGCAATCTCAGCCGGTTTCTGTTGATTGGCGTGCTTGATGGCCGCCACTTCACTCGAAATCTGAGCCACAGTGGTCTCTAATGCCCGCATCTGTGCTCCATGGCTTTGCAGCGTCTGCCCAAATTTGGTTAGAATGTCACCTTGAGATTGCAATTGTTTACCAAACATGGCCATCATCTCTTGGTTTTGCTGAACCATTTGACTTAGCAATTCAGTGTTCTTGTCCTCGGTTCTCTGCTGTGGCTTGGCATCCGGATCCTGCAGAAAATTATTTGGATCCTTCCATAAAAACTTTTTGTCTTTTCGCCATGCATAGTCATTGTTTCTATAACCCTATTGTTGCATGAACTTCACTTGGGCTTCCTCATCCTCAGATGCATCTTCCTTAGTTAGCACCTTCTTGGCTAGAAGATCTAACTTGGCATTCAGCTCCCTCACTATTCTGGATTCACCAGCAGCCTTGACATGTTCCACAACCCCTCTATCACCCCATGACTGTTTCCTAGCCATGTTTTTCAGTATTTCCCAGCATCTTGTATCGGTGTTATTTAAGAAAAATCCGGAACCAGCCGAGTCCAGGTTGCTTCTATCATGCTCGGAGAGAGCAAAGTAGAAGATCTTCACTTGTGTCTCCTTGTCCAATCCATGATGTGGACATCTCCTCAACATGACTTGGAATCGCTCCCAAGTCTCAGAATAAGTTTCACCCGCCTGTTGGGTGAAATTGTGGATCTTTCGGATCATATCATTGGTCTTCTCAGGAGGGAAGAACCTCTCGAAGAAAACCTCTACCATGTGATCCCATGATTCAACAAACTCGTCGTCGAGGTTATGAAGCCACTCTCGCGCTGCTCCTGCCAATGAACTTGGGAACAACTTGAGATACAACGCATCTTGCGGGAACCTGTCGATCTTCACCATATCGCAATTTTCAACAAACTGACTAATGTGTTCCACTGGATCTTCATTTTCAGCCCGTGAAATGCGTTGGATTTGACCAAGTTAATCAGTGCCGGGTCGATCTTGTATGTAGGTATGTTTAGCCCCTGTTTCTTTATAGGCCCCTTTGATGCTGAGGAAGAAGACGCCTTGATCTTCTCCCATATTGTCTGTGCTTCAGCCATTGCTTCTTCTTGTTCTTGCTCAGATTCAGAATTTATATCACTTTGGTGTTCCTCCTCGTAGTAGTCCTCGTCCTCTGGTCCCGCAGATGGAACCTCAGGTGTGCGATTCACGTAGTCTCGACTACGTGTGTGCACCATGCAAAGTACCTGAAATATGGAAATAGGGGTTCTGTACAATGCTTTGAACGAGTCAACACAATTATAGAGAAATAAAGGAATTTTTGAAATTTTTTTAAAATAAAAAAAATGTGGCCTAGAGTGGCTGCTCTTAGCACTCAAAGTGCCAATAATTCGCCGTATCCCCGGCAACGGCGCCAAAAACTTGACGTGTATTTTACTACGCGCTTAAACGCAAGTATACACGTCGAGTAATATAGGCCTTGTGAGGCCCGAGTCGAACTCAGGGATACGTGAATTATTGGGGACTTTTACGAACTAATCGCAATCAGCTAGACCGATTAACAAAGTAGGGTTTTGTTGTTCAAATTAAAAAGAGAATAAAAATCAAACAAAGAAAACAATCTATTAAAGGTTAATTTAATCAATTCAAAAGGATATCTTTAGGATGGCGGTTTCACCGCGGGTCAACATTGTATTAGGTTTCATATAATTCCTCACACTTCTCTCTCTATCCGGGTAGTGGCCTAAAATGAGAATTACCCATTGTCGTGGTGTAATTCACTACTTAGGTTTAGGTTGATTCCACCGTCGTAGTAATCATTCCCCTAAACTAAGCGCATTAAAAACGGTCTCTCAGTTCCCACCATTAATTTTACAACTCCTTTGTCAAGGGTTTTATTGATTAATGTAGAATTCGTCTCTTTTCAATCGTTAATCCTTCTGTCGAAGTGATTAAGGGTGTTAAATTATTATTATGGTGATCAAGCATAACAATAGAAATGGAGAAAACGAATCTATACCACGGATTTGAGAGAGAAATATGAATTATTGATATAAAAATGTCATACAATGCATTCCCGGGCTACTCCCGGTCCTAAAGATTGAGGGTTTTAGCCTCTCATGTTCATCTCACACGAATACATGGTAGAAATTGGGGAATTCATAAGAAAAACAGGAAATAAATGGGAAAACCCTTGAACGGAGAAGAACCGGTGGATCCTTGGCATAGAACACGAGCTTCCCCGCCTGTCGGTGGTGGAAATCATCTTCGGCAGTGTCCGAATCACCCGGGATGAGCTTCTCGGCCTCCGTTCTCCTTTTTTCTCCTCCTCGGCACTCGTGCAATCCAAAATGAGATCCTCCTGGTTTGGGCGGCCGTCATTAGGTATAAGTCCCTAATTAGGTCGTCAAATAACTCCAGCCGTCCGATTGAGATCAAAACGAATCCAACGCATATCTGCCGGCGTCGATACCATCGACGCGGGTCGATGGTATCGACCCAGCGGATTAGCGGCAGCTTTCCTTTCTTTTATTCTGAGCGCCTGTGGTGATCTCGATACCATCGACTTGGGTGTCGATGGTATCGACTCTCTTTAGCGTCGGTTGTTGTCGTTTAGCGACGCTGTAGCTCTTCATGTGTCGATGGCATCGACTTGGGTCGATGGTATCGACTCTGTGCTGCTCTTCTCGGCTAGCAACCTGTGGCTTGGTCGATGGTATCGACTTCCGTCGATGGTATCGACGGAAGCAGATACTTGTTTTTCCTGAAATTTCACAACAGGACCAAGTAAATCCACACAATTTATAATAAGATGATAAATGATGCTCAAAAAATAGTAAAACAAAGGGGATTTGATATAATATGATGGAAAAGACCAAATTAAGTGAATTATGCAATATTATCCATGAAAATGAGTAATTAGAGCACAAAACACATATGAAAAAGGTCTATAAATGCGACTCAAACTCATTGCATCAATGTGCATCTTTTCCCACCATGGTAGTGGATGTATATATGGCACACTATTTGATGGTATGGATCCTCTAATCCCACTTTATACTTGATGGATGTTCTCATCCTCCTTATTTGTTTATACTTGCTTATTCTTTCATTTGCATCATGTGGTGACTGCTAGTATAATTTTACATGTTATTTTATGTGGATGTGAAAATTCCCACATATGAATGCAGATGTGAAAATTCTTGCATATGAAAATAATTAGGGAAGACATGCCTAGGCAGATATATACAAGACCCTGCCACCCCACATTTAGAGTGGATGTATACAGTTCCCGCTCACCCCACATTTTAGAGAAGATGTATACAAGACCCTGCTCGGCCCACATTATTTTGGTAGATGTGTTATTTCCTACCTACTTATTATATTATCTAGTTTTATCACAAGTTAAAGACATGGATGCCTTGTTTATATACTCTTTTACTTCATTCTTATTTTGTTATGCCCGATTGGGTAGTACTTACTTTTCTATGGGAATCCTTTTATACTTGATGTCCTTTATTCCTTATATATTGCTCAATTTCCTATTTAGTATGCACATACCAACCTTTGTTGATGTTATTTATTTTTCTCTTCTTGCTGGGGTATGCTTCCAACCCTAGGTGAAGGACTTGGATGACATGACATGAAGACTTGGATTTAACTTAAGGAGTTAAAGCTTGGAGACAAAGTTGTTATGGTTTAGATTTCTCTCTACTAGATCCTTATGATGTACCCTTTATGTAAACCCGTATGGGAGATGATGTTGAGGTATTTTTGTAATCTTGTGATAAATTGAATATAGTCAATGTTTTCATTCCGCTGCTAAACTTTGGTTTTATGATACATTCATGTTGAATAAATTGGTTTCCTCTCTTTGGCAAAAAAATTATGTTGGTGTTTGGTTTGGGATGTTGCCTTTTTATTTTATTAGGGAGTGGTTCCCCTCTGAGATCCCACTACTTACAACATGGTATCAGAGCCCATGGTAGTCGGAATCTGACTATTTCAATTTTGTCTCCCAAGTTAGAATCTTTACCTTATATGATCACCCTTTAGGTGAGATGTTTCCCTAGATTTTTTCCTAAGTTGTTCATGAGGTGGTGAAAGGTTGATGATTAGTGAACCCTAAAGTGATGAGGTTAGATAATCATACCCTTCTATACAGGTTGTTGATGACACAGATCTTTGTTTTCTATGGGGTTTAACTTGAGGATGGAATTAGGTTTTGTGGATGAGTAATAGTAGGATAAGAATATCTTGTTATGGATAAATTGTGACTTGGTTTATCACATTGATTTTGGTACCATCTTTATTTTACCTCCAATGTTTCTTATCGACAAAAGTTATTTTCATTATATTACTATATTTACAAAAATTTTGTGGGTTCCATTGAATTTTTCTTAAACTAAGTCACAATGAAGAGATATGTGAAGTTTTAGTGGAGAAACCCTAGAATTAGTTGGCATAGAATCCTAACCCTACTTTTGAAGAAGTGACTAGGAATATGTGAGATAATGTTAAGGTGTAGTGTACCGACCCTTTGTACCCTATGGATTTTGGATCTTGGGTTGTTATGTTAGAGACATAAGGACCTAAAACACAACCCTATATGATTCTGACTTATTAGTTGGATACATGAACAACAGAAATCTTTAAAATATTCACAACTAAAAGATATGTGGGTAACCCTAAATGATGTTTAGCTTGACTTGTTTGGTTAAACCTTTTAAGGGGTGGAGAGTAGTTGGTTCTTGATGTTTGGATCAATAGATTTCGAGGACAAAATCCTTTTAAAGGGTGGAGTGTTGTAACATACCGAAACTTGGACATGTTATCTTTTTGACCCTTTTCCCATGCTTTTCCTTTCATTTCTATCCTTTTTGACTTTGATGTTCAGTTTGTGGAATTATTAGTGGTTTGGGGTGACTTTGATCACCATTTATGCCGATATTTTGGTTTATGCACAAATACCTCAGTAAAAGTTTTTCATAAGAGTTTAATATGCAAGTTTACCACACATATGATATAATGATAAAATAATTCGTTCTAGATCATTCCTTAACCTTTTAGAGCAAGGAAGAGAAAAAAGCATGAATAATAATGCTTGAAACATGTTAATGTGATATTGAATTATATAATATGTTAAATATTTGAAATATTGGATAATGGGATAAAACTCATAAAAGGAAGACTAATTAGTTAAAGATAAGTTGAATTTCATTTTCCATGGGTTTGGTTTGGCTTGGAGGCCAAGTTTCATAATTTTGGGAGGTTAATAACTGTATCTCTTCTATTTTGAAAAGAAAAGGTGCTTTTCCTCAAAATACCAAATGAAATACTTAATGACTCCAAAAGTGGAAAATAACTTTGGATCCATAGTCTACACATTAAAATAGGCCTTCAGGTGAATTTTCATCCAATTTGTATAATCTTTAATATACATGTGTAGATTTGGAGAGAGGAAGTCCAAAATATTAAATAATGTAATAAATAATACCAAAGGACAAAATTGATGGCAAATTTGTATCCAACACATTAAATATGACTTGTGGGTGAATTTCCATAAAATTTGGGGAATCTTAAAGTCATTAATGCATGAGGAAAGAGAAAATATGATTTGAATTATTTAACACATCAACATAAGGAAAATCTAATTGCAAATTCAGATTCCTCATATAAAAAATAGGCTAGGTGTCAAATATCATTTAATTTGGGATTCGTTTGCACCATCAAATAAGGAGAGAGAAAAATAGGAATCAATTTAATGCATCACTTTATTTGATTTCGATTTGGATAAGGACTTTTAATTTAATTTGTCACGCGACATCACAATCATTGGATGCTGATTGGATGCCTCTCGATCATCTTCTACCTCACACACAAATAGGAAATAGGCCGCACAGTAGCCCCAATTTCCTATCTCAAATTTCACTCGCCTCAGTCAATGGTTTTTTGAGATTCTTTCTCCCTCGTATTCGCGAGTGTCTCCTATTTCTAACAAGCCCTAGATGAGGCCCTAAATCCCAATATTTGAGAAAACCCCAATCTGTCCCCCATAAATGATCTATTTGCTGACTTGTAGAGTTTCTTTGTCTCTTACCTTAAGATAAGTACCCAGAAACCATTGTCACCCTCTAGGAAGCCCTCCTCTCGGCTCAATTGCAACAATGCTCGTCTGTTCAGATAACACCATCTCGATTTTAAGTTCTACATCTCCTGAGTTAGGGGTAGTGTTTGTGATGACCTCAAACTGATTGCTCTTCCCTGATCCATCCCTGAAGGTTTTCAGAGGTATCACTAGGATCAAAAGTCCTTGGTTTGATAGCTAACTCTTCAACGAACTCAGGTTGAAGGTCCTTGCTGGAGCTCTACCGGCAAATGTCTCCAGGCAACGTCAGGAAGCATGGGGCACCTGTATGAGTTTGGTGTTGATCCAGGAATCTTACAAACTATATAGCTTGTCATCGTTCCAGGTAGAACTCTACTTTAAGATTTTCATGCTTGATCTGAGAAATGAAAGTTAAACCAAGGATTCCGATCAATTTTGGCTTGTCAACCTCGGTGTGGTCTTGTGAGTTCACGGGACGTGTTCTCTGGCAGCACAATTGAATGTATTCCCAGCTCTAAATCAAGAGTTGAGCTCCATGGCTTCTTCTTGCTAGCCATTCTTCTGGGAACAATGGGCATAGTTAATTTACCGGTTTGCCTCTTAACGTTTGTTTTTTATTTGCTTTCTCACGAGGAGTAAAATTGTCTTTTTCACCGTGTTTGGATTTGTTTCCACACTTAGCTGAGTTCTTGAGTTGTCTATGGGACCGTATGAGTTGTCCATCAGTGATTAGACCAAATCAGCGTGCTCCCTCTCCCTCTGTCTTCCCCGCTTACTATGGGTTTGCCGATGTGTCTTATCTGATTGGTCAATATTAGAAAAATCTTAACTATTTATTCCTTTGTCCAAAAATTAAGTAAAAATATTTTTTAGAATTAAAAAATGTGTTCTTTCTAATAAAAATACGTTCAATGCTTGGTTTTGAGTTTTATTTGAAGGTGTTTTCTAAAAATGAAATTAATACATAAAAATCACAAAAAGGCACTTTTAACCTCATTACCTCAAAATAGACACAAATATATATTTTCTTAATAAGGAGAACCTAACTAGATCAATGGTGATGTTTTTAGAGTCAAAATTAGAGTTTTGTGCAAAAAGTCAAAAACTAGGTTTTTCTTTACATTAATGCATATGAAAAACCCTAATACATGTGAACAATTGTATTTAGGAAAAATTGATCTTCGAAACTACTAGTTTGGTGAAGAGTGTTTCTAGGACCCTAGTTTAAGATATGTTTGCATCCCCTATCATTCTATGTTGAGCAATTAACCTATATTCTCTTTCTCTTGGTCCTATGGACAATAGCCTATACACAATGTCTATTCTTTTGAGAAACATGGTTCATGTGAACTATCTTTTTTGGTATTGATCTAGTGATCATGGATATTCTTTTGGACTCTCTCATATGCTTTGAGCATGTTGGACTTATTTGATGTTATGTGCTTCTTTTCCCACCATTGTAGTGGATGTATATATATGGCACATTATTTGATGGTATGGATCCTTTGATCTCACTTTATACTTGATGGATGTTCTCATGCTCCTTATTTGCTTATACTTGCTTATTCTTTTGTTTGCATCATGTGGTGACTGCTAGTATAATTTTACATGTTATTTTATGTAGATGTGAAAATTCCCACATATGCGTGCAGATGTAAAAATTCCTGCATATGAAAATAATTCGGGCAGACGTGCCTAGGCAGATGTATACAAGACCCTTCCACCCTACATTTAGAGTGGATGCATATAGTTCCTGCTGACCCCACATTTTAGAGCAGATGTATACAAGACCCTGCTCACCCCACATTATTTTGGTAGATGTGTTGTTTCCTACATACTTGTTATATTATCTAGTTTTGTCACAGGTGAAACACATAGATGCCTTGTTTATATACTCTTTTACTTCATTCTTATTTTGTTATGCCCGATTGGGTAGTACTTATTTTTCTAAGGGAAGCCTTTTATACTTGATATCCTTTATTCCTTATATATTGTTCAATTTCCTATTTAGTATGCACATACCAGCCTTTGCTGATGTTATTTATTTTTCTCTTCTTGTTGGGGTATGCTTCCAACCCTAGGTGAAGCACTTGGATGACATGGAATGAAGACTTGGATTTAACTTAAGGAGTTAAAGCTTGGAGACAAAGTTGTTATGGTTTAGATTTCCCTCTACTAGATCCTTATGATGTACCCTATATGTAAACCCGTATGGGAGATGATGTTGAGGTACTTTTGTAATCTTATGATACATTGAATATAGTCAATGTTTTTATTTTGCTACTAAACTTTGGTGTTATGATACATTCATGTTGAATAAATTGGTTTCATCCCTTTGGAAAAAAACTTTATGTTGGTGTTTGGTTTGGGATGTTGCCTTTTTATTTTAGTAGGGAGTGGTTCCTCTCTGGGATGCCACTCCTTACAAATAACCTTGGGAAAACAAAAGGCTGCAGGTTTGTTAAAATGAGCCGCTCATGGGCAACTAAAAGAATATTCTAGAATCACTTAATTAACCAATTAATCATATTAATTGATTAACTAATTTCTGTTATCCATATCTAGTTAATCGCTCTTGATCAACCAACTGACTTAAAAATGGAATCTAAATTGGCTTAAACATTTTAACCAATTAACTCAGAATATATTCCAATATTATAGTAGATTACCTAAACATTTTATTAATCAATTTGATTCAGAACATTTCCAATCACATCAACAATTATACTCCTATTCCAATCACATCCTATGTGTGTGACTCGGTAGGCTCCACATTACATTGGCACTGATATTCATAATCATATTATGATTTCACAAGCGATGATTGGTATCTAGCAAGAATTCATTGCTACCCAAGTAATTGGAGAAGTTAGAGAACAACTTAACCTATCATCTGTGATTGGTGTTATAGAGATTGTATATTTCCTTTGTCTCTAATATCTGGATTGAAATCGAGGCATGGGATCATCATCCTCTTCAACATTCAATCCATGTTACTTGAACTAGAGCATACTGTCTGAGATATTGTAAGCTCAATATCACATATTGACTCGCATCAGCATGGCCATGCATTTCTCAATCTCACTTATCAAGTGGCCAGGATATCAAATGCATGTATGAGGGACAAACCCCATCTACATCACTCACAACAATCCCCATGTGTCATAGTGCACCCGAGCACCACCTTTATGGTAACCCTTATTCATGATCATGGTGGATGATATCAAAGCACACAGAATGACATGTTATGAGTGTAGTGATTTCAGGTCTAAGAACCACAATCACCACCATCACTATGAGAGATGACTCTGACTACCATTCATGGTTTCCATGTGTCAAGGTGGGTCTGTCTGATACACTATTCTCTAACAAGTATCTATGTTCTTGGTTGGATATCACATATCATGACTAATGAGATTTTGTCACCAACCAATCCACACTCTAGTCTTAAGTGTTATTGATTTCTATTATCCTTCCACAATAACATCTGACTAGGGACATAACAAGAATGAATATACTCATGACATTCATATGATCTCATCATTCAACTCCTCCATCCGAAGACATATGTCATTGAGTAATATCATTCTTTATACATTTACTGTGTTACGTCATTATCTCATAACTGAATAACAAAATAAATTGGAAGATTTCCTTTATTATTAATCAAATCATTTATAAGATATGCCATTACAATCATCATATGATAGGCTCTCTGGGCATACATACCAATAGACAGTCCCTATGGAGAATACCTTCAAATTCATAGTATGTCTTAATAATAGTAAATTAACCTTCACCACTTATCAACTTAAAAGGGGAGATAAGATATGGTGAAAAAACTACACTTATTCGGAGGAAGGCATAAAGCAAGCTGTAAAGATGGGCTTGAATGCTTCCCACTCCCAGATTTGGGAACCATTCAAGCTCAGTTTTACTGCTCGCTTTGTGCATTCCTAGTAGCGAAACGTATTGAAGAAGAAATTCCTCAATCTCACCCAAGGAAACTCCTTTATATCTGAATATAATATGTAAATTCACCTTTTGGAATGCCATGCCATAAATATAACCATAGAAAAAAAGCTAGATCATTATGTTGAGGGGATCAATGTGTCATTGCAAACTCTGGTTGTCTCTTCTGGGCCTATTGGTTTTCAAGATGCTTTTGATCATGCTTTGAAGATGGAAAGGATCCTGGGGATGAGTCAAGGAAACAAACCATCTAGCCTAGCCTATTTGGGACTAAATAATGGTGTTGTGACCAATAATCTGATTAGAAAGGGAAGCCACATGGAAACCAAAACAATGGACCTAGAAATCCCCCTACACAGAACAATGATTGTGGCCCCAATCAATCCAACAACTAGGGTCAAATTTACAATTGTGGGAAGAACCAAAATACCAAATAGGGTAAGAATCAAAATTATAACAAGAGAATTAGAAAAAATTAGAACAAACGACATGCCTAGAATCCCCATACTTTTAGGTTTTGCAACTATGGGTAACCATGATGTTGGCCAACCATGTCCTTTTCTAGCACCAGTCTATCATTTCTACAAGAAAGAAGGTCATGTTAGGACCTATTGCCACTTTCCTCCTCATGAATGGTCCAAGCATCTGAGCATAGGAATGAATGTGTGTTTGCTAAGAATGATGATGAGGTGAATGCCGATGAAAACAAGTTAATGGAATGTAATATTTCCATTAAAACTTTCTCATAATGTGAATATTATACATAGTTTGTCTTAAAAATCTCTCATACCAATTAGATGTGCATATGTATGATTCTTATTTGTGACCATTATGTAATTACACTATTTGATTTTGAATTTACAAACACCTTTATGTCTAGGAGTCTTTCTTTCATGATAAAACTAGAAATATGGTCTTAGGGTATGTACTGGATGTTACAAGACCTTGTGTAAGATTGCAAGCCTCTTACTACATAATTGAAATGTCTGTGTTTCATATGTTGGTCATTAAATGGAATCCGAGTTAACCTTCAGACATGGAAGACCTTGATCTCGTACTTGGGATGGACTAGTTGTATAAATACCATGATGATCTAGATTTTCATGACAAGCAAATTATCATCTCCATGCCCAATCTCCCTATTCTTTTAATCCCCAGAAAATGGATTGAAACCAAATATTTTCATTTCCTTGATTGAAGTCCAATCTTTGTTGAGCAAAGGGTATAAATCAAACCTAGAAACTGTGACCATCTTTAATCCAAATGCAAGTGCTATAGAAGACATTGATATAGTGCACGAGTACCTATATGTATTTCTGGAGTATCTTGCACGAATACCACCTAATCATGATATTAAATCTTTGATTGTTCTCACTTGGAATACCACACATATTTCTTGAGAACCCTATTGGATGACTCCTATCAAATTGACTAATCTCAAGACGAAATTGTAGGAACTGCTAGATAAGAGCTTCATCCACCCTAGTTCCTCCTCTTGAGGAGCACCTATTATTTTTGGTAAGAAAAATGATGGATCCCTCCTCACGTGCATCAATTACCATATGATAAATAAAGTCATTTTGAAAAATAAATACCCATCGTGATGAATTGATGACCTTTTTGACCAACTTTGATATTCTCACATGCTCAAAAAAACCAACCTTCATTTTGGTTAACACCAACTACAATTGAAGGATGAAGACGTCACTAAAACTACCTTTCAAACTCGGTATGGGCACTAGGAGTTTTTGGTCAAGCTGTTTGGATTGACCAATGCCCCCAATATGTTTATGAACTTGATTAATGGAGTCTTCCAACCCTTCCAAGATGAGTTTGCCATGGTCTTCATTGATTATATCCTAATTTACTCAAATAATATTCAATCACATAGCATCCACCTTTGTAAGGTCCTTGATATCCTCCAAACTCAAAACAATAATGACAAATTGAAGTGTGAGTTTTAGGTTTTTGAAGTCATGTTCCTCGTCCACATCATCTTGGATGAGAAAATTTATATTGAACTTGAAAAAGTATCAATTGTTCTAGAGTGGAAAGATCCGAAGAATGTTTCTGAAATCTAGAATTTCCTCAGTCTGGTCGAATGTTATCGATGTTTCATACCTAAATTCCATTATGATAAAATTTCCCCTCATCAAGACCACAAAAAAGGATGATGGTTTGTCTGGTCAAATGAATGTGAGTCTAGTTTTTAAGAGTTGCAGACAAAGTTGACCTCTGTACCAGTATTGGCACTTTATTCATTTGTTATCTTTACTAATGCATCAAGATTTGGTCTTTCTCGTATCCTGACGTAGAAAAGGAAGGTAGTTGCATATGCTTATTGATAATTAAAAACTAATGAGGTAAATTAGCTGATAATGACCTT
Source organism: Alisma plantago-aquatica (assembly GCA_963693085.1). Taxonomy (NCBI): domain Eukaryota; kingdom Viridiplantae; phylum Streptophyta; class Magnoliopsida; order Alismatales; family Alismataceae; genus Alisma; species Alisma plantago-aquatica. The sequence continues at coordinate 1,004,765,995 of OY856413.1, forward strand.
GAGTTAGACACCATCATTTATGCCCTCAAAGTATGGTGAAACTACCTATATGGTGGTACTTTTGATGTTGCAACTAATAACAAGAGTTTGAAGTACATCCTGATAAAGAAATAGTTAAGCCTTAGGTAGAGGAGATGTCTAGAATACCTCAAGGACTATGAGTTTATGATTTCCTACCACCTTCATAAGCCAAATGTCATAGAAGATGAACATAGTAGGAAGCAAGTTAAATATAGTATGTGTTTTCCATTAAAATGGAAGAAAACATGGAAGTCTTATCACCATGGGCCCAAGGCGTATGAGTGACAAAATTAGATTGACTATAATCGATGTAAAATTGGGTCTCTAGCCCAAGATCATGTCAGCACAAAGGAGTAGTAAAAGCCTTGACGATATGACAAGTTAGTGGAGAAACCCTAGACACATATCTTAGTTAATATGGATGGTGGAATTTGATATACGCAACTCATCTAAGTCTGAAAGGATTTGTCTTTAATTGAATTTTTTAAGAGAATCTCATGGGTCAAAGTATGTAGTGTACCTCGGATCAACTAAATATACAAGGACTTACGAATGCACTTTTGGCAGAAGAACATGAAGATATATATATATACATATATATATATATATATATATATATATATATATATATATATATATATATATGTGTGTGTGTGTGTGTGTGTGTGTGTGTGTGTGTGTGTGTGTGCACGCGCACGTGTGTGTGTATTTGTGTGTTTATCTCAAAATTGCCTAACCTACCAGCAAATCATAACTAAATGTTGTGTGTGTGTGTGTATTTGTGTGTTTATCTCAAAATTTCCTAACCTACTAGCAAATCATAACTAAATGTTAGAGGCCTGAGGTTTTCTGCAACCCATACCAATTCCCAAAGGGAAATGGAGAGAATATCATCATCAATTTCCTAGTTGGTTTAACTAGGACCAAGAATGGAAGTGACATTGTATGGGTTGCAATTGGCATACTGACCTAATCACCCCATTTTATTCCTATAAAAATGATGGCTCAAGTTTCAAAATCGACATAACTTTATATTTAGGGAATTGTTAGGTTGATTCCCGTACCCATCATATATAATTGTGATGCCAAGTTTACTTCCATTTATTGTGACAAGTTTAGGAAGAGTTGGGAACTCAATTGAATTTAAGTACAACATACCATATACAAACTAATCAACAATTAGAAAGGACAATTTAGGTTTTTAAACACTTGTTGATAACATGTTTCCTTATGTGGTTTGGTTCATGGGACCACTATCTCCCATTAGTAGAGTTATCCTACAATAATAGTTACCAGTCAAGTATTGGTATGCCTCCGTACAAAGTCTTGTATGGAAGATAGTGTAGATCACCTCTTTATTGGGATATAGGAGAAATAAATATTTTAAAATATGAAGAGTTGCATCTATATTATGGAAATGTCAAGATGATTAGGAAGAGTTTAAAGAAGGCCCATGTTCTTCAAAAATCTTATGCAGATGCACACATGAGGGATTTCCATTTTCTGGTGGGTGACCATGTTTTCCTAAAGATTAAAATGATTCTAGAAATTATGAACACGCAAAGGGAAATTGAGTCCATATATGTGGGCTCATTTTTGGTATTGGGCCATATCAAGAAATTTGCATATAAGCTAGTTTTACCTTCATAATATAGTATGATGCATAATCTATTCCACGTCTCAAATCTAAAGAAGTATGTCAAGTATCCTATCCATGTCCTTAACCATGAGTCCATGAAATTAAATGACACCCTTGTATACCTAGAAGAACAAGAAAAATATTTGAACGTCAAATGAATGAGCTCATAAATAAGAAAATAGAAATGGTGAAAGTACAGTGAAAGCACCACTGCAGTGATGGTACATGGGAATTAAAGTAAAAAATGGAAGAAAATGTAAGGACTCTAACCCACATTTTGGGCTAACCCTATTTTTTTTGCTTAAATGTGTTGCTTATATCTTTTCTCTAATCATTTAAGATGTATTTAGGGCATGTTGGAGGTTTGTGTTCCTTGTTTGATCTTGTTTCTTGATGCTAGTGTTTTGTGGAGAGGTTTTGGTGCAAACTTACAATTCACCCAGAATAGGGGTTTATGTGCAAATTTTCCACCTCTAGAGGGTTTACTATCTCTCTTGGCATCATCTAGAGGAGAGAGGAAGTGTTGAGTGCCTTGTTTTGGCCTTGGTTGAGTGGTGACATCCTTGGTGATGTTTTGGGCACATGTTTGTGGTGTGCTTTGCTCTCAAGAGTGTTGTCTCAGGCTTGAGAGCTTTGGTGAGACCATGTATCGATTTGTGGTTTCCTTGAGGAGGCTTGGTATCAATTGAGGGTGTCTTGAGGGTCATTCTATTAGTTTGGTGATATCTTGAGGATCACCATATCGGGTTTTGGTGACTCTAGAGGAGTTCCATATCAGTTTGTGACCTAGGATTTCATCCCTATCGGTTTGTGAAGGGGGTGGATGGGTGTATCGACCTTGACCTTTCTTAGTGACCAAGTGGGTGAGACATAGGTCCTACCACCTTGTTGCATGGAATGTCATGTGGTTCTTCCTTATGGACATGTGTCATATAGGGTTCTAAGGTGGTTACACCTTTCCCTTATTCTCTCTCATGCCATGTATATATACCCCTCTCTTCCCATGCAAGAGAACCCTTTTAGTCATCCTTGTTTTCTCTCCTTGGTGTTCAACCTTGAGATTGAAGAGCGTCTCCCTTGGATCTTGGTGGGTGAACCAAAAGCTTGTGGTGTTCTCTTTCATATTCTTCCTTGGTAAGCCATGGTTTTCTATCTTTCTTTCTCTCCTTATTTATTCTTCTCGGGCATGGACCTTGGTACCTTCTTTTCTCTCTTTTACTTACTTGACCATGGTTCTATCTTCCTTGTTGGAGGTGTGGTGCAGATTGAGCTAGGAGGATCTTATTCTACCTTGATCTTGGGAAGCTTGGAGCTTGACCTTGGATCTTAGAGCTTGGTGGTTGTTCTTGAGGCGGGTTATATAACTCTAAACCTACTTTGTTATTATCACCTTTCTACTTGTTACCTTGATAGTGTTGTTAGCTCATTATTTCTGGTTGGTTAGTAGCTTTTCTTGGTAGCCTTACATTCTTTTTTTGAGAATAGAACCTTGATAAGTTGCTTCCATGAGATGCACCTTTCTTTTGCCTTGTTAGTGTCGTCATCTTAAGGTAGAAGATGACTAAACCGATATGCATGCAACCCGATATGCATATAATCCGACACACCTTATAATCTGATACACCTAGAGTTGAAGAGGGAAACATATCCCTTGAGGTTCAACCGATACAACCAAACCCTAATGGCTGATATCCTATGAATATCTATGTGGTCAATACACAAAGGGGCACATAGGCCGATACCCTAGTTGATGGGTAGGTTGATACCCTAGTGGATGGTGATGTTGATACCCTAATGGATGGTGAGGCTGATACCCTAAGGGATGGTTTGACTGATACACTTTCTCATGAACCTCTAGACCGATATCCTTTGTTGTGCTTTGGCCGACACCCTCTCATTGAGGTGATGAGCCCGATACAAAGTGATGATAAACTGATACTCATCCTTGAGTTGGTAAACTGATACCCTACCTTAGTGTGGTTGCCCGATACATTTAGGGTTAACCGATACCCTAACCCTAACTGATACCCTATGTGATGTGTTGTGATGCATCTTGTTGATGCTAGGGTCACATGGTGTGATGTGATACTCTATGGTGATGGTTGAGACATACCGTGTTGATGTTGGTGTCTCATAGTGATGGTGTGGTATCTTATAGAGTAGTTGTACGCATGATTTGAGGGTTATGTTTCTATAATCATAACATGTTTTATAATTATAATGAGAAACATGCTTTTATGTCTCATAACACACCTCATCATAGTGAGGAAAGTGATAACCTAAGGGTGGTTTGTGATCCAACCTTGTAAACCCTAATCGGGTAAAGTGAAACCCTAATTGTTATGATGTGAAGTGTATGATGTAAATGTATAGCATGAGTTCTATGAGATGATGATGTTTTGACTTCTTATTATCAGCTTCTAACCATGCAAGTGATACTGATTGATGTACATAGCTAGGTATGAGCTATGATGGTTATGATGTGATGGACATTGGTCCCTGTGATGGACATGTGGTCCTTGTGATGGATATTTGGTCCTTGTGATGACATGTGATCCTTGTGATGGAAATTTGGTCCTTGTGATTGACATGTGGTCCTTATGATGGACATATGCTGAATAGTAAGCATAAAGAGACACGATGTGATGAGATCACATTGAATTTGAATCAATATGTTCTGGTGATGAGTCATGCCCTATTTATGTAGATCTTGTTTAAAGGTTATATGTTATAACTTGATTGATGCTTTAAGATGTTTAAATTGATCTAATTAATAAAGTGAAATCCTATAGTGTAGTTTCCCTATGCCATAGATCCATTCTAGTGTTGGCTTTATTACTGGATGGTGAAATGAGTTTAACTCAGAGCACATATTTTTGAATATGCAGGGTACAAGTTGAGTAATTCATTGTATCCTTAAACACATGGTGTGTGAGACGGCCATGCATGAGCCAATCTCATTGTGATATGGATGGCCATGCGTGAGCCACTCCTTTTATTAGAACGTCCATGCATCATCTTGTTCTTCTAGCACTGTACATGTACCAAGGCGGGCTAGTTATGATTATATATGTGGATGGCCATGCGTGAGCCAATCCCTGATCTTGACTATATGTCATTTGTTTGTTGTTTACTGATATGTCTCTGTGGTGTTTTCTCTTGAGTTGACCAAGAGGTGTGGTGAGGTCGTGGATTCCTGCTCTTCCATTAGACCTTGTGTGGCACAGATTTCGAGTATATACATATAGTGGTCGGTTGGATTTGGATGGTATGATTCAAATCCTCAAGGCATAATTGTATAGGATCCAATACGAAAACATTGGTTGAGGTCCTTCTTGATATTTATACAATGTTGTTGATAGAAAATATACATGTTCTTCATATTCCTTTTTAGTTATTAAGATGTTTCATAATTTAACAGTAATTTCTCTTCCTGTTAATAACCATTGCATGCTACATCTTAATTATGTTTATAATGCTACTCAGTTATCTTATCTGTGGTAATAATAGAGTTGGCAGAGAGTTATATCTCTCACTGGGACTGTGTGTCTCATCCCATTGGTTAAAAAACTTTTTAGGTGGATGAGCACGAAGAGGTAGAGATTGTACAGAGGAGGTTGATCAACAGCCAGAGGAGTTGTAGCTGATAAGGTTGGAAGTGCTGCTAGATGTCTTTGTTGATGAATACCTAGAGTCGACCCTATACACTAGAGTCTTTGGGAATGTTTTGTAGATGTTTTGTGGACATGTTATCGTTATGTGCCTTTATATATCCGATATGATAGAATTATGTATATATGTTCTGGAATAGTTCTTTCATTACATTTTGACAACATGCCTTGTGAATGCTTTGAGGCATGAAATAACTCATGTGCAAAGGTTCTTTCTATATGGCTATTTTATGAAAATGGTTTTAAATTTTAGCATTTTATGCTAACAAGTTTGTTAATATCTCTTCCGTGATTTTGTTTTGAGTAATCTCATTTTGTGTGGTGTGGGCCATCACAGTTTAGGATGGTATCAGAGCATTAGGTTTGCTGAGTCTATAGGGACCTAAGACTAGGGTTTGTGTCTTTTCTAGTGTCCTCCAGTCTGTCTTATAGTCACTTATTCTTATACAAAAGAAGAAAAGCTAAAATATGTCTAGAGAACACGAAGAACACATTGCCGAGAGCAGTGTTGCTGCACCAGGTGGTGGTTCAAGGAACCCGATACATGAAGATCGGGTGGCTAAAGTCCCCTAGTTTGACCCAGCCATGATAGAAAACCCTATCTTTCAATCACTCTTTGGGAAGTTTATGGCAATGATGAATCATATGGAGGATAGGATGCCTGCACCTCAGTCTAGGGCACCTGTTCCCCATGCTAAATCTTCAAGTACTGGGAAGACTTTTGAGCAGCTTCACCATGTTGGGGCAGTTGAGTATGCTGGAAGAACTGACCCGATAGATGCAAATCTGTGGCTAACTGAGCTTGAGAAGGCTTTCAAGATCCTGAGTATTCTTGAAGAGGATAAGGTGAAGCATGCGGTGTACCTCCTAAGAGGGAGTGTTGGCCATTGGTGGGCCATAGAGGAGGAGAAGAGACATGGGGTGGTGGTTGGTTGGGAGGAGTTTTGACGGGAGTTTGTTAGTCGGTACTTCCCACATATGTATCTGGATGAGAAGATCATCCAGTTCGAGAGGATTCGACAAGGTTCCATGATGATCAACAAGTATGAGGCAAGGTTTATGGAGTTGTTGAGGTTCTGCCCTCACATGGCTGTAATGGAAGATGAGAGGATTTGTCATTTTGAGAAGAGGTTGAACACTGAGTTGTCTACTCCAACTGCTGTTTTCGATAATCGAGAGAGGTTTGTTGTGTTTGTAGAGTCTGTTCAAAGGATAGAACAATCTTTGAAGGAGAAGTGAGAGGCAAGTACCAAGAAACGGTATGCACAGTTTTAAGGGCAATCGTCAGGTGGCTTCAGGAAACTGAGGTTTTCTGCACCACCAACATCGTAGAGGTTTAGTACTTAGACTCAATGGTCACCAAGTAAGGGTAGAGGCCATAGTTTTTTGCCCTCAGGAACCCAGAGTGTTACATCAACATCGGTGACAGGACCATCCAGGCCTTGGTATGAGAACAAAACATGTTACAAGTGTGGACAAGTTGGCCATACCAGACAGTTCTATCTAGAGAAAGAGGATGAAGTGACTCAACAACCGAGACAAAGTCAACAAGGTTCGTAGAGACAACAGAACAGTGGCACAGGAGGACAAGGACATGGACAAGCTTCCCAAGCTAGACCATCTTCTCAGGGAATAAGAGGACGGGCGTGACAACAAGCAACAACTAGATTCTATGCCATGAGTAAGCCAGAGTCGGTGGTCAATCCGCGAATAGTGACAGGTCAGATGGAGTTATTTCATTCTGATTTTTCTTTTTCTTGCTTTATATCTATTTTGGTTGACTAGGGTGCTACACACTCTTTTATTGCACATGAAGTGCTTAGTAGTTTCTCTTTTCTTATTTGTCATAGAAAGAGTAGCTTGTTGCTAGAAACCCCATTTTTCAGTATGTAGTGTTGTAGGATGTGTATCCTTCCTATGTTCTCTCTTTTTAAGGACACAACATTCACGTGGATCTCATACCACTTGACATGCATGGATTCGATGTGATCCTTGGAATGGATACCCTGGAGAAGCATAGAGTGGTCTTGGATTGTAGTTCCAAGCAAGCGATGTTTGCAGATGGTAGTGAGATGTGGATCTTCCAAGGAGATAGGAAGATTCTCCCGATGTGTCTTGTATCAGCTATGGTAGCGAGGAAGCTTATGAGACAAGATTACAAGGCTTTGTTATCACCCATGGTAGATATAGAGGTGAGGAGTCTTAGTCTTCAGGAAGTGTCAGTGGTTAGGGAGTTCCAAGATGTGTTTCCTGAAGAGTTTCCAGGTGTTCCCCCATTCAATGAGATTGATTTTGAGATCAATCTAGTTCCTGGTACATAACCCATAGCTCAGACACTATATAGGATGGCACCGGTAGAGATGGAAGAGTTGAAGAGATAGTTGCAAGAACTACTTGACAAAGATTTCATTAGGTTGAGTATGTCATCATGAGGTGCTCCAGTGTTGTTCGTAAAGAAGAAGGATTGGTCTATGTGGTTATGCATAGATTATAGGAAGTTGAACAAGGTCATGGTAAAGAATAAGTATCGTTTTCCGAGGATAGATTATTTGTTTGATCAGGTGCATGGTGCAATGGTGTTCTCAAAGATAAATCTGAGATCAGGATATCATCAATTTAGGATCAAGGAGGATGACTTACCAAAGTCAACTTTTAGGATGAGGTATGGTCACTATGAGTTCATGGTTATGCCATTTGGGCTGACCAATGCACCCATACCATTTATGGATTTGATGAACAGGGTGTTCCAACCATTCCTTGATTAGTTTGTGGTGTCTTCATAGTTGACATTTTGATATATAGTCCAGACAGTCAGCAACATGAACAACATTTGCGTCAAGCATTGACAGTGTTGAGACAACACAAACTCAATGCTAAGTTCAGTAAGTGTGAGTTCTGGTTGAGGGAGGTAGCTTTCTTGGGACACATTCTATCTGTATAAGGAGTACGCGTAGACCCTAAGAAGGTAGTGTCTGTGACAGAGTGGGAACAACCAAAGACGCCGATAGAAGTGCACAATTTTCTAGGTTTGGTAGGATACTATAGGAGGTTCATTAAGAACTTCACCATTATCGCCCTACCCCTAACAAAGTTGACAAGGAAGGATATGTCAATGAGCTTTTCAAATGTTGAAGGAGAAGCTGACAAGTGCACCAATTTTGGATTTTCCCAAGCAAGGGAAAGGATACATCATCTTCTGTGATGCATCTATGAATGGTTTGGGATGTGTGTTGATGTAGGACAAGGAAATAGTCTCTTTTACTTCTAGACAACTTAAGAAACACGAGGAAAATTACCCGACTCATGATTTGGAGCTAGCTACTGTGGTTCATGCTTTGAAAATTTGGAGGCACTACTTGTATGGGGAGAAGTGTCAAATCTTCACAGATCACAAGAACCTAAGGTAAATCTTTTGACAACAAGAGTTGAACATGAGGCAACATTGTTGGATGGAGTTGATCAAAGACTACAACTGCACGCTTGATTATCATCTAGGAAAGGCAAATTTTGTAGCAGACGCATTGAGCAGGAAGTCTTCATCTAAGGATAAAGGTCAGTTGAGTTATTTGATGTGTTACAAGCGAGACATGTTGGTCTCCTTGCGTCAGATGAATGTCAAGTTGGAAGTCTCTTTGTTAGCCAGTTTGTTGGCACAATTATAAGTGAAGCCTGTGCTGAGACAGCAAATCAAAGAAGCTCAACAGACAAATACTGTGACACAACAGATTAGATCAGAGTTCAACAGCAAGAAGCGTGATGGTTTTCATAAGACGAAAGACAAGATAGTGCATTATCATCATAGGATAGTAGTTCCTGATAGAGATAACCTGAGGAAGATGGTGCTGGAAGAGGCTCATACATCTATGTATGCTATGCACCCAGGAAGTACCAAGATGTATTACAACCTGAAGGATATGTATTGGTGGCCAGGCTTGAAGAAAGATGTAGCTGAGTTTGTTGTAAGATGTGATGTGTGTCAACAAGTCAAAGCTGAGCATTAGAACCTTGCAGGAATATTGCAACCATTGCCTATCCCTTAGTGGAAATGGGATCATGTAACTATGGATTATGTGGTTGGTCTACCTAGGACAACCAAAGGTTATGATTCCATTTAGGTGATTGTTGACAGGTTGACCAAGTCATCTAATTTCCTTCTTATGAAGACAACGTTTACAGCAGAGAAACTTTCTCAAGTTTATGTTGATGAGATAGTGCATTTGCACGGTGTTCCAACTACTATTGTATCAGATAGAGGTCGTCAATTTACAAGTCATTTTTGGGAGCTGCTGCATACAACTTTGGGTATGCAGTTGAAATTCAGCACTGCTGTCCACCCGTAGAAAGATGGCCAGTCTGAAAGGACTGTCCAAATATTGGAAGATCTATTGAGGGCTTGTGTTCTGCAGTTCATAGGGATTTGGGATATACACCTCAGTCTGATAGATTTCTCCTACAATAACAGCTATTAATGAAGTATTGACATGGCACCATATGAGGCATTGTATGGGAGACATTGTAGGTCTCCTTTGTGTTGGTATAAGACAGGGGAGTGTCAACTTCTAGGTCTTGATCTTTTACAACATGCAATAGAGAAGATCAAAGTGATACAACAACATATGAAAGCAACACATGATAGACAGAAGTTGTATGCAGACAATCGTCACAGACCCTTGGAGTTTCAAGTGGGAGACAAAGTATATCTGAAGGTCTCTCCCTGGAAAGATGCTTTGAGGTTTGGGAAGAAGGGTAAGTTAGCTCCCAGGTTTATGGGACCTTACCCAGTTGTGGCATGAGTTGGGAAGGTGGCCAATAAGTAGGAGTTTCCACCTGAGTTACACATGTTTCATCCAGTGTTCCATGTCAGTATGCTGAGGAAGTGTCATTCGGATATAGAGTCAGTGTTACAGTCTATGGGGGTATAGCTTGATGAGTACATGACCTATGTAGAAGGTCAAGTGTTGATCCTTGATACGAGGGTGAAGAAGTTGAAGAGGAAAGACCTTGTACTTGTGAAGGTTCTTTGGCATCATCGTGGTGTTGAGGAAGTGATGCGATGATTTTGAGTCGCATTTATAGACCTATTTTATATGTGTTTTATGCTTTAATTAGTCATTTTATGGTTAATATTGCATAATTCATCCATTTTGATATCTCAAAAGGTTAATTTAATCAATTCAAAAGGATATCTTTTGGATTGCGGTTTCGACCCACTGCAGTAGCGAACAATCGATTAAAGGTTACAGGTGAAATGTTGCCGGGGAGTTCTATGATTCACGGGATTAGCCATTGCACAAGTACCGAGGAGCAGTGGAGAGGAGAACGGAGGCCAGAACAAATTGGCGAACTCCCGTGAATCATAGAACTCCCCGGCAACGACGCCAAAAACTTGATGCAATTTTACTGTGCGTATAAACGCAAGTGTACGCGTCGAGTAGTACATGCCTTGTGAGGCCCGAGTCGAACACAGGGATACTCGGAAATGTTAGAGACTCCTACTAACTATTTGCGATCAGCTAAGCCGAATAAAAAATTGGGGTTGTTGAATAAAATTAAAAGAAACTAAAAATAAAACAAAGCAAACAATCGATTAAAGGTTAATTTAATCAATTCAAAAGGATATCTTTAGGATTGCGGTTTCACCGTGGGTTTTCATTGTATTAGATTTTATATAATGCCTCAATCTCCTCTCTCTATCCGGGTAGTGGCCTGAAAATAGAATTGCCCACTGTCATGGTGCAATTCACTACTTAGGTTTAGGTCGGTTCCACCGTCGTAGTAACCTATCCATAAGTGCATTACAAACGATCTCTCAGTATCCACCATTAATTTTACACCACCTTGTTCAAGGGATTTATCGATTAATGTAGGTTTCGTCTCTTTTCAGCCGTTAATCCTTCTTTCGAAGTGATTAAGGGCATTAGGTTGTTATTATGGTGATCAAGCATAACAATATATGGAGAAAACGAAGCTATGCCACGGATTTAAGAGAGAAAATATGAATTACTATTATAAACCTGTCATACAATGAATTCCCGGGCTACTCCCGGTCCTAAAGATTGAGGGGATTAGCCCCGCATGTTCATCTCACACAAGTACATGGTAGAAATAGGGGAAATCATATGAAAAACGTGAATTGAATGGGAAAACCCCTGAACGGAGAAGAACCGGTTGATCCTTTGCGTGGAACACGTGCTCTCCCGCCTTTCGGTGGTGAAATCCGTCTTCTGCGGCGTCCGGATCGACTGGTGTGAGCTTCTGGCCTCCGTTCTCCTCTCCACTGCTCCTCGGTACTTGTGCAATGGCTAATCCCCTCTCCCCCCGTCTGGGCGGCCATCCTTAGGTATAAGTCCCTAATTAGGTCGTTAATTAACTCCAGCCGTCCGATTGAGATCATTAGAAAGCAAACTCATATCCTACGGCGTCGATACCATCGACGCGAGTCGATGGTATCGACCCGCTGCAGTAGCGAACCCTTCCTTTGTCGCGCCCGACATCATCTCGATACCATCGACACGGGTCGATGGTATCGACTTCCTTTAGGCGTCGGTTTTGTCATTTTGCGACGCTGTAGCCTCCGTGCGTCGATGGTATCGACTTGGTGTCAATACTATCGACTGCTTCTTTGCCAACAACCTGAAGGTGACTCGATACCATCGACATCAAAGTCGATAATATTGACTTTTTCCTGCTTCTTTTGGCTGGCAACCTGTGACCATGTCGATGGTATCGACTTCCGTCGATGGTATCGACGGAAGCAAATACTCGTTTGTTCTGAAATTCAAAGACAAGATCACATCAAGTCACACAAATAATATTAATTTGACAATTAATGCTCAAAATGATGATATAAAAGGGATTTGACATAAAATAGTGGCAAATACCAAAATGGATGAATTATGCAATATTAACCATAAAAATGACTAATTAAAGCATAAAACACATATAAAACAGGTCTATAAATGCGACTCAAAATCATCGCATCAAACTCCCCTAAGCTTGAACGTTGCTCGCCCTTGAGCAACTAATCCTTAGAATAGAATTGCTAATGTCAACTGAAAAACAACACATCACAATCAACATCCCATATGACTCCCACCGGACATTCACATACCGGCCCTCTCTAACCACGGAACGGTAGTTACCCTAAAGGCGACAGTAATCATCCATAAAAGAAATTGACCTCAAAACTGATGAACACTATCACATAAGGCAGGTAACATAATAAAACGCGCCGGTTCAGCCTTGGTGCATCTTGTGATCTCCTATACTACGTTGCTCGCCCTGACTACCATCTATATGGAGGCAGTTCTCCTGATGTACATTAGTGAGGAGAAATTCACGGTGGCCTACCAATCCGAGCAACGGGTGGATGAAAATGGGTGGCTCATGGAAGAACGTGGAAGTATTGTACAGTTTCAACCTACATAAAACAAAAATGTCCTATATGATGCAAATGCACATGAAAAATGTCCTAATGCCTAAAATTGGGTGGAATGATGCATGTACTAACCATCCATCTCAAAATGAAATGGAACTTCTAATTAAGCTACATCATGTACTCAATTATCTCGAATTGCAGGTGATATTATGTTCCTTTCTCCTTCTTATTCTTATTGCTTCTACATAACTCTTTTTCATTATGCAGATTTTCTTTCAGAATTTTTTTTTCTTTTTCTTTCTTCTTTTCCAGCCCTTATATCCATAATTGCTTAAAGATAATTACATTGGGCTAAATTTTTCTTCATACTCAGAAATTTGCACTAATTAGAAGGTATGGAACAATTTAATTCACCATTGGAGAAAAATTAAGATACATGATATACTTTATGTATGAAAATTATGAATGCAACTTCATGGCATGCACCTACGTGTAATGTGCATGAATCACTATACTTCATTTTTTTTAATACCAAACATATGGAAAGTTGTGATGCAAGTCCTATCTAGATGCTATGCAAACAAAAGGAATTAAAACTGCACTTTACTTCCAATTCTTTGGTGGATTATGGAAAAATGAAGTGGAACGATCACAAGACTAGATGACTGAACCTTAGAAAGATATTATGCGTCCCTCCTTACTGACCTGTGTAGTAGTTTAGAGGGTTCTCTCTCTTACATCCAATTAAAGTCTCATTACCATTTGGTCAGATTAGGCTCAAACAACCATTTCCGTCCACTTTCATGAATCATTAGGAGTACAGGTGTGAGTTGTTGTTTCAGAGTTGACAGAACTAATCATTTTCATAGGATGTGTGCCCAAGATTAAACAAGACAAGCTTTGCACATGTACAGAAATTTTTAAATTCCCTTGATTTTTCCCATGCAAAAATAATTTGATGACAAAAACTTTATGACATCCACGATTACACTAGATAGCATGTGGATCCTACAAAAACTAAAAATACAAGAAAACAAATAACAAGCACAAAAGCAATAATGCTAAAAACTAAAAACAATAAAAGATAAAGCTGTTCCAACTACCCCCCTAAGCTTGAATTCGACTATGGCCTCATAGTCCAAAAACAAACTTAAATATTGGAACAGTGATACCGGATCATTCTTGTTGTGGTGGCGGAGGCCGATATTGCGGCGCCGTGGGGTCCCAAGACGGGTATTGCCCCTGAAAGGTTGGATCATACTGGGGCATCGGAGGAGGTTGTGGGTACCCCCCAAAGTAATTCTGGCTCCAGTAATGATCATAAAACGACTGCTGCTGCTGCTCCATCCTGTGCAGCCGATCGTGGATGTTCTCTTGATTGGCGAAAAGAAGGCGCTCATTCTCGAAGATCGCCTGCTGGTTGACATAGAGCCGGTTGGTGGTGTCTTGAATACCAGCATAGGCAGCTGTGTGGTTATGCTGCGTCTGTTGGATGTCTTGAAGCATTGTGTACATCCCTTGCATAGAATAGACATCCTCGCTCGGTTGCGAGGGCTGTGATGGTGGAGGCCGATGCGGAGAAGATGAAGATGCACCCGGATGCATCCTAGGGCGCTTCCGGGGTGCCACTCGTGATCGAAGAGGTGTGAACGCCTCTTCCTCCTCTTCTGCCGCCTCGTCATCGTCGCCACCGTTGTTGCCGCCATCTTCTTCATCGGAATCGATGGCTATGATTGGCCACCGGAAATGCTGCGCGCCGTCAATGTTGAAGACGGGGTCGGGTAGAGAACACTCCTGATATGCTTGATTTACGTGGCAGTGTGCGAACGCCACGCCATCTCGGAGAAGAATGAGATTGGACCGGTGTAAATGTTGCAAGTTCACCTTGCTCTTAGTAGATAGAGGAGTGAGGGTCTGGAAATTCAAGCCGAGGTATGAAGCCAGCTTGGTGATTAGCCCGCCGAAGTGAATCGACGCTTTCCTCGTACTCCTCTTCACCGCCAAAACTCATTGCAGAAAGAAGGCACCCCAGTTGCACTCTTGTTGCGTCAGGAGCTTGTAGAGAAAGAAAAGGTCAGGCTCCTGAAACTTGCTAAGGGCTAGATCGCCCCGAGCAAACAAGGTGGAGCTCAACATCCGGTGCAAGACCCGGACAAATGGGTGCTCGAAGTCGGCTACCGCGGCGTTGTGGTAGCTAACCGACTTCCCTTGTGGCACCGTCACCAACTCGGAGAAGAGAGCGTCGTAGTTGGTGCGGTTATCCGGCCGCCTGTAGTCGTACCGTGAGTGATTCCAATTGAAGATGTCGTTAAACTGCTCGAGGGTGATGGTGTAGTCGCGGTTGTACAGCCGAAAAGACACCCTGCCCTTTTCCCACTCGCGGTCGCTTGCTGATATCTCATTGCGCACAACACAGACGTCTAATGATGCCATGAATTCTGCCACCAACTCTTTGTACGTTGGCCACTCGCCGAAAAATGGCTGGCCGTCTTCATGGTACTCCAGCTCATCGTGTCCACGACCCGTTTGGTGGGCCTGCCCCTTCAGTACGTAATCCAGATTTGCCTTGAAGCCAAGATCATTGATCATCTCCGGATCCACATAACGGGTGGGCTCGATCTTGCGCTTCATGATTTCTTCGTAAACCTTCTTCACATCCGCGGATGGGTGGACAAGTCGAGGACGTGCGACCGATGTTGAATCTCCACTCGGTGAAGATCGTCGCTTGGTGCTGCTGTTCTTCGGGCTTGGATGGCTCGGGGAAGTGCTCGGCGCAAAGGAAGAAGAGAGCTCTGAAGGTGTGACGTTAAATGACGTCATGAATCTCCTTATGAAGACTTGGCCGACGCCATTGTTGGTCCGTCGATACCATCGACGTGAGTCGATGGTATCGACACCTGTCGATGCTATCTACCTCCCTCATGAGTATCGATGGTCGTCGATGGCTGGATCTTGAAACCCGGATCGCTGACGTGTCGATACCATCTACATGGGTCGATGGTATCGACGCTGCACCCGGATCGGTGACGTGGAAGCCGCGATCGCTGTCGATGTGTTTGCGCGGATCGGTGACATGGATGGTCGATACCATCGACTTGGGTCGATGGGATCGACTTTTCTTCATTGCAACACCGCCACTTTGCATTTCACCTGTAACCATGTCGATACCATCGACGAGGCCGTCGATGGTATCGAGTTGACTGAGACAAATTGGTCTGCACTTCTCCAGAGATCTCGATGGTATCGACTCCTATGTCGATACTATCGACTTTTCCTTCTCGACCACATGTAGGTATGTCGATACCATCGACGAGGCCGTCGATGGTATCGACTCAGAACAAAATATGTAGTTGTCAACATGTACCCTTGTCGATACCATCGACCAGTGTGTCGATGGTATCGACTGTGCCTCAGCCTGCACAATTAACAAACGGATCACGGTATCTTATTTACACTAAAAATTGAACAAAAATAAAGCAACCTACGATTATAAATAAACTATCCTAATGTACCGATGGTTGGGTTGCCTCCCAACAAGCGCCCTTATTTAATGTCTTAGGCTAGACGACTTGAAGCTCATCATCTTGGAATTTTGGGGCATGTGCTTAGAGGATCATGCAGTAATTTGAATTCAACTCGATCTCCTCCAATTCCCAAGGACAATGTACCTCTCCCTAAGGCAGTCACGACATCCGCCGTTGCTTGAAAAGGTCTTCCTAGAAGAATTTCACAGCTTTGGAGCGGTGGCATATCCATGACAACAAAATCCACCGGGAATATAAATCGATCCACTTTGACGAGAACATCTTCACATACTCCATATGGTCTCACTAAAGATCCATCCGCCAATTCAATTTTCGCGGCTGACTTCTTGATTTCTTTTAACCCAAGTTTCTGAAATGTCGCCAGAGGCATGAGATTTATGCTGGCGCCTGAATCACATTGCGCTTTAGGAAAATGTTGATCACCTATCGAGCATGGAATGTAGAAACCTCCTGGGTCTTTTCTCTTCTTTGGCGAACTCCTGTGAATCATAGAACTCACCGTCTCATTCATCCGAAAAATATCATCATCTTTTATCCGCCAAAAACTTGACGCAATTTTACTGTGCGTATAAACGCAAGTGTACGCATCGAGTAGTACAAGCCTTGTGAGGCCCGATTCGAACACAGGGATACTTGGAAATGTTGGAGACTCCTACTAACTATTTGCGATCAGCTAAGCTGAATAACAAATTGGGGTTGTTGAATAAAATTAAAAGAAACTAAAAATAAAACAAAGCAAACAATCGATTAAAGGTTAATTTAATCAATTCAAAAGGATATCTTTAGGATTGCGGTTTCGACCCGCTGCAGTAGCGAACAATCGATTAAAGGTTACAGGTGAAATGTTGCCGGGGAGTTCTATGATTCACGGGATCAGCCATTGCACAAGTACCGAGGAGCAGTGGAGAGGATATCTTTAGGATTGTTATGCCGGGGATCGAACCCGGGTCACCCGCGTGACATAGGAGTCGATACCATCGAGATCTCTGGAGAAGTGCAGACCAATTTGTCTCAGTCAACTCGATACCATCGACGGCCTCATCAATGGTATCGACACGGTTATAGGTGAAATGCAAAGTGGCGGTGTCGCAATGAAGAAAAGTCGATCCCATCGACCCAAGTCGATGGTATCGACCATCCATGTCACCGATCCGTGCAAACACATCGACAACAATTGCAGCTTCCACGTCATCGATCCAGGTGCAGCGTCGATACCATCGACCCATGTCGATGGTATCGACACGTCAGCGATCCGGGTTTCAAGATCCAGCCATCGACGACCGTCGATACTCGCGAGGGAGGCAGATAGCATCGACAGGTGTCGATACCATCGACTCGCGTCGATGGTATCGACGGACCAACAGTGGCGCCAGCCAAGTCTATATAAGGAGATTCATGATGTCATTTAACGTCACACCTTCAGAGCTCTCTTCTTCCTTTGCACCGAGCACTTCCCCGAGCCATCCAAGCCCGAAGAACAGCAACACCGAGCGACGATCTTCACCGAGCGGAGATTCAATTCTCCATCTTCACCAAGCTCTTCTTCTAATCCTTTTCTCGTCGCAACAATGGTGCATACAACCGGAGCTTCTTCCTCGCGCGCTCATATGATTGACATCCCTGAGTTCGTGCCACCACCACCATCATCGGTCGCACGTCCTCGACTTGTCCACACATCCGCGGATGTGAAGAAGGTTTACAAAGAAATCCTAAAGCGCAAGATTGAGCCCACCCGTTACGTGGATCCGGAGATGATCAATGATCTTGGCTTCAAGGCAAATCTGGATTACGTACTGAAGGGGCAGGCCCACCAAACGGGCCGTGGACACGATGAGCTCGAGTACCATGAAGACGGCCAGCCATTTTTCGGCGAGTGGCCAACGTACAAAGAGCTGGTGGCGGAATTCATGGCATCACTGGACGTCTGTGTTGTGCCCAATGAGATATCAGCAAGCGACCACGAGTGGGAAAAGGGCAAGGTGTCTTTTCAGCTGTACAACTGCGACTACACCATTACCCTCGAGCAGTTCAACGACATCTTCAACTGGAATCACTCGCGGTACGACTACAGGCGGCCAAATAACCGCACCAACTACGACGCTCTCTTCTCCGAGTTGGTGACGGTGCCACAAGGGAAGTCGGTTAGCTACCACAACGCCGCGGTAGCCGACTTCGAGCACCCATTTGTCCGGGTCTTGCACTGGATGTTGAGCTCCACCTTGTTTGCTCGGGGAGACCTAGCCCTTAGCAAGTTTCAGGAGCCTGACCTTTTCTTTCTCTACAAGATCCTGACGCAACAAGAGTGCAACTGGGGCGCCTTCTTTCTGCAATGAGTTTTGGCGGTGAAGCGAAGTACGAGGAAAGTGCCGATTCACTTCGGAGGGCTAATCACCAAGCTGGCTTCATACCTCGGCTTGAATTTCCAGACCCTCACTCCTCTATCTACTAAGAGCAAGGTGAACTTGCAACATTTACACCGGTCCAATCTCATTCTTCTCCGAGATGGCGTGGCGTTCGCACACTGCCACGTAAATCAAGCATATCAGGAGTGTTCTCTACCCGACCCCGTCTTCAACATTGACGGCGCGCAACATTTCCGGTGGCCAATCATAGCCATCGATTCCGATGAAGAAGATGGCGGCAACAACGGTGGCGACGATGACGAGGCGGCAGAAGAGGAGGAAGAGGCGTTCACACCTCTTCGATCACGAGTGGCACCCCAGAAGCGCCCTAGGATGCATACGGGTGCATCTTCATCTTCTCCGCATCGGCCTCCACCACCACAGCCCTCGCAACTGAGCGAGGATGTCTATTCTATGCAAGGGATGTACACAATGCTTCAAGACATCCAGCAGACGCAGCATAACCACACAGCTGGCTATGCTGGTATTCAAGACACCACCAACCGGCTCTATGTCAACCAGCAGGCGATCTTCGAGAATGAGCGCCTTCTTTTCACCAATCAAGAGAACATCCACGATCGGCTGCACAGGATGGAGCAGAAGCAATAGACGTTTTATGATCATTACTGGAGCCAGAATTACTTTGGGGGGTACCCACAACCTCCTCTGATGCCCCAGTATGATCCAACCTTTCAGGGGAAATACCCGTCTTGGGACCCCACGACGCTGCAATATCGGCCTCCGCCACCACAACAAGAATGATCCGGTATTACTGTTCCAATCTTTAAGTTTGTTTTTGGACTATGCGGCCATAGTCGAATTCAAGCTTAGGGGGGTAGTTGGAACAGTTTTATCTTTTATTGTTTTTAGTTTTTAGCATTATTGCTTTTGTGCTTGTTATTTGTTTTCTTGTATTTTTAGTTTTTGTAGGATCCACATGCTATCTAGTGTAATCGTGGATGTCATAAAGTTTTTGTCATCTCATTATTTGTGCATGGGAAAAATCAAGGGAATTTAAAAATTTCTGTACATGTGCAAAGCTTGTCTTGTTTAATCTTGGGCACACATCCTATGAAAATGATTGGTTCTGTCAACTCTAAAACAACAACTCACACCTGTACTCCTAATGAGTCATGAAAGTGGACGGAAATGGCTGTTTGAGCCTAATCTGACCAAATGGTAATGATACTTTAATTGGATGTAAGAGAGAGAACCCTCTAAACTACTACACAGGTCAGTAAGGAGGGACGCATAATATCTTTCTAAGGTTCAGTCATCTAGTCTTGTGATCGTTCCACTTCATTTTTCCATAATCCACCAAAGAATTGGAAGTAAAGTGCAGTTTTAATTCCTTTTGTTTGCATAGCATCTAGATAGGACTTGCATCGCAACTTTCCATATGTTTGGTATTAAAAAAAACTAAAGTATAGTGATTCATGCACATTACCCTTAGGTGCATGCCATGAAGTTGCATTCATAATTTTCATACATAAAGTATATCATGTATCTCAATTTTTCTCCAATGGTGAATTAAATTGTTCCATACCTTCTAATTAGTGCAAATTTATGAGTATGAAGAAAAATTAGCCCAATGTAATTATCTTTAAGCAATTATGGATATAAGGGCTGGAAAAGAAGAAAGAAAAAGAAAAAAAAATTCTGAAAGAAAATCTGCATAATGAAAAAGAGTTATGTAGAAGCAATAAGAATAAGAAGGAGAAAGGAACATAATATCACCTGCAATTCGAGATAATTGAGTACATGATGTAGCTTAATTAGAAGTTCCATTTCATTTTGAGATGGATGGTTAGTACATGCATCATTCCACCCAATTTTAGGCATTTGGACATTTTTCATGTGCATTTGCATCATATAGGACATTTTTGTTTTATGCAGGTTGAAACTGTACAATACTTCCACGTTCTTCCATGAGCCACCCATTTTCATCCACCCGTTGCTCGGATTGGTAGGCCACCGTGAATTTCTCCTCACTAATGTACATCAGGAGAACTGCTTCCATATAGATGGTAGTCAGGACGAGCAACGTAGTATAGGAGATCACAAGATGCACCAAGGCTGAACCAGTGAGTTTTATTATGTTAACTGCCTTATGTGATAGTGTTCATCAGTTTTGAGGTCAATTTCTTTTATGGATGATTATTGTCGCCTTTAGGGTAATTACCGTTCCGTGGTTAGAGAGGGCCGGTATGTGAATGTCCGGTGGGAGTCATATGGGATGTTGATTGTGATGTGTTGTTTTTCAGTTGACATTAGCAATTCTATTCTAAGGATTAGTTGCTCGAGGGCGAGCAACGTTCAAGCTTAGGGGAGTTTGATGCGATGATATTGAGTCGCATTTATAGACCTGTTTTATATGCGTTTTATGCTTTAATTAGTCATTTTTATGGTTAATATTGCATAATTCATCCATTTTGGTCTTTGCCACTATTTTATGTCAAATTCCCTTTATTTCATCATTTTGAGCATTAATTGTCAAATTATTATTATTTGTGTGAATTGATGTGATCTTGTCTTTGAATTTCAGAACAAACGAGTATTTGCTTCCGTCGATACCATCGACGAAAGTCGATACCATCGACATGGTCACAGGTTGCCAGCCAAAAGAAGCAGGAAAAAGTCGATATTATCGACTTTGATGTCGATGGTATCGAGTCACCTTCAAGTTGTTGGCGAAGAAGCAGTCGATAGTATCGACACCAAGTCGATACCATCGACGCACGGAGGCTACAACGTCGCAAAACGACAAAACCGACGTCTAAAGGAAGTCGATACCATCGACCCGTGTCGATGGTATCGAGATGATGTCTGGCGCGACAAAGGAAGGGTTCGCTACTGCAGTGGGTCGATGGTATCGACGCCGTAGGATATGAGTTTGCTTTCTAATGATCTCAATCGGACGGCTGGAGTTAATTAACGACCTAATTAGGGACTTATACCTAAGGACGGCCGCCTGGACGGGGGGAGAGGGGATTAGCCATTGCACAAGTACCGAGGAGCAGTGGAGAGAAGAACGGAGGCCATAAGCTCACACCAGTCGATCCGGACGCCGCAGAAGATGGATTTCACCACCGAAAGGCGGGAGAGCACGTGTTCCACGCAAAGGATCAACCGGTTCTTCTCCGTTCAGGGGTTTTCCCATTCAATTCACGTTTTTCATATGATTTCTCCTATTTCTACCATGTACTTGTGTGAGATGAACATGCGGGGCTAATCCCCTCCATCTTTAGGACCAGGAGTAGCCCGGGAATTCATTGTATGACAGTTTTATAATAGTAATTCATATTTTCTCTCTTAAATCCGTGGCATAGCTTCGTTTTCTCCATATATTGTTATGCTTGATCACCATAATAATAACCTAATGCCCTTAATCACTTCGACAGAAGGATTAACGGCTGAAAAGAGACGAAACCTACATTAATCGATAAATCCCTTGAACAAGGTGGTGTAAAATTAATGGTGGATACTGAGAGATCGTTCGTAATGCACTTAGTTTAGGGGATATGTTACTACGACGGTGGAACCGACCTAAACCTAAGTAGTGAATTGCACCACGACAGTGGGCAATTCTATTTTCAGGCCACTACCCGGATAGAGAGAGGAGATTGAGGCATTATATAAAATCTAATACAATGAAAACCCACGGTGAAACCGCAATCCTAAAGATATCCTTTTGAATTGATTAAATTAACCTTTAATCGATTGTTTGCTTTGTTTTATTTTTAGTTTCTTTTAATTTTATTCAACAACCCCAATTTGTTATTCGACTTAGCTGATCGCAAATAGTTAGTAGGAGTCTCCAACATTTCCGAGTATCCCTGTGTTCGACTCGGGCCTCACAAGGCCTGTACTACTCGACTTGTACACTTGCGTTTATACGCACAGTAAAATTGCGTCAGGAAGCCACATGGGAGCTCGAAGAGGAAATGATGAGGAATTACCCTTCGCTTTTTTCTTAGGATTTCGGGGGTGAAATCCCTGTCAGGGGTTTATGGTTGTAAGGACCTTGGCCCACGTTTTGGGCTAACCCTATTTGTTTTTCTTAAGTTTTTTAATTATCTCTTTGCTCTAATCATCTAAGATTTATTTAGGGCATGTTGGAGGTTTTTGTTCCTTGTTTGAGCTTGTTGCTTGATTCTAGTGTTTTATCGAGAGGTTTTGGTGAAAACTTAAAATTCACCTAGAATAGGGGTTGATGTGCAAGTTTGCTACCTATAGAGTGTTTCTTCTCTCTCTAGGCATCATCTAGAGGAGAGAGGAAGTGTTGGGTGCCTTGTTTTGGCCTTGGTTGAGTGGTGACATCCTTGGTGATGTTTTGGTCACATGTTTGTGGTGTGATTTGCTCTCATTAGTGTTGTCTCAGGATTGGGAGGTTTGGTGAGACCCTGTATCAGTTGGTGATTGCCTTGAGGAGGCTTGGTATCTATTGTTGGTGTCTTTAGGGACATCCTATAGGTTTGGTGATATCTTGAGGATCACCATAATGGGTTGTGGTGACTCTAGAGGAGTGCCATATCGGTTTGTGACCTAGGGTTTCATCCCTATCGATTTTTGAAGGGGGTGGATGGGTGTATCGACCATGACCTTTCTTAGTGAACAAGTGGGTGAGACATAGGTCCTACCACCTTGTTGCATGGTGTGTCATGTGGTTCTGCCTTGTGGACATGTGTCTTCTAGGGTTCTAAGGTGGGGACACCTTCCCCTTGCTCTCTCTCTCTCATCAACCATGTATATATACCTCTCTCTTCCCATGCAACAGAACCCTTTTAGTCATCCTTATTTTCTATCCTTGGTGGCCAACCTTGAGCTTGAAGAGTACTCTCCCTTGGAGCTTGGTGGGTGAGCCAAAAGCTTGTGGTGCTCTCTTTCATCTTCTTCCTTGGTAAGCCATGGTTTTCTATCTTTCTTTCTCTCCTTGTTTGTTCTTCTTGGCCATGAACCTTGGTACCTTCTTTTCTCTCTTTTTCTTTCTCGACCATGGTTCTATCTTCCTTCTTGGAGGTGTTTTAGAGATCGAGCTAGGAGGATCTTATTCTACCTTGAGCTTGGGAAGCTTGGAGCTTGACCTTGGAGCTTAGAGCTTAGATCTTGGTGGTTGTTCTTGAGGGGGGTTATATAACTCTAAACCTACTTTGTTATTATCACCTTTCTACTTGTTACCTTGCTAGTGTTCTTAGCTCATTATTTCTTGCTGGTTAGTAGCTTTTATTGGTAGCCTTACATTCTATTTTTGAGAATAGAACCTTACTAAGTTGTTGCCATGAGATGCACCTTTCATTTTCCTTGTTAGTATCGTCATCTTGATGTAGAAGATGACTAAATTGATATGCATGCAATCTGATATGCATATAATCTGACACACCTTGTAATACGATACACCTAGAGTTGAAGATGGAAAAATCTCCCTTGAGGTTCAACCGATACAACCAAACCCTAATGGCCGATACACAAAGGGGCACATAGGTCAACACCCTAGTTGATGGGTAGGTGGATACCCTAGTTGATGGGTAGGATGATACCCTAATGGATGGTGAGGTCGATACCCTAATGGATGGTGAGGCTGATACCCTAATGGATGGTGTGGCCGATACCCTAAGGGATGGTATGACCGATACACTTTCTCATGCACCTCATGACCGATATCCTTTGTTGTGCTTTGGCTGACACCCTCTCATTGAGGTGATGAGCCTGATACAAAGTGATGATAAACTGATACTCATCCTTGAGTTGGTAAACCAATACCCTACCTTAGTGTGGTTGCCCAATGCATTTAGGGTTAACGGATACCCTAACCTTAACCGATACCCCATGTGATGTGTTATGATGCAATTTGTTGATGCTAGGGTCACATGGTGTGATGTGATACTCTACAGTGATGGTTGAGACATACCATGTTGATGTTGGTATCTCAAAGTGATGGTGTGGTATCCTATGAAGTAGTTGTGTCCATGATGTGAGGGTTATGTTTCTATAATCATAACATGTTTTATAACGATAATGATAAACATGCTTTTATTTCTCATAACACACCTCATCATAGTGAGGAAAGTGATAATCTAAGCATGGCTGGTGATCCAACCTTGTAAACCCTAATCAGGTAAAGTGAAATCCTAATTGTTATGATGTGAATTGTATGATGTAAATGTATATCATGAGTTCTATGAGATGATGATGCTTTGCCTTCTTATTATCAGCTTGTAACCATGCATGTGGTACTGATTGATGTACATAGCCAAGTATGAGCTATGGTTGTTATGATGTGATGGACATTGGTCCCTATGATGGACATGTGGTCCTTGTGATGGAAATTTGGTCCTTGTGATGGACATGCGGTCCTTGTGATGGACATATGGTGAATAATAAGAATAAAGAGACACGTTGTGATGAGATCACACTGAATGTGAATCAATATGTTCTGGTGATGAGTCATGCCATGTTTATGTAGATCTTGTTTAAAGGTTATACATTATAACTTAATTGATGCTTTAAGATGTTTAAATTGATCTAGTTAATCAAGTGAAATTCTATCGTGTAGTTTCCCAATGCCCTAGATCAATTCCAGTGTCAGCTTTATTACTGGATGGTGAAACGAGTTTAACTCAGAGCACATATTTTTGAAAATACAGGGTACAAGTCGAGTAATTCCTTGTATTCTTAAATACATGATGTGTGAGATGGCCATGCGTGAGCCGATCTAGTTGTGATATGGATGGCCATGCATGAGTCACTCCTTTTATTAGAATGGCCATGCATGAGCTTGTTCTTCTATCACTATACATGCACCAAGGTGGGCTAGTTATGATTATATATGTGGATGGCCATGCATGAGCCAATCTCTGATCTTGACTATATGTTATTTGTTTGTCGTTGACTGATGTGTCTTTGCGGTGTTTTCTCTTGATCTGACCAAAATGTGTGGTGAGGTCGTGGATTCCGACTCTTCCATTAGACCTTGTGTGGCACTAATTTCGACTATATACATGTAGTGGTCGGTTGGATTTGGATGGTACAATTCAAATCTTTAGGGCATAATGAATACGTAATCACCTATGTAGTATAATTGTATAGGATCAACTACGAAAACATTGGTTGAGTCCTTTCTTGATCTTTATACAATGTTGATAGAAAATATACATGTTATTCATATTCCTTTTTAGTTATTAAGATGTTTTATAATTTAATAATAATTGCTCTTCCTATTAATAACCATTTCCTGCTACATCTTAGTTATGTTTGTACTATTGCTCAGTTATCTTATCAGTGGTAATAAGAGAGTTGGTGGAGAGTTATATCTCTCGCTAGGACTGTGTGTTCCCCATTGGTTAAAAAACTTTATAGGTGGACGAGCATGAAGAGGTAGAGATTGTGCATAGGAGGTTGAGCAGCAGCCAGAGGAGCAATAGATGATAAGGTTGTAAGTGTTGTTGGATGTCCTTGTTGATAGAGTCCTAGAGTCGTCCTTGTATACTCGGGTCTTTGGGAACATTTTGTAGATGTTTATAGACGTGTTATCTTTATGTTCCTTTATATATCAGATATGATGGAATTATGTATATATGTTTTGGAATAGTGCTTTCATTACAGGTTGACAACATGCCTTGTGAATTCTTTGAGGCATGAACGGACTCATGTGTAAAGGTTCTTTCTAAATGGCTCTTTTATGAAAAATGTTTTAATTTTTAGTGTTTTCTGCTAATAAGTTTATTAATCTCTCTTCTGTAGTTTTATTTTGAGTAATCTCATTTTGTGTGGCGCGGGGCGTCATAGTTTAGGTTGGTATCAGAGCTTTAGGTTCACTGAGCATGGACCTAGGACTAGGGTTTGTATCTCTTGTAGTGTCCTCCAGTCTGGCTTATAGTCACTTCTGCTTATGCAGAAGAAGAAGAAAAGCTGAAAGATGTCTAGAGAACATGAAGAACACACTGCTAAGAGTAGTTTTGCTGCACCAGGTGGTGGTGCAAGAAACTAGGCACATGAAGATCGGGTGCCTAAAGTCCCCCAGTTTGACACAGCCATGATAGAAAACCCTACCTTTAAATCACCTTTTGGATAGTTTATGACAACGATGACTCATATGGTGGATAGGATGTCCACACCTTAGCCTAGGGCACCTGTTCCCCATGCTGAATCTTCAACACTGGGAAGACTTTTGAGCGACTTCACCACGTTGGGACAGTTGAGTATGCTGGAACAACTACCCCGACAGATGTAGATCTGTGGCTGACTAATCTTCAGAAGGCTTTCAAGATCCTGAGTATCCCTAAAGAGGATAAGGTGAAGCATGCAGTGTACCTCCTGAGAGGGAGTGGTGGCAATTGGTGGGCCATAGTGGAGGAGAAGAGACCTGGTGTGGTGGTTGTTTGTTAGTCGGTACTTCCCATGAACGTATATGGATGAGAAGATTAGCTAGTTTGAGAGGATTTGACACAGGTCCATGACGATCAACCAGTACAAGGCAAGGTTTATGGAGTTGTTGAGGTTCTTCCCTCACATGGTTGTGACAGAAGACGAGAGGACTTGTCATTTTGAGAAGGGTTGAATGTTGGGTTGTCTACCCCAGTTGCTGCTTTGGAGAATCGAGAGAGGTTCGCTGCATTTGCGGAGTCTATTTGAAGGATAGAACGATCTGTGAAGGAGAAGTGAGAGGCAAGTACCAAGAAGCAGTCTATACAGTTTAAGGGAAGTCATCAGGTGGCTTCAAGAAACTGAGGTTTTCTACATCGCTAGCATCATAGAGGTTTAGTGCTTCAACTCAGTGGTCTCCAAGTAAGGGCAGAGGCTATAGTTTTCTACCCTCAAGAACCCAGAGTATTGCATCAACATCGGTGATGGGACCACCTAGGCCTTGGTATGAGAACAAAACATGGTATAAGTGTGGACAATTTGGCCATACCAGACATTTCTATATAGTGAAAGAGGATGAAGTGACTCAACAACCGAGACAAAGTCAGCAAGGTTCACAGAGACAATAGGATAGTGGTGCACGAGGATGAGGACATGGCCAAACATCCCAAGTTGGATCATCTTCATAGGGAAGTAGAGGATGGGGGTGACAATAGGAAATGGCTAGATTCTATGCATGAGTCAGTCAAAGGTAGTGGTCAACCTGTGAGTAGTGACATGTCAGATGGAGTCATTTCATTATGATTTGTCTTCTTCTTGCTTTATATCTATTTTGGTTGACCCGGGTGCTACATACTCTTTTATCGCACGTGAACTGCTTAGTAATTTCTCCTGCCTGTTAGTCATAGGAAGAGTAGCTTGTTACTAGAAACCCCATTGGTCAGTTCTGTAGATGTGTGTCCTTCATGTTTTATCTCTTTTTTAGGGCACAATATTCAAATGGATCTCATACCACTTTACATGCATGGATTCAATGTGATCCTTGGAATGGATACCCTAGAGAAGTATAGAGTGGATTTGGATTGTAGTTCCAAGTGAGCGATGTTTGTAGATGGTAGTGAGACAAGGATCTTCCAAGGAGATAGGAAGATTCTCCCGATGTGTCTTGTATCAGCTATGGTAGTGAGGAAGCTTTTGAGTTAAGGTTGCGAGGCATTTTTGGCACACGTCGTGGATACAGAGGTGAGGAGTCCTAGTATTCAGGAAGTGTCGATGGTTAGGGAGTTTAAGGATGTGTTTTGAAAAGTGTTTCTAGGTGTTTCCCCACCCCGTGAGATTGATTTTGAGATCAATATAGTTCCTGATACGCAACCCATAGCTCAGACAGCGTATAGGATGGCATTGGCAGAGATGGTAAAGTTGAAGATATCGTTGCAAGAACTGCTTGACAAAGGTTTTATTAGGCCAAGTACATCACCATGGGGTGCTCCAGTGTTGTTCATAAAGAAGAAGGATGGGTCTATGAGGTTATGCATAGATTACATGTAGTTGAACAAGGTCACGGTAAAGAATAAGTATCCTTTGCCGAGGATAGATGATCTATTTGATCAGTTGTATGGCGTGACGATGTTCTGAAAAATAGATCTAAGACCAGGATATCATCAGTTGTGGATCAAGGAGGATGACATATCGAATTCATCTTTTAAGACGAGGTATGGTCACTATGAGTTCATGGTTATGCCATTTGGGCTGACCAATGCACTGGCATCATTCATGGATTTGATGAATAGGGTGTTCTGATCGTTCCTTGATCAATTTGTAGTTGTCTTCATAGATGACATTTTGATATATAGTCAAGACAATCAACAACATGAACAACATTTGCATTAGTCATTGACAGTGTTGAGACAACACCAACTCTATACTAAGTTTATCAAGTGTGAGTTCTAGTTTAGGGAGGTATATTTCATGGGACACGTTATATCTGCAGAAGGAGTATACATGGACCCTAAGAAGGTAGAGTCTATGATAGAGTGGGAACATCCAAAGACGCCGACATAAGTGCATATTTTCTAGGTTTGGTAGGATACTATAGGAGGTTCATTAAGAACTTTAGTGCTATCACCCTACCCCTAAAGAAGTTGTCAAAGAAGGATGTGCAGTTCATTTGGGACAACATATGTCAATGAACTTTTCAAACATTGAAGGAGAAGCTGACAAGTGCACCAATTTTGGTTTTACCCGAGAAAGGAAAAGGATACATCATCTTATGTGATGCATCTAGGAATGGTTTGGGATGTGTGTTAATGTAGGACAAGCAAGTAGTCTCTTTTACTTCTCCACAGCTTAAGAAACACGAGAAAAATTACCCGACTCATGGTTTGGAGCTAGCTGTTGTGGTTCATGCTTCGAAAATTTGGAGGCACTACCTGTATGGGGAGAAGTGTTATATCTTCACAGTTCACAAGAACCTGAGGTTCATCTTTTCACAACAAGAGTTGAACGTGAGGCAACATTGTTGGATGGAGTTGATCAAAGACTATGACTACACAATTGATTATCATCCAGGAAAGGTGAATGTTGTAGAAGATGCATTGAGTAGGAAGTCTTCATCTATGGATAAAGGTCAGTTGAGTTGTTTGATGTGTTACAAGAAAGACATGTTGGTTTCCTTGCGTCATATGAATGTCAAGTTGGAAGTCTCTTTGTTAGTCGGTTTATTGGCACAATTACAAGTGAAGCCTATGTTGGGATAGTAGATCAAAAAATCTCAACAGACATATATTGTGACACAATAGATTACATCAGAGTTCAGCAGTGAGAAGCGTGATGGTTTTCATGAGATAGGAGATGGGATAGTATGTTGTCATCAAAGGATAGTAGTTTCTAATACAGATAACCTAGGGAAGATGGTGCTGGAAGAAGCTCATACATCTATGTATGCTATGCACCCAACAAGTAACAAGATGTATCACAACCTAAAGGATATGTATTGGTGGCCAGGCTTGAAGAAAGATATAGCTGAGTTCGTTGCAAGATGTGATGTGTGTCAACAAGTCAAAGCTGAGCATCAGAAGCCTGTAGGAACATTGTACTGTTTCCTATCCCTTAGTGGAAATGGGATCATGTAACTATGGACTTTGTGGTTAGTCTACTTAGGACAGCCAAAGGTTATGATTTCATTTGGGTGATCGTTGACAGGTTGACCAAGTCAGTGCATTTCCTTCCCGTGAAGACAACATTTATAGTGGAGAAACATGCTCAAGTTTATGTTGATGAGATAGTGCATTTGCACGGTGTTCCAACAACTATTGTATCAGATAGAGGTCCTTAATTTACAAGTCATTTTTGGGAGTGACTGCATACAGCTTTGGGTACACAGTTGAAGTTCAACACTACTTTCCACCCACAGACAGATGATCTATTTGAAAGGACCGTCCAAATCTTGGAAGATATGTTAAGGGATTGTGTTATGCAGTTCTTAGGGAGTTGGGATATACACCTCAGTCTGATAGAGTTCGCCTACAATAAAAGCTATTAGAAAAGTATTGATATGGCACTATATGAGGCGTTGAATGGGAGACATTGTAGGTCTCTATTGTGTTGGTATGAGACAGGGGAGTGTCAACTTCTAGATCTTGAGCTTGTACAGTAGACGACAGAGAAGATCAAAGTGATACAACAATAGATGAAAGCAACACAAGATAGATAGAAATCATATGCAGACAATCCTCATAGACCCTTGGAGTTTCAAGTGGGAGACAAAGTATATCTGAAGGTCTCTCCCTAGAAAGGTGTCTTGAGGTTTGGGAAGAAGGGAAAGTCAGCTCTTAGGTTTATGGGACCTTACCCAGTTGTGGAACGAGTTGGGAAGGTGGCCTATAAGTTGGAGTTGCCACTTGACTTACACAGGTTGCATCTAGTGTTTCATGTCAGTATGTTGAGGAAGTGTCATCAGGATATAGAGTTAGTGTTACAGCCTGTGGAGGTAGAGCTTGATGAGGACATGACCTATGTATAAGGTACAATATTGATCCTTGATTTGAGGGTGAAGAAGTTGAAGAGGAAGGACCTTCTTCTTGTGAAGGTTCTTTGGCATCATCATGGTGTTGGGGAGGCCACGTGGGAGCTCAAAGAGGAGATGAGGAGGAAGTACCCTTCTCTTTCTCTTAGGATTTTGGGGCCAAAATCCCAATTAGGGGTTTATGGTCGTAAGGGCCCTGACCCAAGTTTTGGGCCAACCCTATTTGTTTTGGTTAAGTGTGTTTCTTAACACTTTGCTCTAATCATCTAAGATGTATTTAGGGTATGTTGGAGGTTTGTGTTCCTTGTTTGAGCTTGTCTCTTGATGCTAGTGTTTTGTGGAGAGGTTTTAGTGCAAACTTACAATACACCTAGAATAGGGGTTGATGTGTAAGTTTTCCACCTCTAGGATGTTTCTTCTCTCTCTTGGCATCCTCTAAAGGTGAGAGGAAGTGTTGGGTGCCTTGTTTTGGCCTTGGTTGAGTGGTGACATCCTTGGTGATGTTTTGGGTGCATGTTTGTGGTGTGCTTTGCTCTTAATAGCGTTGTCTCGGGTTTGAGAGATTTGGTGAGACCATGTATCGAATTATGGTTGACTTGAGGAGGCTTGGTATCGGTTGAGGGTGTCTTGATGGACATCCTATTGGTTTGGTGATATCTTAAGGATCACCATATCGGGTTGTGGTGACTCTAGAGGAGTGCCATATCGATTTGTGACCTAGGGTTTCATCCCTATCAATTTGTGAAGGGGGTGGATGGGTGTATCGACCTTGAGCTTTTTTAGTGATCAAGTGGGTGAGACATAGGTCCTACCACCTTGTTTCATGGTGTGGCATGTGGTTCTTCCTTGTGGACACGTGTCATCTAGGGTTCTAAGGTGGTGGCACCTTCCCCTTGCTCTCTCTCTCATTGGCCATGTATATATAACCCTCTCTTCCCATGCAAGAGAAACCTTTTAGTCATCCTTGTTTTCTCTCCTTGGCAGATGACCTTGAGCTTGAGGAGCACTCTCCCTTGGAGCTTGGTGGGTGAGCCAAAAGCTTGTGGTGCTCTCTTCCATCTTCTTCCTTGGTAAGCCATGGTTTTCTATCTTTCTTTCTATACTGGTTTCGTCTTCTCAGCCATGAACCTTGGTACCTGATTTTCTCTCTTTTGCTTTCTTGACCATGGTTCTATCTTCCTTCTTGCAGGTGTTACAAAGATCGAGCTAGGAGGATCTTATTCTACCTTGAGCTTGGGAAGCTTGGAGCTTAGAGCTTGGTGGTTATTCTTGAGATGGGTTATATAACTCTAAACCTACTTTGTTATTATCACCTTTCTACTTGTTACCTTGCTAGTGTTCTTAGATCACTTTTTCTTGCTAGTTAGTAGCTTTTCTTGGTAGCCTTACATTCTATTTTTGAGAATATAACCTTACTAAGATGCTTCCATGAGATGCACCTTTTTTTTCCTTGTTGGTATTGTCATCTTAAGGTAGAAGATGACTAAACCGATATGCATGCAATTAGATATGCATATAATCTGATACACCTAGTGCTGAAGAGGGAAACATCTCCATTGAGGTTCAATTGATACAACCAAACCCTAATGGCCGATATCATATGAAGATCTATCTGGACGATACACAAAGGGGCGTATAGGCTGAAACCTTAGTTCATGGGTAGGTAGATACCCTATTTGATGGGTAGGCTGATACCCTAATGGATGGTTAGGCCAATACCCTAATGGATGGTTAGGCCGATACCCTAATGGATGGTGAGGCCGATACCCTGATAGATGGTGAGGCTGATACCCTAAGGGATGGTATGACCGATACACTTTCTCATGCACCTCGAGATTGATATCCTTTGTTGTTCTTTAGCCAACACCCTCTCATTGAGGTGATGAGCCTGATACAAAGTGATGATAAATCGATACTCATCCTTGAGTTGGTAAACTGATACCCTACATTAGTGTGGTTGCCCGATACATTTAGCGTTAACAAATACCCTAACCCCAACCGATACCCTATGTGATGTGTTGTGATGCATCTTGTTGATACTAGGGTCACATGGTGTGATGTGATACCAATGCACTGGATATTTTTCATTTTTCATAGGCTATTTTATATTGCTTTTTGTGCACTTATTATTCATTTTCATATTTATTTGTGCATGGTTTATTAATGTTAGCATGTGTTATTCAATTGCATCAAATAAGAATAATTTTAATGTTTTTGTATGATTTATTATATTTCAAGTACTTATGTGTACATTTTGTGCTATTTCAGGTACCACAAGAGTCTCACAGACTCGATACTACTGGCTTCAAAAGTCGGTACTACCGAAATCACATCAGTAGAAGACTCCAGGTAGTGCACAGACTCGGTACTACTGAGTCCAAAAGTTGGTACTACTGACTTTGCATCAGAGATAGAGTAGGTTTGAATTCCAGACTCGGTACTACTAAGTACAAAAGTCGGTACTACCAATTCTTCTTGATCAGGTAGTTTGAAAATCAAGTTTAATCTGACGGTTGAGGATTTATTTTTCCCTAAGTCACTTCTGTGACTTAAGTATAGTTTGTCCAGACCTAATCTATCACGTTCTATTCCATTGCAAGATGGCGATGGCATGAGAGAGGAGAATGAGGAGGAGAACCACATGTTCGGGAGGTTTCAGGCACGTTCAGTGGGTAAAATTTGTAGATTGCAGATCCGTTCATCGGCATGAAGCATCCTAATCACGTTTCTCTAGGGGGTTCATCGGTTTTCTATGTTCTCCACATTTTCCATTCTTCCTGTATGCTTCTGTCCATGGAAACCATGAGGGGCTAATCCCCATGTTCTTTAGGACCCGGGAGTGGCCCGATTGTACACTGTATATGGATCTTTTGCATTAGTATATTGTTTTCTCTTTATTCTTGGGCATGTTTCTATGAAATCATACTAAATTAACTATGTTGCGCACCATAGGTGAATAATTAGAACCTTAATAACTTTGGAAGTAAGATTAAGGAATGGAAATCCATAGTAACACACATCTTATATTGTCCCTTGGAAAAGAAGGCTTACAAACATGAAGAGATTACCCAGAGATTATTCGTAAAGCACCTAACTAATCAACCAATTACTTTGTAAATGGGATTGGCATTAGCATAAGTAGTGAATCACACTTCGGGAGTGGGTAGCTCTTGCTACAGGCTCTTTGTCCAGGAGTGGGAGGAAGATATATTAATCTTAGATTAAAATTGCAGTTTCAATCGTGGTGAAACCATAGTCCTAGAGAATTTCTTCTCATTGTGATCACAACCTATTAAATTAGTTTTCTTTCTAGAAATTAGTTTAATAACTCTTGAATCAAAGTTTTCTTCAACTTAGCTGATCAAAAACCAGTTAGTAGTAGTTTCTTGAATTATATTTCCCCATGTTCAATATCTGGTCCTCTTTGGCCTGTATTACTTTGACGTGTATGCTTGCATTTTACACATACAATTTAGTCATGTCAATTTTTTGGCGCCATTGCCGGGAAAATGACATATTCAAGCACTACGAGTGTTGTAATCAACCACTCTGTGCCACCTTCTTTATTTTTATTTTATTTTATTCTTTCCAAAGCTAAATTGCAAATATTTTCTTAATTCAATCACTAGTATCTCATTCTCACATTGAATTTACATATTTCAGGTACTAGTGCATGGTTCAAACATGAACCACTGATTACACTCCCACAAAAAAATCCACAATCAGAAGGTATGGGTGATGCAAAAGAAGAACAAACCATCTGGGAGAAGATCAAGGCGTCATCCTCAACAGCTCAGCTTGGGCCAATTAAGAGACAAGCAAAAAATCTGGGAAGCTACAAGATTGATCCTGGGCTAGTGGCATTGGTTAAGAAACAAGCTTTCCATGCCCACAGTACTGAATACCCAATGACTCAAATCAACATTTGTTTTGAAAGTTGTGACATGGTGAAGATAGACAAGGTTCCCAGCATCGTGATATACATGAATTTGTTTCCATCATCCTTAGAAGACCATGGTAAGTCCAGGTTTTATAACCTCAAGCCGGAATCCATAGAGACATGGGACCAGATGATAGACTCTTTCTTTTAGCGTTACTTCCCGCAGTAGAAGACAAATGAATTGACATGAAAGATTTACAACTTTAAGCAATAGGCTGAAGAGTCATACTCAGAGGCTTGAGAGTGATTTCAAAATATGTTGCGGAAGGTAGTCCACCATGGTATAGATTTATATGGCCAAACAAATACCTTCTATTATGTCCTACATCAGAGTGAGAGGACTGCCCTGGATAGTGCATGAGCTAGATTTTTCTTGAACAACAAGCCTTCTAGATGCCATGAGATCTTGAAGAACATGGCTAAGAATTAGTCATGGGGTGAAGAAAAAGAATGCCCAACAACTATTAAAAGAGGTGAAGAATCTAAAGTCATCTTGACATTGAATGTGAAGCTTGACATCATCGCCATGAAGTTGTGCCAGAAGGATGTAACATCATCTGGGGGTGAAGAAGAGAATTGTATGTATTTGCACTAGCAGTACCAGTAGGATAGGGCCCCCAACAAGATTGAAAAAATTGAGAACATGTTGGGAAAGTTGGTGAGCCAAAATGAAGCACTTATGGGTCAGATACAGAGGGAGCTACAAAACCAAGGTGCCCAAATCTGCAACATTGAATATCAAATTTCTCAGTTGGCAACACAAGTAGCTTCCTTGAAGGAGTCCACTCAGTAAGGAGCCCCTGAGAATGTAGTTGTATCCCATCAACATCACCAAGCAAAATTCATCTATATTGTCGAAGAGCGAGAACATCATACCGAGGAGGCACCCAAGCCACATACTCAGGAGTTTGATTGGGTGATGTGCCTAAAGTCCCATTTCCTTGCAGTCTATTAGGATTACTAAGAGGATGCAAAACGCCAGTGGAAAGCACACTTCAAGGTCCCATTCCTATTAAATCACACAATATAGTTCCTAAGATGGTACCTATTCAACAAGAGTAGGTAAAGGTTTTACTACATAGTGGAACAGTCACAGTCAATAAAGGGGCACCCAAAATTTAGAAGGAACAGCCACCGGTAACCCCACCCATAGAGGTTGTGCCGATTTCTATTCCAAGTGGTGGTGAGAAAGCAAGCTTAGGGGGGAAGTTCATAAAGTGACATATATTCCCCCACAGAAGTGAGAAGAGAAGTCAGATGTGCCATACCCAGATAGTCTAAAGCCAAGGGAAGCACAGTTCAAAAAGTTCTTGGACATCTTCCGAAAGCTCCACATCAATTTGCCATTGGTGGAGGCGAGAATGCAAATTCTTGCTTATGGTAGATTTTTGAAAGATATCATCAACAAAAAGTGGTGGATTAAAGACACAAATATTATACAGGTTGATGAGGTGATGAGTGCATTGATTAAGGGGAAGCTGCCAAGGAAGAGGAAGGATCCCGGATGCTTCTATATCCCATGTTCTATAGGCAAAAAAATTTCAAGTAGGCACTATGTAATTTAGGAGCGAGTATTAATCTCATGCCTCTTACCACCTTCTAAAAGTTAGGATTGAAGGAACCAACAAGAACAACCATGGAAATCGAGTTGGCATATGGCTCTATTGTGATGCCATATGAGATATGCGAGGATGTGTTGGTTAAAGTCGACAAGTTCATCTTTCCTATTGACTTTGTGGTGATGGACATGCATGGGATCCAAGAATCTGAGATGTTATTAGGAATGCCATTCCAAGCTATGACCGATGTGATAACTGCTATTGGTAGAGGCTATTTGACACTCAGGATAGATGATGATAGAGTGGAGTTCAGACTTCTAGATGAATCTTCAGCACCATCTTAGGACAACCCGGGCTGAGGTGGATCATTCATGTCGAGCCTATGACATTAAACAAGGGCACTTTTTGGGGGGCAACCAAATTTCATTTTAGTCATTTACATTTTGTTAGGACCTTTTGTTGTGTAATTTTTGCACTTATTTTGTTATATTTTTATTTGATGTAAAAAGGTACCTTGATTCTCTTGTTTGGTGTGCAGGAAGGGCCAAAGGCAGTACTACTGAGTCCAAACTCGGTACTACTGACTCCTTATCAGTTAAAATTCTGCAAATTCTGTAGAAAGTCGGTACTACCGAGTTCCAAACTAGGTACTACCAATTTTTTTCCAAAAAATCACTAGAACCTTGAACCCAAGTCGGTACTACCAAGTCGAAACTCAGCACTACCGAAATTTTTCAGCAAAAAGGTGACAAAAGCTACAAGAAGAAGTTGTCGGAACCACTGATACACATGTCGGTGGGCATCAATTTTCAAAGCTCAAAGAAGGAGAGAGAATGTCATATTTTGATTCCAAAAAGACACAAATTAGTGGCACTAAAAAGAGGGATACATGCTACCACAATTTCATCCAAAGTGCCACCAATCATTCACCTCCACCACCCTTCAGAGCTACTGGTACCTCGTTCCACTTCCTAGGTGTGGATTTTGACTATGAGGTCATAGTAAAGTTCAATCTTAGGGGGGGTTTGGAATAGCTTTATCTTCCCTTTGTACTTGTTTTTATCTTTTATTTTTGTAATGTGTAGGATCCACAATCTATCTAGCATAGCATGGAGTTTAAATTTTGTTTGTTCCTGGCTATTATCATGTGTGCTTTCAAGTTTGCAATGGAAATTAAAAATCTTTTTGTGGGCTTAGTTGTGAGTACTTGAGTGATTGCACTTAGAGGAAGTGTATGGGTTATCCAGCTTAAGGACATTGAATATATATGAATGGACATTTTAATTATTCATAAAATGTGGATGAAGATGGGATTTGAGCTTGAATTGATCAAACAATGAATGAGACCTTAAATTTAAATTTAAGAAAGAAACCCTAAAGTTACCCTATACACAGGTCATTAGAGAGGGACATACATTAAATTCATGAAAGGCTTTGTCTTTGAGTTGTGTGATTCCACCCTTCCTCCAATCCTTATTGACTCACCACCTTCAGATGAACAAGTACTCCGAATTATTTTCTCTTGTTTGCATTGCATAGCATAGTAGGTGGCATAATAGTTAGTTTGCTTTTATTGCATTATTACAAAAATGAAAAAAAAACAGACCAAGTTGTGTACTTCAACAATTTATATACGTATCATTCTAGTTGCATAAATAATTACATGTAGATTGCATGCATTTTTCATCATTCATTGCTATATCATGTGGGTATCATTTGCCTATGAAATTTGAGTGCAGGGATACACATCCATACCCTCAGAAAAAAAGAAAAAAAAGAATGATATGTAGTAAAGCCCAAGCATAACGTCCCATCATGTTAAAATAATGGGCCAAAAAAATGAATAAGAGAAAAAGAAAAAAAAGAGTTTGTAATGTTTCAAGTTAAGAGGGAGAAAGTATGCCCTTAACTCTTCTTATAGAGCTGGAGACATTCACATGATGCATTCTTTTCTTTAAATTTTTATCCGTTGAATTGACAACATCTTTTGACCCGTGCATCATTCTACCAATAAAGTAGGCATTAGGACTCATGCATTTCTGATTCTTTTCACCATATAGGTTCATCATATTTAATTTTCCATAAATGATTTGGATGTTACTTGTGATTCTCCAATTTCCACCCATTTCATACCATTCATTTCTCTTATTGGTAGGCCACTTATATGATTATTCTCCTCAATCATTTTTATATGGGAAACTACTTCCAATTAGTTGGTAGTTAGGAAAAGAGTAATGTAGAATAGGTAATCACATAATGCACCAAGTGAATACTTGATTGGTTATGATGTTAACGCTCTCTTGATAGTGTTCATTGATCTAAGGGTTGACAACTTTTATGGAAATTTTTGGTCGCTATGGGGCAGTTGATTGTTTTGTGATCAGTGAAGGCCGATTTAGGACCGCCTAATGGGGATAGTTGAGAAATGAAGTTCATGTTCCTTACCCTTTTGTTGACTTGTCTCAAACAAATTTGAGAGTGTGTTTCTTGAGGACGAGCAACATTTAAGCTTAGGGGGGTTTGATGCAATGGATATTTGTCATT
The DNA here is from genome assembly GCA_963693085.1 of Alisma plantago-aquatica. Classification (NCBI taxonomy): domain Eukaryota; kingdom Viridiplantae; phylum Streptophyta; class Magnoliopsida; order Alismatales; family Alismataceae; genus Alisma; species Alisma plantago-aquatica. The sequence continues at coordinate 1,004,805,079 of OY856413.1, forward strand.
TTTCACATGCTATTTTGTATTGCTTTTTGCACACTTACTATTCATTTCCATATTAATCTATGCATGGTTTATTAATAGTATCCTGTGTTATTCAATTGCATCAAATAAGCATAATTTTAATTTTTTGAAATATTTATTATATTTCAAGTACTTATGTACATTTTTTTGTGATTTTAGGTACCACAAGAGTTTTACAGACTTGGTACTACCGACTTTAAAAGTCGGTACTACCGAAATCACATTAGTAGAAGACTCTAGGAAGCGCACATACTCGATACTATTGAGTTTAAAAGTCGGTACTACTGACTTTGCATCAGAGACAGAGCAAATTCGACTTCCAGACTCGGTACTACCAAGTTCAAAAGTAAGTACTACTGAGTCTGCCTGATCAGGCAGTCTGAAAATCAAGTTTAATCCGATGGTGAGGATTTATTTCTCCCTAAGTCACTTATATGACTTAAGGGAAGTTATTTCAGACCTAATCTATCACGTTCTATTCCATTGCAAGATGGAGATGGCACGGGAGAGGAGAACAAGGAGGAGAACTACACATTCAGGAGGTTCAGGGCACATTCATTGGGTAAAATTTGTGGATTACTGACCTTTTCATCGGCGTGGAGCATTCGAATCACATTTCTCCAGGGGGTTCATCGGTTTTCTATGTTCTCCATGTTTGTCATTCTTCCTAGCATGATTCTGTCTATGGAAACCATGAGGGGCTAATCCACATGTTCTTTAGGATCTGAGAGTAGCCTGGTTGTACATTGTATGTGGATCTTTTGCGTTGGTATATTGTTTTCTCCTTATTCTTGGGCATGTTGCTATGAAATCATATTGAATTGTCTATTTTGTGCACCATCAATGATTAATTAGATCCTTAATAACTTTGGGAGGAGGATTAAGGATTGGAAATCTCCAATCCATAGTAACACACATTTTACATTGCCCTTTGGGAAAGGTGGCTTACGAACGTGAAGAGATTACCCATATATTATTTGTAAAGCATCTAATTAATCAACCAATTACTATGGATATGGGATTGGAATTAGCGTAGGTAGTGAATTATACTACGGGAGTGGGTAGTTCTTGCCACAGGCTCTTTGTCCACAAGTGGGAGGAAAATATATTAATCTTAGATTAAAATTATAGTGTCAATTGTGGTGAAACCATAGTGATAGAGAATTTATTCTCATTGTGATCACAACCCATTAAGTTTGTTTTCTTTCTTGCAATTAGTTTAATAACTCTTTAATCAAAGTTTTCTTCGACTTAGTTGATTGAAAATCAATTAGTAGTGGTTTCTTGAATGACATTTCCCCATGTTAGATATCCAGACCTCTTTGGCATGTATTACTTTGACACATACGCTTGCATTTTACATGTGCAATTTAGTCATGTCAGATACTCTATGGTGATGGTTGAGACATACGATGTTGATATTGGTGTCTCATAGTGATGGTGTGGTATCCTATTAAGTAGTTGTATGCATGATGTGAGGGTTATGTTTCTATAATCATGACATGTTTTAAAATGATAATGAGAAACATGCTTCTATGTCTCATAACACACCTCATCATAGTGAGGAAAGTGATAACCTAAGGGTGGTTGGTGATCCAACCTTATAAACCCTAATCAGGTAAAGTGAAACCATAATTGTTATGATGTGAAGTGTATGATGTAAATGTATAGCATGAGTTCTATGAGATGATGATGCTTTGCCATCTTGTTACCATCTTCTAACCATGCAGGTGATACTGATTCATGTACATACCCAGGTATGAGCTATGGTGGTTATGATGTGATGGACATTGGTCTCTATGATGTACATGTGGTCCTTGTGATGGACATTTGGTCCTTGTGATGGACATGTGGTCCTTGTGATGGACATATGGTGAATAATAAGCATAAAGAGACATGATGTGATGAGATCACACTGAATGTGAATCAATATGTTCTGGTGATGAGTCATGCCCTGTTTATGTAGATCTTATTTAAAGCTTATACATTGTAACTTGATTGATGCTTTAAGTTGTTTAAATTAATCCAATCAATCAAGTGGAATCCTATAGTGTGGTTTCCCTGTGCCATAGATCCATTCCAGTGTCAGCTTTATTACTGGATGGTGAAATGATTTTAACTTGGAGCACATATTTTTGAATATGTGGGGTACAAGTCGAGTCATTCTTTGTATCCTTAAATACATAATGTGTGAGACGGCCATGCATGAGCTGATCTCGTTGTGATATGGATGTCCATGTGTGAGCCACTCCTTTTATTAGAACAACCATGCATGAGCCTATTCTTATAATGCTTTACCTGTTCCAAGGTGGGCTATTTATGATTATATATGTGGATGGCCATGTGTGAGCCAATCCCTGATCTTTACTTCATGTCATTTGTTTGCAGTTGACTGATATGTCTCTGTGGTATTTTCTCTTGAGTTGAACAAGAGGTGTGGTGAGGTCGTGGATTCTGGATCTTTGATTAGACCTTGTGTGGCACTGATTTTGACTATATACATATAGTGGTCAGTTGGATTTGGATGGAATGATTCAAATCCTCAGGGCATAATGAATATGTAATCAGCCATGTAGTATAATTGTATAGGCTCAAATGCAAAAACATTGGTTGAGGCCTTTCTTGATATTTATACTATGTTGTTGATAGAAAATATACATGTTCTTCATATTCCTTTTTAGTTATTAAGATGTTTCGTAATTTAACAGTAATTGTTCTTCCTATTAATAACCATTTGTCTACTACATCTTAGTTATGTTTGTACTGCTGCTTAGTTATCTTATCTATGGTAATAATAGAGTTGGCAGAGAGCTATATTTATTGCTAGGACTATGTGTCTCACCCCATTAGTTACACACATTTTTAGGTGGATGAGCACAAAGAGGTAGTGATAGTGCAGAGGAGGTTGAGCAATAGCCAGAGGAGCAGTAGCTGATAAGGTTTGAAGTTTTGCTGGATGTCTTTGTTGATAGAGTCCTAGAGTCATCCATGTACACTCGGGTCTTTGGGAATGTTTTGTAGATGTTTTGCGGATGTGTTATTTTTATGTGCCTTTGTATATCAGATACGATGGAATTATGTATATATATTCTGGAATAGTTATTTCGTTACAGGTTGACAACATGCCTTGTGAATGCTTTGAGGCGTGAAAGGAATCATGTGTAAAGGTTCTTTCTATATGGCTATTTTATGAAAATGGTTTTAATTTTTAGTGTTTTCTGCTAATAAGTTTGCTAATCTCTCTTCTGAGGTTTTATTTTGAGTAATCTCATTTTTTGTGGTGCGGGGTGTCACAAAAAAGTTCCAGTCCTTTTAAAGGAAGCTTGAATTTTGTGAACAAAATTCTCCATAAGGAGGGGATGATGTCATGAAGTGAGTTTTTTAGTCTCTACTCTGTTTACCTATTTACCCTTACAATTTTTACTTTGGACTCCACTTCATAATCCCTTAACTACTTGATAATTTAGTGACACTTGATTGAAAAATTGATGCTTTAGTATTCCTTGAATGCATACAAACCTACTTTGTTTTTTACTTGAAAATCATTTTGATCAACTCATGACCTATCTCTATCCTAAGGATATAAAAATTTACTAAATATTCTTTTTGGGGGTAAGTCAGGAAGTTTTATTATTCACCTTGCTTTCCTCTTGGAATAAAATTCAAATTTTTAGTACATTCACTAATGTTGTTTTTAGAATTGAGCATGGTAGTACTACTACCATTACATGAGTCTGACTCTAACTGATTAACTAAACTAGGAGGTGGGTTGCCATATTTAAACACTTTATATGAGATTTTATGATGATACTTGGATCCATTATTAACATCTTTGTTATTCTCTCTATACACATATTGTACCTTCCAGTGTTCCTTCCTCCCCTTTTGAATCTTCAAGGTCCAGTATGCATACTTGAGATTATTAGTAAAATTTTCCTAAATCACTTTTGTTGCAGTAATACAATCAGATTCAAACACTACATTCTCAAGCTGTTTGCATTCTGCATTCCAAATATTACAACACGTTCTTCCTCAGTAGCGCTAGAGGTATGGAGTTTCCTTCCAAGACCTCCAATCCAATTCCCATTACTATTTGGAGCCAAGACAGTAGGGGTGCCTTCCTTCCTTCCCATTGTCATGTCAGTGTAGAGTTTCATATACTGATCTTGGGATGGTGTCCATGAACCCTCTTACACATCACCCCCTCATGATTTTCTATTGTCCATGCCACACTTTGTTACTACATTTCCTTTTTTATATGCATAACTTGATGCTTATTTGACCGCACAGTTGTCTCAAAGACATGCATGTTAAGACACTACCATATATAACGATAATGAATCAAGAAAGTGTATTAGATCTTGAAAGACATCAACATGTAATGCTACAACCATGCCTTTGAGTGAGCAATACTAAAAAAATGATGTAGCTCCACACTGTCTAAAAGATTATCTCACACCAATTTTGCAAACTTGTAATAACTTCACTTGAGTGCAAGTTTTTTTCCTCCTCCTCAAGACAATGACCACACTTACTATCTGTAGAGATATTTAACTTTCCTCCTCACATTAGTAAAGCATAATGGGAAATAACCCATGCAAAGATCCCTAGTTTGCTAGATGCCTTGTCTTTCCATATGATTTTCCAGTCACTCTCACCCGTATCCTTAGTTTTCCTTAGGTCACTATAAAAGGAATTAGTAGTAAACATCCTTCCTCTGAATGATCCCACACCCATATGTCTTCCCGATCTCCTTCCATCATCATGTTAACATTCATGATCTCCTTTACAACCTCATTAGGAAGCCACTCTTTTAAGAAGCATGTGTCCCAGTTCCCATTCAAGTCTACCACACTTCCAACCTGAAAATCCTATAAGACATGTGGAAATAGTTTAACAACATAGTCTTTAAGAACATAATTTGACTTTACTGAACAATTATCCCACAATTTGGTATACCGTCCACTCAGAGTCAAAATTGTAGAGTTATTGAGGATGAAGGTTTTGTTATCAACATAAAATTTCTATGTTTTGAGACCCAATATGACTTATTCTTGTTAAAGGAATTGAATTTCTTTTGCATACTGGTGCACTAAATGGTCCTTATTCCACATGCTAGATCCTAGGTATTCTTCATCAATAAAGCTTCATTTCATTGTTGCATGGATTTGATGCCAAGGCCTCCATTCTCTTTAGATCTTCCGACCTTATTTCAAGAAACCAAAGACATAGGATTAGCCTTATGATTCCCTTCCCAAATGAACCTTATAATAGATCCATCAATTCTATCTCATAATTTCACAGGAAGAACAACCATTTGCATCACATATGTAGGGATGGATGTCTATGTTGATTTGGAAAAACATACTCTCATTGCCAAGGACATACATCAAACTGACAATGCAATAATTCTGCTTGAAAGTTTGCTTAGGACCTCCAAATAAGTGTCTCTATTGAATCTAGAGTGGATGATTGGGTCACTAAGGTACTTCCTCAATTCTTTTGTTACTTGAAAGCCACTGATAGATTCAATTATGTGGATGACACATGTTGGGGCACCAAGAGAAAATATTATGATATTTGAAATTGAAATAGATTGCCCCGATGCCTTCTCAACTACCAAATCACTCTTTCATAGTGAGATCTGTATCTTATGGGTTCCGCAAACAAAATAAGATCACATGCAAAACATATATGACCAAACTAAGGACCCACAACTCCAAGTTTTATAGGATTCCAACATTTTTGTTCAACATAACTTTGAATTAATTGGCTAAGTCTATCAAGACATAACACAATTAGGTAAGGCAAGAGATGATCACCTTACTGCTACCCAGATATTTTTATGAAACTTTTTGGCATCTTACCATTACACACCACTCAAATTAAGCCCATGGAGATAAAGTACATAATGATTTTGCATATATTCCGAGGGATATTCACATAAATAAGAGTATCTTCAATGAATTTCCATGACATTTGGTCATAAACTTTATCTAAGTCCACCTTGATATCCATAGTCTTTTCCCACTTTTTTCTCTTCAGATTTTTTACTAGCACCTCCACTAGAGCAATATTGTCAATAACTTTCCTTCCTGGGACAAAGATAATTTGTTCCTAAGAAATCTAGTCATGGGTTAAAACTTTTAAGCCTTTCCACAACCAATTTAGAGTTCTAACTTCAGAATGATATTATTTAGAGAAATCAATCTAAGATGGCCGCATTTCTCAAGCATGGGAACCTTAGGAATAAGGACAACTGTAGCATTGCACAACTCAACATGTAAATATTCATCAGAAATCTCCTTGCACACGGTGCAAACAATATAATCACCAATACTATTCCAACTGTTGTAAATAAAATGGGCACATCATCTCATCAAGACAGGCTAGATTTTGCAGATTTATACTATTAAGAACTTTGTGTACATCCTATTTAGTAGGAGGCTTTGCAATGAGCTACAATTCATTTGGATTCAACATCTCACAATGACCATATATCAAACTATAATGAGTTCTTCTATCCACTCTGATATCCATCAAGACTTTATAAAAATGGAGTACAACCATATCCATAATTTCCTCTTTATTAGTAACCCACACTCCATCAACATTCATGAGCACGAAGATCATATTTCCCTTTCTCCTTTAGTTTACCCAAGTTTGGTAAAACTTAGTATTATTATCACCGTTCTTTAGCTAGTTTATGTGCAACCTCTATTTCTAGTCCTCCTCCTCTTTCCTCAAGATAGTATTCAACTCCTCTTACATTTTCATACATAGTTTATTGGATATTTCATTGCATTGGTTAGCCAAACTTGATTGAAGTTGATTGATATTTCTCAGCATTCTATCCTTGTCATGTCTCCTCATTTGACTACCTTCTTTGTCCCACTTTATGATGTTTTACTTATATGTGTGGATAAATTTGTCAAAATGTAGATATTTATTCCACCTCGATTCAAGTAACTCTAAAAATTCTTTCTCCTTATACCAGGAAGCACATGTTATGAAATGATTCCCAACTCTTGTCTCTATCTAGTTCAACAAGAGTGGGCAATGATTCGAGAGGATCGTTAGGTAATTATCTACTATTATGTCTGCAACAAGATGTGCTTATAAGTAAATTTCATTCCACAAATCCCAAATCTGAGAGTCCCACCTCCGTAAGAGTGTCTCAAAATATCCTATATCCTGGGTAGAATTGAAGCTATCACTTCCTTAATTTTCATTTGGTTTCATAAGGAGGTTAAAATCCCCCCAAACCACCCACCCCGAATCTTATTGCCTATCTCTACAAGGTGTCTCCGCAGTAGATTCCTTATGGTGATACAAAGACTGACATAAACAAAAGTAACTATCAACATGTTATTGTTTCAACAAGTGATGAACTGCCTATGGCTATTCATTACTTTGAGGTTTCACATAGTTGCATCCCAACCAATCCATATACACTCAAAAATCACTTTGCTTCCACCCAATGAGAGTTCTTGAATGCAATATTTTTGATTGTCTTCACTTCCCACCTACCATTGATTCAAGGTGCAAGAACTTCTATGACTTTGTAGTTGACATAAACTCCTTCATAGTGTTGTATGTGTCATAGTTTTTGATGCCCAATACGTTTCAACATAGAATATCAATCATATTTAAAGAATAGATATATGTGGTACCCAAACACTTATTGTGCTTGTTTAGGTTGTAGGTTGTCCTTTTCCATGTAATCCTCATAAGTAATTATCTTCATCATGTCCTTAGTATCTTCCTAAATTAATTCCTACATAGTGGTCCATTCTAAAATATCAAATAACCTTGGACTCTGACACCTTAGTTTAGGAGAGGTGAATGGTTTGGTCTTCTCTTTCCACTTCATCTACATTCCATTCCCTTTGAATCTTCTCCCCATTAGATTGTCTATCAAAATTTCTAACTAACTCAGTGGTCTAGGCTGATTATTTGCATTTTATTTTGCCTTGAAATGAATGACTTCAGTTGTTGAGGTATACATGTTTGCATCTTCTTGTACCTCTACGATTTCAATAACTTTGTCAAACTTAGGAATAACCACAATGTATACTTTTGTTTGTGTCTCAGACTCCTTACTCCTTCTTTGGGCATCTTTAGAAATGGTACATGTCACATTTCTCAAAAAATTATGGTGACATCAACATCCTTTGGTTTCTCTATGTTTTTTTATTCCGTACCTTTACATGCCTTCTTGCATTTTCATGCATATCTCTTGAGAGTCCCATCCCTGCACGTTTATTTTCTAGCATATCCTCCTCATCAAGGTTCATGAAATCTACAAACTTATTATTGGTGTCCCTCCTTTCACCTGGTATGTCATCTTGATTGACTCTTCTTCTTATACAACCTCCCCTCTTCTTTTGAGTTTGCCATTCCTATCCAGTAGACATAGTTTCATTGCTCTCCTATATCCTATTGTCATTGTCAAGGTCAGTCTTATCCTCATGTCCACCATTATAGTTCCAACAATTCTTAGATATGTGGCCCTCCTTCCCACAATGAGCACAAGCCCATAGAAAACCCTCATATCCCATGTCAACTCCATGTCACTTATGATGGTTGATGGTATTAGGTTGCAACTAGTATCAAGTTCTAACTCAAGTCTAGCAAACTTGCTCCATGTTATGCTTTACGTGTGAGTATCCACCTTATTATGTCTTACCAGTGCCATACTAATATACTAGAATATAGTTGGAATATAGAGATGAAGTGGAAGACTAATAATATAGAGATGAAGTGGGAGACTAAAAATATGTACCCATGAAACTATAAGCTCAGGGTAATCCTCCATGGGTGTGGAGGTTGGGTACCATTTCCAAACCACCACATTACGACCAAACAGCTTCCACAGACTGCTTGTAAGAGCCATTTCATAGTCACACAGTGGACTACAAAGTGCCCCATATTCAGTTCAAAAATATTGAATATGCCGATGATTTTCTAGAATAGTTTTAGTTGGTTCCCAAAGGTCATGTATCCCCCCTTAGTGAATGTCAATCGTACCACCACCACATATTTCTAGGGTCTTATTAGATTTTCCTTGACTTCTTGGGATAATTTTTAGAGCAAGTTTTCCATCAAGTTTGCTGAGTGTAACTTCTCTAACAAATAGGTTGTCCTCACATATTTTTCTAAGAATAATCCATTGGTGTCATGCTTGTGATCACCCAAGACTATGTTATTGAAAGACTTTGGTCCAATTGATTACATTCCTAACAACTCCACACATGTTAGCTATATCTAGGTATTTTTTTTAAATTGGGTACAGTAGGTTCAAATGTTCTACTATATATATGAACTCATTGCTGCCACTCCTTTCCTCACTATATAGGTCAAAAGAAGCCTTGTTTTTGGTACTACAGAGAAACACATGTGTTCAGGCTATTCTCCAATGTCATCAGGATGGTCCCCATGTTCCTTTCGTCCTACTTGCATGTGTTAGTTTTGGCCTACAATCATGATCCCAACCTTCCTTGGAAATGTACCCCTTGTTGTTTCCATTTTTACCTATAACCATAGGCACCAACATTTTCCCCATCTTTTTCAAAATATTCTTAAATGTTATAGGCTATATTTCAAGCATTGGAATCAAATTTTCACTTGAATTGGATAATCCAGACTTTCCCTACAATTATTCCCCTTTTCCTTCCTATTATTCCCCTTTTTATGCCCCTTGGTCCATGATTTGGCCTTCATGGGGAACGTGCAGTGCTGAGCTGGGACTTAGACCAAGGCCAAACACACAAGGCATCACCTACCAATCTAGACAAGGGACAAACCTCCACATCCTTAGATCATGATTCGAGGCCCACAAGGTCATCCCCTACCTCAAGTCAGCAAGGTCAGTGGATGCCCAAGGTCTTAAATCCTCTCCCATGGATCTTATTGTGTTTCTATCAATTTTCTCTTGATTTATACCCTTTCCTCATGCTATCATGATTCTGAGTCATTCTCACCATTGATATACCCCTAATGGCAAAGATTTGCTTGCAAATAAAACTTTCAAGAAGCTTGGCACCTTGCCTTCCGCCATCAAACCCTTGCCATGAATAACCCAAACTTCGGACCCCCCATCTACACACAAGACCCCAACATGATTTCCACTCACCCCCAAACCCCAACAACACTCTTAGTCCCTCTCTCATGCATCCCCCTCTCCACATTGGTCGACACACTGTTGAGTTTCTCCCCCTTCTTTTTCTGTATGGGTAGGATATTTGGACTGTTGGATAATGATAAAGATTTGATTAGATATTGTGATTCATTCCTCCATATTTTTTCTTCCCATGGTAATTTTTTGCTTCTCTCTTTAAATATCTCAACAATCTTCCAAATCTTGTAAATTTCATATAAATTAAATACAAGCTCCAAATAATTCAAATACAAAGTCCATTTAAATCATGAAAGTGAGACACACCTATTGTGACTATCATCAATAACTAATTTTCTCTCATATTGTAACATTTCCCTAAATGATAATCTTTTATAAAGTTTCAAAAATAAAAATATGGATTTGTCTAATAAGGCTTGATCATCAAAGCATGAACCCCAATGGATTCAGAGTTGAAGCCTACTTTTAGAGTATATATTTTGATAATGGATCATGGAATATGAAATTCAAAATATTGATTTGGAATCATTAATGGGTTACTTGATGTTCCAATATGTGACCTAATGGATCATTCATCCACTTGGGCATACTCAATAATCAATATTGATTGTAAATCTTGAAAACTTGATAGTTTCATTATTTTCATATGAATGATCATCGCTAGAGTCAAGAAGGAACAAAATACCCTAAAAACTTTTAAAGTTAGAAGCCCTAATTGTAAAACAACAAAACCCTAATTCTTGAACACCAATCCTAACTATGTGAATCTACTCAACCCTTAACTAGAATCTGACTCGAGCCTTAGACTAATACACCCTCATAATCTTGTTACTTTGACATCTAGTAAAGGATGTGTATACTCCCTTGACTTGTTTGTTGTACATAAATATATACCCTTATGCACTCTTATTAAAAACTTGGTTATTTATTTGAATGAGATTCTCCATTCCCTAGTGAGTAGAGTTTCAATTTGCAATACATATAATGTATTATACATACATATATAAACAAGATTGTTACCGTACTCCTCTCATGTCTCATAAATATTCATTTGAGCCTTACTATTAACCTTGAATATGAGTCTAGTGGAAATTTTGTTTATAGCCTTTCTCTTTGGGTCAAGTGCCACCTCATAGTTTCACATAGGATTAAGTGGCACCCTTTGGTCTCATAACCCACTCTCCATAAATGTGAGGTGAAAGATCAACCCTCGTTTGGAGTACACTAGAAATTGGATTGAAATGTTAAATTGTTGAGAAATCAAAGTTTTGAGTTGTTTGTAATCATTTTTCTTATAAGCCCTTCCAAGTTGTTTTATATATAAGTTGTTTCATGTTTTTATTAAATGGTATACAATGATTAATTGATTTTGGGTCTTGATTCTTGAGTTAGGTAATGGAAAATCTTTAAGAACTTTGATATCTGTATTATGTTATCTGCTAGATTCACAAAAATGTTATACCAAACTAATCTTCATCATGGGGACTTTATTGTATTATGTTGTAGATTTTATCTAGATAGTTTTCTTTCCTATTAGTTTTTATTTACTTGTTGCCTTTGGGCCCTCATGTAAAATGTTGGGTTCAAATCAATGAAATGTGATATTATTTCTTTATGCATATGCTTATGTGTGGTTCCTTTGGGTTGCCTAGGGATAGACACTTGAATCCTATTAATAGTTCCCATCTAGGAAATGTGATTGGGGATTCGTGTAGAATGGATACGCAACACAAAATCAACCCCAACATTGTCCCAAAATTCAATTCCAACAAATGTATGAGGACTGTATGAGAAGCTTCCCCAAGCTTTAGTGAACCTCATTACGAACTAGGAGCTCATCAATTCATGTAAACATCATCAATAAATTATTTTTTTTTCTCAACCATATCCAAACGTCCCAACCATGAACTTTACACTATGAATCTAAACATTTATCTCCATGATTCCTCTAAATCACACAAACCTATTTTAACAAAAATAAAATTGTGTTTCTGAGATTTTCTCCCATATGGTTACAAACCACCCATTTTGCAGATCATCTTTAGGGATTGTTGCCACACTATAGACCATGTAAGCCCTTTATGGAGATATAAGGATTTGGAAGACGAGATATTTACATTATATAACCACATTACACCAGATGAGTAGTACACATATTTAGTGCCCGCTAGTGTGGGTCCACATCCCAACCATCCTTGAACTACCTAATACAACATGGGCCTCCACCAATCCACCCACTACCACTAACAAATACCACTCAATTCCTCAACCTACTGGAGGAGAGATGGAGGGAACATAACTCATGGTTAGGCATGAGCAACCCCTTCCATGGGCCCTTACGTTTGCCCCCTTTCCAACCTATGATGATTCTTGAGTTGTTGTCTACAACTATTCACCCCTTCTTGAAGTAGTGGATCAACTCTTTGGTCTTAGAGTGGTATACTCTTGGTAAACATGACTTCTATGGAAGAGGATAGAAAAATCTTTGTCGTCTGCTAAACCCTCTATGATCATGATTGTAAAATCTACCTCCTATTTGATAGTAGTCATGAAGCCTCTTGGATTTGGAGTGAAGACAACAACATGATGGGAGAAAAGAATCCCCTTCAATATCATGCTTTGGGCCTCTGTGAAGATATATGTGGCCTATGTGAAGATATATGCCTTGCTTGAGTGGAACTAGATATGTGTACAAGATGTCCCCCCTACACATATGAAACCATGAAGCATAATAAAAAACCACAGAGACATTGGGATTCTTTGGGGGTTTCTCATAGTTGAAGAAAAATGACATGGACCTATCCATGGAAATTGTGGCGGTTATAAATACATGTCGCATTCAACTGACAGTGATGTCTCTATCAATGGGGATGGAGGAGTACTTCACCAACATCCACCCCATGAGGTGAGTGAGATGGGATGAAATGAAAGAGCTCATGGTCTTTTCAAAGGAATACAACATTCCCCCTTATGCACTCTGAGTCAATAGAAAGAAGGCACCCCTATAAGAGGATACAATGTTGGAGTGACAAGTGAAGATATTCCTAAGGAGTTGTGGGACATGTAGACCACCAGAGTCTGGTCCTCTAGATCATGTCTGGCCTTACTTCATGTCTTATAGCATATGATAGAATTTACTAAATCTCCATGGTGACAACATCTATTTTGTTCTCTAGATTGCACCAGTGCTAACACATGTAGTCTCATTTGAGAATGAAGAAAATGCATCTGATTGTTCCCATGTTTCAGAATCCCTGATCCTCTATCCATTTCCATCCTATCACACTTTGATTCCCCACCAATGCACACAATTGATTAGAGACGAGAGAAAGGAAATGAGGAGGTGTGGGTGGATTGAGTAGAATGTAAGGGACAAGGCGATGTGACCTTGAGCCACAATTGGGAATGCACCACATATCATCATGAGGAGGGTGTAACAATCCATACACTAGAACCACCTATAGCCACTGGGAATCTTGGTATTCTAGCCGCATTTGGAGAGGGATGAATGCCTAACCACTCTAGAATCAAATCACCCATGCATTTCATGGGGTATAGGCGGATAGTCCCCGCACAGAGAGTAGAGCACCCTAAAGTGGAGATAGAAACCTCCACTACATAATCAATAGAAGCATCTAGGGAGTGACATTTTATCACCAGTTTCTTGAAGTGAAAGACTCTCTCCATAGACACAGAGTTCCCTAATTTCCATCTTGGATCGGGGTAGAGGTATCTCCACCCCCTCTATATTCGGTACCAAGCAAGTTAAGATAAGGAGCCAACTAAGAACCCTTATGGCTTCATCCATGGGTCTAGCATATGACCTGGTTACTCACACAAATAGTCCCAAATACAATGCAACTACTTCACGATAGCCAAAATATCACAATAGTGTATTAGGTTCAAGTAGAATAGTTTTTACAATGGGATAGGAGTTGGATGGAACTATCATGAGAGGGACCCCTCAGGTGAGGACTGTAAATGAACAAAATAAATTGGGGAAACCCAAGGGCTTCATTTGGTCAAGGGATGACTTGGAACTAGATCTTCATGGGAATAGAGAGGGTTAGATTATGATTTTTAGAAAGAACTGAGTAGGTTTAATATACAGAGGGATGAAGGGGAGTATGTAGAGAAATCATTGTTCCTTATCCCCCTATTTGGTGGAGACCCCCTAGAGTATGAGGAAGTAGAGGGCTTTGGGAGTTCTTGGGTCCCCATTCTATTGAGTAGAGGATGAATTCTAGTTAATATGGATAAATCTTAGTTTGGGATGCTAGGGTACTAATGATAGAACAAAAGAGAGACTGAGGGGATTATCCAAGGAACACACCTTGTTGATCCTTTGCATGTTGGGTTTGTTTATTGATCATTCTATGATTGATGAGATGAAAATATGTTGCAATTTGACTGGACATGCACAAATGAAGATGGGGAGTAAATTTTGGTTTTTTTCATCTTTTTGTCATCTAGGGTGTTAGATAAGTTCAAACAAAATCATGAATGTAAGGCCCTTGACCTTGGTTTTTGGTTGAACATGCTTTATTATCATAGTTTGATGCTTAAAACCTTAATTAAACCCTAATATGTGTTTTGATATCATGTGACAAATGTAAGTTTCAGGTTAGGCCCAATTTGGACACTGTTTGAGGAAGTTATGCATTTATATGCTTGTTTTGGGATTTTATGCAATTTACCCATATCTAGGGTTTTTATTGCAATTTTTCACATTCTTATTGTACCACACTTGTTTACACATTATGATTGATTTATTTGTGGCATGTCAATCATGGCTAGACACCTTAACCTTCTCTTCCTCTCACCCATAGCTTTATATACCTTCCTCCTTGCATTCAAATGATTTCTTTACAGACCTATCATTCTCTCTATTCTTCCTTTCTTCTTTGAGATCCTCCCCCTACATTGTGGATAAAAAGGATCCAAGGTAGAAGAATCTTGGCTTATCTTTCTTGCATGTGCACCTAGGGTTCGGGTCTACACTCTCTTTGAGCTTGTGGAGCTTCCTTGGCTTGTTCTTGACCTAAGTAAGTAATCTCTCCCTCCTTTCCTTCATTTTCCTAGCTTTCCTACCTTCTTCTCTATTCTTATTAGTCATATCCATGGTGGAGCTTAAGCTAGAGCTTGAAGAACACCTCTTTCTTACTTCCTTGACCTAGGGTTTGCTTGTTCTTAGAGAAGGAGCTAGCTTGGCCGAGTGGAGTGCTCAAGCAAGGATTTTCTTCTCTACTTCCTTGATCCAACTTGATATTTGGAGCTTCTTATTCATCCTAGAGGAGATTTATATAACTTTCTCCACATTTAAGTCTTACTCCTAGATTGCATGTACATGATCTTGCTCTAAATCAAAGTTCTAAGTAGAAAGATGTTATCTTTGCCTAGGGTTTGTGCTTGTATGGTAGTTCTTGAGTAGTTTATCTTCTTGGATGAACCCTAAACCTTGTGCAAGAACCTTCCTTGGTAGTCTCATCTCTAGACCTTACATGAATGTGGAAAATAATGGCTTTTTCTCTCTCAATCGTGATTCTTATCTAGGGGTTTGAGCTAATTTTTCTTCTTTTTTTTGAAACTTGATGGTTTGGTTGTTGGTGCTGTTTTGGTTGACCTTCTTGTGCCATATGAGGTTCTATACTTAGCTTATATTTTGGACCTTCTTATTCTTGAGAAAGGATGGTTTTAGTGCTCTTTCATGTGGTGCAAGTTGACGATTTTTCCCTTGATTTTTAGGATTTGTTTGAGGTGATAAACGATGGCTTCCCCTTACTATTTTGAACTAATTTCTAACTTGTTCATGATCCGATGGTTGGGATCCTTGTGCCAACCAACGGTGGTTACATAGTTGTTTTTTGGGACCTTCTCTTGATCTTAAAACCAATGGTCATGTTACCTTCACCAAACAATGGTATTTGTATTCTCCCAAGTGGTTCAAACGTTGGGCTTAGGTCCTACCAAATGATGGTTTATTTGGTCCTTCAAGTGATGGTTTTGCTGACCTATTTTTCACCTAGTGTTTTCAACTAATGGCTTCACCTAGGTCAAGACTCAATGGTTCCATTGAGTTCACACTCGATGGTCTCATTGTGTAATGAATCGATGGCTTTTTTGCTTCCGCACTTGATGGATTTTATGACTCTTAGGTTGATGGTTTCTCTTAGTCTTTGGTTGATGGCCCACAATTGATGGATTCACTGGTCGCCACATCCGATGGTGGTTCTGTTATCCACATTTGATGGTGGCTCTACCTTCCACATATGATGGTGGATCTCATGTCCACATCCTATGGACTTACTAGGTCATTTTTGATGTCTCTTATAGGTCATAACTTGATGGTTTTCCTAGATGAATTGTTCAAGGTTTTACTTGTATTTCTTCTGATGGTTTTGCTTAACCAACATCCGATGGTCTTGGTGATGTTCATGATTTGATGGTTTTGGTCTGATGCTTCTTTACCAATTTCTATGGTTGACCTTATGTATCCATGATCTGATAGGGATGCCAAGTGCTTGTGTTTATCTTTGAGTGATGATTTGTATCTTCAATTCAACTTACCTTGTTGAACCTAACTCTAGTGCAATCAAATGATAATGGTTAATCATACTTAACTTCTTTGCATGATATGATCAAGGAATACTCTCTTAATGTTGTGGTAACCCTAGTATACTTCTTGGTGAACATCATAGCTTTCAAGTAATACCATCATATGTTACACATGTGTACCACAAGAATGATGGTGGATGTCGTATCTTCATCATGATGATTGAATGATAATGATGTCCTTGCAGGAGATTATGAGATTGGTATTAATGACCTTTGGGCATGGTTGAGCCCTAATGCATGTGCAATCCTCTTCATGATATGACAAGGATTGGTATCATGTGATGATGTAATAGTGAATGTATCCCATACGTTTTATATCTTCTGAAGTTGCAACATACCATGTTTTTTGTAAAAAACTTTTAGAGTTTGCTTGTAAGTTGATTGATGCAGTTAAAAGATTCCCAATTGAGATTCACTAATCAAGTGGAACCCTAATCATGTAGTGTCATGTGTCGTAGATCCATTCCAATGTAAGGATTTGTTGGATGGTGAAATGAGTATTCCTTTAATGGAAGATCAAAGTCATATACTGTTGAGCATATGCATCTTTTTTAGGATGGATGTGGTCATATCTCGATTAGAGAACAGATGTAGTCTTATCTTAGATATATGTATATTAGATGTAATTGAAGACATGTGTAATTGTACTTCGCATGATAGGGTTTGTATACCCTAGTTTCTAGTACAATGGACTATATACCAAGTGTTGACTAGGTTGTATTGTAGCTTGACTATATATGTCACAACATAAGTCTCATACTGACTGAGGGTGTAACATACTAAAATTTGGGTATTAAATCCATGTTGAGCTATAACTCATTTATTTCCCCTCCTAATTTGAGTTTATTTCATATTTGGTCCTTAATTCCAAGTCCATTTTTGATCAATTACCATATTCTTGATACTAATTACTCTACATTGAGTTTTTAGCTTTAAATTAATCCATCCATATCATTTGATCAAATATTCACAAATCAATCCCTAAAATTATTGGCATGAGCCACTTTGACATCACATAGTACCATTGAAATCCTAGTGTTCAAATACATTGGTTTGAACTCATAGTCCAATAAAATATTCAATTTTTAGAACTAATGGCTTTGGAATCAATTTTAGATATTATTGATAATATTAGATATTAATTATTGAGTGAGCTACACTAGAAAAATTAATAGACCAATCATAGCCATCGATTTGAAGAATTGTCATTATTGGTAGGCAGTCCTTTGACTAATCTACTCCTGGACCAAATTTCATCTCATTTACACCTTTTTGGACCCTTCAATTAATTAATAGAAAAATGTACCAAATTAATTCCATTAGTATCACTCCTTTTATCAATGTTCTTCATTAAGCCCAGATAACACCCCCTAACTCTGTGCATACAATGGATTCTAATAACGACACTGTGTCTCCTCTGTCGCGCCCCACCCTTCACCTCCCTTCCTCTCCTTATTGTTTTTACCCAGGAAACCCTAGCCTCCATGTCCCAAGATCACCCAACCACCCTATAAGTAGGAAACCACTGTCATCCTTTCTCTTTCATCCTACAACATGGAACCTCTACCATGCTCTCCCTCTATTACAATACGTTCTTAGCTTTGCTAGTAATCATATAGATTTAAGATAATCTTAATGCTTGTCATGATTTTGTTAGTAATATTCTATGTTGTGATTTATCTTAACTTTTATAACCTTAAATACTTGTTTGGGAAACTTATAATCATGACTTAAGCATACTATAAAGATCCGAGTTGGAGTTAATATAGTATTAACCCATACATGTATGCAAGAAGAGAGTTAATGACATTGGAGGAAACAATTAATAAATGATTTATCATTTGAGAATATTATAAAAATAGTTATTTAGGATTTTATATAATTTAATAATGAATCCAACTAAAAAATAATGAACCAAATCAGAGTTAAAATGAGAGAGTTGTGTCCTTTTTAGTAAACATATACAGAGCACCGTGACCGCGGTCCACACCGCGACCGCGACGCTGTGTTGATACCGTGGCCCATGATGCTAGGACCATGACTGACTATGTGTCGACACCGTGACCATGATGCTATGTCGACACCATGACCCGCGATGCTAGGACCACGACCCATGCTGCATCGACACCGCGACCGCGACCGACGCTGCTCAGGACAACAAATCATAAAATGATCTTATCTCGAGCTATACTTATCCGTTTTCAATGAAACGAAGTGCGTTGGAACCATGATTCAATCCTATATCATCCCAGATATCTTGCACAATAAGAGGGCACCTGGAAGGTGATTTTCGGGGTGATTTTTGGGGAGGAATGTGAAGAACGGAGGAAATCCAAAAGGGTTGTTATAGATTCGACTTGCAGACCTCGTTTAGGGCAAAAAGGAAGAAGAAACTGTGGATTTTGATAGAGCCTTGCTATGGATTCGAGATCTTCAGAGATGGGCTACGTTTTTAGGGTGTTTTCACAACTTAGGGTGAGTGGGTACTTCCTTTAAATAGTAGATTGCACGAAAATGAGTTAAATCATCAAATATCTTCAATTCCTTAGTATGCGAGTACAAACCCTAAGTTGCCTTTTTGATCTAGTTTTTGCAAGATGATATGAAATGGATTATTTCTCTATTGTGATGAATTTCAGATTATGAAATTACATTATAAATGATTGTAATCCATCTAAATGAGAAATTTTAAAGTAATTGTAGAGGTTACATGAATATACTAAAATCTAAGATTTTTGGCTATGACTGAAATTGTTGTATAATTGAATAAAGAAGTGGCCTAGTTTAATCTCCTTGGTTATGAATGATTATTTTATTTGTATGTGAATTACATATATGTCAGATAAGATCTTGCATTTCATTTGTAATGGAAACCCTAGTTTAGTTTATTACAGGGTTTCATATATATATATATATATATATATATATATATGTATATATATATATATATTCGCTTATATGTGAACTGCTGAGAGCAATTCTTATTGAATGATTTTATTATGTATTCAATCCTTATGCGAGTTATGGGATAAGTGAATGAGGTAAATGAAACCCTAATGATAGGGTGTTCAGTGAAACAAGTATTGTGATTTTAATGTTTCTCAGCTTGAGATGTGGTGATGCTTAACAATTCAGTTGTGGTATATGTTATCCGATGGTCTATGAAATGAACCGTTTATAAAGTTGAATAAAGATTCATTTATGTGATGATTGAATTGTGAATTTAAAGAGTGAATTAGACATGTAGACGCCGTGAACACTATAGAATACTCACAGGATGAGGCCTGCACTGTGAGGAGGAAACTGTTTCCCGACTGGAGGTAGTCTAGATCGAGGTAAGCCGATGCGCACCAATAGGGTGTGGGGGTCTTGACCAGTACAGTTGTGTGGTACCCAACACCAACTGGGGATGCCGGTGGTACCTGTGTTACATGTTGAGTGATCAGTGGTCAGTAGGTCCACTGATGCACAATAAGACTGAGGGCTTTGACTCACCGCCTGAGTGCCCAGGTTGAGAGGTGGAGTCTGAGATATCTGGCCGCTCTTATTAGCCGCCGAGAGGCAGACGTGTCGAGGCCCACTACAGATGGGGTCTTACTCAAGAGATAGGCTTACTGAACCTGAGCATGCTTCTAAGCCTTGTACAGTGAGATCGTAGCTTGCGGTGATTCTTTCACATGTTGTGGTACACCTCATGTGGGTTCAGGGCATAATAAGATGAATGAGAGGTTAAAAAAGTGTTCATAGTTATTCAATTATTCATGTTATGTTTCTGAATTATTAGTTCTCTTTATGATCAACCAAGCATGTTCATATATTGGTTCACTCTTGTGGATATCTAGAGTATCCTGCCATATCGATGATTGTCAATGATTAGACTCTTTAAAGCTTACTGTTGTTATTATTGATATCAGTTGTTCAGCAATATATCTGTAATTATATAAGTGCTTTAAACTATTTCTTTGAAGTACTCATTCATTGAGCAAGTAGGCTCACCCTTGTACTCACAATTTTTAGGGAAACCACATGGACTTGAAGAAGGTAAAAGCATCAGAGTAGATCTACCACATGAGTTAAGTATGAGTTAGTTAAGTTTAGTCGGTCCCTATCACTCTAGGTCCTTATATAGATGTGAGAGAGTTGTAAATGATGTTTGTATCTTTGTTTCCTTGATAGGAGAGAATGTATTTGAATGTCATGTCATATGACATGGAAGTGTGAGAAATAGAAGGAATGTATGGATGTGTATCATTAATGTTGAGATCATATTAGAGAAATAAAATTTTAATTCTCTTATAAAGTTTGTTTATGTGATTGGATGCGAGAAAACAAAGAGTTTGAAAATAAATTTTAAAAAAGGTAAGGAAGTGAGCTTTGTATTATGTATAATCCTCAAAGTTATGCCCTAATATCATGATTAGTGGTAATAGTGGGATGCAGGTGTGATAATCTTTTAGTATCAGAGCTTAGGCTGAGTCGTCAGGGACCAATAGGATAGAAAGTTAGAGTTATAAGTGTGGAAGATAGGAGGTGATGTGTCTATAGATCTGGGAAGTCTGGGTGTTTGGATACCCTAGCCCGGTATCTGGATACCTAGGTTGACCAGTATCAAGCTACTCTATCTATTCTTCTCTGAATTCCCTGGCCAGGTATGCAGAGGAAGTATGGGCTAGAGAGAAACCCTAGAAATCTTAGGGTTAGGAGACTGAAAAGTAATGAAGGAGTAAGAGATTAAACATAGAATGTGATACAACTCTTGATTTATATTACTTCTTTGATTGGAGATCAATAGAAATGCTCTTATATGTATGAATTCAGATTATCAGTTTGTAGAATATATATGGTTCTTTTATATTGTTGTGTATCATGAAGTGATTCAGTTATTGTTTATATTCTTTGTATCAAGTAGATCAGAAGTTATGTTTAAATGAGTTTTCCCTAAGTGGATATTCTTTCCACATGTTTGAGATTAATAGGAGTCGGTTAATCTTGAGTAGCTCTTGGCTTCAGGACTATAGGTTTGGCCTGGTCTACCTGACAGGATGCGTTACTGGGATCTAATGACTCCTATTGAAAATATAATAAGAGTAGACTATGGATAAATTAGACCGACATCATAGTGAGAATGTTCATACACTAAGATGTCGAAACATATGGGAAAGATTAGAATAACTAAGAATCAATTGGAACTGATATATGAGATCCAATTTTGTGGCCTCATATGAGAAACCCTTAATTGGGAATAAAGGAACATAATATAAGGTTCATATTAAGTTATGATTGGTATCATATGAACTCTAGATATGAAATATGGAATAGATATGAGAAAAGTATGTAAGGTCCAAGATAGTAAGAATCAATCATGAGGAATGGATCATATAATCGAGTACAATGCTTTTATGTACTCCAAAGCAAAGGGAAAATAGAAGAAAAAAGTTAAGTATATGATAAGTACATAGAAGTGAAGTTTAGAGGAATGAAATTGAAGAGAACTAGATAAACATATAAATCATAAGACTGGGATAAGAAACTTAGATGAAACAAAGAGAAATGTTGGAAACAATGAGCTTGATTAATGAATGAGGGTTACATGATATAATTGAGAGCATGGAATGTATACCTTTATTATAAAGTTTAATACATTCATCCTTACTACCTTTGGGGTTCTAAGTCTCTATAGAACAACAAACTAGTTTCTAAAAGCAGAACAAAAGTGTAGCTAAACAAATGGATAAGTCATACAAAGGTAGACTATATTCAGGAAGGAAAAAACTTGATTGAAAGAGAAACTAAGTTTGACCCATGCATGAGCAGTTTGATTTAAAATGAAGGATATGTAATGTATTAAACATGTGGTGAAACTAGTAAAGAGATTATTGATTTAGAGTTTCAACTTCACATTAGTAGAAGGATAAAAAATATATATATGCAACATGGTATACATGATCATACACATGAATAAGTAACATGATCATAAGAGAAAAGTAGAAGTTAAAGATGAGAGGTGGAAGAGTAGTATATGGTAATAGGATTATGGAAAGTAATGAAGGGTTTGAAACATGATGGAGTAATATAGATTGTAAAATAAAGAGGTTAGGAGATTCAAGCAAGTGCTAATTAGTCAAGTATCCTTGTTGATAACTAATTAAACCTACATATGAGAAATGTATTAAGGGAATGTTTGAAGATAAGAATTCTAAGCCTCAAAATCATCTTCTCTTTCATATCTTCCTTAATGAGAGCAATGTGGGAATGAAGTGATAAGAAAATGAATCATATATGATGCATAACCACCATGGTAGAGACATCTAGTGAATGTAATAATGACATATAATATGATGATGAAACCCTAGCAAGGTAAATTGAGAATTTAATTTTTCTAAATGGCCAAGTAAGAGAAAGAAAATTCAATTGATAAGATAAGGAAGACTTTAGTAAAACTTGTGAGATCCAAAGTTTGAATTTCAAATTAAGGGAACAAATTTACATAACAATAACGTCATGCTACTGATAAGGAAAAAGCCCTAAAATGTTTAGAGTTGTAGTAGTTCAAGGGATGTCACTAGTGATTTGACCTTGATTACTAGCATCTTTATAAAATAAGATCATGTGATTTGCACTATGAGAAGTAAACTAACACTGATAGTAATCCTAGCTAATCTAAAAGGTTGATGAACAATATGAAAATGATTCATAGAAAAGGGTAAGAAATAAATTTGAAATGTAACAAGTGTGTTTTGAACAAAAGGAGAAGTGCAAGATGAGCAAAGTGTAATCTAAAACAAATTCTTACAGTGATATCAAGAATGATGAATAATCTATTCTTACCTTGTATGTTTCAATTTTAGGGATGTTTATTCTATATGATCAAAATGAAAAGGATAAGTAACAAGAAGTAAGTAGTAATGAATAAGGAGATAAGAGAAAACAATGGCTTTCAGTAATATGTGAATTTGTTTTTAAAAGTGTAATTTGTTGAAGGTATAATGAAGGATTTAAATTAGTTCTACGTATGATTTTAGTGTACATGTGCAAGCAATATGTTAATTTCATGTGTATGATAGTTGTAGTCATTCATACCAGTAATCCATCTTAGTATTGTACAATTGTGGTATGGTGATATGGGTCGAATGATGATAAAATAAATGGAGGGTTACCCTGAATAAGGTAGTCTTACGTATTCACTCATACGAATAGAAGGGATGATAACCATATTGTATTGATATGTAACCCTAACGAGGTATATCTTGTTATAACTAGATTTAATATAACTAAGTGATGGTAATTGGGTATGAATAGTCTTTGAATGACTAATACAATAATGGAGTACTATGTTACTGTTGTTGAAACCCTAGTATGCTATAACATGATGGTTACACCTTGATTTATTTGTGGGTTCATACTTGAGAATAGTATGGAATGTGATGGTGATGCTTCACCTTATGCATCCATGATCCAATGGGGATGTCATGAGTAAAGGTTTGGGTATAAGTACTGATTAGTAACATTAATATACTTTATCTTATTGAACCTAACTCTAATACAAATAGATAAAGATGAGTATTCATCTTTAATATTCTTATATGATGGAATGATGGTAGAATAACCTCCTTAATATGATTATAACCTTAATATGTTAATTGGCGGTTATGATAGCCACATGGTTGATACGTTTCTTATGCTAAACATGTGCATTATGAATATGATGAGGGTTATTCATATCTAGATTCCTTGCATGTTAATGCAATAAAGGAATGTTCTTAATGTTAATATAACCATGCTATGATTGTTTATGAATATCTCCTAGCTCATTAATGCAATATTGTGTTGATCCGGTGTATTATATGTAAGTGATGTTGTTGAGCCTTGTTATAAGGCATGCAACGATAACGATGATCTTGTAGGGAATAGTATGATGGTCTTAATGACCTTTGGACATGGTTGATCCCTGAATGAGGTGTAATCCTCTTGTGTTGATAAGGGTTGATACCCTATGATATTGTGAAAAGGATTTATATCTTGTGACAGTATGATGACTAGTGTGGTCTCATGAATGACAAGTGAATAGTACCATGTGATGATGATATGAGAAATTATGTTTCACATCTTTTATATCTCTTAAAAGTTGTGATTTGAAGAGGAAAAAATGACTCAATGTTGAAAATAAAATTCTAGACCGTAGTATTCAAAAGCTTAAAAGAAGAGTGATACCCTTAGTAAAGGTTCTTTAAAGGAATCATGTATAGAAGAGGTTACTTGGAAAGTAGAATAAGAGATGTTTAACAAGTATCTTCTCCTCTTTTAGAAATTTCGAAATGAAATTTTTATTAGAGGGGGAGAATTGTTACAGCCCGTTCTTAGCTTTGCTGGTAATCATAGAGATTTAAGATAATCTTAATGCTTTTTTTTTGGTCGCGCAAAATCCTGTTACTATAAAACCAAAACTTTGGGTATAAAGGTGCCCATAGGGAAAACTACTAGATCCCAAAATCCCTACGTAGGGGGATATACAAGGGACCAGAAACCAAAATAAACTCCAAACTGAGAAATGTCAGAAGAAGAAATAGAAACGAAGTAGGCCAGAGAGACCTAGTAGGGGAGAAGGAGATACATACAGGACCATTAAACCACCCACAAAAATGCCCTTATGAAACTACAGCTCGACTACCAAATCAAAGAGGTGAGCCATTCCCTGTCCCAACTCCTAAACGAGATATCAGCTGGACCACTAATGAAAAACCAAACTGAAAAGGCGGGACTGCCACTCACTACCTTCTCCCTGAGGTACTGGATCATCTGCACCTGATACAATACTTTGTCTGTGCCCATGCCCAGAGGAGCAGATCATCGAACACCTTGTGATCGGCCTGCGATCAGAAGCTATGGAAAGCCTACCACATACGGAGAAGCTCACCACTCAGAAGCTATCAAAGGGTTCAAATTCCCCCTGTCCTACTTATCATTGAGTAAGGACTACTCCATCTCCACGCAGGGAGAATTTATAACCAAGGAACAATAACCCTCCACATCCAAAGATAGGGAACATGAAGAATGTAGGAACAAAGAGGAAGCAAAGAAAAGTTGCAGACCATCCATCCCAAAAGATCCATTCACCATGTGTTAACCACACCCACAAAGAGGCAAATGACCACCTATTCGGAAAAGAAAGCATCGTACACCTAGAAAAACCCTTCATGTCTTCTTCTTCTTCTTCCTTAGCCTTGGACTCTCACTGAGCTTGAAGACAAGCTATCAGAAACAAATCGATGCCCCTGTTTGCACAGTGCATATCAACGAACACCTTGATGGTGTTCCATCGAGACACCTCATCGAACACCTTGAGGGTGTTCCATCACACCACAGTAGAGAAGCCAACAGGACCGAACAACTTGAGGGTGATAGGGGGCGCCGCCGGCAGTGCAGGGAAGGTGCAGACCTAGGCCACCCTATGAAGGGCTTGACCACCGCCGGTCACCAATCAAAACACCCAAGGTCGGAGATGAAGACCTGATGAATGCGATTGGGAAGGAATCCATCTGTTGGGCAGAGAGGACGCAAGCCCACACCTCCCAACAAGGAATCCATCCGTCACCTAGATCATCAGGTAGATCCAGCCACGTCAGGGGGCACTGACTCCCTGGGAAAACCAGGTAGTATCCAAGAGAAGAGAGGAGTAGGTTCGGAGCAAGGAGCCCAAGCTCCATCAGCACCATGGAGCAGAACCATACAAGGAATGGATCTGTGGGAGCGACTCTCTCCATCCATCATGCTTGAATGGAATGGAGTCGAAGCTGCATCGATTTACCACCTCCCAAACCCACCTTGACCTGCGTGAAGCATCTCCTCCTCATCATCCCTGGATACCGAGCAGGAGGGTCCCTGGCGGAGACGGTGGAATGTTGCTTGCTTTGTGGACCCTTTCTCTGGAGATCAAAGCCTACAGTCTGGGGAGATCACACCAAGGCCATTAAGGGCTAGGGGGAGGAAAGCACTGAGGAGGCACTTCCTCCCCCCAGCAGAAGCCGTCGGGGACTCCTAGAGAGAAGTGAGAACGAAGACCTAGAGAGAGATAATCTTAATGCTTTTCATGGTTTTATTAGTAATATTCTATGTTGTACTTTATATTAACTTTGATAACATTAAATACTTATTTGGGAAACTCATAATCATGACTTAAGTATACTATAAAGATCCGAGTTGGACTTAATATAGTATTAACCCATACATGTATGCAAGAAGAGAGTTAATGACATTGGAGGAAATAATTAATAAATGATTTATAATTTGAAAATATCATCAAAATAATAATGTATGATTGTAGATAATTTAATTATGAGTCCAACAAAAAAAGAATGAACCAAATCAGAGTTAAAATGAAAGAGTTATGCCATTTTTGGTAAACATATACAGAGCACCGCGACCGCGGTCGACACCGCGACCGACGCTGCGTCGACACCGCGACCCGCGATGCTACGTCGAAACCGTGACTGTGACACTGCGTCAACACCATGACCATGGTCTACACCATGACCCGCGATGCTGTGTCGACACCGCGACCGCGATGCTGTGTCGACACCGCGACCGCGATGCTGTGTCGACACCGCGACCGCGATGCTGTGTCGACACCGTGACCGCGACGCTGCGTCAACACCGCGACCGCGATCGATGCCGCCCAGGACAACAAATCGTAGAACGATCTTATCTTGAGCTACGCTTATCTGTTTTCAATGAAACAAAGTGCGTTGGAACTGCGATTCAATCCTGTATCATCCCAGATGACTTTCTCAATAAGAAGGCGACTTGGAAGGTGATTTCTAGGGTGATATTTGGGGAAGAGCGTGAAGAACGACGGAAATCAAAAAGGGTTGTTATAGATTCAACTTGGTATGTAGGTTTTACCCTTGATTCTTCCTTTTCTTCATTCTCTGTTGCTTGAGATCCCTAATCCATCGATTTTGAGATTTGGCTTGACCCCCAATCTTATCTTCTCCCTACAACAGATCCTCTTTAGGGTCGGGAAGCACATTAAAAGGTTGTTTTGAACGAAATCTTGAGGTTTAAAGCTTGATCCTGTCTTGTGTGAGATAAGATCCAAGATTAGTTGGTAAAAGGGGCTAAGATCAGTGATCTTGGATGAATTCTATGATTAGATAATCACCACTTAACCTTGATTTAAAGAATACCAATTCAAATAATAATATCCAATGTTTGATTCTTGCTCTATGATATTTTTGATGCTTTAAATAAACGTATGTGGTGAAAATCAGTAGTTGCAATGCTTATGTAATCATATTAATAGTGATGTATTATCATGTTGAAAGTTGTTTTGCAAATTGTCGTGATTCGACAAGTGATGAATGTGTAAATTGAGGCACCGTAAAGACATGTTTCCCTAGTTCATGTTTTAAGAGTTGGAGTATGGTTGTGCAATATGTGAAAATTATTTAGTGATATATTATTTAAATGTGAGACACTAAATTGTTAGAAATAGGGTAATCATTAGCTATGATGATGATACATGTTATATTAACTAAAGATCACTACACATTAAATGCCATGGATACTGTAGAATCCTCACAGGATGAGGCCTGCACTATAGGGAGGAAATAGTTTCCTGATTGGAGATAGTCCAGATCAAGGTAAGCCAGAGCGTACTAGTAGGGTGTGGGGGTTTGACCAGTAGGGAAAAATCCTTACAGTTGTGTGGTACCCAACACCAACCGGGAATGCCAGTGGTACCTATGCTACATGTTGTAGTAATCAGTGGTTGGTAGGTCCACTGATGCACTTTAAGCCTGAGGGATTTGACTCACAGCCTAAGTACCCAGGTTGAGAGGTGGACTCTAAGATATCCGACTGCTCCCATTAGCCGCCGAGAGGCAGACGTGCCGATGCCAGCTGTAGACATGGTATTGAAATTAAAGACTTAGGAACTCGGGCATGCTTTTAAGTCTTGTACAGTGAGATCGTAGCTTGCTACGATACTTCCACATGTTGTGGTACACCTCATGTGGGTCCAATGGCATAATAATTGGATTTGAAATAATGTAAATAGTTAGGTTATCCTTTTATTACATTCAATATCTGTACTACTGCCATGCTGAGTGAATTATAGTTTTAAACTGCCATGTTGAATGAATTCCGTTTTAAACTGCCATGCTTACATGATTGAATTTAACTTCTATTACTTGTAAACATCACAAATATCTTGGTTACCTATTTTCTACCCACTGAGCTAGTAGCTCACCAACCTACTGAACAATTTTTCTAGTAAATGATTAGCTCTTCCTGAGGAGTCAGAAGCCAACTTTAATCAAGATTATCTCAAAGGTCTTAAAAGAAGAGTAATTAGAATAGTTAGAGGGTCTGTTATCCTTCGCCTAGATCTTGGGATAGAAAGAGTGAGAAAAGAGAGAAGTTTGAAATGTAATGTAGATGATGTATATTAAGTGTGAAACTCTTGCTTCTATGTAGTAAGCCAAGTTATGTTGTACCTTGTTGTTATGTTTAATCAAGAGTTATAGTTTAGTAAGTGTTATTATAATATATTTAGAGAAAAAAATATGGAGGATATTTCATCAAAATTATGCCCTAATCTCATGATTAGTGGTAATCGTGGGACGCGAGTGTGACACCCTCCTCCTCCTCCGATCATCGTCAACTAGCACCAGTATGCTGATAGATCATCCACAACAACTACAATCCAGGGGACCCGATGGGTACCCAGTTCCTGGACATGACAGTAGAGCTACCACACCTTCAACACCATAGGAAGACTCACCAACCTTTCATCTTGATAAATCTTTCGTAACACTATGTGAGGAACTACCAACCCATCATCCTACCATCACCTCCCACATCTATCCTCGATCAAAACTTTGTGTCGAAATCTTCTGGGCCTGCTGTGCCTCCATGCCATTGTTGGGTCTCGCCAGCAACGTATGCAGATCGTGCTTCCCCCTCATCCTAGAATACCACCTAAACCCTAGTAGGACCCCTTAAAGTAAACAACATTCAATAGAATCACAGTGATGCCCATAAACCCCAATGGTCTCTCTATCTCTCCTGATTTGTAGTCATCTCAAATCTGCAATGCAGTGGTCATCCTCCATGACCTGATTGTTGACGTGCAATGCCACCACACCTTCCGTAATCATCATCCACTGCCCAGCCTCTGCAACACTGATCTACCTTACCACCAATCAACCACATTAGTATAGAGGGGATTGCAAACCAAGAAGAAGATGCTTGACTTCTCAACTAACACCTCCTAGACTGGAACCAATCCAAATTCCTACCAGCATTGCATAATGTATCTGATCCGGTCTGCTAAGGCTTTGGTGAAGAACATGATATCATCTACAAAGGCTACTGCCATAGAACTGTTTCTTACCCTAAGTCCACACTTCTAATGGCTACATAGACAAAGGTGAGTGCACTAGGGTGTCTGTTAGTAGAATGGCACAAATAACTCACACAGGAAATATATATGTAAAAGTAGTAACAACAAGACTAAGAGATAACAATATACTAAACATGGAGATAAGAGATATGCACCCATTTGCATATTTGTGTTTACCCATTCATATTGCATTTCAGAGCTTAGAGTCTTGAGTGCAAAGGATCTTCATTTGGGAACTACAAATTTGATAAACAAAATATATCAATGTGAGTGCATTGAGTACGCTATGAAAAACATGTAACCATAGATTAATAGTAGTATAAAATTTTCTTGTCTAGAAACATTATATAAAGTAATAAGAATAAACAAGATGAAAACAATTAATGATGTTGTTTTATACAAAGCATGTTTTAAGCATATTTTCATTATATTTAACAACATATTATGGCCATTGACCAGTTTCCCATTGGAAGGGTCTGTAAGGGTGTTCAAGATTATCCAACCCTTTTATCTACATGGTCCTCCTTATCTTGACATCTCAAGTAAGATGCCCAACCTTGTGCCCTTACCCCAAGAATAGATCAGGTAGGCATAAAAGGTTCGTATAATGGACAAGTTCAATTATGATCAAGGTTTGTTTAACATATCTCAAGCAAAATGAATGTACTAATCATAGGGAACAAGTATCTCAAACAAGTAATTGCGTAGCCAAGCATTCATAAGAGCATAAATACAAATAAGATAATAACATAGTAGGGTCAAGCGATTAAGCATACCTTACGAGTAGTGAGAAAGATATGATAATATCTCTAGAGATGGTGCAGCCAAAGTGGACCTAAGATGCAAAAGATACAAGATAGAGTCTTAGATCACTAGGGGTTTCATAAGATAAGCATCATACAAGTCATGTGGATGTTTCCCTAGATCTATGTTTCACTTAGTTCAAATATAGATCCAAACTTCCAAACATGCGTCTCATTATTCAACATAGTCCAATGATTAACATAAAGTCCTAGATTTAAGAGAACCAACCACATTAGATTATATGAAAAGGTCATGTCATCTCTGATTTGGAGTTAGGGAAACATGACATTTTGATTATCAATGTAGTTTAATCATATAAGACCACATCTAGTTACATTAGATCAATTTCAAGCAATAGGGTCATATTTACAAGTCATAGGATTATTATTATTATGAGCATAGGGCAGATCAAATTGGTATTAGTGCTACAAGTGTGATGAATCTACTAATTTAAAGTCATTAATATAGCATGGATAGCATTAGAGCATCATTCTTATATATTAAAGTTTGAAAGATTAACATGTACATTTAGAGCATCTTAGGTGTCAAAAATTCATGTCATATGAAAAAAAGAGTACATGAGTATGTCACATGACATTTTTGGGTTACTAGTCATTATAAAGCCTGATTAGATGGTTAAGATAGAGTTTTGGACATAAGGATCCACCTTTTCATGGCATTTAGGATCCAAACATGTAGGTATTTAAATATCACATTCTAGTACATAATAGTGTAGAAAAGTGAGTCTTTGAGCTACTCATAGCAAAAGGGTATAAAAAATCAATCCAGCAGGGCACAAATCATCATATTGTTTATTGATTTCAAGATTAAGGATTTATATGATGAGAATCTAAGCCAAAGTCTAAAACTTGATCATATATGCACACAATTGAGCCATTTTAGAGCAATAAAGTCCATTGGAGGTCAAGATGGCCATTGGGGTGCATTTAGAAGATCCAAGATGTCAAACATAGTAAAAGAGGACTAATATTACTAATTTAGAGGATTAGAGTAGATAGGGGTCATCAATGATATATTAGGTACATGGTTGGATTTGATTACTAATCAAAATATTACAAAGGCATCATCTTTACTTAAAACAAGGGTGAAACATGCAAAACTAGTAGAAGATAATAGCATCACTAGTAAGGTTACAATTTTTTGATCAAAATGGTATATAATACCTTAATAGTTGGATAAGAGGTGAGAGAGATACATAAGATTGAAGATATAGAGTTGTTTAGGGTTTTTGAGGTGATTAGGGTGAGCTTTTTACCCTAATTGGGATTGTGGGATGGCTTGAAAATTTGGGTCATGGGATGTCTTGCAGCACACAACCACTGGTGCTTACCCAGCCCTCCAAGGGTCATTGGTCGTTTCCTACTGCCCATAGAGTCCCACTCCCAGATCATGGACCGCTTGCCACGACAGGCCAAACAAGGGCTGACGCAAGAAAGGTAGGGATAAAGAGGCCATCCACACCCTTGATTCAAAATCCTATGGCTTGGGGTCATCATCCATGCTACCCCTTGGCTCGCATGGATCCATGAAGGCGTGAGGGGGGTGTGTTCTCCGGAGTCAGGTCGGCTATATGCTCCAAACCTCGGGGTCGAGCGTGACCTAGCTGCTCTAGTTTGGCAAGGCATGCAAAATCATCTACCAGTCATGGTGAGCAATGAAAGATCCTAGGGAAGAAATGCCCAAAAAGGAGGGGGTGGAGGAACCAAAAGAATAAGGGAGAAGAAGGCGAGAAAACAAAGAAAAGAAAGGAGATAAAAGGGGAAGGGGTGTTGAAGGTGAAGTGGAGAGTCAATTGGCGCTAGGGTGGTGAA
Source organism: Alisma plantago-aquatica (assembly GCA_963693085.1). Taxonomy (NCBI): domain Eukaryota; kingdom Viridiplantae; phylum Streptophyta; class Magnoliopsida; order Alismatales; family Alismataceae; genus Alisma; species Alisma plantago-aquatica. The sequence goes on from OY856413.1 coordinate 1,004,837,888, forward strand.
AAAGAGGGTGGTGGGTTGATCTCAGCACCATTGCTGCCAACAATAGAGTATAGAGGTAGGAGGAAAGAGCATATCCATCATATGGAGGTTTGGATCCGTGAAGGCATGATCTAAAAGTTCAAATCCACGGTCAAGAGATGTGAGTTGTACGATTGGTTGAAGAAATAACGGTCAGATCATTGGGGCATAGAGGGAGGCATGTTGCAGATTGCGCATGCTGATGCCCACATTTGGTCCTAGCAAGGTCGACCCAAAGACAAAACAAAAGAATAAAAGGTTAGAAGCTAGAGTTTCAAGGTATAGATAATCAATTAGATATATCTTCCTCATCTGAGCTCCAAATTGGACAAAATTTGGTGTGTTGGAAACGTAAGAGTGCCCTCTACACAATGAGCATGTGATTAGGACATAGGTATACATAAAGACGAGACCAAACCATATATGAATAAAGTGATGTATAACTTGGGTTCGACCTTAGTTTCAAAATAAATTCGAGTGTCACCACTCATCATGTGTATACGAGATAACCTCAAAAGGCATCACTACAACTCAAATAATGAAATTGAGGACTAGAGTGAGAAATTAGTGGAAAGATGTATTGCATGGTACATGCATGAGGAGAGAGAAAAGTTAGGGTTATCACATCCTCCCCACCTTAAAGAAATTTTGTCCCAAAAAGTAAATCAACCCATAGATCGTAATTCAAGATTTCATATTCAACATCAAAATAAGCTTGTTATCATCAAAACTATTTCAAAAATCAAGCAATTGAGAATCAATACCAACACATTGTCACATAGATCATCAAATTGGAAAGATCATCATATGAGTCATAAATTGGGAGAGATCATCCTATAGATCACAAATTTGGAGAGATCACATTATAGGTCAGATGAATAGAGTTCAAGAGCAAGGTATGGCTTCCATTCCCAACATTTGGGTTTCTAGCTTCTACATCAGATTAGGTGGGATCCATGATTGAGATTTCATATTTTAACAATTCAAGACCAACATCATATTTCAACATCGGGATTTGGTGCTCAAAATCCATGGAAGGTCCCACCTGAGTCCACATGGAGCTCACCCCTAATCATAGTCGAGTGAATCATCATAATCATTCAGTTCAATATTTTGAGATTTGGGAACATGAAAGTCATTAATCATATATCAAGGGTGATCTCCATATCCAAATAGGGTGGTTTTAGGAGTAGAATCAATATCAAGATCAATAATCATGATTCAAGATTTCATAAATCAATGTCGAAAGTCAAGTTCAGACATCAAAGTTATAGGTACAAACCTTTTAAGATAGTGTTTAGATGCCTTACTAGACCTTAGGAGTGATCATTCATCCATATACAACAATTGAGCAACAATTAGGAAACAATTCAAGCTCTTTTCAACATTTTATGGTATCAATATCGAGTTCATTTCCATGATATTTATGGTTCATGAATGATCTAGGCCTAGGTATTTCTAGAGACTTAACCACTAATTGTAGTCAACATCATCATAACTCCAAGATCATAATCAAATCTAGATTCAAGATCAAGTATTATAATCATCATGGGTTTGACCTATTAGAGTCTGAGGCCAAGAAATCAAAATTGGGTGGAAGGGGTTACATCTCCAAAATGCTAAACAATCACCACGGTGAAAATTTAGAGGTAGTCAAATATTGATGTGACCTAGGTTAGAGGAGTCGAAAGTCAACTACCACCCTTGTCTAGAATACTAATCCATATAAATCACGAGTCATCAAGCATATTTAAATAGGATGAGTAACAACTATCAATCGTATTTCATAAGATCACGAGTCAAACACCAAGATCATTAATAGGGCAACCATATTTCAAGATTTTGTGAGTACATAATCATTATAGCATTCTATTCCTTGCATGATCAAGGTAAGGATATACTCACAAAATCTTGATAATTCAAGAGTTTGAGTATAATAGTGCAAGATTGAGATATAGGAATATCATGTTATTCAAATTGATCCTACAAGAGGAATGTTGGTCAATAGGGGATCTTCCTCTTATAACAAGTATTCGTATCATAATATAGGGCTCCAAGGACATGGTCATTTAGTGGCATGATCATGGTACAAATCAACATGGGAAAAGTTTTATTAACTATATCTGAGGTTTGGTCAACAATAGGGCAACATGGGTTAAATCAATAGGGACCTCGTCAAACATGAGGTATAAAATAAGAGTTCCACCTTATTTCACCATATCTAGAATTTACCTCAAACATTGAAAGAACTTGTATTGAGTCGAGTAAAATTGAGTCTACATGATCTTAGGTTTTGCATATGAGTACATCATTCCCAAGAATACTTTCATTTGTCACATAGGTTTTTAGTTTAAGATCAGACCGTGGCATTGTCGTGTTAATCACTTTCATGAATTCAATGAGTTTTACTTTTCCCCATGCATAAGTTATCCGTATTAGATATGTCATGTGATTATTAGTCAAGAGAGAACAATCAAATAAGGGGATAAGAAGGCTAACGAATCATCTACTTAGGTGTCTTAGGTGGTCTTTAAAGAAGAGATGGGATGCTATAAGACTCTCTAAACTTAAAGAAAGGATTTTAGTCCTCCTTGGGTTCTTAAGATATGTTATGCCTTAAACACATATAGAGGCCTATGTGTATGGCTTTGATACCATCTGTCATGGAATTATTTGTTACCCTAAGTCCACACTCCTAATGGGTAGATAGCCAAAGGCGAGTGCACTAGCGCATCTGTCTGTAGAATGGCACAAATATCTCACACATGCAATATATATGTAGAAGCAGTAACAATTAGACTAAGAGATAACAAGATACTAAACATGGAGATAACAAATACATACCCATTTCGAGATTTATGTTTACCCATTTGGATTCGACCTTAGTTTCAAAATCAATTTGAACGTCACCACTCATAATGTGTACATGAGATAACCTCAAAAGGCATCACCACAACTCAAATAATGAAATTGAGGGCTAGAGTGAGAAATTAGTGGAAAGATGAATTGCTTGGAACATACATGAGGAGAGAGAACAGTTAGGGTATTACAAGCACATGGGAAATATTGGGCTAAGATCTAGATAACCTCATAGAATTCTGATTCTCCTCTTGAACAACATGTTCAATGACCTCACAAAGTCTCTCCATATAAATGAAAACATGTATGGGGAGAGGGGGTGTCCCTACTTCAGGACATGACTAGCCTTGAATGGTGGGAGTTGATTGCCTTCCTTGATCACGTTCGTATGACCTTGAGTAATGGAGTTCATAACATAGTTTTTGATATTTGTGGCCCAATGTTCTTTTGATATGGAGTATCTCATAAAATCCCAGTTCATTTTGGCATAAGCCTTTAGAATATCATTTTTAATGGCCATCATGGGTGTAGTTCTTTTGCATTTATGGACCAATTCCTAGACCATAATGATATTGTAAGCTATGCACCTTCTGGGCATGAAGTTGCTCTAAAATGACAAGATCCACTTCATATACTACTTCAGCCTCGCAACCACCATCTTGAAGATTAACTTTAGGATCATGTTATTAAAGGATATGGGCCAAAACTGAAAAAAAATCAAAGTTTTTGCATGTACATGAATTATTATAATTGAAGGTATTATAGGTACCAAGAACTTGGGGATTAGGACAAGTGATGCATCATAGAGTTTATCATCAAGGCTTTCAGTAGAGAGGGCATTGTTGATGGTCTTAATCACAAAGCTTGAAATGATAGGCCAATTTTTCTTGAGAAAGAGAGTATCAACTCAATCAGGGCCAACAACCTTATAGGAGTCTATTTTAATTAGCACATAAAAACCTATTGCTCTAGGGGCAGGGTCTCAATGGCTCTATATTGCTATATATTTAAGAAATTGAAGCAACCAGAGTAGGTGTGACTAGAAGAGATTCTCAGGTTGATGCTAGCAAAGAAGAGATTACTGAAGAAACTTAAAACCAAGATTTTTAGTTCAGATTTGTTCTCAACCCATACACCCTGTCTTTTTTTCAGCATAGTAATTTTTAAGCCCTCTAGTTCATGAATGCTTGATAATACTTGGTATTTCAGTTGTCATTGTCTAGTGTATTTTCTTCTTCCAATCCCATTCCTCCTTTCTTAAGATGACCTCGAGGTCCCTAGATATGTAACACCCCAAATTTTCTTAGCTCATATCACCTGAGCGGAAACTAATTTGTTTTCTTAAATTGGGGAGTGTTACAAACATGATATACATAGAAATAATTATAGATGAGAACCAATACATATTAGTGTACATATGCATTCCCATAAATTCTCAGGAAAGAAACTTAATAACATGATACTCCCTTATACAAATATCATATCAAAGCTGGGACCATGCAGATGGTGCCCCTCCAAGCAAGTCTCCTAAAAGTTTTAGCTGCATCCTCTTATCATGATGATCTCCTAAAGTTTTGTACCTACAGACATCTCATCCCCAACCATGTACCAAGGGAAACCTAGGTTAGAGTAAATGACATTAAAATTCAAATAACATAAAAATAAATATACTAAAACTGAAAACTAACTAATATCTCAAAGCTATAAACTTGTACTGAATTGATGTGTCTTTTGTTTATGTCTTTTAGCTATTTTGTGGCCACTATTATATGATAAGTCCTCCTAAATTGGTGTATCTACACCCTAAAATGGTACATAATTACCTCTAAATTGGCACTACGTGCCTCTGAATAATACTGTGGTGTCTCTGAATTGGTGTGATGCCCTGAATTGGTACCAAGGTACCTCCGAGTTGGACTAAACACTCCTTTAAATTGGCAACAGATGCCTCTGAATTGTCCAGGGATGAACTCAATGAGAACTTATCATATAATGTCTTATGTGAAGGTTCTTACTTAATTATCTTAAATCTAAATATATCGAATTCTGATATGAACTTATCTTATACTAAAACCAAATACTAATATCTTAAAATGTACTGAATTGTGAATATGAATCTGAATCTAGTCTAAATATTTCAAAAAGTTTGTCTTACTTAACTCGTGCATTAAAATCATTCTATTAGAAATTGAAATGTTAGTAAACTGAATTCTTATTAAACCTTCAATTTTCTTATGTCCATTAAAGCATCAAATGGTGGTCAGTACATCAAAATATCCCTAGCATTTATATATGCATAAAAGGACTACAAATGGGATGAAACATATGGAACTTGGCCCACTTGTCTCAACCTTTGCATAATAGAACCAACATGCACATATGTAAATATCAAAATTTTGGATGTGACAATACTACCTACCTTAGAGGGAATTTCATCCTCGAAACTCAGTTAAACTATAGAAGACTTCCCACCTTAGAGTTTCACATACCTTACATACACTAATTCTTAATGATTTTCATAAAGTCTTGTAGGCTCCTTCAAAGTATGACCTTCTTATGAATAACTAACTATATCTAACAACCTTATCAAACTACCATGAATATCCAAAAGGAAATTTTTAGAAAAATCTTGACAATAAAGAACTATTCTTTCCTTTCATGTTTATTCCTATGGAGACATGTACTCTGGTACCTGGGTCTCATGACATGCATTCAGGTGCCTGGGTCACATAGCCTGCACATACGGCCTGAGTCAAACTCTAGAATCCCATTTCATCTCATTAAATCTAGTCTTATACAAATCTTGTTGCATTCTTACCTCATGGTCTTACCATGACCTTGAATCTTAATATATGAATCTTATCGACATAATTGTGACTTATTGCATTCAAATCTTAAAGTATTATTGTTTATTTAATTCTTAGATCTTGAACATTATGGGAAATATTATTAATATTTCTCTACTTAAGATCTTAGGCATGGTAAGAATATAGCCATGTAGGCACACAAATATTGCTTGCATGTCTCTTATTAATATCTTAGAATATTGGATCACATAAATCAAGATAGTCTTATATAAGAATCATGTAAATAGGTTGAGACTGATACATACTTATCATGGAATCTTAAAGAAAAACTCTTAATGGACTTACATTTAAAATCATGATCATCTTGAGAAACAATAATAACAAATCTTTACTTAAAAGTTAAAAAACCAACACCTTAATATTCATTAGTTGATCTTAACTAAAATACTCTAGTTTGTGAAATACCACACTAAAGTCATTCCAATTCCCTTCTCTTCTAATCATATACTACACCAACATGAAGTAGAACTCCATATTATTACAATTATAGACCAATGATCCATACTAAAACATCCTCGTATATAACCTTAAAGGCTTTTAGTCACCTCCAATGATCACCTTAAGATTAATCTCATCTCATAACATCAATTAAATTATCATCAAGTATTTCTTTAACAACTATCATGATAAGACTTGAGACTGTAATCCCTCATTGGGATGGAGGTCCTAAGGACATCAAGAGTTCTCTATTCCTCATCAACTATATTAGGCAAAAGACATAATCTCTCTCCAATCATTATTCCACTTTAAATCAAAACCACTCATCTATTTTAAAATATCTACCTTTGGTATGTATTCTAGGGTTCTGATAGGTATGCAATTAGGTTTAGGTGACCGTCTACCACAGACTTTTTGAGTCAACTTTTTTTGTCACCTCCTTATGCATGATGTCTGGTAATACATCTAAAAGTGCCATGTCTTATCATATTTATCTTATCTGACAGTACACATGTCCCATACCATATGATTTATGCACGTGTCTCATAAATCATATGGTATAAGACAGTACACATGTCCCATAAATCTAAACTTAATAGAGAAGCATATTAAGTTTAGATTTGTGCATATACCATCCCCTCTACAAAACCCCATAAGCTTTTGTCCCATACCACTAACACGTGGGAAAAATATAGGACATGATATGCAAAAATATAAAGTTAACATAAAAGTCTAAAGCATCTAGACACTAACCCTAATACATACCTTAACTTCAATTGTCTGACTAAACCTCTAACTCAAATTCTACTATCTTTCACTCACTTCTTCTATAACTGATACAACTAAATGTCTTTCTAAAATCTACCTCTAGTTTCACTTGGGTTCTACTGGGAAATCTAAACTAAGAATATGAGAATTCACCTGATGGCATCTACATTATTTCTCTGATACCAAATTGCAACACCCAAAATTTTCTCATCTCATATCACCTAAGAGGAATCTAATTTTTTCCTTAAACTAGGGATTGCTACAAACATGATATACATAACAATAATTATAGACAAGAACCAATACATACTAGTGTACATATTCATTCTTATAAATTCCGTGGAAAGAAACTTAATACCATGATACTATCTTATACACATCTAATGTCAAAGCTGGTACCATGTAGATGGAGCCCCACCGAGAAACCTCCTAAACATTTTAGCTGCATCCTCTTATCATTACTATCTCCTGATGTTTTGTACATGTGGACATCTCGTCCCCAACCATGCACCAAGGGAAACCTAGGTTAGAGTAAGTGTCATTGAATTTAAAATAACTTAAACATAAATAATACTAAAATTGAGAATTGAACTAATATCTAAAGTTGTAAACTTGTACTGAATTGATGTGCCTTTTATTTATATCTTTTATCTATTTTGTGGCCACTATTATACGATAAGTCCTCCTGAATTGGCATATCTACGCCTTGAAATTGTACCAAAGTACCTTTGAATTGGCACTACATGCCTCTGAATGACACTAAGGTGTCTTTGAATTGGTGTAGCTATGCCTTAATTGGTACCAAGGTACCTCTAAGTTGGAGTAAACACTCCTCTGAATTGGCAACAGATGCCTCTGAATTATCCAAGGACTAAATGAATGAGAACTTATCATATAATGTCTTATGTGAAGGTTGTTACTTAATTGTCTCTAAACATACTAAATTCTGATTTGAACTTATCTTATATTGAAACTGAATATTGATATCTGAATATGTACTAAATTTTGAATCTAAATCTAGTCTGAATATCTCAAAAAGTTTATCTTACTTAACTGATGCATTAAAATCATTCTATTAGAATCTAAAATTTTAGTAAATTGAATTCTTAATATGAATCTCTGCTCTAAAATCTCGAATTAAATCTAAATATGAACTCTGAATCTAAATTTGAATATGTATATTGCTTATTAAATAATTGAGATTGGATTTGAGACTCTTCTTAGGTATGTAAATCTAATTTCTGACTACTCTCAATGATTATTCTAGGTATTGAACCTGAAATCTAAGTTCTTATTGTCTAAATAAGCCTTCATCTGAAACTCAAATTTAATACATCACTTAGTTAAATTCTGATATCGAAATACAACTTATGTGTCTAAAGGCTTGAGAAATAAACTAAACTGAATAAATAAATAGTAAGTATCTGAAAGCATCTTAAATATCTATAACTGATAATCCAATATCCTCACAACATAAGTTCACCTGAACAATATCTTATTAATAGAGTCATTATTGAATATGAGATGCACATTAATAACTAAATGTCTGAAAGTAACTTATTCTCAAAGTTACATTGCATATGGGTAGGATGAATCATAAAAATAATGATATTCAATGGACATGGCCCACTTACCTTTTGTAATGATGACCTTTTTAAATTAGACTTAATTCCATGTTCCATAACCTAATCACATGGATATCATTAAAGTTTTATAAGTCCATGTACACTTCACCTTTTCCATTCTTAAATCTCAAACCCCTTTTTCCTCACCTTACACACCAAATTAGGATTCTAATTTAGATTAAGTATGAGTATGATATAATACCATTACAAAGTCTTAGTACTGGACATATATCAAACTTATATTATAGAACTAATATAATATCTATACTCAAATAAACCAAAAATCATCTTATGCACTTATATGAGCATATACATCATATAATGGGAATAAATCGGGAACATGATCATATATAATAATCTTACTAACTCCATTATTATGTTAGAGGTAAATATAATTACAATCCATTTTCTAAACAAAATATGCATACATACCCCATAATAATTATCGATTTTCTTGCCAAATGGACACTTAGGCCCCTAAATCAAATACTAGTATAATAATACCTAAAACTCCAATAAACTTTAGGGACATTATATGAACGTCCACACAAAAATAGCATGTCATTTCAAGGTCAAATCATGGGTAAAATACCCAAAATACCCTTATTAGGGTTTACATCAAAAATCAAGGTAAAACATTGAATCACAATTACCAGCTTTGGAATTATGTTAAACATATCAAAATATACCTTAGATAAAATATTCATTAATTTTGAAAGATGTTTGTTATTTTTAATTCCCAAAAACATTGAAATCACATATACTTTAGAAATCAACTTGTAGTAATTATCCAACATTCAAAACTATCTGGGTATATTTTTACAATATAGTAGACATCCTAAGATTTCTGTAGGTACCTTGTTTGTTATAATTGGATATATAACATGGGAGGTATGATTTTTAAAAATATTACCTCAAAAGTCATCCTGGGCATTCATATTTAATCTGATGGCAGTGATGAGATCAACCAATAGCTAAAGCTAGTTCCTCTCTTAGTCCCTTCATTAGATCCTAGGAGGAATCCACATTGGGTTCCCCCATCCTGATCCAGACCCCTAGCTCTCTTTCTCGTAAGAGCTGGCTTCCATAGAAATAGAGCTTTGCCGCCTAGGAGATTTCAGTGGTTGGTCTCTCTCAGTCCCTCCTTTCTTGAGACTATCCATGCTTGCAATTCCTAAAGGATGTCATAGTGCTCACAGAGCCCAAGCACATGTACACAACCATTAAAGCTTCATCACACTAGGTTTTATCTTCCTACTGCTACCTGCAGGTTCATCTCTGACAGCCATGACTTTGGCACCCATGCCATTGTTGCCTAAAGTGAACCATCCTCCAACTTCTTCCAGTACTCCATGGATCTGGTGGCATTGTCTCAGTGTCATGGGTGGATGAAGAATACGATCCCCATATCATTCCACTTGGTGCAGTCACCACTCCTTCCTCTCAACTTCTTTATTTTGTCTTCTCCTTCCAAAATGATAAAACCCTAGATTTGAATTTGTCTACCATACTTCATTTAGAACAAAAGAAAGTTTCTTTTTTTTTATAGCGTTTGCATCCTTGATTTTGGGGAGAGATCATGCCTCCTTCAGACTCTATTTGAGTCCAGTTTATTCTAAAATAGGCTTGCAACTTATTATTTTTTTAAGTGGGCACCTCACAATTGAATCGGAGAAAGCTCGCTTGAGCCGACAACTTAGCCATAAATCCATGGTTTAGACTCCAAAAAAATAAGTCTTTATACACTACTTTATTTCTAGTTTCTTTTGGAATTATAAAAGCTAATCCATGCATTCAGTTGGCCCCAAAGGTTGACCAAAACTTCATATAATTTCTATCTTCTTATAGACAATAATTAGGGCCTAAATAACTACTTAAGATGTGATAGATAATCTAGGTGACTTTACTTGTCCCACGACTTAGATTCACAAATTCAATCTTCATTTCAACTAAAAACATCACCAAAAGTATTTCACCTCTTATATATGTCATTGAGAAAAAAATACAATTCTTAGTTTCATCCTTCATGCAGTAGATTAAGAAAATATCCAGAAACCCTTGAGGATCGTGTCTTGCCCTCAGAGTACTAGATTTTCATCAAAACTCCAAACAAACCATACTCACATTATATTTATAAACCCTTAATTTTCTTGTGACCATTAAAGTATCAAATGGTGGTCAATACACCAAAATATCCCTAGCATCTATGTATGCATAAAAGGACTTAAAATTGTTCAAAACATATGGAACTTGGCCCACTTGTCTCAACCTTTCCATAATAGAACCAACATGCACATATGTAAATATCAAAATTTGGGATGTGAAAATACTACCCACCTTAGAGGGAATTTCATCCTCGAAATTTGGTTAAACTATAGGTGACTAGACCACCTTAGAGTTTCACATACCTTACATACACTAATTCTTAACGATTTCCATAAAGTCTTGTAGGCTCCTTCAAAGTATGACCTTCTCGTGAATAACTGACTACATTTAACAACCTTATCAAACTACCATGCATATTCATATGGAAATTTATAGAAAAATCTTAAGCATAAATAAGTGTTCTTTCTTTACTTTTAATTCTTTCTTTTCATATATCTTCCTCTAGAGACAAGTACTCTGGTACCTGGGTCTCATGACATAAATTCAGGTGCATGGGTCACATAACTTGCACATACGACCTAAGTCCAACTCTAGTATCCCATTTCATCTCATTAAATCTGGTCTTATACAAATCTTATTGCATTCTAACCTCACAGTCTTACCATGGCCCTAAATATTAATATATGAATCTTATCAACATAATTGTGACTTATTGAATTCAAATATTATAGTATTATTGTGTATTTAATTCTTAGATCTTAATCAACATGGGAAATATTATTAATATGCCTCTACTTGAGATCATAGGCACTGTAAGGGTATAGCCATGTGGGTACACAAATTTGCTTACATGTCTCTTCTTAATATCTTTGAATTTTGGATCATATAAATCAATATAGTCTTATTTAAAAATTGTCTAAATATGTTGAGACTGATAAACACTTATCATGAAATCATAAAGGCTAACTCTTAATGGACTTAAATTTAAAATCATGAACATCATAAGAAATAATAATAACAAATCTTTACTTGAAAACTAAAACACCAACACCTTAATATTCATTAATTAATCTTAACTACAATACTCTAGTTTGTGAAATCCCACACTAAAGTTATTCCGATACCCTTCTTGTCTAATCATATACTACACCAAAATCAAATAGAACACCGTATTATTATTATTATAGACCAATGATCCATACTAAAGCGTCCTCGTGTATAACCATACAAGATTTTCGTCACCTCCAACGGTCATCATACCTTAAGCATAATCTCATCTCATAACATCAATTCTACTATCATCAAGTATTTTCTATAACAACCATCATGATTATACTGGAGACTATAATCCCGCATTGGGATGGAGGTCCTAAGGACATCAAGAGTTCTCTATTCCTCACCAACTATACTAGGTAAAATACCTTATCTCTCTCCAATCATTATTCCAATTCAAAGCAAAGCCACTCATCTTTTTTAAAATATCTACCTTTGGTATGAATTCTAGGGTTTTGATAGGTATGCAATTAGGTTTAGGTACCCATCTACCTCAAACGTTTTGTGTCAAACTTTTTTTTGGCACCTCCCGATGCATGTCAACCGGTCATACATATGAAAGTACCATGTCTTATCATATTTATCTCATCTGATAGTAGACATGTCCCATGCCATATGCACTAGAAAGAATGAGACAAGCATATTAAGTTTAGATTTATGCATATACCATCCCCTCTATAAAACCACATAAGCTTGTTTCCCATACCACAAATATGTGTGAAAATGAGAGGGCATGATATGCACAAATTCAAAGTTAACATAAAAGGTCTAAATTGTCAAGACACTATTCCTAATACATACCTTAAATTCTATTGTCTAACTAAACCTCTAACCAGGATTCTACTATCTTTCACTCACTTCTTCTATAACTGAGACAACTAAATGTCTTTCTAAAATCTACCTCTAGTTTCAATTGGCTTCTACTGGGCAATCTAAACTAAGAATATGAGAATTCTCCTATTGGACATCTACACTATTCCTCTGATACCACATTGTAACACTTTGATTTTTCTCATCCCATATCACCTGAGCGGAAGCTAATTTTTTTTATTAAACTGAGGAGTGTTACAAACAAGATATACATAACAATAATTATAGACAAGGACCAATACATACTAGTGTACATATGCATTCTCATAAATTCTCAGGTAAGAAACTTAATACCATTATACTACCTTATACAACTCTCATATCAAAATTGGGACCGTGTAGATGGCACCCCACCAAGTAAACCTCCTAAAAGTTTTAGCTTCATCCTCTTATCATGATGATCTCCTGTAGTTCTGTACCTACATGCATCTCATCTCCATCCACGCACCAAGGAAAACCTCGGTTAGAATAAATGTCATTGAATTTCAAATAACATAAGCATAAATATACTAAAACCAAAAACTAAACTAATATCTAAAAGCTATAAACTTGTACTGAATTGATGTGTCTTTTATTTATGTCTTTTATCTATTTTGTGGCTTCTATTATACAATAAGTCCTCCTGAATTGGTGTATCTATGCCCTAAAATGGTACTGAAGTACATCTGAATTGGCCTACATGCCTCTGAATGAGACCAAGGTGTCTTTAAATTGTCGTGGCTATGCCCTAAATTGGTACTAAGGTACCTTTGAGTTGAAGTAAACACTCCTATGAATAGTCAATAGATGCCTCTATATCCCATGACTAAATGAATGAGAACTTATCATATAATATATTATGTGAATGTTCTTACCTAATTATCTTAAATATAAACACACTAAATTCTGATATGAACTTATCTTATACTGAAATAGAATATTGAAATCTAACATGTACTGAATTGTGAATCTGAATTTGAATCTGAATCTAGCCTGAATATCTTAAAAAGTTTGTCTTACTTAGTTGATGCATTAAAATAATTCTATTAGAAACTAAAATCTTAGTAAACTGAACTCTTAATCTAAATCTCTCTCCTAAATCCTAAATTAAATCTAAATCTAAACTTTGAATCTAAATTTGAATATGTATCTTGATTAAAAAATAATTGATATTGGATCTGAGACTCTTCTTAGGTATGTGGATATAAGTTGTGACTACATACAATGAGTATTCTAAGTATTAAAACTGAAATCTAGGTTCTTGTTGTCTAGATAAGCCTTCATCTGAAACTCGTATTTAATACATCACTTAGTTAAATTTTGATACTGAATATACAACTTATGTGTCTGAAGGCTTGAGAAATAAACTAAACTGAATAAAGTAATAGTAAGCATCTAAAAGTAGCTTTAAAATCTATAATCAATAATTTGATATCCTCACAACATAAGTTCATCTGAATAATATATGATTAATAGAGGAATTATTGAATATGAGATGCACATTAATAACTAAATGTCTGAAAGTAACTTATTCTCTAAGTTACTTTGCATATGGTTAGGATGAATCATAAAAATAATGATATTCAATGGAGATGGCCAACTTACCTTTTATGTTGATGACAACTTTAAATTAGCCTTGATTCCTTATTCCATAAGCTAATCACCTAGATATCATCAAATTTCTACAAGTCCATGTACATTTCACCTTTTCCATTCTTAAATCTCAAACCCCTTCATCCTCGCCTTATACACAAAATTAGGATTATAATTTAGATTAAGTATGAGTATGATATAATACCATGACAAAATCTTAGTGTTGAACATATATCAACAATTACATTATAGAACTAACACCTAGATGCGGTGCTTTTCCCAATCCCAAGGAATATCTATACTCAAATAAGCCAAAATCATCTTATGCGCTAATATGAACATATATATCATATAATGGGAATCAAACTGGAATATGATCATATATAATAATCTTACTAACTCCATCTTTACGTTAGAGGAAAATATAATTAAGATCCATTTTCTAAACAAAATATACATACATACCCCGTAATAATCATCAATTATTTTGCCTAATGAACACTTAGGCCCCAAAATTAAACATAGCATGATAATACCTAAAACTCCAGCAAAAATTTAGAAATATTAATCATACAATGTATTAAGGTCCATACAAAAATAGCATGTCGTTTCAAGGCCAAATCATGGGTAAAATACCCAAAATACCCTATTAGGATTTACATAAAAAATAATGGTAAAACTTCAAATCGTAATGATGATGCTTTGGAATCATGTTAAACATATCAAAATATACCTTAGATAGAATATTCATTAATTTTAAAAGTCTTTGCTATTTTTAGTTCTCAAAAACATTGAAATCGCATATACTTTAGAAATCAACTTGTAATAATTATCAAATGTAAAACTCTCGGGCCCCGAGCGCCTTGCACGTCCGAGAATTGGTTAAAGCGCATAGTTGGCCGGCCTGCATGATGGGTACCATTTCAGAGGTGACTTCTGGATTTCAAACCCGGGTCCCTTCATGAGGGGACACCATGTCGAACCACCTGAACCACTCCTCCCTGACTTCTATAGGGGTGGTTCTCTCGATAATAAAAAAATATATCAAATGTTCAAACACTATCTGAGTATATTTTTATAAGATAGTAGACATCCTAAGCTTTCTTTAGGTACCTTATTTGCTATAATTGGATATATGACACAGGGGGTATGATTTTAAAAAAAATATTACCTTACAAGTCATCCTGGGTTGTTCATATCTAATGTGATGGAAGTGATGAGATCAACCAATAGCTATAGCTAGTTCCTCTCTTAGTCCCTTCATAAGATCCTAGGAGGAATTTGCATTGGGTGCCCCCTTTCTGATCTGGACCCCTAGTGCTCTTTCTCATGAGAGCTGGCTTCCACAGAAATAGAGCTCCACCGCCCATGAGATTTTAGCGGCTGCTCTCTCTCAGTCCCTCCTTTCTTGAGATTGTCCATGCTTACAACTCCTGAAGGTTGTCGCCATGCTCACGGAGCCCAAGCACACATGCACAACCATCAAAGATTCTTCACACTAGGTCCTCTCTTCCTACTATGACCAATAGGTTCATCTCTGACAGCCATGACATTGGCGCCCAGACCATTGTTGCAAAAAGAGAACCATCCTGCAACTTCTTCCAGTCCTCCATGGATCTGGTGGCATTGTCTCGATGTCTTGGGTGGATGAAGAATAGGATCCGCGTATCATTTCCCTTGGCATCATCACCGCTGCTTCCTCTCAACTTCTTCATTTTGTCTTCTTCTTCCAAAATGATAAATCCCTAGATTTGAATTTGTCTCCCATACTTCCTTCGGAACAAAAGAAAGTGGCTTTTTTATAGAATTTGTATCCTTGATTTTGGGGAGAGATCTGGCCTCCTTTAGACTCTGTTCGAGTCCTATTCATTCTATAATAGGCTCACAAGACTCCATGTTATATTTTTAAGTGTGAAAAATATCATATATCGGAGAACCAGAGTGCTTTTATACCGGGGAGAGTGATAACTGATAATGCTCTTATCGCATATGAGATTTTTCATGCTATGAAAAGGGATAGAGGAAAAAAAAAGCCAGTTTAGCTCTGAAGTTGGACATGTCCAAAGCTTATGACAGAATTAAATGGAGTTTCCTAAACTACATTATGGAGAGGATGGGCTTTGATTTGAAGTGGAGGGAAAAGATTCAGGACTTCGTAACATCTGTCCAACACATGTTTGCCATCAATGGGGACCGGATCAGGAAAACAAAGCCTGCACGGGGACTTCGCCAGGGTTTCCCTCTTTCCCCCTATCTTTTTATTATATGTGCAAAATCTTTCTCCACCTTATTAAGTACTGCTGCACATGACAACCTGATACACGGAATTACCCCGTGTAGAGGGGCGCCACGCATATCTCACCTTTTCTTTACTGATGACAACATCCTTTTTGCTAGAGCAACCACGTATGAATGCTTGAAGATAGCTCAAATTATCAGCCAGTACGGACAAGCATCCGGGAAATAGATCAACCTATCCAAGACGGAGGTAGTTTTCAGCAAAGGGACGATGGCCACAAAGAAGGAAGAATTCAAGGGGGTGTTGCAAGTTAAGGTGGTGGACCGACATGCAAAATACCTAGTCCTTCCAACTGCCATAGGTAGATCGAAGAAGTAGGTTTTCAGTTTCATAAAAGAAAGAATATGGAAAAAGTTACAAGGTTGGTCCGAGAAACTACTATCCAAACCTGGGAAGGAGGTCCTCATAAAGGCAGTGGCACAATATATTCCATCATATGTGATGAGTATTTTTCAAATCTCGGAGGGCACTCTTAACGAGATTCAAATCATAATAGCATGGTTCTGGTGGGGAGTAAAAGGAAACGAGAGGAAGATAGCTTGGATGAGCTGGGAAAATATGTGCAAACCAAAAAGGTTGGGAGGTCTTGGTTTTAGGAATTTCCATATCTTCAACCAAGCCCTCCTAGCTAAGAAACTATGGAGGTTAGGGGTCAATCTGAATTCCCTTGCACATAAAGTGTTGAAGGCTAGATACTTTCCGAGAACTTCTATTTGGGAAGCTAGGAGAGGCTACAATCCCAGCTACACATGGAGGAGTCTATGGGGGGCGAAGTCTTTGCTAAAGGAAGGAACTGAATGGAGAATAGGGAATGGGAAAGATGTGGACATTTGAGAGGATACATGGCTGCCTGGGGAGACGGATACTCTTATGCGCTTCAAGCCTTTGGGAGATACACGCTATGGGAAAGTACAAGATCTAATGACACCAGGCGAACGAAAGTGGGATACTATTCGACTGGAGGAGTGCTTCCCGACGAGATATGTAGAGAAAATATGTGTTATCCCTCTTAGCATAGGGGAACAGAGTGATGCATGGTATTAGTGGCCGACAAATAAAGGGACTTTCACAGTCCGTTCTGCGTATTGGCTTGGCATGCTTGGCAAGGAGGAAGCACGAAGACACTCAACGCAGCAAGGAGAAAAGCTATGGCAACACATATGGCAAGGGGGATGGATACCCAAGGCTGCACATTTCCTTTGGAGGGTATGTATTGGAGGATTAGCAACCAAAGGAAGGTTGTTTGACCGCCACTGCACTGACGATGACACATGTCATCTAAGTATGCCGGAAAAGGAGTCCATACCACACATGCTCTTCCGCTGTCCAAACGCAACTGAGATATGGGATCTCTTGGAATGGGGGACCCAAAAGTGGGTGGATGACTACAAAGATGAAAACATAAACAACACCATAGGGGCAGCGCTGCAAAGAGAGGACAAAGAGGTGATCGTTGCAGCCATGTGGGCTATTTGGAGAGGGCGTAACAAGATGGTCTTTCAAGATGGCGAGGTACATTGCAGCTTCTTATTTCAGGCAGCACTGGCAATGATTCAATATACAAGAAGTGAGCAGCACACGAGGCGGAATAGCAGCGCACAACTGGGAAGGGATGCAACAACAAAATGGGTCAATGCAACACCGGGAAGGGTAAAGATTAATGTGGATGCTTCATGTGGGGAAGGTGGGGCGACAATCATTGGAATGGTGATGCGAAATAGCGAGGGCGCCTTGATGGGTGTGGTGGGCAAGAAGGTCAGCAACGGCATGAGAATAGCAACGGCAGAAGCTTTTGCATTGAGAGCAGCACTCCAATGGGCGAGCAGCTATGGTGTGGGACAGGTGGAAATGGAATCGGATGCCCTTGAAGTTGTCCAAGCCTGTAGTGATCTCACAACGAGAAGAGATTATGTGGGTGTCCTAGCTAAGGACAACGCTGTCTTAAAAAGTCAGTTTCCTTTCTGTAGTATTTCCTACGTTAGTCATAAATGTAACAAGCTTGCCCACAAAGTTGCCACTATGGCACGAAGGGGACAAGTAGGTAGTTTTTCCTTTTCTCAGTTTTTTCCTTCATGTCTTGTAAACATTGCTACGGCTAATGTAGATTAATTAATTTATGACGGGGGTCCCAATCATAGGATCCTCAGTCCTTCCTCAAAAAAAAAAGTGTGCACCTCTCAATTGAATCGGCGAATGCTCACTTGAGCCAGCAACTTAGCCATAAATCCATGGTTTAGCCTCCAAAAAAAGAATTTTTTATGGACTACTATATTTCTAATTTCTTTTGGAATTATAAAAGCTGATCCATGCATCCAGTTGGCCCCAAAGGTTGACCAAAACTTCATATAATTGCTATCTTCTTGAAGAAAATAATTAGGGCCTAAATCACTACTTATGATGTGCTAGATAGTATAGGTGACTTTACTTGTCCCATGACTTAGATTCAAAAATTCAATCATAATTTCAACTAAAAACATCACCAAAGTTCTTTCACCTCTTATATTTATATATATATATATATATATATATATATATATATATATATATATATATATATATATATATATATATATATATATATCAAGAACAAAATAAAAGTCTTAGTTTCATCCTTCATGCATTAGATTAAGAAAATATCCAAAAACCCTTTAGGATCGTGTCTTTCCCCCAGAGTACTAACTTGTCGTCAAAACTCCAAACAAACCATATTCTCATTATATTTATAAACCATTAATTTTCTTGAGACCATTAAAGCATCAAATGTTGGCCAATACACCAAAATATATCTAGCATATATATATATATATATATATATATATATATATATATATATATATATATATATATATATATTCATAAAAGGACTTCAAATGGGCTGAAACATATGGAACTTGGCCCACTTGTCTAAACCTTTGCATTATAGAGCAGAATGCACATATGTAAATATAAAAATTTGGGATGTGACAAGATAAGTTTTGATACCAAATCTCTTGTCCTTCCTCATAGCTCTCAGTTATGGTTCACTGCACCTTGGCAATTTTTTTTATGATATCTACTTTTCTCTACCCATTTCCCCCTCCTTTCGGTCCCATTTTGAATTACTAGGAAAAATAGTGCTCCAAGCCTTCTTGAAGTCTTTGTTTGGGTCTCAGTGCCTCTTGAGGACATAACAGAACTCAATATTCACAGATCATGAGGCCTTAGTAAACACTTGCATCCTATTACACTCCTATGCCACCTCTTTAATGAGAATAGGTCTATGATCAGATAGTATTCTAGGTAGGTACTTGATGTGAAGGTGTCTACATTGATTCACAAACTCCACATTCACCACCGCTCTGGTCTTCTTACTCATTGAGGCATCCATACTTGTATGTGTATGATGTCCTTCAAACTTCATATCATAGAGGCCAGCCACCATAAGGGTTATAGCAAATAAAACTACTTCATTGTAGTTGAAAATATAGCAACCTTTCATTTTATAAGGGTATATCATCATGATGAAATCACCTAGAACAATCTAGGGGCCATCGAGTGAGTTCCCTAGATTCATCGGGTGGTCTCAAAGTAGCCTCCTTGTGCTGATTTGAGAGTTAGCATAAATGAAAGTACAATATAGATAGATATTTACCTTACAATGTATGAATTGTCGATGGCTTTGCATAATTTCAATAGAGTTATCAAAGAAGTTCCATATGACCCATATGCCTCCCACAAACACTTGGGATTCCACCCAATGATAACTATCAACACCAACAGAGTTGATAAACGTTTTTACCATGACTCCATTGGTTTTGGGTTCTAGATCACAACAATCCTGACTTTTTTGTGTGTGATGTACTCACTGAGCACATTACAAATGTCTTCACTCCCTGCTCCTCACATATACCATACTAGTGTGTTCATTAGAGAAATTAGTTTAGGAAGAGTGGATCAAAACAACTCGAAGCCTCCTAAACCATGATCCTTCACCACTCTCATAAGGGGAAACATTTTTCCCCTCCATCATATTCATAGCCATACTCTTGGTGAAGTCAATCTTAGTAAGCATGATGTCTGGTGAAGTGGATGTAATGGATGAAGGGGGAGTTTGTGGAGGTGATGAGTTTGTGTTAACCTCCACTTCCTTGGATGCATAGATTACTTTTGGAGCCATGTCAACCTGATGCTTTGTTTGCATCACCCCTAAGCTTGTGGTTATCCCTTCCCCCATAATGACTTCATTAACCTCCAAATTGACCACCATCTTTGAAGGACATCTTCTTGTTGTTGCTTGTCCCTTATTTGTTTTCTACCTTATTAGATCTTTTTGAGATACCTACAAGCACCGTCCTGGTACTCTCATCTGTCAGATTCAACTCTAATTTCTTCCACACCTTTTTTGATTGTGGACTTTGTACCCTTTCAACAACATCACCTTTTGGTATTACCTCAACAACTTTTTTCATTGGCCTCCTACTCTAAAGCTTGATATTTGTTTCCACTCTTCTTTGTACCTCTGTTGCACTGACCACTTTCCTTGTTTAGTGATTTCCTTCATGTCTATATGGCCCTTCCATAGACCATTTGTCACATTCCTTCCTCCTCTTTCCACTTCACTCCCACCTTCTCCTCGTTTGTAGTAGCTTCTTTCTCATTGGTCCTCTTAGACCCTACCTTACACTTCTCATTGGTGTTCCCTAAGAGGCCACATGGTAAGAACAAGATAGGAAGTACCTCATACTCAAGGTTGTAGTTTATGCCATTAACTATGAAATCTGGAAGGTTGAGTTGTCACATCTTCACCTCTACAATTATCCTTGGATGCCTACTCCTATATCCATATATGGTATACTCATCTAGCTTGATGACCCAACCTAGGGCTGCACCAACAATTCAAGAAAGACCCAGTCATAGAGGTGGAGGGGTAGTATCAAGATCCTCATTGAGGCCACAACATAGTTTGACAAGTCATTGCTAGACTGAAAAAGTGCATCTCATAGCCAAACCATCAAAAAACTTCTGAAGATCATCCAAGGACCTCCTACCATGGCTGGTTCGTAGTCCTTTTTAGTTGAGAACTAAACTACATAGAAGGAATTGTCTAATTCATATTGCCTCACCATCTCGCTAGGTTTCGATAGAAGTTTCAATCTATCTTCCATGGCCATAAAACCTATATCTTTACCAATATGCTTCACAATAAATGACTACTTACATTGAGGTTTATGGTATTATTCTGCCTCGTCATATGTGAAGATCTTCAAAACACCATGGTCCATGAACGATTTGATGTCCTTTGGATCTAGACAGATGATCATACCACTATCAATGAAGTGCCCCTCTAGGATAGCATAACCCTACAACCACTCTCATGTAGTCTTTTGTTCCGCTATTCTTCTGTTTTACAGGTGAAGATTTCCCCATCACATCCCTTGTCGTTGTGTCTGTGTCTATTGCCTCCTCCACCTGAGTTACTTGTGTTGCCTCTACCTCCTTTTGTTTGAGACCCCACATTCCTCCATAGCATAGATTAAGGCCTATCTCCTACATTGAGATCTTCACACCATGAGAAGCATTTTGACCTACATTACCCCTTCCTCTCCCTCTACCATTGGATCCACCCCAACTAAGGTTACCACCCCGCCTAGGAGAACTTTATAGTTGCCTCTACTATCGTTACCCCTTCCACTTCCACTCCCTAATGAAATTCCCATCATATTGGGCAAGATGTTTACATTTTAGTCAAAGATGATCAATTTTCACAAATAAAAAAATACATACTAACTGAAGTAACGGTGTCAACATAATGAATGGGTAGTATTTCAATCATTTACATACTGTGAAATGTTATATTATGAATAAGAAATACACTTTTTGGTAAGGTTTCATTGTATGACCAATATTGTTTTTGGATAGGATATTTTTGTAACATATTGCATGAAATAATGATGTACACATGATGTTAGATATAATCAATACAACTTTATACTTCTTTAAACTCAATGAGAGTAAGATTATGCACCATGAAAAAACTATACGACGAGTTAGAAAAGTTTTGGTATGATATCCTTATATAATTGGTATAACGTTGACTATAGTTAAGTATCGATTCTTGACTTAGAAACAAAATATGTAGAAACATGACTTTTATCAAATAAAAAATTATATCTAGTTGATAAGTGAGAAGAAAATGGATAAATACATAAATCTTGAAACATGATGCACTTTGCTACTTCATATGTGGTATAATTTTTTTTATCATTTTTGTTATTGCCTTCACATATATTTTAGACTTAATAGTAAAGTAGAAACATGTAAATGGTTGGATCAAATATTATATAAAATTGAAAAATAGTGAGAAAAATTTTGAACTTTAAATTATATGTGTTGTTAGTGGGATAGAAAATAAATATGGTGGTTAGGAGATAGGTTGTTTGTTGGAAGAGTGGTGTTTATTGTAGTTTCTAAATGGATGCATGCCATGCAAAAATCACTAGAGCCTCTTTCCCAAAAGACCATGTCACACAATTCTAATAGGGTTAAATATTGTCCACTTTGTGTATTCTCGGTGTATGTGTAACGTCCTTATTTTAGGCTTACACAATGAATAAATTCCACATGAACTAGTAGATCTCATAATATTTAAATTCCTATATGAGGAAAAATCATGGGTTTTAATTGGTTTTAAAATTATAGAATGGAGAAATAGGATGGTTACCATAAGATGAGATCATATATGAGGGTCTAGAACCA
Organism: Alisma plantago-aquatica; assembly: GCA_963693085.1. Taxonomy (NCBI): domain Eukaryota; kingdom Viridiplantae; phylum Streptophyta; class Magnoliopsida; order Alismatales; family Alismataceae; genus Alisma; species Alisma plantago-aquatica. The sequence continues at coordinate 1,004,861,098 of OY856413.1, forward strand.
GTCTCAAGTATGTGGTGAGTGATGAATAAGGATGAAGATCAAGTGAATCATACCGGTGAAATTATTTTACTGGATACTTGTCATTTAGTTGATTAGTAAATTCAATATTGTAGAACATGCTTATGTCAAAAAAACTTTTTGTAAATCTAGTTATAGACTTTCAAAGTTAATATGATATAATTGGAGACAATTTGAGGTGTTTTGACCGCTTGTGTAGTTAATCTTAGGACCAAGCTTGCTACACTTACGTGTAGGTAGATCTCACAGTTAGAATCCTTCCTTGTTGGGGTGATTAGGTATAATCGTAGTTGGAATCTTGCCAAATGGCAAACATACAAGAGGCGAATAATTGTATCCTAAATGATACCCAACAACTGATATACCATTTTCTGTGGTACGTATAACCTGATAGGGTTGGACTCTTGAATAATTTGAATATATATACAAGAGGTTTAAGACCTTAGGGATACTAGACACAAAACACCATCATGTTTTTTTAGGATTAAGTGTGTTACCCCCTTTATTCATATTCATCCACATGTGTTTACAAGTATAGGAGGAATCAAGAAAAGAACCTATCTATACAAATTGATGCTATTTAGATCTTGGCTTATAAGTTTCCAAACAAGTTTGGAATCAAGTTCCTATTCATCAAATACAATTTTGTTTCTTATGTACCAAATGTTACACAATGAGATAGCTAAGCAATGATCTTTCTAGTACATAAAGATTTTGTCACCTTGGAGACGACCAAACACAAGAGCAATTGGTCGAGTGTCCCTCAGGCTGCAATAGCAATAGGAAGATCATGGACTAGTTTCTAGAACCCCAGACCCTGTAGAACCTGGGTGGATGACGACCATGGCTAGAGGACCTAGTCCAGCAGTGCTTCATGTTGACTTGCACCCATGTAGTGGTGTCTCCATCAAGTATCCACATTTGCATGTGAAGATGGATGAAGGGTGATAGCCTTGATGCTCTAGTGAGTTAATATGTGCTTAGGGGTGCAATAAAACCATGAAAATCCACTTCTCCACTATGGTGCGAGAGACAATACCATGAGCTATCACACATCTAGGAGGGTTGTGAGGAGGACATAATGTACAGATCCAAGGATCTCCTCACATATTGGATCCCACATCTGAACCAACATATGAGAGAGATGAACATGACCTTGGCGATGTGGTTTTTCAGAGCAGCACCAACTCTGGATCACGAAAATTGGAAGGAAAGAATATGTGAGGTATTTTGATATAAAGAAACCCCCTATATAACATGATACCTGTCTCACTAGAGTCTATGAACGCAACCAGACTCAAAATAAGCGACATTGGTGGGAGGCAACACTCAGTTAGGCTCCCCTATTTTGTCATGCAAATCCAAAAGGATATGTATGACCGGTCGTGAATAGGAACGAGACTAACAAAGATGGGTCATATGGATTCTTCTTAGGGCGGATCCCCCTTTGACACAATTAAGATCAGACCAAGGTGATTAATGTTGTATTTATTCAACTATGGTCTCTAACATGCAAAAATCATAGAAAATGGATTATGGGTTATAAAAGTACAAACCATGTATGACTTTTGATCTTCTTTTTGAGATCTAATTAACAAGCTATGATATATGGTCTATTTGGTATTGATTTTCACTAAGTTTCAAATTTAGTATGACTAGGGTTAGAATCCTAATTATGAAATCTCAGATTATAAGTACAGTTTGATTTATGAGTTAATATTGGGAGTTTTGTAGGAGTCTCATTCCTACTAGAATCAAGTATGTGGTATATGCCTTGGGTTTCAATTACTGCATCATCAAGATTTATTACATATCATGTTTAAAGGTCATATTATACATGAAATCAAGTGAAAACTTTAACTATTTAAGTGGTATTTTTCATACGCACATCATATAAAGATTTACCACTTACATGTTAAAATATTAACATCAAACCAAACAAAACTATACCTCTTCATATTTAGAATTAGTTAAGTAACCGTGGGTGAAAAGCCTCATATTATACATGATATCATGTGAAGACTTTGATTATTTAAATGGTGTCATTAATATGCATATCTTGTTAATATTTACCACATACATGCAACAATGTTAACATCAGATTAAATAAAACTATACCTCTTCACATTTTGGATCAATTAGTTAATCTAGAGTGAAAACCTCCAACTAAGATCAGACCAAAAAAAGATTCAAGAGTAAGACCATATCTTATGAACATGTTATGAAAGGTTGGTACCTCATGTCTCCCCTTTAGTTTTGGGTTTAAGCCCAATCCTGCACACCTAGTGTGTGTTAATGAGTTATGTTTCTAGGTTCAATACCAAGACTGTACACCTTCCAGATGAGATTCATTGAGTAGGTTCCCTTATAAGAATGTATAATTAAGATTAAGAAATCATCATGATGCCATTGATAATGTTTAGGAATGTTCTTTTCAGTTTAAGATTTATGTTTAGTTTTATGTCCATCTTATTATGAAACCCAACCACTTACAATAGTTTTATGATTGCATGACTATGTGTTGATTCACATTGGTGATTTGATGCATGTAATAGCTCTCAGGAGGGTAAAACCTAGTGGGGTGCCATATATATGATCCAAGGAGGTTTTATTAGTTTTCACTTTATGATGTATCAGGTTTCCTTATTGTAAGTTGGTGAAAAAATGTATATGAGCATCATTGTGACTATACCCTACATAAAGTTATTTTTATTATTGCAATGAATGATATATGATGTTTATGATAGTCTTCGAGTGTAATCTTGATGATCCATGGTTCCAATGTTGCTACAAAAAGTGGTATTAGAGCAATAATATAGATGACCACAAGGAAGGATTCTGATGTTCTTATAAAGTTCACCTCTTAGATTAGTCTTAAGAGTAAGTAGTTAGACCAAGTAGTATTGGTAATATCTCACGAAGGTAGAGGTATGTGTTATCTTAATCCTCATCATGGGGATATTATGAGAGTTGTTGGATACAAAACATCCTAACTCATAGGTTTCATATACCCTAGACCAAAGGTCTACCTTTATAAGAAGATAATTAAGGTGACATCAAGTAAGATGAAAACTCTAATAAGCTAGAATTGTCTATGATCACTACTACAGAAATGGCTTATAAAGTCACATTTACAGGTGTCGGTTTTTTGTCAAAACCGACGCCTAAACCCTAAAACGTCGGTTAAGTACACAAACTGACATATATATGTTAGGAGTGACCAGACACGGGTATCACTTTTTATTTAGCGTCAGTTCCTAAATAAGCAACTGACGCCTAAAAACACCCACCTAATCCAATCTTTTCAATAAAAAAAATTACCTCCAAAATTTAACATACGGCGTCGGTTGTTAATTAAACAACCGACGACTAAATGTTTTCTATGAGACAGAAATTGGGCCCATTTTAATCGTTAGTTTGGTTGTAATAACTGACGCCGATGTGTTTTCACGCGTTGTACCCGCGAAAATTTTCACCCCTATCTGGCGTCGGTTTCCTACGGAAACTGACGACTATGGTCAGAATGCGAGAACATTTTGTTTTTGTCGGCATATGAGGATAGTCATCGATTTTGGTATAAAAATCGACGAATATAATTGAGTATAGGTGTCGGTTTTTTTATTTATAACCGACACCTTTTATTATAAGCGTCGTTTTTTTTAATTAACTGACGCCTATTGGTAACTTAATAGCACCCGCGCGGAGCAGACTCTTCCCTTTCCTCTATTTCATTGTGATTAATAATAGGTCTGGCGATTCTGTGATTCTACCTCCACCCTCTCCCTGCTCACCGCCGCCACCCTCTCCCTACTGGCCGCCATTGGCACTCCCTGCCCTCCGCTGGCTCCCTGCCCTCCACCGGCTCCCTACCCTCTATGCTCGCCGGCTCCCTGCCCACCACCGCCCGGACAGCTGCTGCTACCCTCTGCCTCTCAAGGACGCACGCCTAGCTGCTCCGACTGTGGGACGCACACCTAGCTGCTCCATCTACCAGCTTGCTGCTCGATTCTCACCACCACTGCTACTCCTCACACCGCCACTTCTCTACTCCACACTGCTAGCTACTACACAGGTAGCCCTCTTCGTCTTCCTCCATGCCCCTCTTCTTCTTCCTTCTCCCTCATTACCAACAGTAAGCATGGTCGTGGCTGTGTTGGCCGACCACGGCCGTGCTACCCAGCACGGCTGTGGTCGGCCAACACAGCCATGGTCGTGCTTGCTGTTGGTAAGGAGGGAGAAGGAAGGAAAGAGGGTATTTTGTTCATGTACTTTTTTATCTATTGCTTTGTATTTGTTTATCTACTGATTATATTTATTTATCTAATGCTTTGAGTTTACTTATTTAGATGTTGCTATTGTAAATCAACCTAGGATATGAACAAATCTTTTGCTTGCATATATTTGTGCTTCTAATGCTAATGCTTGACCTAATTCAGTAAATTTTGATGCGTGTTGAAATAAGATTTAAACTTGTCCATTCTAGCATCCTAATTTGATTTTATTAAACCCTAACATTAATGAAACCCTAACAACAATTGTGATGAAACCCTAACATGTACATATCTATCATTGTGTTTGTTGGCCTAGAAACCCGTCCAAGATTTACTAATTAGGAGTAAATCTTGGATAGTCCCTGGTTTGGGACTGTTCTTGAACACCTAATCTCACTTAGGATGTAAGTGTATAATGTGTATTGGATTTTTGAGAAAATTTCGGTAGCATTTCCCCATTTGTTCTCTATGTACATATGTACTTAGAGAACAGTGGGGAAATGCTACCAAAATTTGCTTGAAAACCCAATAAACATTATACACTTACTAGTGAGATTAGGTGTTCAAGAATGGGATAGGTGGTACACATTTATTATATATAAGAATGACATCACATGTATTTGTTGGCCTAGAAACCCATCCAAGATTTACTCATTAGGAGTAAATCTTGGATAGTCCCCGGTTTGGGACTATTCTTGAATACCTAATCTCACTTACGATGTAAGTGTATAATGTGTATTGGGTTTTCGAGAAAATTTTGGTAGCATTTCCCCATTTGTTCTCTATGTACATATGTACTTAGAGAACAGCGGGGAAATGCTGCTGAAATTTTCTTGAAAACCCAATACACATTATACACTTACCAGTGAGATTAGGTGTTCAAGAATGGGATAGGTGATACACATTTATTATATATAAGAATGACATCACATGTATTTGTTGGCCCTAGACCATAATCTTGTTGTAATATATACTTGTTTTCTCTTTGATCATAGAATGGATAGATCATGGATGTCCATTCATAATCGCTGCACCCCAGAGTTTATTTCTAGTCTTGACCAGTTTATTAGATTAGCCGAGGAACATAGGAAACAACCTGGAGATAGGTTCTACTTTCCATGTAGGCATTGCGGTAACAACTTGAAAGTCAGCACTGGTGATGAAATCAAAAGTCATGTCACGTGCAACGGTATTATGCAAGGCTATACAGAATGGCACTAGCATGGAGAGATTTCAAACCCGAAACCAGTGGATGTCGATAGCAGTGCTTGTGTGGAAGAAGAAATTACCTCTGATGACGTAGATCTGAATGAACTAGTTCCAGTAGACATCGTTCATGCGATGTTGGATAGTTGTGGGGTAGAGCAAACCGATCCACCTCCCATTTTTAGAAACATTGTGCATGATGCTGACATATCGTTATACATAGGTTGTACTAAGTTTATGAAGCTTAGCGCTGTGTTGAGATTGTATAAGCTAAAATCTAATAATAGATGGAGTGACAAAAGCTTCACGTCATTCTTGTCTTTTTTGAAAGAAATGCTTCCTGAAGGAAACGAGCTGCCAATGTCAACATACCAGGTAAAGAAATTGTTGTGCCCAATGGGAATGGATGCCAAGAAGATACACGCATGCCCGAATGATTGTGTATTATTTCAAAAGGACTATGTGGATTTGAAAGATTGTCCAAAATGTGGTGCGTCATGGTATAGATTGACGACTTCGGGGGAGCCCAAAACTGGTTCTCCTGCCAAGGTGATGTGGTATCTACCTATAATATCACAGTTTCAATGCTTGTTTTCCAATCCGATAGATGCAAAGAATTTGAGGTGGCATGCAGATGTTAAGAAAAATAATGATGGGATCCTATGACATGCGTCTGATTCCCTACAGTGGAAGAAGATTGATCTATTATACCCTGAATTTGGTAAAGAAGTCAGGAATCTAAGACTTGGGCTTTATACAGATGGGATGAATCCGTACGGGACATGGAGCAGCCAACATAGCACTTGTCCAGTCATGCTTGTTATATACAATATTCCTCCCTAGATGTGTATAAAAAATAAGTACGTAATGCTGTCGTTGTTGATATCGGGCCCTAAACAACCTGGAAATGATATCGATGTTTATCTTGAACCTCTGATTGATGACTTAAAGAAACTCTGGGGTGAAGGTGTGATGACATATGATGCTTCACGAAGAGAGACATTTCATTTGCATGCTATGTTGTTTTGCACTATTAATGACTTTCCAGCATATGGGAATTTGTCTGGATATAGTGTTAAAGGAGCTAAAGCGTGTCCTATATGTGAAGAGAATACTGATTCAACAAGACTAAAACATGGCGGTAAGACTATATATCTCGATCATCGAAGGTTTCTTACCAAACTCCATCCGTATCGTAGGAAGTGCAAAGCATTCAATGGATTGAATGAGGAACGGAGTGCACTTAAACCTATACCAGGGGAGGTTGTTTATGAAAGAGTAAAAGACTTTGTCAATGAATTTGGTAAGAGATCACAATGTACTATGGCCACACGGAGTGACAAATCTTTATTCAAGAAGAAGTCAATATTTTGGGATCTTCCTTATTGGAGTTCTTTGACAGTCAGGCATTGTATTGATGTCATGTACGTTGAGAAAAATGTATGTGATAGTGTCATTGGTACTTTGTTGAATATACCAAGTAAGACATAAGATGGGATAAAATCCAGACTGGACCTACGTGAAATGGGAATAAGGTCAGAATTAATAGAATTTCGTGAAATGGGAAATCGGAGAACATACTTACCTCCCTCTTGTTACACATTGTCTAGAAAGGAGAAGAAAGCTTTTTGTGAATGTTTGGTAAATGTTAAGGTGCCACAGGGTTACTCATCCAACATCTTTAGATTGGTATCAATGAAAGATCTGAAGTTGATAGGTCTTAAATATCATGATTGTCACACTCTAATGCAACAAATATTGCCTGTGGCAATTCGATCTATATTGCCGAAGCATGTAAGGTTTGCAATCACCAGACTTTGTATCTTTTTCAATAGTCTGTGCAACAAAGTTATTGACCCTGATACTCTGGATAATTTGCAAAGAGAAGTGGTTGTTACCCTATGTCAGCTTGAGATGTATTTTCCTCCGTTGTTCTTTGATATCATGGTACATCTTGTTGTCCACTTGACTAGGGAAGTGAAAATGTCGGGACCAGTTTTCTTGCATTGGATGTATCCCTTTGAACGATACATGAGCATTTTTAAAAGTGATGTTCGAAACTGTTATCGGTCTAAAGGGAGTATTATTGAGGGTTATGTGGCGAGAGAGGTTATGGATTTTTGCAATGACTTTCTCAATGGTAATGACACTCCTGGTAATGGCAAGAATATTGAGGAGCAATTTGGTAAAGGAATCTTAGGATCACAGGTGAAAGTAATCATCCGTGAGCAGTTGGAACAAGGTTACTTGTATATTTTACACAACATGGATGAAGTGAGTGTTTATATCGAGGAACATACCAATTTCATCAAGAGATAATATTCTCGAGCCAATACAATGTGGCTTGCTAGAGAGCATAACAAGACATTTATTAAGTGGTTTGAAGATAAAGTCTTACATCAACTATCTCAAACACCAGATGATATTACTGAAACTATCAAATGCCTCGCCTTTAAACCAAAATTGAATGTTATGTCTTATGAAGGGTATGACATTAATGGATTCACATATTACACAGATCACCAAGATGATAAGAGTGTCATCCAAAACAGTGGGGTCACCCTTCAAGCGTTGACTATGTTTTTTGCAAGTGCAAAGGATAAGAGTCCACATGAAGCTAAACTGTCATATTACGGTGTCATTGAAGACATATGGAAGTTTGACTACATAGATTTCAGAATTCCACTCTTCAAATGTAATTGGGTTGATAACACCAAAGGAGTTATAGTGGATGAATTGGGTTTCACTATAGTGAACTTTAAAAAGATTGGCGATAAGGGTGAACCATTCATATTGGCATCATAGGAGAAACAAGTATTTTATATCGATGATCCTGCAAATGATAAATGGTCAGTTGTTCTTCATGGTAAAAGACAGTTCATTGAAGATCCTATAGATGAAGAAGAGTACTATGATAAGTATGATGACTCCAATCCATTCTCAGTTGGGTTGCCAACACCAGCAAATATTGAAGTAAATGATGACTTGTATGTGTGTGAAGATCACAATGAAGGATTGTTAATTGATAAAAATTCGCAATGTTAGAGTCATGTTTATATTTTTTTATATGTTTTATTTTTTTGAATGTGAACTTTACAATGTGAATTACTTTACAGTGTGAATGTGAACTTTACAATGTGAATTTTACAATGTGAATTACTTTACAATGTGAATTACTTTACAATGTGAATGTGAACTTTACAATGTGAGCTTTATAATGTGAATTACTTTACAATGTGAACTGTAAAAGAGAATTCTATAATCAGAAGAAAACGTTTCTTTTATCCATGTATAGGTAGATAAGATAGTTGATAGGAAAATTGAAGAAACAATGAGCAAGTGGCAGGCATCTCTGACTGTCACTCAGTAGACAGTACTTATGACGTCCCGCTCTACTCCTACTGTAGAGGTTGGGAGTAATCATGTAGACACAAAACCTAGCACATCCGCTGTAAGTATTTTTATGACATAGTAACTAGTCTTTTCAAGATGATATGTTTTCAAGATGATATGTATATATGTATATAACATTCTTCACACAAACATTTGTAGGGGTTGAAGCCATGCCGTCTAAAAAGTACAAAATTTGTCATTGCAGTGGCGTTGGCTTACCCATCCCTACCAGGGGAAATGTTTCATGGGTCTCCATTACCAGCTGGTTGGGTTCGTGTGAGCCCGGTACATATATTCTCCAATTGGATGGATCTTCCATTGCCATATGCCCACCCAGATTGTGAAACGCTTGGTGAGGCAGAAAGCAGAGTGATATTGTGGCCAAAAGTTGATGTCCTCTATACTAAAACTGTATGGTAAATTTACATTACGTTAAATTGTTAGTGTGTGTATATGATGTCAATTGATTTGAAATTATATATATATATATATATATATATATATATATATATATATATATATATATATATATATATATATATATATATATATATATATATACAGGTTAAAAAGAAGACACCCAGAGAATCTAATCCTCCATCTCCACCTCCTACATTACCAAGTTGGGTTCCACAAGACCTACCTATCCCATTAGGTCGTAATTGTAGGGGTATGGCAATATGGTTAGGCGAACATGATTTAAATTTCCCTAAAGCTGTTTCTATAGATGCGGATGATGCAGGTCAATCATACAAAAGCAAACTATTTATACAAGATATTTTGGAGTTGTTTCGATATGATTGGTTGAATACATCTGTGATAGAGCTATGGATAAGGTGAAATATTCTTTATACATCCATATACCTTGTGTAGGATCTGGTGATCTGGTTTCTTATTTATTAATGCATACGTAATACATGTTTTGCAGCTACTTAGATAAGATACGTGTAGATTTTTCATTCGAAAATGTAGAATTTTTGATTCCATCTTTGATTAGTCTAGTAGCTAAAGACCCTCCGTCAGTTCAACAATACTACTGTGATGCTTTTACAAATTTTGCTCAAAATAACAAGACGCTGATAATAGCTCCATTCATTGTGGAGTAAGTTTACTTTGCTTATAATTTAGACTTAAGAAAATTACATTTTTATTGTGGATTTTGAGTTATTAATTTTTAACTTTTGTACCTCTAGTGGTATGCATTGGGAGTTACTAGTTATTGTCCCCGAGACATTCATTGTCTATTATCTAGATCCTAAGGGGACTAAATTGAATTCAAAATATGGACACAAAATGAAAATGGCATTATTCTGGTGAGAAATATTTCATTTTCATATCCGTTAACATATGTTATTACATTACTATTTAATTATGCAATGTACTGTGTTACATTAACATGTAGGGGTTTAGATGAGTTCAAAAAGGCTGGAGGAAAGGTCCCTAGGAAAAAGAACTAGCCAATAATTTGGAAGAACGTGGAAGTAAGTTCCCGACTGCAATGTATATATTATTTATGTGAACAATGCTTAATTAGTTGTATTTTTTAATATTTTATATGTTTCAATTTATAGTGTGCTACACAAGACAACGGATGGGCATGTGCATACTATGTGATGCGATTTATGCACATAATTATCAAATATGCCACAGTGGACATCGATACCATTCCTGAGGTATTATATATAGTCTCATTAGATAATATGAAATATATCAATCTTATTTATATATTATTAATCATATATATACATCATTCTCTTTGTAGGTGTTTAAAACTGACCACACTACAGGAAAGGCCTTACCAGATGTACATGCTCCCTATACAACGAAAGAATTAAATGATGTAAGAGAAGAATGGGCAACAACCATACAAGTAGTGGGGTTTTTTAAATATAATTGGGATGTTGATAGAGAATAATGATTAAAGAATGATATTTTGTAAATGAATTTTTGAATTATAATATGTGTGAATGTTTTACATGTCTAAATGTTTATACATGTGTGAATGTGAAAATGAATTAAACTGTTGGTTGCTATATGAATGTTTCTACATGTGTGAATGTGAAAATGAATGGAACTACAAATTGCTACATGAATGTTTCTACATGTGTGAAAATAGAATGGAACTGTAGGTTGCTAAATGTGTGAAAATTAATGTTGTTAATTTTGCAGATTTGTGGCCTGTTGTTGGCTGATATCAATGGATGTCGTAAAACCTATAGTTCATAACTAAACTGCAGGTTTCTCATCCTACGACCAGCCACAGCAGGCCTGCAGACTGATAAGAAAACAAAACATGAAATAGGCGTCGGTTATTTGTTTAAAACCGATGAAAAATGATTATAGCGTCAGATAAATAATTATAACTAACACCCTAATGCATGTGATGTGGCGTTGGTTATCAATAATAAATCGACGCTGATGGTTCTGGCGTCGGTTGCCCTACTAGTAATTGACGTCGATTTCCCTAATGAGGCCAGACACCACGGTTGTGCTGGCCAACCCGATCATGGCAGCGGGCCATACACCATGGCCGTGCTGGCCAACACGGTCGTGGTAGCGGGCCAGACACCACGGCCGTGCTGGCTAGCACGGCCGTGGCAGTGGGCCAGACAACACGGCCGTGCTGGCCAGCACGACCGTGGCAACGGGTGAGATGGCGTTGATTATCACTAATAAACTGACGCTGATAGTGCCCCAGATGGTGCCCTTTCTGTGGCACGAAGGTTTATGACATCAGTTTCAAAACTAATAACCGACGCATATAGCCCCATCCTGGCGCATTTTTGGTGGCACACAAAGGGTTGTGGTGTCAGTTTGAAAACCGACACCTAACGATTGGCCTTTTAGCGGCACCCACATAGGTGTCGCATTAAAACCGATGCTAAAGGCCTTAAATAATCGACACTAAAGGCCAATTATGTACTAGTGTATGGAGTGATGAGTGAATTTATGTGGTTTACATTAATTTGCATAGTTAAAGATCCCTCATCCTTGATATGGCTAGCTTTAATGTATGCCTACCAATTTATGTTTTCCCTGTATAATGAATTTGGATCCACATTTTATGACTATTTTAACATTTCTCTTAAGAGATTTGGTTATGAGAGAACAAAAAATATTTTCTTATAAGTACTATATTACAAAATTTTCAAGCTTTTCAAAGTTTTCTTCTTTTTTTAAAACTATTTAAAAGAAGGAACAAAAGAAATTCTTTATCAAAATTTTATGTTTTAGAAATCAAAGTTTTTGCATATATAATGTGAGAGCCAAAAAGGGGTAAGTAACTTTAGGTTTAATTGTCTATGTATAGTGGGTTTTGAGTGTTCACTCCATAGCTAATATAATATCCTCTTCCTTTCTTAATAGTTTGTGGTATGGAACACAAACAAATTGGGCATCTTAGTGAATATAATATAAGACACATGATTTTATATGCTACCCTCCTGCTTGTGGTATGGGAAACTTGTAATAAGAGATGGATGAGTTTAGTATAATACATTTTATCATCTCTAGATAATATAGTTGCGAGTACGTGTCAAGAGATGACATGAAGAGTTAATATTAGGAGCCCATACATGTGGTTCACTGGAAACAAATGGTACTTGAACTAAGTAGAAGCCCAAAAACCATGTTTGATATTCCTTGAAATAAAGAATAGAATGATAGACTTAGGGTAATATCTTGCATGGGGATACCTCAATAGTACAATAGTACGAATCCTTTGTTTTTCTTATTTACTTACAAAATCATACTATATATCATATGAAAACCATCTAATGAATGTTAGGAATTGATTAAGTCATGGTAATAAAAATATGATCTCAGATTAAAAATCACATTTGGAAGTTAAGGAATTCATGAAAATGTAATAATCAATGCCAATTTACCTAAGGGGTCCTTATAAGATGGGGCATTAAGCTTTACATTCACTAGTTGTTGAGGACCCTTCTAGAACTTATGGAGTGTAACCTCAAAAGAGAGGATTATATGTTTTCTCATGGAGGAATGTCCTAATGTGTGTGTATGGAGATTTAAGGTGTATGAAGGATTATGAAAGTCATGAGGTAGTGGTCATTTTAAGATCAATCAAGATTATATTTCTTGCTTATGCAATATTGGTGTATTTATATGATGGAACATGTTAAAATAATTAAACTCTAAACTAAATCAGTATAAAAGCTTTTGATTAAATGAAAATGTTCCTATACATATTTAAAGTTTAAGATTAGATCAGCATAGCATGGGTTTACATTATGTTTCATGAACATAAATGCTTATGTGGATAAAAATATTAAAGTTTAAGTAAATAAAGAAATTTGTAACTCTAACTTGGATTTATCTATTCAACTATGAGATGGGACTCAATACATGTAGTTGACGACATAATGTAGTGAGGCTATAATAACTGATATTTTTAGGTGGCTCACATCACGAAGTGGAGCCCAACCTATTTTATGGTGCATCATGTTGTATATTAGATCAGATCTATTCCAAGTATATATGTTTATTCATATAATTAATGTAATGGTTAAGTATTGAGAAAATACATACCTAAATAAAGAAAATGAGTTATGGTTTCAATATTTCATGGTTTTTGGTGACCGAAGTGCAATTTTTTAATCAACAAGGATAAATGAAGACATACTATTCATTGTGATCTTTTAGAGACGTACCATTTTTTTAAGCATTAGACCTCATCCTTGTAGCATTATTGGTTTAGTGATTCAAGGTAAATTAGGTATGTACTTACTTTGTATGATGACGATTAGAAACTATCCATGTGTTTGAATCTTTGGTTCCAAGGAGAAACTTTTGTCATAAATTGATTCATAATGTTTATTAAGGGATATGCTTTAGGACAATCAAGATTATTTTTTACTCCAAGTTTAAAACTATTATGTAATAGAATGATTATTGTTAGAGGCATCCAAATGGCTTTTAAGGTTATTTGCTATGATTGTTACTACATGTGGGGGTACATGATATGTTGTTGTATGTACAACAAAGAATGATATGTCATACTATGGATTAATAGCCTAAGATCCCAGTAATATTATGTTCTATATGATATTGATTTGACGTAGATCCGAGAAATCTTAATAAGGTTCCTTTTCATATTCATAGGGATAGGAATGGTCTTTTATTGGATGGTGACTACATGTAGCTTGAATTTCCTGGCCAAGAACACCATAAGAAGATGGATAACGTTATTAAGATTAATATTAAGAAAGTAATGTTAATATAGTAATTCTTTATCTTAAATGAGAATTTGGGTGCAATGGGCTCTTTAGAGAAATGAGCATTTTGGTGCAGGTTTGTGTGGAGAAATCACCTTAGTTGACTCATTGGTTGCAAATAATATGATATTGCTAATGAGAAAGAACAATACAACATTATTTACTGCTTATTTTAAGTCTAGAAGGTACACTCATACTCAATAATCTTAAAACCATAAAATTTCTATTTTTGTGAAAACCCTAGCTTACTTTATTAAGAAAAAGGAAAGGCTAATGTTTCACTATAGTGTTAGGAGAGTTGAAAACCAATAGTTAGATGGTCAACTATTCTTACCACCTTGGAAGATAATTAGGACTTGGAGATTCTACCCCTTTGAAAGGTCATTTCTCACCTAAGTCATTTTATTATATGAATTAAAGAGAAGGAAGTGGGAATGACTTGTGTATATTAATTCATAAATTAAGGCAGGGTTTCAGTTATAACAATAAGATCATATTCTTAATAGAAAATACAAAGACTAATGTTTGGTATGAAACTAGAGTTCAGGACTCATGATATTTTAAAGTTGGATGATAACTGATAGCCTAAATGAACACAATAATTTATAATGTAGAGTAATTGAGAATGGTGTATGAGGAACCACATGATGTTTTTTGCTAAGTAATGCGATTTTTTTGACATATGTATCATGTAGTATGATGGTAAGTTTTGGTGATATTAGTAAATAATAATTGCTGCGTGTAATCTTGAATCTGAATCTGAATCCTAGGGCCTTGGAGACCATAGTTATATGATCAACATAAACTTCCAAATGAGATACATATGGTAACAGTTCAGAAGAGATTCTGAATAAGATATATTAGCACCATTGCAAGGTGGGTAGATCCACGATCAAATTGGTTGAATTTTGAGGACAAAATTCCAATAATATGGGTAGATAACCAATAAAGTCCACATGAACTAGTAGAGCTCACAATCTTTATAATCCTATAATGGGAATAATCATGGGTATTACTTGGTTTCAAAATTATGGAAATGAGCAACATGATGATTACCAAAAGATGAGAGATCATAGATGAGGGTCTAGAAGCGGTCTTAAGTATGTGGTAGGTGATTAATAAGGATGAAGATCAAGAGAATGACACCAGTGAAATTATGTCACTAGATACTTATTCATTTAGTAGAGTAGTAGATTGAAATGCATAGTATATTTTATGTCACAAAACCTTTCCCTAGAGTTTGTAATGGTCTTGAAAAGTTAATATGATATATTTGGTGACAATTTAAGGTGTTTTAATAACTTGTGTAGGTAGATCTCATGGTTATAATCCTTCCTTGTTGGGGTAATTAGGTATAATCATAGTTATAATCTTGCTACATTATATAAAGATAAGGGATGAATAATTGTATCCTATTCAAAACCCAAATGTTGATATACTAAATTCTATGGTACATATAACCTAATAGAGTTGGACTCTTAAATACTTTGCATATATACAAGAGGTTGAACACCTTTGGGATAGGAGACAAAAAACATCATCACATTGTTAGTCATTCTTTGTCATGACTAGTACATACACATTCATTTCCTTGGAGACAACCAAATGCAAGAGCAACAAGTTGAATGCCCCTTAGGTTGCAATAGCAAAAGGAAGATCCAACGACCAATTTCTAGACCCCCAGACCATGTCGAAACCTATGGATAATTACCATGGCTAGGTGACCCAGTCTAGCAACACTTGATGTTGACCTTCACCCAAAGGTGGTGTCTCCACCAAGAATCCCTATCTGCAAGCAAAGATGGATGGAGGGTGACAACCTAGACGTTCTTGTGAGTTAACTTGTTCTTAGGGGCATAATAAAACCACAAAAGTCTACTTCTCCATTATGGTGGCAAAGATGACACCATGAGGCATCACACATTTAGGATGGATTGCGAGGAGGGAATGGACATAATAGATCCAAGGATCTCATCACTCAGTGGATCCCACACCTGGTCTAACCTAATATAGTGGTGAGCATGACCTTTCCAAGGTGATTTTTTAGAGAAGAGCCAACCTTGGATCACCAAAACATAAGGAAAGAAGATGTGTGGTTTTTTATCTACAAAAAACCCTCTATGATGTGGTACCTATCTCAACAATGTCTATGATCGCAACCAACCTCAATATGAGGGATTGATGTGCACATTTTATATCACATTTTGCACCACTTTTGGTTGCATTTCCAATTCATTTTCACCCAATAATCACTCTTAATCATGCTAGATTTTTGACGTTATTTATTATCACACTAACAAATTCACTCGGGGTTGAAATCCCTGAGCTTTTACCAAAACCTTGTATAATAATACCACCCACAAGCGGACGGGTCTTATCACAGTATAGTTAAGGATCGAATCCCAAGGGACAATGTTTTTAAGAATCCTTTCTAGTCTAGTCCAGTTTAAGTAAGGCTAATATTTAAAACGACTGATTGATTTGAGGTTAATTAAACTAATTGCAAGAAAGTAAAGAGAAGAATTAAAGTTGGTTCTAGATTAATGATATGGAATTGCTGGGATGGTCCCGAGTTTCACCACCACTACTAATGCAAACACATCCAAACATCAAACATCCAGGCAAGATATAACCATCCAAATGGAACTGCTGCAAACACTCCCAGAGGGATGTTTAGGTACGCTTAAGCATCTCCTTAGGCATCAAATGTCTCATCACCATCCGGGTCATGCACTTATGGTTCTGAAGATATAGATATCCAACTGAAGTTGTGGCCCTCCCTGAGGGATGTTTAGGCCACAGAAGCATCACCGTAGGCTAGATGGCTCATCCCCTCATGGATCATACACTTATGACCTCAAGGAATCCCTTTCTATTTCTAGTCGGGGAGTCAACCATGCTAATCGACAAGCAAGCAGGCGATTAATCTACAAGCAAACATCGATGATTAACAATGATGATACAAATATCCAACTAAATTTGTGACCCTCCCTAAGCGATGTTTAGGCAAACAGAAGTGTCATTGTGAGCTAGATGGCTCGTCCCCTTACGGATCATACACTTACGACCTCAAGGAATCCCATTATATTTCTAGTTTGGGAGTCAATCTCATTAATCGACATTCTACCCTACATATAGAAGTTCTCGCAACATAGGGAAGAACATGATGAAAACAAGCAGGTAATCAATCTACAAACTTTAACGATTAATAATGAAATGAAAAGTTATATAAATTGCCATGGAATATTTAACAAGAGAACATGCTTACATGGGCAGCGGGGCTAGTCCCCGCACCCCAGCAAAAAGGAACTACTCGATCATGATGTGAGAAACAAGAAGAATAAGAGAGAGGGAAGTTCCACCATGAGCATGATACAGAAGGTAGTCGTAGCTTGGTGAAGATGATGCGGTCTTCTATGTCGTGTCGGAGCAGCTTTGGACGAGAAAGGAGAACCACCAAGGCTGACCAAGCAACCCTTCTTCTCCTCCTTCTTTTCTTGTCTTGACCTTCTTTCTTGCAGCAAAAGGAGCACTAGGTGGAGTAGCAATGGCGTGGATGTGGATGGATCGAACCTTGCATTTGGGCAGCCTGGCGGCATCCCAGATCTGATGCCTCAAATGAGGACCCTGCTGGTCCTATTTATAGGCACTAGTTGGGCTCTCCACGCTTTGGGCCCAGTTGCAATTTTTATAGTTTTGCATTAATGGTTTTGGAGACCGTTTAGTCTTATTAACGGTTTGGACTTAATAAGTATTCACATCCAAACAGTCTTGTTAGACTGACCAAACAGTCTCTACATTCTATTGGTCTTCACAACCCAGCCAACCAGTCTTCTCCTCAAATGGTTTTGGAGTGTTTGCCTCCAAACAATCTTCACTTCCAACGGTTTGGTGACTCTCGCCCTCACAGTCTACTGTTATCATCCAAACAGTTTCTGCATTCTATCGGTTTGCTAGGTCACATCCAAACAGTCTTGAGTGTTCACTTGCTCTTCACAATTTCTGAGATCAATGGCCTCCAATCAGTTTGGATGCTCTGGCCTACAAGCGGTCTTGATCATCCGAACGGATTTGAGAACCCAACGCTACCACATGGTCTTGCAGACTGTTAAGCCCTAGCGGTCTTGGTTCGACGGCTGCCCAAACGATCTTGATTAGTATCCCCCAACCGGTCCTGGCTTCTCTTTCTCTAATGGTTTGCGCTTATCGTTCTTTGATCTCTGATAGGTCTCATGCCCTAATGGTCTTGAGACTGTGTAAGTGGTTGCGGTGGTATCGGTGAGGTTGTAGGTGATGTCATCGTCAAAAGAGAGAGGATAGAGTGGCGGTGGCATGGACTTGCAGGTCCAGGCGATCGAAAGAGGAGAAAGGTGTTGCGGGCACTATTATCATTCATGGAGGATTAGGGTTTTGCAGAGGTGAGAAAGGTGACAAGGAAAATGATGCTGAAGAGAAGGTTGTGGAGTCATTGACGGCGGTAGGGGGTGCTTCTTCATGATTTTGGGAGCGTGAGGGTACGCCTCGTGGTTTGAGGATCATGAGGATTCTCACGGTCTTGAGATCGTGAGGAGTCCACATGGTCTTGAAGGATCGTTAGAAGGGAACCGATAGGGAATATTGTGATCAAAACTGTTAGCCCAAATGAATGAGGATCGTAGATCAATCATCTGATGGTGTGGAAAGTCTTGCGGTTTTGAGAGATTGTAAAAGCAAGACTGAAGGGGCAGTGCAGGGCCAAGACCGTATGGATGAATGGCTAAGACCGAGAGATTTCCAAACCGAATGGATGAAACCATTTGGTCAATACCAAGGATGAGAGGATCTTGAGTGAAGGTGAGTTCCAGTTTGATGGTTGAGCCTCATCATGACCTGCATAAAATCAATATAAACCCATTAAATAATCTTGATAATTGAACCAATTAAGCTATTTTGCATTTTACAATATTTAGTAGATGAAATCAAATGAATTGGGTTGAATTGAGTCCAAGATGGCGACTGAAAATCATGATGAATTTTGATTCATCAGAATACCCCAAACTTAAACGTTGCTCATCCTCGAGTAACACAAAATATAAAACAGTCACCAAATTAATACTTTCAACTCATTTGATTGCAGCATCTTCACATCATGATTGTTTCCTTTCTGCTCAGTATAACTAAGCATCTCAACTTCCTAAGATCACTGAAAACATCTTACTATATCTTCGTTCCTGAGTTTGTTTTCCAACATCACTTCCTCGTCACTTTTTCCAACAACAAGCATTTCTAAGAGTTTTGTAAGAGTCCAGAGATACCCGTAGAACAACAAGTGTGCACCTGATCTGACACTGGTGTTTTTCAGGGTAGTGGAGGCATTCATTGTGCCTTTAAGTAGAAAAGGGAGTGAAGGGTAGTATGGAAGGAAGAAATAAATCTCTCCTCTATTCGACTCAAGATTTTTATTACATGATTTGCAATTTCATTTATTGCATTTTTTGTGTGTGAATCTCTCCTCTATTTGACTTGAGATTGCATCTATTTGTGTGCGCTTTGGCATCTTTTCTAGGTGGTATGCCCCTATTAATTTGTGAGGGGTATGAAAGAAGAGGATATAGAGGGAAGTGGTGTGCCACCCCATACTTAGGGTTTGGAAATATTTTGGCTATTTTCATTTCTTTTTTATGGATGGAGGGATACGAAGATGATAGAAGATGTGTAGAAGAGAGTTCAGATCAGAATGCAACTTGATTTACAATTCAGTGCACCGGGTCATTCTCTTTACCGTACTCTGCTCAAATAATGACTTGATGAGGATCTGGTGGAGATTCCATGTTATTGTTCCACTTATCAGTTAGGAAGCACGACGTGTTTGATCCCTATCAATTTGACAAACACTTGCCATTTTTGTATAAGGATCATGATGTTAGGATTCATAAGCTTCACAGGATGATTTCAATCAAAAAGGCTTGTTTCAAAAAGTGGTCCTTTTGAGGATCCGCTTCGAATAAGGAGGGTGTAATGATTCAAAATTCATAGTTGGCAAGGTAATGGTTTTTAATGAAATAGAAAGTGTCAAAACTTCATCAAGTATCTGTTCAATTTCTTTGAAAATATGAAAATTTTGATAAAAAATGCAATGATGAAATCTTAAGTCTGAAGTGGATGGGTGTAGCTGGAAAGTGAAATATGTACCACCCACCCTCCACCCCGAACATAGAAATTTGCTCGTCCTGAGCAAACTCTAAATCCAAGATGGAGGGGAAAATTCACGCCGGTTGGACCCCCAAATGTGGTTGCGTACCAATCAGCGCGCATCCTCCATCTGAAAATCTCAAAAATAAAGACTAATCAGAACTTAAGATAGAATATTGTGATGCAATTTTTTATTTAGTGCAAAATTTTCTAAGAGGTAAAAACAAAATTAAGAAAATTTTCTAGTTCAAAACTAAAAGTAAAAACAAAAGTATTGATCGTATTGCCTCCTGATGAGCGCCTTTATTTTACGTCGATGACTCGACGTGAGTCCTTCAATTTTTTGGTGGATACATTGGATTGGTAAGATCCATAATTGCTTTGGTGCCTATGTCGGCTGAGGTGAAATATCTCTTCAGGCGTTGGCCGTTAGCCACAAATTCTCCTGACTGTTTGCTCCATATAATGAAAGCACCATGCAGGTAGATACTCTTGACAATGTAAGGTCTAGACCATTGAGAATAGAGTTTCCTTGGGAATAACCTTAGTCTTGAGTTGAACAGAAGAACTTGGTCTCCCACTTGAATGTCCTTTCTTTTTAGATGACCATCGTGCCAAAGTTTGGTGCGTTCTTTGTAGATTCATGCATTCTCATAAGCTGTCATCTGGAGTTCTTCCAGCTCTTGAAGTTGTAGAATCCTGGCTTCACCTGCTTTCTTCATGTCAAAATTTAGTTGTTTGATTGCTCACCATGCTTTGTGTTGTAATTCTACAGGCAGGTGGCATGATTTTCCATAGATTAAATGAAATGGTGTAGTTCCGAGAGGAGACGTAAAATGGTGTGGTAGGCCCACAAAGCGTCATTGGTTTTTACTGACCAATCTTTTCGGTTGTGGCCTACTGTCTTTTCCATGATAGCCTTGAGTTGATGGTTAGAAACCTCTACCTTACCACTTGTTTGGGGATGGAAGGGTGAGGCTACCTTGTGTGTTACACCATATTTCCTCAGCAAGGCTTCAAAGATTCTTTCTAGAAAATGAGATCCTCCGTTGGATATCACAATGGGTGGGATCCCAAAATGGGGAAAAATAATATCTTTGAACATCTTGATGATGGGTTTGGAATCGCTAGTGATGGCCGGTATGGCCTCAACCCATTTTGAGACATAATCTACCACGACTAGGATGTAGGAAAATCCCTACGAGGATGGGAATGGACCCATGTAGTCCACACCCCAAACATCAAAAATCTCAACTTCTTGCTATAGCTTAAGTGGCATCTCATCTCTCTTCGTAATGTTACCCGTCCTCTGACATTTGTGACATGCTAGAACAAAGTTGTAGGAATCTTTGGATATGGTTGGCCAAAAGAAACCACATTGCAAAGCCTTTATAGCAGTTTTCTTAGAACTCATATGGCCTCCAACTGGTCCTGAGTGACATTGCTCTAAAATAAGTTGGGCTTCCTCCTCAGCAATATAACGTCTATAGAGACCATCAGCATAGAGCTTGAAGAGGTACAACTCATCCCAGTGATACTACTTCACATCATGCATGAATTTCTTCAGTGCATTTCCGATGCATTCAGGGTGGATGACACCAACAATGAAATAATTCACATAATCTGAGTATTAAGGGGTAGCTTCTGAAACTTTCATAAGTTGGTCATCCAGAAGAGAGTCATTGATTGGGATCTCTTCAGTGTCCATGGTATGGATACGACTCAAGTGGTCTGCCATAACATTCTCTGTACCTTTCTTATATCTTATCTCCAGATCAAATTCTTGTAAGAGGAGAATACATCTAATCAACCTAGGTTTAGCATCTTTCTTTTCCAGGAGGTAGCAGATAACAGCATGATCTGTATAGACAATGAGTTTTGAACCAATGAGATAGGATCTAAATTTGTCAAAGGCATACACGACTTCCAGGAGTTCCTTTTTAGTAGTCGCATGGTTCCTCTAAGCTTCATCGAGGGTCTTAGATGCATAGTAGATTACACAATGTTTGTTCTCTATACATTGGCCTAAAATAACACCCACAACATAATCACTGGCATCACACATAACTTCAAATGGGTGGTCCCAATATGGAGCTCTAATTATGGGTGTTGTTGTGAGAGCATGCTTCAAGTTGTTGAAACTTTTCATGCATTCTTCATCAAAATGGAATTCAACATCCTTTAGCAATAAGTTCGTCATCGACTTGGTTATCTTGGTGAAATCCTTTATAAACCATTTGTAAAAGCATACATGACTTAGGAATGCATGAACCTCTCTTACGTTTGTCAGGATAGTGAGTTTGGAAATCACTTCAATTTTCTCTTTGTCTACTTTGATCCCTCGGCTACTGACTCTATGGCCAAGAACAATGCCTTCCTTTATCATAAAGTGGCACCTCTCCCAATTTAACACAAGATGTGCTTCTTCACACTGTTTAAAGACAAGTGAGAGCTGCTTCAGGCATGAGTCGTATGAATCTCCATATACGGAAAAATCATCCATAAAAACTTCCATGATATTTTTAGTGAGACCAGATACTATAGCCGCCATGCAACGTTGGAAAGTTGCAGGCGCATTACAGAGACCGAACGACATCCTTCTAAAGGCATATGTTCCAAATGGGCAAGTAAAGGTTGTTTTCTCTTGGTCATCTAGATGTATAGGTATTTGAAAAAATCTAGAGTAACCGTCGAGATAATAGAAATACTCTTGGTGGGCCAACCTTTCTAGGACTTGGTTAAGAAAAGGCATTGGGAAATGATCCTTTTGAGTCGCCTTGTTCAACTTCCTATAATCAATACACATCCTCCACCCTGTGACTGTTTGAGTGGGGATGATTTCATTGTCTTCATTCCATATCACCATAGTCCCACCTTTCTTTGGGACAACGTGCATAGGACTTACCCATGGTGAATCGGAGATCAGATAGATAATTCCTATCTTGAGCAACTTTATAACTTCAAGGTGGACAACTTCTTTCATATTCGGATTAGGCTTCCTTTGGTGTTCAACAGTTGGCTTGTGATCTTCCATCATGGGGATTTTGTGCATGCATAGTGCTTGACTGACCCCGGTGAGATCACTCATCTTGTAGCCTATGGCTTTTCTTCTTTCTTTTAATTCTGTCAAGAGTTTATCTTCTTGTTCTGCCGTGAGATCAGAATTTATGATGACTAGGCAGACTTTGAGGTCATCTAGAAACACATACTTCAATCCCTCTGGTAGGGGTTTCATTTCAGGAGCTTGTGATTTTTCACATGGTTCTTCAGTGACATCCATAGCTTTGAGTTCCTCAATCCTGGCTTCAGGATCTTCTTCAATCGTATCGAGGTGGAGAACACAGTCCTTTATTTGTTCATCAACTGAATTCTCTTCATTTGGATTAGTCAGAGCCACTCCTAAAGGATCTTCTTGTTCATAATCCTCTTGTGTAAGGAGTGACATCTTCTCTATGCACTCAATCAAGTAGACTTCTTCTTGCATGCTTGGTCTTTTCATACTTTAAAAAACTTTGAACTCGAGAGTTTCTTTGCCTAGTTTGAGCAGTAAAGTTCTTGCCCCAACATCAATGAGAGCTTTTGCAGTGGCAAGGAATGTACGACCAAATATGAGATGGAATCTGACGTCTACTTTTATGTCCATAATGTCAAAGTCACACGGAACATAAGAGTCTTTGCCTACCCTGACATGTACATCCTCAATAATTCCCAAGGGGAGGGTCACAGTGTTATTTGCAAGCTGTATGGTCATGCCAGTCGGGAGCAGTTCAGCAAACCCTGGCCTCTTGTAAAGGCTAAGTGGCATGATAGAGATGCTGGCACCAAGATCGACCAATCCTTTCTTACAGGAAGAATCACCAATGTGGCACAAAATCCCAAAAGATCTTGCATCTTTCTGCTTCTTAGGCATCTTGCTCTAGATGATATCAAAAGTGGTTGTTGCTAACTTCATTGTCTCATACTCTTCAGTTATATACTTCCTTGTAAGGAGAGACTTTAAGTACTTTGTCCATGCTGGTATTTCAGCCAGCGCATCAAGAAATGGTATATCAACATGAAGTTTCTTCATAGCTTCTTTGAACTTGTTGAATCAAGTGTCAAGCTTTGTCTGCCTCAAACAAAATGGGAAAGGTATATGAGGCTTGTATACTGGCACATTTGGCTCTAGTGTTTTTGGTTATGCATCAATTGGTTTCTCAAAACTTTCCTCAGTTGTCTTATTAGTAGTTACTGATCCTTTTGGTTGATACTCAGGTGTTTTAGAATCTTGGGTAGCCACAAAGTCATCCTCGTCAGTAATAACCACAGGTGTCTTGATAGGAGGATCAGAATAGTCTTTTCTAGACCTAGTGGTGACAGCTTTCAGTTGCTCAGGGTGCTTAGGATTGTTCTCCGGTTGGCCAGCAAAGGCTCCAATAGGTGGCTTCATGCTAGCTGCAAGTTGATCTAGATGAGATTCAATAGCCTTCTAATGGGCTTGATGGTTAGCTATCATAGTCTGTTGTGACTGTAACATCTTTTCAATGGTTGTTAGCTTGTCATCAGATGAGACGGGGCTGTCTTATTGCCCTTATTGTTGGTTCTGGTGAGGGACTTGGTTGAGATTCTGGAACTGATAATTGTTCTGATAATTATTGAAATTCTTGTTTGGAAAGTTACCCCTAAAGTTCCCTTGATTCCCAAAATTTTGTTGTTGGTGATACTGGAATCCTGGTAGTCCTCGTTGTTGATTATTTGAACCAAGTTTTCATGAGTTTTCCACTCCTGAAGGATTTCCATATTGAAAACCAGGATGGTTCCTATTCTGATTCAGATTGTAATATCCTTAACTAGGGATGGTGTTGACAACATTAAGATTTTCCATTTGACCATTATCTCCTTGGCCACATGCGTTGCTTAGAACAACATCGTAGATAACATTGCATGCTAAAGTGGAATGATCAGTACCTTTGCATGCTTCACAGAACAGTGAAGCTAACTTGATGTGTTCTTGTTGTTGAGGGGGTAAACATCCTCTTCCAAATGCAGTAAGGGATGATTTGATATGGTCTTGCTTGGCAACTAAGAGTT
This sequence comes from Alisma plantago-aquatica, assembly GCA_963693085.1. Classification (NCBI taxonomy): domain Eukaryota; kingdom Viridiplantae; phylum Streptophyta; class Magnoliopsida; order Alismatales; family Alismataceae; genus Alisma; species Alisma plantago-aquatica. Next base: position 1,004,886,464 of record OY856413.1, read on the forward strand.
TGAGGGTTTCAGTGATAGACTTGTATTTTGGAATAGCTTTAGCCATATAGCTACCTTCAATACTCCCTTACCTACAGATCTACCCCAATTTGCTTGATTTTCAGCTCTAAGGGTGACAACCATCCATTCATTGTCTTAACTTTGATGCATGAAGTTCCCTCCAGATGAGGAATCTAAGAATCTCTTGATATCATCATCCAAACACCTATAGAAGATCTCGATGTGTTGATTCTTGGGAATGCCATGGTGTGGACACTTGCGTAGAAGCTCTTTATATCTTTCTCATGCTTCCTCAAGGATTTCTCCAGGGGCTTGAGTGAACATTGTTATTCGACCCCTAATTTCATAGGTGAGAGAAGGAGGGTAAATTTTGTCCAAAAATATATTTTTTAGTTGTTCCCATGTAGTGATGGGCTCATATTGCAAGGAGTTGTACCAACTTATAGCTCTATCAGCAAGCGAATACTTGAAAAGATGGAGTCTAATGGCATCGTCAGACACTCCATTTTGCTTTGTCAAGGCACATAGATCAATAAACCTCAGAAGATGTTCTTGACTATCTTCTCCTTTTTTTTGAAAGAGGGACGGGGAACCCTATGATTGGGGCTCCCCGTTACTATTACTGACTAATCAAATCAAGTTTTACAAGAGACTGCAAGTTCAAAGGGAAACAACTCGACAAGGAAAACCTAGCTACATTACCCCGAAGAGCCAAGTTGGCCACCTTGTGGGCTACTCTATTACATCTACGATTAACATAATGTGTACTACAGAAAGAGAAGTGAGCATTCAACTCTTTGACGTCATCAGAAATAGCTCCTACGTAGTCCCGTCGCGCCTTCTTACTTGTGCATGCATGGACGGCCTCCAAAGAATCTGTCTCAACTTCGATGTCGTCGTATCCTTTAACTTTTGCCCACTGCAACGCTGCTCTTACCGCTAACAATTCCGAGATAGTGACGCTCGTCCCTATGTTAACCTTCTGCCCCGCAACCCCCACCAATCTACCTGCATCATCCCTAGCAGCCCAACCAATTCTCGCCCCCCCATCCTCCCCAACAGACCCATCGTCGTTGATCTTTAACCTGCCCTACATTGGTTTAGTCCATCCACAACGCTCCCCATCTGCTCTCCCCGCAACGCATCCCCCCTCACTTCCCTGCAGGGCGCTGACGTCCCGTCCATCACACATCACGTCAACACTACCTCCGTCCCACAACGCAACGTCGTTGCTCCTGTCACGCATCGCTGCTTTGGCACCCCTTTCATACCCACTCCCCGCCCCTTCTCCGCCTTCACATCCATGCTGTCTCGTCCATCCACAACACCCCTCGTCTACTCTCCCCACAACGCCTCCCCCCTCCCTTCCCTACTGGGCTCTAACGTCCCTCTCGACACACAGCATGTCAACATTGCCTCCGTCTTGCAACGCAACTTCGTTGCTCCTGTCCCACAACACTACGTTGGCGCCCCCTTCATACCCACTCCCCACTCCTTCTCTGCCTTCACGTCCATGTTGTTCCTCCTACCCCGACCCCTCTCCTTGTTGTGTGTCGCCTACCCATGCACACTGCTGCTTCCCAGTTGATCTGTGCCCTTCCTCTCCCCTCTCGCTTTGTCACTTCCCTCCCCATCGCAGCATCGAAAAGGCACCCCTCAACATGTAGCCACTCTTGACATCACTGTTTTGGAACGTCCGTATGCATCTAGATTTCCATGCCGTCCACATCCCAACTACTAAGTATTCCTTTTCATGCATAGAGCTCCTGTCCAATGTAGCCCCCACTGCCGAGGTGATTTCCTCGTCCCTAGCTTCATCCACCCAAGATTGCACTTCCCACGGTGTGTGCTCCCAAACCTCCACAGCGTTGGGACAACGAAATAGCATGTGAGATATTATCTCCTTCTCGGCACCACACATCAGGAAAGTACCATCCTCCAAGCAGTGGCGATCATATAGGTGCCCCCTTGTTGCTAGGCATCATGTGCATGCCCTCCACAGAAAATGGGCTATTTTCGGACTGCAACCCGCATGCCCAATTCTTTTCCATAGATCATTACCTTGACGTTGCACAAAACTCCTCGATTCCTCTTTCCTGAGTAATCCCAGCCAGTACGCTGAGTGTACTGAAAACTCTCCATCCTTTGAAGGACACCACATTAGGTTGTCCTGAGTTCTCCGCCAGTTGAGTTGGATCGCGCATATTCTTTCAACATAGTAATCTGGAAAGCATTCTCTGACTTTATCAACATCCCATTGAGTGTCATCTTCTATCATCAAATCCCTCACTGTACTGTAATCTGGTCCATCCTCTCTTTTGAAGCGTGCAAGAGTTTCATTTTCTTTCGGTAGCCAGTTATCCTCCCAAATATCCACCGCAGTTCCGTCACCTACCCTCTATTGTGTCCCTTCCTTTAGTAGTGCCTTTGCTCCCCATAGGCTCCGCCAAGAATAACTAGGATTGTAACCTCTTCTCACTTCCCATATGGATGACTTTGGGAAATACCTAGCTTTGAGTACTCTAGTCATGAGGGATTCTGGGTTGTTTGTTATTCACCACATTTGTCTAGTCAGGAGGGCTTGGTTAAAAGTCAGGAAATCTCTGAATCCAAGACCCCCTGCCTCTTAGGCCTACACATTCTCTCCCAGCTTAGCCACGACATCTTCCTTTCTTTATCTTTTTCTCCCCACCAGAATCTAGCCACCATCCTCTGTATCTCTGCTATGGTTCCCATGGGTAGCTGGAATATACTCATGATGTATGTGGGTATTGCCTGGGCTACTACTTTGATAAGGACTTCTCTCCTTGCCTTCGACAACAACTTTTCTAACCACCCTTGAAGTTTCCTCCAAATCCTTTCATGAATGAAGCTAAACACCTGCTTCTTGGACCGTCCCATTTTTTTCTGGAGACCCAGGTAGCTGACATGTCTGTCCACAACTCTCACCCCTAATAGCTGTCTCAATTCCTCCTGTTTGTCCGCCTTCATCCCTTTGCTGAAAACAACCTCTGTCTTAGAGAAATTTATCATTTGTCCCGATGTCTATTCATATTGGCTGATAATCTCAGATATCTTCAGACATTCAAAAGTGGTTGCTCTTGCAAACAGGATGCTATCATCTGCAAAGAAAAGATGTGAGATACTGGGCGCGCCTCTACATGGCTTGATGCCATGTAGGAGGCCATCACGAGTAGCAGTAGAGATCAAGGTTGAAAAAGCTTCAACACACAAAATAAAAAGATAGGGGGAAAGAGGGTCACCCTGACGAAGTCCCCGTGCAGGCTTTGAACTTTGGGTCCTGTCTCCATTAATGGCAAAGGCATGCTGAACAGACGTTATGCATTCTTGTACTTTATACCTCCACTTCCTCCCAAACCCCATCTTCTCCATGGTGACATCTAGAAAACTCCACTCCACTCTATCATATGCTTTGGACATGTCCAACTTCAGCACGAGGCTACCTTTTTTCCTTCCCTTATCTCTCTTCATAGAATGGAACACTTCGTAGGCTATGAGGGCATTGTCCGTTATCATTCTTCCCTGGACGAAGACACTTCGATTCTTAGATACAATAGAGTTCATAAGAGGCTTTAGACGGTTCGTCAGAACTTTGGATGCTATCTTGTACACCACATTATAAAGACTAATCGGTCTGAACTCCCCTATTGTCTTTGGCTTGTCGGTCTTCGGAATGAGCACAACAAGAGTATCATTTACCTCCCCAATGCTTTTTTCCCCTTTCCACCACCCTTTGATATAGCTCGCCACATCCTTTCCAACAATTCCCCAATAGTTTTGATAGAACATTGCCTTAATACCATCTAGTCCAGGAGCTTTATTAGGATGCATCTGTTTTAGTGCTGCCCATATCTCCTCATCCTCTATATCCCTCTCCAATTCCTCCCTTTGAACCGCCAACACCATCTCCCGCAGCCCCTTAGTAGCCGCATCAAAACTCGAAGGATTGCTGGATTGAAAGAGATTTGTAAAATGTTTCATGATGATTGCAATTATGTCCCACTCTTGTGTCTTCATTACCCCTTGCTCATCCTCTAAGCATTCAATATGATTTCTCCTCCTCCTATTGAACGCTTTTTGATGGAAATATGTAGTATTTCAGTCTCCCTCTTTCAGTTCTTTTACTCTCGCCCGGGAAGCCCAGTATTCCTCATTCTTCTGTAGGCAGTATTGTAATTCTTTTGATTTTTCCTCCGCCCGGTCAAGGTTTTCTTGATCCGGAAGACAAGCTTGCAGCCCCTTAAGCTCGTTCTCCAGCTCCTTCACCTTCCTTCTCCTTTCTCCAAAATTTTCGGTTGCCCATGCTTTTAGGCTCTCCTTACATTTCAACAACTTTGCTCCCAACTCCCTCCCTTCAGTAGCTTCCCATGCCTCCCTAATAATAGAAGAGCAGCTCTCCACCCCCACCCACATAGGTTCAAACATGAAGTGGCCTTTCCTCTTCTTATTGTTGTTCCTCCTATCCGCCTTTAGGATTATGGGTGCATGATCCGACTCGTATATGGGTAGATTTAAGACCTTGCAATATGTGAATAGGTTCCTCCAACCAAGATCGGGAAGAAATCTGTCAAGCCTGTCCTATACCATGGTTCTTTCAGTGAGTCCTCATTTCCACGTGAAAACATTTCCTTCAAAGCCAATATCCATCAATTCACAGTCATATATAGCATCCCGGAAGTAATGCATGAATCTGTCTTCTTTGGGTGGGCCCCCTTGCTTCTCCTCATTTGACACAATCTCATTGAAGTCACCGAAGAAAATAATGGGTTCCTCAGTCTCCCCCTTTATCTTCCTCATCAGATCCCATGTCTTGAACTTTTCTGCCTATTGTGCCCAGCCATAAATTCCCACCGCTCTCCATGTGACTCCCATGGTGGCATTCTTGACCGCAGCAGTAACGTGCCTGTGAGAATAGTTAATCACTTCCACTTCTGCATCCTTCCACTAGAATCCCAAACCACCTGCCCACCCCACGCTTGATATGCACAAAACATTGGTGAAACCATAGCTTCGCTTTACATCCTCCAATTTCCTGTCGGAGATCATAGTTTCCATAACAAAAACTATGTTTGGGCATTCTCTCGAAACCCAGGATCGAAGAGCTTTGTACGTTTCAGGGTTGCCCAATCCCTGACAGTTCCAACTGAAGATTTTCATTGTCCTTCACGGGATTGGGCTCTGCCAATCTCCGCTACTTGAGTCATGATGACCCCAAATCTGTCTGGTATGTCTGCACTGAGCATCCTATGTCTTTTTCCTCCACAATCCTTCATAGGCAACACATCAAGATGCATGTCGCATACCTCTCCGTTCCTCCCCCTCTTTCCTGTAGCCTGTTCCCACACCACCTCTTCTTATGGGATTCCCAAGCGCGCTCCTCTGCTCATTTTATAGACCCACAGTTGATTTCATTTCTTTACTTTGGGTTGTTTGCTCCCCCCCTTTCACTTTAGAACCTATTTCTTTCCTTCTCTATTCCCTTGTTAGAATTCTTTTCGTTACATTGAATATAGATGTGTTCCGATCTGCATCATGCTAGTTTCCTTGCCTGTGCTTTCTATCATTCACATCTGGCCCCTCCTTATAGCTGAACTTGGTTGTGCCCTCATCAGTGTAGACGATGTCCTTCTTCCCCCTTTCCTTCTACTGCTGTTCTTTACCATGGAGTGCCTCACTATCCGTCTCTGTCTGTTGTCTACTGTAATCTGCTGCTTTAGCGTACCCAAGTGTTGCTTCCTCTGACTCCACCGACACCGTCTCTGGTGCTGCCTCGCTTATATGAACATGGCCTTTTAGTCCCAAAAGCTCTTCTTTGGTATAGCGCCTCGTCGCTTGCTCCCGCGATGACCCCCCGTTGGTGGTGTTACCGCCCTGTTGTTGGATTGCCCATGCGTCGTCAGCCTCCCAGTATACTTCCTTTTCCTTTCCCTCCACACGAGCGGCCCTTACCGGTCCCTCCCTTATCTGCGACGGCCCTTCCTTCTTTCTGTCTGTGCGACCCACCCGTTGTCCGTCTATTGCGATGCCCGTCGCCTTCCCTCGTTCCTCCCCTTCCTTTCTTCCGGCGCTGCCCCGCCCTTCATGCCGACGCCCTATGCTGCCTGTGATTCCCCCTTCTTCATGCGTCTTCCTCACGCCCTCCCAACCCAGTCTCTCTTCCCATCCCACACCACCCTTCTCTACTTCTCCCTCCCCCCCGTCTCACCCCCTACGCTACTCCCTTCCTCTTCCCCTGTCGTTCGACTCGCCGCCTCCGACGATTCCTTCTTCTTAAACATTAGTTTCCTTTATGCCCCGCCCCTACCTTCCTCCCTATCGTTCTCTGATTGGTTTTTCTTCCACGGCGACGCTCACAGCCATATGCCCCATCGTTGCTGCTGAGCGCCTCCCTCTGCATCGTTGTCGCAGTCCTTGTCCACATGCCCTAGCATGCCGCAGTTGAAGCAGAACATGGCAAGCCTTTCATATTTGACTTCCACCTCCACGATTCGACCACTCTTCACTTTGAGTTTTAGGGTTCTTCTTAGAGGGCGTGTAACGTTGACCAACACACGAACGCAGACTGAGGAGTCTCAGCCTGATCCATCTCTGTCTGTTGCCACCACAGCACCGACACGTCCCGCAATTTCATGCATTGTCGTTTCCCCTCTGTACCCCAACGGTAGGCCATAGAGACGTACCCAAAAGAGTGAGTTGTTGATTTGTAGGCACCCCGGCTGCTCCTCCTTGTCAATCTCTTTGAACAACAGGACACGCCTGTCGAAGTTCCATGGAGCGTCGTCCAGAACATGTTACTTGTCCCGCCAGTGAGAGAACTGCATAACGAAGGCTTCTCCTTCCAGTTTCTTGAACACCACCGTCTCACGTAGGCTCCATGCCTGCAGCAATGTCTGTTCCATTGCCTTCAGGTTGAACGAGCGATCTGTGAGCAGACGCCCCACAAGCGCCAGTTTAGTGTGGTCTTCATCCTTGTCACCGCTATATAACAAACGGTCGTCGATCGGTGCCTCCTCGTCATCTGACAATCGAAGTCCTGCACAGCGATCTGCCAGCTCCGTCGCCATGGAGCCAAGACCCAAAGCCCGCCTTCAGTTGAACCTACAAGGGAAAACCCTAACCTAAAGGGTGTGGACGTTTACTTCTTGCGTGACCCTAATCGCCAAAGTGAGAGGGCGCAAGGGAAAAGGCTCACTTTTTCTTGACTATCTTCTCCTTATTTACCATAGAATGGGCTGTTTTGAAGCAAGGTAATCCAATGTGTTCGTATCTCAAAGTTGGGAGCATTAATGGGAGGATGTTGAATTGGGTGATGAACATCAACCGCTTTAGGGATTGATAACTCCCTAAGATCCTTTTCAGTTCTGCTACTTGTGCTGCTGCTTGTGCTGCTAGTATTTCTTCTTGAACCGTAGCTCTGGCTTCTTGCACGAGCCGTTCTCTTTGTGCGTTAAGGGCTTGAGTGACCCTTTGAGCTATTTCCTCTTCTTGAGCCATTCTTGCTTGGTTTTCTCTATTCTCATGATGAAAAGTTCTGTCTATTTCAGGGTCAAAGCTAGGAAAGAGTCTGGGACTGTTCAAACGGTGCATACACTAGTCTTTGGTGGTTCCTGAGATGAAAAGATCTGAAGTAACACTCATGGAGTAGAGTGAAATTCAAGTGAATGACTGATTATATCAAAAGAAAAAATAAAAACCTAAATTATCCCTAAAAGAACTAGATTTGGCTAATTGATTTCGTTGTCCCCGGCAACGGTGCCAAAATTTGATGTGATTTATTATCGCACTAACAAATGAACTCGGGGTTGAAATCCCTGCATGTTTACCAAAACCTTGTGCAATAATACCACCCACAAGCGGACGGATCTTATCGCAGTATATTTAAGGATCAAATCCCAATGGACAACGTTTTTAAGAATCGTTGTTAGTCTAGTCCAGTTCAAGTAAGGCTAATATTTAAAACAATTGATTGATTTGAGGTTAATTAAACTAATTGCAAGAAAGTAAAGAGAATAATTAAAGTTGGTTCTAGATTAATGATATGGAATCGTTGGGATGGTCCCACGTTTCACCACCACTACTCATGCAAACACATCCAAACATCAAACATCCAGGCAAGATATAACCATCCAAATGGAACTGCTACAAACCCTCTCGGAGGGATGTTTAGGTCCGCATAAGCATCACCTTAGGCATCAGATGTCTCGTCGCCATCCGGGTCATGCACTTACGGATCCAAAGATACAGATATCTAACTGAAGTTGTAGCCCTCCCTGAGGGATGTTTAGGCCACAAAAGCATCACCGTAGGCTAGATGGCTCGTCCCCTCATGGATCATACACTTATGACCTCAAGGAATCCCTTTCTATTTCTACTGGGGGAGTCAACCATGCTAATCGACAAGCAAGCAGATGATTAATCTACAAGCAAACATCGATGATTAATAATGACGATACAAATATTCAACTGAAGTTGTGACCCTCCCTGAGGGATGTTTAGGCACACAGAAGCATCACTGTGGGCTAGATGGCTCGTCCCCTCACGGATCATACACTTACGACCTCAAGGAATCCCATTCTATTTCTAGTTTGGGAGTCAACCTCATTAATCAACATTCTACCCTACAAATAGAAGTTCTCACAACATAGGGAAGAACAAGATGAAAACAAGTAGGTAATCAATCTATAAACTTTAACGATTAACAACGAAATGAAAAGTTATATACATTGCCATGGAATGTTTAACAAGAGAACGTGCTTGCATGGGCAGCGGGGCTAGTCCCCGTACCCCTGCGAAAAGGAACTACTCGCTCATGATGCGAGAAACAAGAAGAACAACAGAGAGGAAAGGTTCTGCCATGAGCATGATGAAGAAGGTAGTCACAGCTCAGTGAAGATGATGCGGTCTTCTACATCGTGTCGGAGCAACTTTGGACAAGAAGGGAGAACCACCAAGGCAGACCGGGTAGCCCTTCTTCTCCTCCTTCTTTTCTCATCTTGACCTTCTTGCTTGCAGCAAAAGGAGTAGCATGTGGAGTAGCAATGACATGGATGTGGATGGATCGAACCTTGCATTTGGGTAGCCTGGCGGCATCCCAGATATGATGCCCCAAATGAGGACCCTACTGGTCCTATTTATAGGCAGTGGTTGGGGTCTCCATGCTTTGGGACCAGTTGGAAGTTTTATAGTTTTGCATTAACGATTTTGGAGACTGTTTAGTCTTCTTAACAGTTTGGACTTGATAAGTATTGACGTCCAAATGGTCTTGTTAGACTGACCAAATGGTCTCTGCATTCTATTGGTATTTACAACCTAGACAAACGATCTTCTCCTCAAATTGTTTTGGAGTGTTTGCCTCCAAATGATCTTCACTTCCAATGGTTTGGTGACTCTCTCCCTCACGGTATGATGCTGTCATCCAAACAGTTTCTGCATTCTATCAGTTTGCTAGGTCACATCCAAATGGTCTTGAGTGTTCACTTGCTCTTCACGATTTCTCGGATCAGTGGCCTCCAATCAGTTTTGATGCTCTGGCCTTCAAGCAATCTTGATCGTCCGAACGGTTTTGAGAACCCAATGCTACCACACAGTCTTGCAGACCGTTAAGCCCTAGTGGTCTTGGTTCGATGGCTTCCCAAATGGTCTTGAATAGTATCCCCCAACCGGTCCTGGCTTCTCTTGCTCTAACAGTTTGTTCCTATCATTCTTCGATCTATGATCAGTCTCGCACCCTAACGGTCTTGAGACCGTACAAGTGGTTGCGGTGGTATCAGTGAGGTTGTAGGTGATGTTGTTGTCAGTAGAGAGAGGATGGAGTTGCGGTGGCAGGGACTTGCATGTCCAGGTGATCGAAAGAGGAGAAAGGTGTTGCACACACTGCTGTCATTCATGGAGGATTAGGGTTTTGTCGAGGTGAGAAACGTGACGAGGAAGATGATGCTAAAGAGAAGGTTGTGGAGTCGTTGATGATGGCAGGGGGTGCTTCTTTGTGATTTCGGGAGTGTCAGGGTGCTTCTCGTGGTTTGAGGATCATGAGGAGTCTCACGGTCTTTAGATCGTGAGGAGTCCATTGGTCTTGAAGGATCGTTAGAAGGGAACCGATAGGGCAGATCGTGATCAAAATCATTAGCCCAAATGAATGAGGACTGTAGATCAATGATTTGATGGTGTGGAAAAGCTCACGATCTTGAGAGATTGTAAAAGCAAGACTGAAGGGGTAGTGTAGGGCCAAGACCGTAAGGATGAATTGCTAAGACCGGGAGATGTCCAAACCGAATGGATGAAACCGTTTGGTCAAGACTATTTGGTCAAGACCAAGGATGAGAGGATCTTGAGTGAAGGTGAGTTCCAATTTGATGGTTGAGCCTCATCATGACCTGCGTGAAATCAATATAAACCCAGTTAATAATCTTGATAATTGAACCAATTAAGCTATTTTGCATTTTGCAATATTTAGTAGATGCAATTGAATGAATTGGGTTGAATTGAGTCCAAGATGGCGGCTAAAAATCATGATGAATTTGGATTCATCAATTTTCCACTTTATTGTTGTCTTTACTTACTCTATGGTTTGGTTTGTAGGTACAACAATTTGGCATCAAATTGGGGAGAAAATTCTATTATAACATCGATCAACGCATTCCCCAATCATCTAGACATTCAAAAAGTCAATGTTGCTGAAACTGATAAAGACAACCCATGTCCTAATTAACACACCTTGTGTAATAATAAATACACATCATGTCTTATTAAAGACATCCCGTATCCCAGTTTAGAAATTGAACCCAGAAATCCTAGGTTTGACACAACACGCCATGTCTTATTAGAGACATGTCGTGTCTTATTAAAGACACATCATTCCATATTAAATACATGTCGTGTAACTTTCCAAAACTTGATCCAGACTTCAGTTATCACATAAGACACATTGTGTCTTATAAAAGACACACTGTATGACCTAAAGATTTCACTCAAACATGAATTTAACTACCTCTCACTTATATATATGACCCCAAGCCATCTTGAGATAGTTGTCACAGACTATTTCAGACCTTTTGGAGTGGAACTCAAGTAAGGGATAGCCAGGAGGAGTTGGAGGTTCTCTAAGGGAGAAAAGTTAGTTTCTCAGGAGGAAAACTTATTCTTCTTCATTCTTCTCCAACAATTACAATAGGGATCTTTGTCATTCTCTTATCTCCACTCTGGTATAGAGTTTTTAGGAGAGTTTCCAGCAGCAAGGATGGATTTTTGAATCCTTGACTGGAGTTCCAACTCTATCTTACTTCTTCCATAGACAATCAAGTTTATTTCCTTCTATTATGATGTCTAGCTCTATTTTCTACTGCTTGTATCTACTTTCTACAACCATGGACGAGTACATCTCTTGTTCTTGGGCATGGGGGAGTAACTCCCATGTCATAACATTGTTGAACATGAATTTCATATATAATGATTGTTGTTTCACTGTTCTAAGGTTCAACAATGTTTAATTCTTATTACATGCTTTGTTGGCCACTTTGTATGTATAATTTTTGTTCTTTGTATAATCTGGGAAGATGTGCATAGGAGTAAGGAGATGTACCTTAGCTTCACTACCTTGACCACGGGAATGGACGGTATGTGTTGGGGAAAAAAGGTTTGTAATCCAAATCTAAGTATATCCGCGAGAGTTGTATACAAATTTAGGACTATTCTACACTACCGGGAGGTGGGTGTAGGATACAAACCTCCCTTGTGTTATTTATAGCATTATTGATCATTGTTGTTCTTCATGTTATGATGTGGATGTGAAACCTTATTCTCAAGAATCTCCAATCCAATTTGATCCTTAATACAAGTGATTTCCAGTTCTAGTTTGTTTCCTTTTGATTGCTTAGTTAACTAAACAAAAACTCTCTTATTAAAAAGATCTACATTGTTAAAGTTTAATACTCTTACGCCTACAAACCCTTGCTCCTTGGACGACCTCGATAATGCTACACACACATATACTTGTGGGGTAGTGTTCAAGTTTACAAATATTAGAACTTGCGCACACGACCAACAAGTTTTTGGCACTAATGTCGGGGAGCATCAATATTTTTGTTGGACTAAAAGTGCTAGTTAGTATTTGAGACTAAGTCACCATTGTACATCTTTCATACTGTGATATCTTCTAATAGTGTTATTTTCACTTATGTATTGCTTTTATAGGTTGCATGCGTCGCTCCAAGAGGGGTCTTCAAGCATCCATCTTCCTAGACCGTGAAATTGAGCGAACCTTTTATAGTCGAAGGAGAGTAAGGAAAGGTGATAACTCCATGAACTTATAGGGATAACAACCACCTTCACCACCATCCTCACACAATCACTGTTAAGTGTCAGAGATGGAGGACAATCGCCCTCTTAAAGAGCTTGTTGTGTCGACTACCATCAACAATTGCGGAGCCTAGATCATCCTGTCATTGAAGCTAAAACCTTTTCCATTAGCCCTACAATCATGCAGATGATCCAACATAACCGATTTGGAGGAACTCCTATGGAATATCCAAATCTTCACATAGAGGAGTTCTTGCAGTACATGAACACCTTCAAGATCAATGGTGTTTCACCTAAAGGAGTGTGTCTAGTCTTGTTTTCTTTCACACTATGAGACTGAGCCAAGGCGTGTCTCTCTTTGTTGGCCAAGCGTTCCATAAAGAGATGTGATGAGTTACTAAATGATTTTCTTACTAACTATTTCCCTCTTATCATGACAGCCCAGCCGAGGAACCAAATCACCAACTTCAAGCAATAAGAATGTCATATGCTTTATGATACCTTGGAGAGAGTTAAGGATCTGCAACACCTTTGTCCTTGTCACGGTTTGACCAACTGGTTGCTACTGCAAACTTTCTATAATGGGTTATTCTACAACACCCATATGTCCATTGATGCTATAGTAAATGGATCCTTAATGAACAAGTCCTATAGTGAAGTTTATGCCATTATTAAAGATATGGAAACCACATCCAACAAAGTTCTAAAAGGAGCAACCAACCCTTCTCTTCCACCAGCTCAAGTGAGAAATCTAGTGAGAAGCACACTATAGACGTAGTAGATCTAATTGCAACCAAACTTGATGCTTTGGCTCAATAGTTTGAATAGTTGACTACTCACTATGTTCAAGTAGTTGAGCAAGTGTGTGAGGTGTGTGGGGCGTTTAGCCACAAATATTCTTCTTATTTTGCACCATAGATGAATGCCACTGAGACTCCAAAGCAGGTCAATGTTGTAGGCAACTTCAACAACACACAAGCCTACAACCCTTTCTCAAAGATCTACAATCCAAGATGGAGAGACCATCCAAACATTTCTTACAGGAACAACAACTCTCAAAACCATCAGCAACAAGGTGAAGCTCAAGGTAAACAGCCAATGACCAAACACGAGCCAATGAATGCAAACTGCCAACGCACTGGGATATAGCAACAACAACAACATGAACTTCAACCAACTTCAACAAATGACTCAACCACCAAAAAAGTCCATCTTGGAAAGTCTCCTTGAGACTTTTGTAACTACATAGATTCAGTAGAACAATGAGTTCCGAGCACACGATAATCTCTTGAAGGATGCCATCACACAAATGTCTTCTAAAGTTGATGGGATTGTCACCCATACCAAAATGTTGGAGAACCACATAGCTCAACAAGCTTTAGCCAATCAAGGAGCACCTTTAGGTTCTTTTCCCATCCAACCAGTTATGAATCCCAAGAAGACTTGCAAATATGTGACTCTAAGGAGTGGGACAGTCATAGGAGGGTCTACACCGTTTTCCAAAAGAAAATCTGAAGAAGTTGTTGATAAATCCAAAGAAAAAAATTTGTTGGAAATATGCATCAAGATGACTCTTCTAGCAAGCCTAATGCTCATTTATCTCACAGGATTGCAATACCCTAGTGATTTTAGGTTTAAAATGTTTATGGACATTTTGAACAAGCTATATGTGAATCTACCTCTAGTTGAAGTCATAGCTGAAATGACCTATTATGCCAAGGTTTTGAAAGACATCCTAACAAAAAAAGGAGATCTGGTCAAGCTGAAACCATTATGTTATTCGAAAGGCTAAGCTCTATAATCTAGAACCGCATGCCTGAAAATCTAGATGATCAAGGTTCTTTCACTCTCCCTTACAAGATTGGAGATTCAACTTTTAATACATGCCTTGTTGATCTTGGTGCTAGAATTAGCCTGATTCCTATTTCTTTGTGGGAAAAACTTGACTTGGGAGACTTGAAACTAACATCAATGACAATTTTGTTAGTCAATCTCCCAATAAAATATCCTAGAGGAGTAATTGAAGAAATTCCCATACAGACAAGGAAGATTTTCATTCAATGTGATTTTGTGGTCCTTGACATGCAAGAGGATCCAGCAAACCCCATTCTTTTTGGAAGACCATTCCTCTGTATTGTAGTCTGTCGTATTGATGTTAGAGAAGGAAAAATCACTATCAGAGTTGGATATGAAGAACTTGTATTCTTTGTTTATGATGTCGTGAAAGCACCCAAATCCAAAGAGTACCTTTGTCTGATAGATACTATTGATATGATGTCGTGAAAGCACCCAAATCCAAAGAGTACCTTTGTCTGATAGATACTATTGATGCACTGCTTGAGGAAGAGAAGAATTATGTCGATACTATTCTTGAAGATTTTGAAATAGAAGATAATGAGGAAGACACAAAAGTCACCTTCAATGAAGAGGGTCACGAAGCCTTGAAGATTTCAACAAGTGAGGAAGAATCAAAGGAGAATGAGGAAAGAAACACAACTTCTCTAGATAAATAGTTAGAATTAAAACCCCTCCCACCGGGGGTATGTTTTCTTAGACCCAAATTCCACCTCTCTAGTCATTATAAATTCTAAATTGAATAAAAACAAGAAGAAAAATTGATGAATGAACTTAAAAGATATAAATATGTAATAGGATACTCAATTGATGACCTTAAAGGAATCAACCCATCTATTTTCATGCATCGTATATCTTTAGAAGAAAATTCCTAACCTTGCATAGATCCTCCAAGAAGACTAAATCAAAACATGATGGAAGTTGTTAAACAAGAAATTTTCAAACTCAAAGATATAGGAATTATATATCCCATTAGTAATAGTCCTTGGGTGAGACCTATACACTCCATATCCAAGAAAGGAGGTACTACTATAATAAAAGGGGAAAACGACAAATTAATTCAAATAAGAATCATCACAGGATGGGAAATATGTATTGATTATAGAAAATTAAATAAAGCCACTAGAAAAGATCATTTCCCCATGCATTCTGTTGATTTGATGTTGGAAAGACTTACTCATCATTCCTACTTTTTCTATCTTGACGGGTATAGTGGGTTCTTCCAAATCCCTATCTACCCATCGACTAAGAAAAGACCACTTTCACATGCACCTATGGTACATATGCTTATAGGTGGATGCCTTTTGGGCTTTGTAATGCCCACCGCATTTCAAGGTATTATGGCAATATTCTCTGCTTATATTGAAAAGATTATGGAAATATTCATGTATGGCTTTAGTGTTTATGGAAATTCTTTTGATGATTGTTTGTTGAATCTAACTAAAGTTTTGCAGAGATTTCAACAAGTCAACCTTGTGCTTAAGTGGGAGAAATGCTATTTCATAGTGCAAACATGGGTTGTACTTGGCCAACATTATTTCTAGCAGGGGAATTGAAGTGGATAAAGAAAAAGTAGATGCAATTGAAAAGAAGTAGACTCCAACGAATGTGAAAGAAGTTCGTAGTTTCTTGGGACACGTAAGGTTCTACTGAAGATTCATAAAGGATTTTTTCAAGATTGCAAAGCCTCTATGCTCATTTCTAGACAAAGATGATGAATTTGTATTTGATGATGAATGTCGAACAACCTTATAGACACTAAAGGATGCCCTAATTTTAGCACCTATCATCCAGCCACCGGATCAGAGTGCTTCGTTTGAAGTAATGTGTGATTAAAGTGATTACGCTATAGGATTAGTCCTAGGGAAGAGGAAGGACAACAAATCCATGACATCCACTATGCAAGAAAAACTTTAGACGATGCATAGATCAATTATGCTATAATAGAGAAAGAGATGCTTGTTATAGTCTACTCTTTTGACATGTTTAGATAGTACCTAGTGGGTTCCAAGGTCATTATATACACAGACCATGCTGCAATAAGGTACCTTATGAGTAAGGAGATGTAAAACCTCATCTCATCCGCTGGATACTATTATTATAGGAGTTTGACATGGAAATCAATGATAAGAAGGGGATAGAAAACAATGTGGTTGATCACCTCTCATGTCTATCAACTAATTCTAAAGATAAGGTTCCAATTGATTATAATTTTCCTATTGAGAAGTTGTATATGGTAAACTCTCTTTCTATGTCATGGTTTGTTGATTTTGCAAATTATCTAGCCATTGGACACCTTCATCCTAATTTCACATACCAACAGAAGAAAAAGTTCCTTCATGATGTCAAGTTCTATTATTGGGATGATCCCCTATTCTTTAAGCAATGTTCAAATGGGTTTATTAGGAGATGCATTCCCAATTAAGATATTTCAAGTGTCTTTAGATTTTCATTCCTCCCCCTATGGTTGACACTTTAGAGCAGATAAGACTGCAACCAAGATTCTTCAAGCATATTTCTATTATCCAAGTCTATTTCGTGATGCACACACATTTGTCAACGCTTATGATAAGTGTCAAAGAGCTGGAGGGATTTTGAAGAAGGAAAAAATGCCATTGAATTCAATCCTGGAGATAGAAGTCTTCGATGTGTGGGGCATAGATTATGTGGGCCCTTTTCCATCCTCATGCATCTACAAGTTCATCCTATTAGCATGTGACTATGTATCCAAATGGGTAGAGGCATTCCCCACTCAATCACCAGATGCCAAGTCCATCATAAAACTATTTTAGAAGATTGTTTTTCCCATGTTTGGGGTTCCAAGAGAAATAATATTTGATGGTGATAGACACTTTGATGAAAGAAACTTCAACAACTTGCCTATCAAGTATGGAGTGAAGCATAAGGTGTCCACAGCTTATCATCTTCAAACGTCAGGCCAAGTGGAGAACTCTAATAAACAACTAAAATCTATTCTATAAAAGATCATCTCTAGTAAAAGAAAGTATTGGGCATCGAAGCTAGATAATGCACTATGGGCATACATGATGACTTTCAAGACTCCAATTAGGAAAACTCCAATCAAACTAATCTACAGAAAATCTTGTCATTTACCTATAGAATTGGCGCATACGGCACTGTGGGTGATCAAATTCCTTACCTGTGATCTAAAGAAATTAGGGGAGAAAAGATTGCTACAAATCCAAGAGCTTGAAGAACTCATAATGGATACTTATGAGAATGTAAAGATCTATAAAGAAAAGACAAAGAGGTTGCATGAAAAAAGAATCAAGGTCAAAGAATTCAAAGAAGGAGACCAAGTTCTACGATTCAATTCATAACTTAAGTTCTTTCCATGGAAATTGAGATCTAAGTGGTCTGGACCATTCTTAGTCCTGAAAGTCTATCCATAGGGGACAGTGGAGTTGTAAGGGAAGCAATCAACATTCAAGGTTAATGGACAAAGATGAAAGCTCTACACTAAAGGAGAGGAGATTTACATGGGAGCCTCTTTATCCCTCCAAGACACATGATCAAGGAGTGGAAGAGTCTCATTTCGTACTTTAAATGGAGGAACATGTGGGAGTTAACCTAGCATTAGGATAGATTTCATTAATTAGTTTCCATCAAGAACAATTTTCAATTCTAAATATAAACTTGTCATGGATGAATGTAATAATGTAGACCCTCATAGTACATATAATCATCTTTGCAAGTGTTGATCAAAAGAAGACAATTTCTGCATAAACTTAGGAAGACACAACATGTCTTCATTTGCACACATCATGTCGGTTCTCATAGATGGGTGATCACACAAAAATCTCAATGACACATGACGTGTTATATTTTTGACACAACATGCATGGTCACAGAAGACACCCTCTTGAACCGAACACAGTGTGCTTTTAATCAAATACAACGTGTCACAATGCTTATTCAAATGGCTCTATTTTTCTAGAGAAATACACACCGTGTCTTCATTTGAGCATAGTGTGTCAATATCAGTTTGGCAACTCCTATCTCATTTTCTAGAAACTAACACAACATGTTCTAAATTGAACACGCCGTGTCCACTTTAGTCAAAGAAAGTTTGTCCACTTCAGTCATAGCAGGTTTTAAAAGCACCATGCAAACTATACAAGGGAACACGTCGTGTCCTTTAAAAGACATCGTGTGTCTAAAATTGAGAAGTGGGTTTTTTAACCCTAATCTATGGTCTCCTCCTTTACTTCTACTCTCTTCCTGCCATTTCTTGGAGCTGTGTGTGACCCCCTTTCATCCGTGTGTGGCAATTCTAGCATCTGATCGATGGAAAAGTTGCTCAATCACCTCTGAGCGACCTTCTCAAGCCTTGCCACCACCTCTCGTAGATCCGAAGCTCTATCATTCCATCACCTCTCTGCACGATCAAGCTCAAGCTCCACTGTGCAGCTGCCGCCGTGATTCTGCAGCCCCTCCAAGTTTCTTCTTCACCTCCAAAAGCAAAGCAATTCCATCGCCACCTATGCCATTGGGATCTACTCCAGGAAACACGCCCTGAGTAGCTCAATTCACGTCGTGTGAAGACATCACCCTCATACCCAACCTTCAGACACAACCATTCTCTATGTACATGTGTCCCCTTGAAGACATGTCGTGTTCTTTGCCCAGTTCGCCAATCTTTCTATTAGAAGAAATGATGCGTCTTCACTAAGAAACGCCATGTTCAAGGTCATTTGAGCAACTTTTCAAGAAGAAATGGCTCCGGTTAAGCAGACATCAAACCACAAGCATGGAGCAAGCTCATCTTCAGCCCCGATCTATGTGTCTAAGACCCAATTCAAGGTTACCACTGAGGAAGACCCCACATACTAGTTCCTCATCTCGTGTAGGGTCCTCCCCTCAAGTTTTGCCTAAAATGAGACAATGGGAGCCCTAGGGTTCAAAGATGAAGTCAAACTGCACCTCATTGAGCTGGGTCTCAAGTATATCTGTTTCACAGTAAGTAACACATACCCTCACCTCATGTATGAGTTTCTTACTACTTTGAAAGTTGAGGAGGACCCAAGGAATAGTCTGCAACCATATGCTTTTATTCATTTCTTTCTACTGGGCCAAGGCTAAAGAATCACCTTCAAGCAATTCTGTGATCTCTTAGAGTGTCACTACGAGGGTGCTCTCAACTTCCCTCCAGCTTTTGATAGTGATGTCTTCTGGAATGAGATAACTAATGAAGAGAGACACAATGTGCATGGCATCTTCCATCCATAACCCTATCTTTAGATATGTCCACTACCTTCTCAACATAGGGGTCTTTGCCAAGAAGGAAACTCAAGGAGTGTGCGAGAAGCATGATTTTTTTTGTGGGGTATGGTTTATGATTTTTAGATCAAAGAAGGTTATTTCATCCTCACCAGGTTCCTTGACATTAAGAAGATGAAGAAGAGAGAATCTGGGGACATCATGTGTGGAGGATTGATCACTCTCCTAGCCACAAAGCTTGAGGTAGACCTGACTAGTCTAGAGGCTACACTAGGTAGGAACCTGGTGGATATCCAATATCTAATTTCTATAGGGTTGATTGTTAGGGTTCCCAATGATGATGCCAAGTTCAGACAACATTTTGATAATAGTCAGTTGACACGTCTGACTTGGAGAACATTACCTTAACAAATAAAGACAATTGGAAGGTAGATCTTAGTGGAAAAGATGATGATGAATATGCCTCTAAAGACCATGTTGGTCCAAATGCACCTCTTGCTCGGACACTCACTGTGCCTACTCCATCCAAAAGCAATCAGATCGAGTAATCTTGGGCTATGCTTGATGTTAGGTATCTTTACATCTATGTTCAAAACCTCTTTGACCATTTGAACGACCGTCTTGATCTAACAGGTCAACACTACTCGGTGTGTATGACATGGTCCTACACATGGATATGTGGCATATCTTTCAAAACCACTATTCGATGCCCTATCCTCACCAACCTCACCAACAGCAGCTAGAGCCTACTCCACAACCCATGTTGGTTGACATTCCTGATGATGATGATTTGGCCAACCAATATTTCCCTACTGTTCACAAGGGCGCTGGCCCTTCTTATTGATATCTTCTGATGCAAGTCATTTAACACACCAATCACTAGGAAAATTATCCTAGAGTTTATCCTTTTCTACTTTTTGATAAAGGGTAGTATAGAAGGGTCGATCAGTGATTAAGATGGTTGAGTTTCAAATCCAATTGTGAGAACAAGAATGTAAAATCCATTTTTAAGAGTTTCTTCAAACTAAAACAAAATATAGTAAAGATGTTGAATGAAAGATGAACTAATAAAAAGAAAGAAATACCAAAGTTAAGGGATTTCACCACCCTAGCCGATGTGAAATGAGACTAAAGAAATTACATGATAAGAAAGATAAAAGAAGGCATGTGAACCATTCATAAATGATTCACAAAAGATGGACTCCCTGTGAACCCATAGGTCTTGGCGTTCATGGATCCTAGTTCAATCATTCTAATGGGGTCTTTTTCGAGGTCTCATTCAAATTTCCATGAAATTGATTTGGTTGTTCTAAATCTTGGGTTCCACGATCGCATCCACCAAGATTAACAAGTGATGAAAATGAGAGATCACTTCGTTAAAATCGTCGAGATCCAAATCAAAATCCATTTATCTAAAAAATCATGTAAAACTTAGATCTAATCATCACATGGATAAGGGGTTGCTCCCCTCACCTCGGTAATAAAACTACTCGCTAGTCATACTAAGGGATGGAGAAAACAAGGAAGGGAGGTAGAAAGGCATAGCCCAGAAGTGATAGAATCTCCAAGGAGATCTTAACTGGTGACAATAAAATGGCTTGCTCTCTTAGTTCCCCACTCTAAAGAAAAAAACAAGAAGAAGAAATGAGATCTAGAGACCAAAGATAAAAGAACAAAATTTTATTGCAGAAATGAAATATTACACTTATGAACGGAAACGGTAAAGTTTAACTACAAGATACACATATAAAATATGTAATGCTTTTCTTAGTGGAGTCCCCCCTCCTTTTATAGGGGAAGGAGGGGTGAAAAACCTACATACAAGATTCTCTAGAAGACTCTTGGGCAGTGGCTGAAAACTTTATGGATCTAGTAAATAGAAGAAATGGTTGATTGCTTTTAATTATGTTGACCGTTCATATTCTTTTTACTACAAATTCCTGTAACAGTGATTTAGATCAGATTTCTCTCCAGTCAAAGGATCTAAATAAATCCAAATAATTGGATTTTCTATTAGGAAATTAAATTTCCTTTCCAACTAATACTTTTACATCTAATTTGAAGTTTGTATGCAGAAGTTATGACACTTTTGGTGATGGGTATACATTAATTTCAGGCACTGCGAGAATTGTGCAACACATCTTCCAAGGGAAATTAATCACTGGAGTGGTTACCCAATTTTCTTACAAAAAAACCAACCAAATATAATTAAAACTCCAAATAAAGAGAAAAATTTAAATTAATATAATTAATTACAAAACAAAGAAAATAAATAACAAAAAAATCCTAAAAAGATATCTAAAAGATTAAATTAAAAAGGATAAATACACATTTATCAAAATACTCCGGACTTGAATCTTTATTTGTCCTCAAACAAATAAAATCACAAATTATTCCAATTTATACTAACAACATGTCTATCCTCACCCTTATAACATCACTTTATTCCTTACCTCCAAATTTGGCCAAGCAACCCAATCTCCTAAAACTACAAAACACAAAACTCTATATTCCCTATCAAAAACAAATATCATATCTTGTTTCTAAATGAACACTTTGTAGAAAAACATGCTTCATCTTACTTTTACTTTGACACTCTTGTTTTTATCATTGTATTTATTTTATGTGTGTTGTTGCATAAGAACATGATGAAATTGGGGGGTGTGAAAACAAAGAAGGAAGTGATGAAATTTTTGTATCCCTCCTCTATTCGACTCGAGATTTAAATTTGTGGAGTTGTGGATACATTGATCACAATTTTTTGGCATATTTTGATGGTACGCCCCTTTGTGGGATATGTGATTTTTGATATGGGAAGCTTGCCACCTCGGACTTGATTTTTTTTCTGGTGGTGATTCTTTGCTTCTCTTTTTTTAGAAAGCAAATAAGGGGGAAACAAAAGGTGTCCTTGTGTTTATAAATTTACATAGTTATTTTTTTTCTTTTTCAAAAGTGTCATTACACCAGAAAGAATATCCATGTCAATCACATTATACAAGATTTATATCAAGTTAATCCATATTTAAAAATAGAGAAAATTTGTGTTTGGTTTTGATAAATTCCATACGGCTTGCCAACTTTTCCAAGGAGTGATGCTATTTTGGGGTCCTCGATGACATGATGGTTTCAAACATGGCAATTTGTGAAATTTTTTGCAAATGATTTACTAAATTTAGATGGGTACTGATAACACCAAATTTTGTGATGTTTTTGGCCCTTATTTCGTTATCAAAATTGCCCTTTTTAACGATTTTCCTCTCTCTTTTGTCATGTTTTTGAATAAGCAAGCCACACTACGCTATTAACTCAATTTTATCGTCTTTTGCAGAGTTTTCCTCATTTTTGAACTCATTTAGCAGCAAAAAGGCCCGTCCCGGCCCACGAACGTGTTTCACCTACATCGGCCTTCTTACCAACCGGACTGACCGATACGCTCGCTGCCCGACATGGGTGCACGATACCATACCGCGCGACACAAGGATGCCGCACAAGAAGGATCGAACGAGCGACACACCATTTACCCGACAGGGAGCTGAGCTCGCCACGACAACTGAAGTGTGTCACGCAATACAGGCCACCCACCGACAGGCGCCACTCGTCACGATGACTGACAGCCCGCTATCCTTGTGTCGGCCGATACACATATCGGGTGTCCCTGAAGCCGCAATAATGGAGCTGAAGGAAGAACACGTGGTGTCTGGAGCACCATAACTTCCCCAACCGCTGCCTATAAATAGCAGCTACAAGACTCTGATGGGATGGGTCGGAATCTCTCAAAAGCCATCTTAGGAAAGTTTCAGGAGCTAGCGTGTCGCGCCTCAGGGGTGTGTCGAGCGATTCCAGGTGAGCACTTCCCCATCATGAGAGAGAGGGAATGGTTCATTTAGGGTCGTCCCGGGCACCACTGCAGGTCGATATCGGCCAACAAGGACACCTGACAAGAGTGCCCCATACTGGAAGCAACACTCTAACCCGACAGGATACCGAACCCCGATACACATCGCCGGTCGCGGCGTGTCGCCCGAGAGGGTGTCGCCTGACGCAATCATATCAGGCAAGGGTGCCCAGCACGATACGTCCGTCCGTCATTAGTGTGCCGCCTGACGCGGGCGTATCGGGCAAAGCCCCTGCCCGGTATCGGGCTGGAGGATCTATTGTTGCCTATCGCCCTTCTATATCAAGAAGGTGACATTTATCTTTATTTATTTCAGTCACTTACTTTCTTTACTTATGCAATGTAATCAGACCCTTATATGTTAATGGAATTAGAAGAGTTTAACTATCTGCTGCTTTATGTTTGGTACCTTTGTTAGATGATTGCTATGTTTAACATATGAACTCTAGCTTGTACGCTTGGATCGCATTTCGATTAGCTACCGAATCGTGTTTTCCCGTTGCAACAGCCTTGAGAGAGGTGTTGTGACTCTAGTGTTTGGTCCGATACTAGAGTACGAGAGTGCCCAAGATCGGAGTTGCTGTAGTAACCTTTCCACTCAAACTTAAGTCCAGCAACCTCGAGAGGGGTGTTGATACTTAGTTAGAGGTACCTGCTTTGAGAGAAGGGGTACAGGATGTTTCTGCTGCCGCTTGTTTTGCCGAAGCTTTCTCCTTCGTTCCTTGCTAATGCAATAGTTTTATCTCTTTGTTTCCATTGCAAGAAAACCCTAAAAACTGATAAATGCTTAAAACCTAATTTTTCCTCGTAGCTCTAGTTGGAGATAGTTTTCTTTTATTTCATCGATCTTAGCCCGTTGTTCCCTTGAGGAACTTTATCGTCTCCTTACCCATACTGGAGTGTAAAGTGTCGATTCATCGTTCTCATCACTACCACCCTTGTCCCTGTGTTCGACCCCGCATATCTACTTTGACCCCGTAAACAAAGTTGCGGGGGCCTAGAAGGTTTTGGGTTATAAATTTAAAAGTCTGACTACTTCAAATCCGCCTCCACTTTTCGGACGCGCGATTTAGGCCGGTCAACTTTTTGGAGCCGTTGCCGGGGAATGATATCAGGAATATCAGAGAGACTGCCCTCATCACAACTAAAAGAAAGGTTTCTTGATAACTACCTTTTACAACGGTCTAACCCCTAAGGAAAGGGTTTCATTGAATGCTGCAGCAGGAAGTGACTTTCTGGGAAAAAAGCCTAGCAGGTCCGAGAAGATCATCAAGAACATGGCCGAGCTGCAAGCCGGCACTGACTATGATAGATCCGACAGGGGGCAAGCTAAGAAGGTCAGTGAAGGACCTTCTCTTGAATCCAAGGCTCTGGAGACTATCACCTCTCAAATCCAGAGGATAGGAACTGATGTAAAGCAACTAAAAGAATCCAGTGGAAAGGGAAAGAAGCAGATCGAGAAGGTCATGAAGTGTGTCACATGTGGAGAGGGTGGACACGGGGTAGAAAACTGCATCTATACCCGACCTGACGCATCAAGAGATACTAAATCTAAGGCTGAGGAGACTGAGAATGTCTCTTTTGTAAATTTCAAAAGGCCGGACCACCCTGGTTTCAGTTATGGCAACAAGGATGCAGCTGAAAACTAGCATCAGCTGCATAACTCCTCCAAACCACCTCAAGCTTTCGAGAAAAGGGGAGGACAAAATCAGTTTGCCAAAAACACCACCTTCCAGTCAAACAAAGGAAATTCCCAAGGACAAGTTAAATACCAAGGCCAAACCAAAGAGCAGGGACAGGACAAGGTTTCAAACCAATCAGATGTGGTTGGACAATTGTTTGATTTTGTAAAAAGACAGGATACAATTAATAACCAGCTAGCGCAGAGTGAGCTTTCAAATTCGGGGGTTCTGAACTCACTGTAGGTCCAGATGGCGGATATGCAGATGCTTCAATGCCAAATTGATCAGCAATTAGCTTAGATGGCCGAATTGATAAAGAATCCCTCAGGCAAAATACCTTCCAACACCGAAACTGCCAAAAAAGCAGGGCTGTGATCAAGAAAGACAGAGATCGAGTTGCAAGATATGGATGATGCTGGAGGCTAAAAGTGAAGAACCGGGAACCGGTCGAGTTGGCGACGCAAACTGCAGCGCTCCTCGGGAGGCAGCCCGAGCTTTTACTTTTCCTAGAATAGGATGTTATTTACTTTCTTGCAAGACAAACATTATGAACATTTGGAATGTAATAAGGCCTGAGTCAGTGCATGCGCCACGTGTGCTGACTCCTCTATTTTATGGGCCACTGTTCTATTTTATGAGGATTGATGAGTAATACTATCTGAGGCCAAGGCTTAACCTTAGGTTGAAGATGTTTTACCCATCAATCGCCTTTTCCTTCGCTTCGTCTTTGGGTTTTATCTAGTATTTTGTCCTTAAGGCCTTGTATCGGGCGGCCGTGCATCGGATAGGTAACTCTTTTACCTGACCGGATCGGGCGGCATCTCAACCGGCGCACCGAACGTGCCCGACTCGGGAATGGCTTGTTTTACCCCGGCTTGGATCGCTATATATAGTACGGAGGTTTTACTGTGTCGGGCTACTGCATTTTACTGTTCTAGCTACCCATATCATGCAGTAATTCCTTTCTTTTTCTCCCGTGTCGCGCAACTCTCTTCTGCTCTCGTGTCACGCAGGAGACTTAAGAAAGCAAAGGTATAGCCCGATAGCCCTGTCATCCATGTTGCCTGACACATCTTCATATCGCATGCATCATATCGGGCTTACCACTTCTTGTATCGCCCGACATATGCATCGCGCAACACGCCTTTAGCACGCGCTTTCCCGATACGCCATATCATATCGGGCGATAACCGTGTCGCCCATCCTTGTGTCACCTCATTTGTTCTTTTTGTCGAACGACGCATTTTTCCTCTAAGAAGACTCTATCGGGCTTTCACACAACCGTGTCGGGCTACGGCTATGACGCGCGGTTTTTCTTCGTATCGTCCAAGTTTTGAATCGCCTCGATCTTCTTTCGACAAACGACGCAGTATCCCATATCGAGCATGAACGTACAGTGTTTTCTTCGAAACCTTCGTATCGCCCGACACTAGTGTATCGGGCAAACTCCATCTTGTTCGGTTCTGAAGCCCGATACAATGGTGTCAGGTAGTTTTTGTATCGGGTCAGTTTTTCCTATCACTTTACCTACTTAATATTGAAACTTTTGAATGATCAATGCCCTTGTTTAAATGATAACAGATATGGCCCGTACAAAGCAAACTGTCATGTGAGTTGACAAACAAGGCAGAAGGATCGACACTGAGGCCGCAACTGAAGTAACAATAGTCGGGCAGAAATGCCCGAATCCTGAGGGAGCTGGGCCATCGACAGCTGAGAAGAGAGCAAGAACAAAAGAAGAAGCGGCTCCAACCACTACGACAGAACCCCTGGATCGCACACCAGGAAGGTTCGTGCCAAGAGATGACGAGCATGGATGCCGGTACTCAGAGCTGGCAAATAAACTCTACAGGCTGAGCAGATTCTGCCACCAGTCTTCCTTCATTCAATTGGGTATCTTCGAAAGACTGGAGAATGTCCTCGCCGCAGCAAGACTGAGGAAGATCTGCCTCAGCCACTCTGCCTCCTACACCGAACTCACAAAATAGCTCATGTCGTCTCTCCGCTGAGTGAAGAATACAGCTGCAGACGTTGAAGAATATGGCAGAGCAGACAGACTACAAGGGCGGTTGTACAACTCGGAGCACGTCATCTCCGAAAAGTTTCTCAACAAGATCTTCTCTTCCAGCGAGGAGCAGGAGAAGCTGCTAAATAACGGTGAAAGGATCACTGAAGGAGACGTGTTCAACTCCCTTGATCTATGTAAGAATATGACCGACAAAACATCGTTCAAGCCGGGAAGTAAGGTGGCGGCAGTGCACTCCTATTTCTGGAGGATAGTGCACAAGCTGGTGGCGTGCCTGCTCGTTAGCAAGAATGAGTCCAGCAATATCTACACCAAAGAACTCCACGTCATGTGGCACATGATGGAGGGCCGAGTGATCAACCTGGGGCATTTTCTACTGAACAGGCTACACCCGATAAAGGATGCAACCAAAGAATACTGCATGGGTGGCATCGTCAACCCGATAAAGGACCATGGGCGATGAATTGATCGACCTCAAGTACCTCATGAGGGCAAGCATTATAAAGAAGGAGGGGCGAAGCTACTTCTATAAGTTTGCAAGGACAAACACCCTCCTTCCACTCCCTCGTTGTGCCGCCTACGACGCAAAAAAGTTGGTCTTCACCCCAGTAGAAATCGAAGTTGTGGCGGTAGATGCAGCTTACGCCGCCACCACCAGAATACAAGAAAGGGAAGCTGAAAGAGGAGAACCAATTCCTCTTGACACTCGGTAGGAAAAATCTTCAACAGCCCCTGCCGAGCAGCCCACTGCTCCAGAGCCACCGACGACAGCAGTTGATATAGCTGTCGTCGCTCCTAATATACCATCAACAATAACGACAACGCCTGTCGTCACTGAAAAGGAACCAACGATCGTTGAGGTCGTCGAAACAACGAAGGGAGCTGCCGCGGGAGAGACAGCCACAACTCCCGAAATTCCTGTGGTGCCTTTGGAGGCAGAAGAAGAAGCACATCCGGACGCCGATATTAGGGTGTTCGCCGAGATCATTGAGATGGAGCTTGGAGCTACATTGCTAACACCGACACCACCACCGGTGTCCCCCATAGCCGCTACTGAAGAGATTTCCAACAATGTAGTGGTGGAGCAGCATCCACCCACACCACAACCTTCTCCACCACCACAAGAAGGGGAGGCGAAGGCAGCCATAAAAACACTGACGCCCCACCCAGCAACATCCACCTCGCAGACAATCGAGATAGGTTCTACCTCATCAGGTAGACCCTCGTGTGAGGGAAGTATCGAGGGGACGAGAGGGATATCTACAGGAGCCCCTCCATCGCTCGGGAAAATGTTGGGGCATGAATTCGACTACTTGTGGGAGGTAACAGAAAGCCACTCGGCTACGTTTACTTCTCTAACCCGCAAGTTTTCTTTTTTCCAGCAGAGGCTGAATGACCAAGAACGGGAACTACTGACTCTAGTTGGACTACCATACCAACTAGAGGTATTCAATGCAATGCTTCAGCAGGCCCTCCAGTGCCTTGACGTGGTTGAGGAGAGGTTGAACAGGGGGGACGACCATCTGCGCCCAAGGCAGCCAAGAAGGTCTCCGTCGCCTCCTAAATCAGGCTCTCCACCCTCCTCGTCGGCAGCCTCATCAGGATCATCACCCTCTTCCTCCTCCAGTGGGCCATCCACAATGCCCGAGGAAGGGACGAGACCAAGGTCAACCAATGGAGCTCCAGCAAGACAGGCGAGCTCCCGCGGTATAGAACAAACAGCTCCCTCAGCTCCTCTGGACGAAGCTGAAGATGATAATGAAGACATCAGTGCCAGGGGGGCTCTTCTGATGAATCAAAGGGGGAGGGGGGAGATATATGTGCAAGCAACGAGAGACATCCCCCTAGAGGAAGACGCGCGACGGCAGATGAATTCTCTGCACCGTTAGAGTTGCCTTCCTTCGAGATGACCGACTTCGATAGAAGAGTCATCGACTACCTATCGATCAGGGATCAGAAGTTGTTGAATAAGGTCGTGAGGTCGCAGGCAGATGAAGAAGAAGTCATTTGGAGCAACGGCTATTTCTCAGTGCAATGGGGAGCGCTAAGAAGCATATTCCGCTCCCCAACCGTCGATGGAAAAAAGCTGTTTAGGGTCCTACAAGGTGTCGCGATAGAGAACACAGGCGCTAGGACAGGCTGACAAATGATCTACACTACCACCCCGGCCTTGGCAAGAAGACTGATGAGGGGTTTGTATGAATCTACATAGGTGGCCAATATGCTGGAGCACATTGAAGAGCTCAACCCGAACCTGGTGTTGCCCCCCTACAAACATCGGAAGAATTGGTTCCTGTGCGTTGCTGACCTCCGTAGTCATGATGTTCAACTACTCAGCTGCTGCAATAAAAAGGTCCCGCGCACAGGCAACACTTTCATAAACCCCTAAGACAAACATATGAGGCTACTCCCGCTACATCTCCACCGCGTTATCAAGAATAGAATCCAACACCACAGCGGTCTCTGGAATTTCTTCACACTGAGGGACTTCCCCATCCAAGAAGAAGAGGGAAGTGGAAATAGTGCCTTTATAGTCCTGCGAGCAATGGAGATGATACATATCTTCGGATACTTAAGACAACTCCAGAGCCAAAACTTTTACTACCACAGGAGCATATACGCTTTGTTGTTGATCAAGGATTGGTGCTATTTCCAGGATGCAGGGGTACCAGAGAGGCTGCTGGACAGTGACCTAGAAGACGAATCTTCACAACCCAGTAGCCCCCCGGAGAAAGAAGCAGAAATGGAAACGGACACCTACTGGGCAGGCAAGCAGTTAGAGATCCTGCGGGAAGTGCACGGATTTGAAGACCCTGCTTTGCCTAAAGATCTAGAAGGACTGATCAACAATTTCGACCGCTTCTCATGCGCTACACTCACGTAGGAGCAGGTCAACGAAATTATTCTGAAGTTGGCTGATTCTACCCGGGCAGATGTCATCTACGAGGCAGGCAATGTCATAGTCCCGGTTGATGACTTAAGGGACATGGTAAAATATGGAGGATGCTTAGCGGTATCAATGGCGGCCGCCTACATCCAAACACTACAACAGAAGTTCGAACACGCATACATTGCTCATCCAATGTTGTCCAACGACATCTTCCTCGCTGATGAAACAGGAGCAAAGCAATCATTTTTGGCAAAATTGGAGCACAAGGTTCCACGTACGATCTTCCTGCCCATCCTGTATTACAACCACTGGACGCTCCTGATGATGTACACTCGCCAACGAGCAGGAATTTTCTACAACAACTCGGACAGCAACAAAGATCATCCAGTGCAGTGTACATCAGCAGCGTTGACATCCCTCGAGCGCTTAGTACGAAAATACTACGATGAGGTGTCGGCGCAGATACAACCATTCCTGGACACAGCAGCAAGCAAATGGAATGAGCTTCAGTTTTGCCACCGCAGTCCACAACAAATTCCTCTATCCAACGACTGCAGCATCTTCGTCCTGGAATGGATATCAAATGAAGAGACGCCGGACAAACTCCACCACATCGACTACCACAGCAAACGAGGAGAATATGTGTGGGAGCTTCTATCTGGTGCAGGTGCGCTCACCAGCCTTTAACCCTCACTGAATTAACATTACCCTACCTTATCTACTTCACAACTCTGGGATAGAGTGTGGAGTAAGTTTGGGGGGGTACCATGTATCAGTGAGGGAGGTATAAAAATTTCGAAAAATTTTCAGACCTCACCCTTTTGTTCTTCTTCTATAGCATATGTACATATACATGCTCATACAAAAATTTTGAAAAATTTTGCTTATTTTGTCTCCATGCATATGTACAAAGACACTATATAGTAAAAATCAGATACAACTTCTTTCCGGTTTATTTTCTATGTGCCTAAGGAGATGCAAGTTTTGTTATGTCTTTCTGATAATGCAGCCCCAAACGACAAAAGACTACGACTTTCCATGCCAAAAATTTCGAAAAATAATCTTACAACAGCTAAGAGACGTGTATGCAGAAGGAAAAAGCTTCCCAAACAACAAAAATTTCTCTTGTTTTCCCCTTACCCAACAAAATCCCAAAAAGAGACAATAGCCTTATGAGAGTGAATAAAAGCATGAGAGTTGTGCCAAATGAAAAGAAAGAAAAAAAATACATATACACACTTGTTTTCCAAAAGTACCCATCTTTAGGCATGGTAGATCCAGGGCAGTGGTACGTAGGATGTGAAATCACTGCTCTAAAGCCAACTGGCTTGGACTGCAGGGACCACTTGCCTGTTAATGGACCCTTACCTAGATGGACTGATGGGAAACAAGGAAAACCCAAAAAGCCTTAAGCCTACCCAAGCACACAACTTTCTGCCCCCAAAATCTGTTTGGTGTGAAAGCTAACTTCGATATCATGCACCAAAGTCTCGCTGAAGCTGTAGAGAAATTTTTTGCTTAAATAAGGCAGGAGAAATAAAGTATGTTGTTCGTGGTTGGGCCGCATTCTCTATGAGACATCTCAATGCTCGCTTAAACCCATGGACTGAAAATATCGGTCAAAAAGAAGCATCACAAAACAAAGTTTAAAGATTGATTGAGGACAATCAAAATGCTAAGTTTGGGGGAGTTGATAACACCAAATTTTGTGATGTTTTTGGCCCTTATTTCGTTATCAAAACTTCCCTTTTTAACTATTTTCCTCTCTCTTTTGTCATGTTTTTGAATAAACAAGTCACGCTACGCTATTAACTCAATTTTATCATCTTGTGCAGAGTTTTCCTCATTTTTGAACTCATTTAGCAGAAAAAGGCTCGTCCCGGCCCACGAACGTGTTTCACCTACATCGGCCTTCTTACCAACCGGACCGGCCGATACGCCATTTACCCAACAGGGAGCCGAGCTCGCCACGACAACTGAAGCGTGTCGCGTGATACATGCCACCCATCGACAGGCGCCACTCGTCACGATGACCGACATCCCGCTATCCTTGTGTCGGCCGATACACATATCAGGTGTCCCTGAAGCCGCAATAATGGAGCTGAAGGAAGAACATGTGGCGTTCGGAGCACCATAACTTCCCCAACCGCTGCCTATAAATAGCAGCTACAGGACTCTGATGGGATGGGTTGGAATCTATCGAAAGCTAGCTTAGGAAAGCTTCAGGAGCTAGCGTGTCGCGCCTCAGGGGTGTGTCGGGCGATTCCAGGTGAGCACTTCCCCATCCTGAGAGGGAGGGAATGGTTCATTCACGGTCATCCCGGGCACCACTGCAGGTCGATATCGGCCAACAAGGACACCCGACAAGAGTGCCCGATACTGGAAGAAACACTCTAACCCGACACGATACCGAACCCCGATACGCATCGCCGGTCGCGGCGTGTCGCCCGAGAGGGTGCCGCCCGACACGATCGTATCGGGCAAGGGCGCCCAACACGATACGTCTGCCCGTCATTAGTGTGTCGCCTGAGAGGGTGTGCCACCTGACGTGGGTGTATCGGGCAAAGCCCCTGCCCGGTATCGTGCTGGAGGATCTGCTGCTGCCTGTCGCCCTTCGATATCAAGAAGACGACATTTATCTTTACTTATTTCACTCATTTACTTCCTTTACTTATGCAATGTAATCAGACCCTTATATGTTAATGAAATTAGAAGAGTTTAACTATCTGTTGCTTTATGTTTGGTACCTTTGTTGGATGATTGCTATGTTTAACATCTGAACTCTAGCTTGTACGCTTGGATCGCGTTTCGATTTGCTACCGAATTGTGTTTTCCCATTGCAACAGCCTTGAGAGAGGTGTTGTGGCTCTAGTGTTTGTTCCGATACTGGAGTACGAGAGTACCCAGGATCGGAGTTGCTGTAGTAACCTTTCCACTCTAACTTAAGTCCAGCAACCTCGAGAGGGGTGTTGATACTTAGTTAGAGGTACCCGCTTCGAGAGAAGGGATACATGATGTTTCTGTTTCCGCTTGTTTTGCCGAAGCTTTCTCCTTCATTCCTTGCTAATGCAATAGTTTTATCTCTCTGTTTCCGTTGCACGAAAACCCTAAAAACTGATAAATGCTTAAAACCTAATTTTTCCTCGTAGCTCCAGTTGGAGATAGTTTTCTTTTATTTCATCGATCTTAGCCCGTTGTTCCCTTGAGGAACTTTATCGTCTCCTTACCCATACCGGAGTGTAAAGTGTCGATTCAGCGTTCTCATCACTACCACCATTGTCCCTGTGTTTGACCCCACATATCTACTTCAACCCTGTAAACAAAGTTGCGGGGGCCTAGAAGGTTTCGGGTTATAAATTTAAAAGTCCGACTACTTCAAATCTGCCTCCACTTTTCGGATGTTCGATTTAGGCCGGTCAGGTACAATGATAAACATCTATTCATATTGTCCGACTAGATAAAGACCATTTTGAAACAAAAGAAATAAAAACATGGTCGATGAGATAATGGCCATGAACAAAGCAACTATATGCAAAACAAATAAAAAGGTAGAAGTAATACTAGAATAAAAAAGATAAGGGAGGTGGAATAGAAACATACCATCCACCTCCACCCCAAACTTAGATTTTTTCTCATCCTAAGAAAAACTGAAACCTGAGATGGAGGGAAGAGAAGAGCGAGGATTTCTAGGTGGCCCAGGTAGCTCAAAGAACGTCCAGCTAAAGGGGATGTGTACAAGGGATGGGACCTTCATCAGATGAGCTTCATAGTGTACCCTATGATAGGGTAATTGTGGAAGCTCAGTGGGGTGCTCATATTTTCTTTCAACTCACATTCCCTCCAATAAGATCCACATATCTTCCTTCAATAGAAAGGAAAGTGTTGAAGGTGGATGTGGATCAGGGGAGGTTGGCAGGTACCCGGCCAGTAATGTCGGTAGAGAAGGATGTACAGAGTCTGATGGTGGATCCGGTTTACATTTTCCACCATCATAATGACCTTCATATGAGAGAATTGATGCTAACATAAAAGATTTCAAATTATTTACAAAAGTGTTTTGTTTCTCCTTAAAAATAATGACATCAACATTGGGTTTGGTAAGTTTCATTGTTGATATAACATATGGCTCTAATTCTTTATACAAGGTTTCCCCAAGGATTAATGAGATATGATGACGTCTTCCTAGCAAACAACATAAGGGGGTGTATGGGCTTCTTCCAAGGGTGGTATCTTCCCTTGTACATTAGTCTTATATGGAATGAGAACTGGTTGTGTCAAAAAGAGGGTTAGATGCTCATTATCCAAAATAGACTCAAAAAAGGATATTGGTCTATGGTATCATTCAGATTTATGTTAAGGATGGGAGCGCTAGTTAGATCTTCAGAATGACTCTCCTACTTTGACTTTTCATATTCAAGTAATAACATCTCTAAAGGAAAGATAGGGATACCAACGTCCTCATCACACGTAAAATATGGCTCCATGGTTTGTGCTATTTCTTCATGATCTGACAAATATGACACAAAAATAGGATCATCATCGGGGTGAACTATCTTGGATTTATCAAGCTCTATAGGGGGAGTCTATGATTGAGCCTCTAGCAAGGTAGCTAACATGGCTTGACTAGATTCAAATTTTGCTTGTCCTTCTACTGCCATCTTCTATAGGGTCTTAAGTCTCTCTTCTAGTTTAAGATTAAATTGAGTTTCACCATTAGATTTATACACCCCAAAATTTTTGCCATCCTCACCATACCCCTCATGGTAGTCTTGGGCCTTGTGCTCCTCATATTGATTATGACATTGCTCCTCATAATAATCTTCAAAAGATGGTGGATTTTAATTTCCATTGCATCCATCATGGTGGAAAGATTCAATATTATAAGGTGTCACCGAATCATGGGGGAACATATTTGGAACATTTGGGTTTTGGGATTGGACTTTCAACAAAGTGGCTAACAAGGTTTGGCTAATTATCAATTTTGCTTCCATCTTCTCTAGGAACCTAAGTTTTTCTATTTGTTGAGGATTATATTGAGTTTCATAAATAGGTCCATTTCCCCAAAAGTTCTTTTGGCCATACCCTCCAATATTATAGTGATCATACCCCCACAGAATATGGATAGAAAAGTTCCCCATAATGGTTCTAAAAAAAATATGGATTCATATTGTACCCACCAGGATGAAAGGGCTCATAAAGAGGGGAGCTATGGGATAATGTCAGACAGATATGAGATGCATGGTGGTAAAGACCACAATAATAACATTGTGGGGGATATTGGGATGCCCACTCCATTAGAAAAGTTCCTGAAAGATATGTCATATGTACAAGAGAAGAAAGATTACAGGATAATGGTTTAGTTAAAATTACAAAGAGAACTAAAAATTCTAAAGCTAAATTTTTTTGGAATAAACTAAAATTACAAAAAAAAACTAGAAAGCAGTAATGTTGGAATGAAAACTCAGTAGAAAGAGGAGATACACTTCTAGAATTGTTCTAGGAAGGTAAAAAGACATTATAAAAATCTAAGAAGGAAATTATAGAATAAGGCTAAAAATTATTGAACATGCTACAAAATTATTAAATAAAAATAAACTATGGAACGAGATTAAAAATTACAAAAAGAATAAACTAGAAAGCAGTACTACCAGATGGAAGCTTGGTAGAAGGAGGAGGTACACTACGAGAATTTTATTCGGTCGGAAAAAAATTACAAAAATCTACAAAAAGAAATTATAAAAGAGGATGTAGAACAAGACTGAAGTTATACAAGTTTGAGAAATATGAACAAATTTATATGAGATATACAAGCAACCAGATCTGAAAAATAACCTTGCCATCCCCGACAACGGCGCCAAATTGATGTAAGTCATTTAGCACACCAATCACTAGGAAAATTATCCTAGTGTTTATCCTTTTCTACTTTATGATAAAGGCTAGTATAGAAGGGTCAATCCACAAAAACGACGTTTAAGATGGTTGAGTTTTAAATCTGATTGCGAGAACAAGAATGCAAAATCCGTTGTTAAGAGTTTGTTAAAACTAAAATAGAATAAAGTAAAGATGTTGAATTAAAAATCAAATAATAAAAAGAAAGAAATATCAAAGCTAAGGGATCTCACCACCCTTGTGGATGTGAAATGAGACCAAAAAAATACACGATAAGAATGATAAAAGAAGGCATGTAAAACATTCGTAAATGATTCACAAAAGATGAACTCTCCATGAACCCATTGGTCCTAGCGTTCACAGATCCTAGTTCAATCATCCTAATGGAGACTTTTTCGAGGTCTCATCTGATTCCTATAAAATTGATTCAGATGTTTTAAATCTTGGGTTCCCCAGTCGCATCTGCCAAGATTAAAAAGTGATGAAAATGAGAGATCACTTCGTTAAAATTATCGAGATCCAAGTCAAAATCTATTTATCTAAAAAATCATTTAAAACTTCTATCTAATCATCACATGGCTAAGGGTTTGCTCTTCTCACCTCGGTAAGAAAACTACTCACTAGTCATACTAAGGGATGGAGAAAACCAGGAAGGTAAGTAGAAAGTCATAGACCATAAGTGACAGAATCTCCAAGGAGATCTTAGCTGGTGACAATGAAATGTCTTGCTCTCTTAGTTCTCCGCTCTAAAGAAAAGAACAAGAAGAAGAAAAGAGATCTAGAAACCATAGATAAATGAACAAACATTTATTGTAGAAATGAAATATTACACTTATGAACGGAAATGAGAAAGTTTAACTACAAGATACAACTATAAAATTTGGGATGCTTTTCTTTGTGGAGTTTCCCCTCATTTGATAGGGGAAGGAGAGGTGAAAAACCTACATACAAGAATCTCTAGAAGACTCTTTGGTGGCGGATGAAAACTTTATGGATCTGGTCAATAGAAAGAATGGTTCATTTCTTTTAATTTTGTTGACCGTTCACATTCTTTTAACTATAGATTCCCGTAATAGTGATTTAGAGAATATTTCTCTCCTGTCAAAGGCTCTAAATAGATCCAAATATTTGGATTTTCTTATAGGAAACTAAATTTTCTTTCCAATGAATACTTGTACATCTAATTTGGAGTTCGTATGCAAAAGTTATGACACTTTTGTTGTTGGGTATATATTAATTTTAGGCACTGCAGGAATTGTGTAAAATATCTTCCAAGGAAAATTGATCGTTGGAGTGGTTACACAATTTTCCTACAAAAAACAAACTAAATATAATTAAAACTCCAAAAAAGAGAAAAATCTAAATTAATATATTAATAATAAAACTTAAAAAATAAATAACAAAATAGTCCTAAAAAGATATCTAAAAGATTAAATTAAAAAGGATAAATTTACATTTATCATATTCCATGATAGGTAACCGGCTATTTCTTCCTTAAGTTTGATTGATGCAGTTAGGACACCGCAAATTTCAAGCTTGGGGGGTGCAACAGGTTGATAATGTAGTTTTAGTTGTTTTCGTTCTCTACTTCTTATCTTTAGCTTCTATTTTTAGTTTCTACTGCATGCATGAATCAAATGAAACTTTATGGCCATCAACATGTGCTTAATTTTAGATTTATAATTGATGTCTGAATTTTCATCCTGGATTGCTTAATACATATAATTGGTAACAAATTTTGTGAATATGTCAACTTTGCAACACTATTTAGAACAGGGGATCAATTTTCCAAACCTTAAGTGATTTTACAACCACCCATTTTCAGTGAATTTTTTTCAAATAAAATGAATGGAATCTCGCTAATCTTACAATTTAGTTAACTCTCTTTTATTCTGGGAAAAAAGTGAAACCCGTGACCAACCTAAATCCCTTTTGGTTCACTTCACCTTATTACCCCATAAAAGATGGCTAAAACCACCCACATTTCATACTAACCTAGTGTAAGTCCGATCTGGCCATGTCAGTTAGGTGATATATCCTAAAAGAGGGTCAAATATCCCAACCGGGACTCCTTGTGTTCATAAGCCTACATTAGAAGCCGAGTGTTGGAGCCCCTAATCCAAAATTATACCTTTTGGGATAACAATGAGAGAGAATTAAAATTGCTAACATTAACTAAGATTCCATCTTTTAAATCCATAATAGCTGAAAGTTTTGTTGCAAACTCATTGAATGTTTTGATTGGTCATCCAAGTTCCATTTAGTGTTGCCAAGTTGACTGTTTCATTTTATTCTTTACCACCCTTGCTGAACTTAATTTTCTTTCTTGGATGTCTGAGTTGAAATCATGTCTATGAATATGAACCAGATGATTATGGTTGACTGGCCTCACTTACATCTTCCATTTCATTTGATCTATGCATGAGCTTGGAAATTCCTTCATTTGTGTTTCTATGCTCCTTTTGCTTGAGGACAAGTAATAGTTCAAGCTTAGGGTGATTTGATGTGTACACTTCATATCTACTTTTTGCACACATTCGCACACAAATTATGTTCATTTTGCCTTCCATTTAGCCTCTAATCATATTTAACTTGCCATCTTTAAGTTATTTTACTTTTTGTATGATGTTGATCACAGGCACCACTAGTACATAATCGACCTTTAGTGTCGGTTATTTAAGACCTTTAGTGTCGGTTTCTAAGCGACACCTATGTGGGCGACGCTAAAAGCCCAGCCGTTACACGTCGGTTCAAAAACTGACGCCAACACCCTTCGCGCGCCACTGAAAACGCGCCAGCAGGGCACTATAGGCGTCGGTTATTAGATAAGAAACCGACGCCATATACCTTTGCGCCACAGAAGGGCGCCATCTTGGGCACTATCAACGTCAGTTATTAGATAAGAATCGATGTCATATAAACCCCAACACGGCCGTGCTGGCCAGTACGGCCGTGGTGTCAGGTCCGCTGCCACGGCTGTACACTCCCAACACGGTCGTGCTGGCCAGCACGGCCGTGGTGTCTGGTCCACTGCCACAGCCATGCTGGCCAGCACGGCCGTGGTGTTAAGGAAACAGACGTCAGTTACTATTAGAAACCGACACTGTAATGATGTGGCATCAGTTTTATACAAATAACCGACGCCTATTTTTTGTTTTTGTTTCTGTCAGTCTGCAGACCTGCTGTATAGCTGGTCGCAGGATTAGAAACCTGCAGTTCAGTTATGAACTGTAGGTTTTACGACATCCATTGATATCAGCCAACAATAGGCCACAAACCTGCAAAATTAACAACAAAAATATTCACACATTTAGCAATGCAACCTGCAGTTCCATTTGATTTTCACACATTTAGAAACATTCATGTAACTAGCAATCTGTAGTTCCATTCATTTTCACATTCACAAATATAGAAACATTCATATAGCAACCAACAGTTTCATTCATTTTCACTCAGACACTTGTAGAAACATCCAGACATGTAGAAACATTCACACATATATTATAATTCAGAAATTCATTTACAAAATATCATTCTTTATTCATTATTCACTATCAACATCCCAATTATATCTTAAATCCCCCACTACTTGTATGGTTGTTGCCCATTCTTCTCTTACTTCATTTAATTCTCCTGTCGTATAGGGAGCATGTACATCTGGTAAGGCCGTTCCTATAGTGTGGTCAGTTTTAAATACATGTAAAGAGAATGATGTATATATATAATTAATGAGCTATAAATAAGATTGATATATTTCATATTATATATCTAATGAGACTATATAATACCTCAGCAATACAATCGATTTCCATTGCGGCATATTTGATAATCATGTGCATAAATCGCATCACATAGTATCCACATGCCCATCCGTTGTCTTGTGTAGCACACTATAAATTCAAACATACAAAATATTAAAAAATACAACTAATTAAGCATTGTTCACATAAATAATATATACATATATTGCAGTCGGGAACTTACTTTCACGTTCTTCCAAATTATTGGCTGGTTCTTTTTCATGGGGACCTTTCCTCCAGCCTTTTTGAACTCATCAAAACCCCTACATGTTAATGTAACACAGTACATTGCATAATTAAATAGTAATGTAATAACATATGTTAACGGATATGAAAATGAAATATTTCTCACCGGAATAATGCCATTTTCATTATGTGTCCATATTTTGTATTCAATTTACTCCCCTTAGGATCTAGATAATAGACAGTGAACGTCTCGGGGACAATAACCAGTAACTCCCAATGCATACCACTAGAGTTAAAAAAGTTAAAAATTAATAACTCAAAATCCACAATAAAAATGTAATTTTCTTAATAAGCAAAGTAAACTTACTCTACTTTGAATGGAGCCATTATCATCGTCTTCTTATTTTGAGCAAAAATTGTAAAAGCCTCACAGCAGTATTGTTGAACTGACGGAGGGTCTTTAGCTACTAGACTAATCAAAGATGGAATCAAAAATCCTACATGTTCGAATGCAAAATCTGCACATATCTTGTCTAAGTAGCTGCAAAATATGTATTAATTACGCATGCATTAATAAATAAGAAACCAGATCACCAGATCCTACACAAGGTATATGGATGTATAAAGAAGATCTCACCTTATCCATAGCTCTCTATCACAGATGTATTTAGCCAATCATATCGAAACAACTCCAAAATATCTTGTATAAATAGTTTGCTTTCGTATGATTGACCTGCCACATCTGAATCTATAAAAATAGTTATAGGGCAATTTATATCATGTTCACCTAACCATATTGCCATACCCCTACAGTTAGGACCTAACGGGACAGGTAGGTCTTGTGGAACCCAACTGGGTAATGTAGGAGGTGGAAGTGGAGGCCTAGATGATGTGGGTGTCTTCTTTTTAACCTGTATATATATATAATAATTTTAGATCAACTGACATCATATACACACACTAACAATTTAGCGTAATGTAAATTTCCCATACAATTTTAGTAAAGATGGAATCCACTTTTAGCCACAATATCACTCCGCCTTCTGCCTCACCAAGCGTTTCACAATCTGGGTGGGCATATGGCAATGGAAGATCCATCCACTTGGGGAATATATGTACCAGGCTCACACGAATCCAACCAGCTGGTAATGGAGACCCGTGAAACATTTCCCCTGGTAGGGATGGGTAAGCTGATGCCTCTGCAATGACATATTCATTAACTTTTAGATGGCATGGCTTCAACCCCTACAAATTTTTGTGTAAAGAATGTTATATACATATATACATATCATCTTTTTTGAAACGACTACAATTTCATATATACATATCATCTTGAAAACATATCATCTTGAATTAAAAAAATAGTTACTGTCATAAAAATACTTACAGCGGATTTGCTAGGTGGTGGGTCTACAGGATTACTCCCAACCTCTACAGTAGGAGTAGAGCCTGCAGTAGGAGACACCATAGGTACTGTCTGGTAAGTGGCAGTCTGAGATGCCTGCCACTTTTTCATTGCTTCTTCAAGTTTCCTATCAAATATCTTATCTACCTATGCATGGATAAAAGAAACGTCAAATTCTAATTATTGAATTCTCTTTTACAGTAACATCTACAAGGAAAAAATATGTTACTCTTCTTGTGAAAGTCCCACTTTTGGGACATGTTTGCGCTGGGATGGCCCAAAAAAAGCTTTGATGTCCACACCAGTGCCTGCAGCCCTAACATGTCCAGGATGCTCTGGGTTACCCAGAGCAACTGTCAATTCATCCCTTGTGCCCTCAGGGATGAACTTGCCTTGTTTCCTCAGCTCGTGCAGCTCCCGCTAATCGCAAAAACAAAATTTTGTAATTAATTAAACACCACAAATAATCAATATTCGAACGATTGCTGTAAGAGTTGTATTTTACCATTTTTGCAGCCGCCTCAGCAGTTGCGAGCTTCCTTATTTCTCCCTTCTTATTTTGCCTCCCATCTATCTAGAATCATGGTGAGGCAGAGGTGTGCTACCTATAGTGGAGGACTCCTGAGTAGCAGCAGACTGAGAAGTAGCCCCAGACTGTAGTCTTTGGCGAATGCCTGCATACCCCTTTGGACCCATTGTGTGGTCATGCACATTCAGTGCACGCCTTGATCTTTGTGCCTCCACTAGTACATAAATAGTATGTAGCGTCAGTTTTTTAAAGCCTGTAGTGTCACTTTTTAACCGACGCCTAGGTGGGTGTCGCTATAGAATTTGGTCTATAGCGTCGGATTATTTAACCAAATAAAGCCGACCTTACAGAGTAAACACCGACGCAAGAGGTTGTAAAAATTCTGACCTAGGTGAGAAAAAAGGAGCCTGTAAGGTCGGTTATTTCATAAAAACCGACCCTGTAAACGTTCTCGGTCGAGAAAATTGTCGATCGAGAACGTTTACAGGGTCGGTCTTTATGAAATAACCAACCCTAAAGATTGAATACCATTTCAGTGGTAACTCTCGGTCGAGAAAATTGTCGACCGAAAACTCTTTATAAGGTCAGTTTTATGAGAAAACCGACCCTAAAAATTGAATAAAACATTTCAGTGTAAGACTCGATCGACAAACTTCTCGACCGATAGTATTTCGGTCGAGAAGTTTGTCGACCGAGTCTTACACTGAAATGTTTTATTCAATCTTTAGGGTCGGTTTTTTCAAAAAACCGACCTTATAGAGGACATGTAGACTCGGTTTTTTACAAAAACTGACGTTAGAAGTTCTATTTCAGTCGAAAATTTTTCGACCGAAGAGTGTACAATGAATTCAATCTATAGGGTCGGTTATTTAAAAAACCGACGCTAGAAGTTACGATTTTTTAAAAAAAAATTCTGCAGAAATTGATATAGAACAGAAGAACAAGAAGATTCATATATATTCTGGGAGAGGGGAGCATTGATGCTAAACCGTCACCATTCAAAACCACACATTCATAACAAAAATGATAATAAATATCATAATTTACAAAATGATAGAGTGCAAGTCTGAGATGACATATTACAAAACTAAAAA
This sequence comes from Alisma plantago-aquatica, assembly GCA_963693085.1. NCBI lineage: Eukaryota > Viridiplantae > Streptophyta > Magnoliopsida > Alismatales > Alismataceae > Alisma > Alisma plantago-aquatica. The sequence goes on from OY856413.1 coordinate 1,004,929,270, forward strand.
TATGAAAGAGTACGTACTCAAACCACATACATAAATGGAGCTGACATATTTAATCCAATGCTATTTCGACTTCACTTATAAAACACTCTGACCACTCTTCTCAGAATTCATTCAAGTCCACATGTGTGTAAGGCTGAGTTGTAAAGATCTGTAACAGAAAATGCACATGCTAATATTTTATAAAAATGACTACAATCACTTGTAAATTTATGATGTTATTCTTTATTACCTGACTTATAGTCTGAATGTCATGTGATGCTTGTTTGACAATAGCTTGCATGTATTTCATTACATAGTAGCTACAAGCCCAGTCATTATTTTGCATAGGACACTATAAATAACGAATTATACTTAATGATAGTAAACTACTATAAACAGCAGTTGAGATAAGACTATAAGAGTTGACATATTAGAATTCAAAAATTAATACATATAAGACTAAGTAGTTGTCAAAGTATCTACCTTGACATTTTTCAAAGTCAATGTCTTTGATTTTATGGGTATTTGTCCTCCAGCTTCACGAAAAGCCTTTATACCCCTATCAATTAAACGATAGTTGGTAAAATAGAAATTCTAAATAAAATATCAAGTTGAAGAAATTGATTAAATTTATGCTTACTCCATAGCTGACAATTTGAGTTTGTGACTCCTTGTTGTTTTACCCATTGGGTCAAGATAATAAAGAGTCATCAATTTTGGGACAATCACCAGTAATTCCCAATGTCTAGCTCTGAGTAAAAATAAAACAAACATTAAAATAAATAGTTTTATTCATTATTAAAATTATATTGAATAATAATACTTACTGGACGTTAAAAGGAATTAGGATAATTTCCTTCCCCTCACTAGCAAAATATTTGAATGCATCAGAGAAGTACTCATTCACTTCCTCAATATTATTTGTCTCCACCTGACTAGTGACCGAAGGAACTAAGAATGCAATATTCTTTATATCAAAGTCGGTGACCTCGGTATATAAATGGCTGTTAAACATTTGTAATTATTTTCATATGTAGAAATAAGCTAAAAATTTGTATTGGAATTTTCTATATATATTGATAGATCCTTACCTTATCCATACTTCTATTATCGAAGTGTTCAGCCAATCATACCAGAACAACTCTATAATATCGTCAAGAAAAATAAAATTCTCAAAGTCCCTCCCAACTGCATCTTCTGTTAACTTGATCATCATATTTGATCCCGATCTTTGGTTAGCTAAGTATCGACACAAACATTTAGATTTGCTTCCCAATTCATCGAATGTAGTTTCGGGAATGAAAGATGGCTTGGGCATAGGAGGACGACTAGCAGAAGTTTTACTTTTTGGTTTACAAACCTGTTAATTAAATTACATACTTATATTACATGAGTTCATATATGTAGTCAAATATGAAAAATATGGTAGAAATAAGGTATACCTTGTCATTGATAACCAAGTGTCTAGGCCAACCCACCATAGCACCCTCAGCTTCTTCAACTGTACTATATTCAGGATTAGGTATGGGTAGTGGTTTGTCCCCCATTCCATCATACACAAGATGGATGGACACACGGCAGATGTCATCAGTAATTTGTTGGCAATGCAATGTACCACCAAGGTTGTACACTTTGCCCGCTGCCACAACATTATATTTTAGAACCTCCACTGCAAGTTTACAGTTCATACCAACCTAGATTGAAATAATATAAGTTATATAAGAAACAGTAGAACAGATACATGTTACAACTATATATTATCATATATTTATCATACTAATAACACAACATATAGAACAAAAACTTACTGCAGATTGTTGTGGTGGTTCATCGGGAGTGCTCCCATGACCTTCTACAACTGTAGCATGGCCTTTGTACCTCATCACTTGAGAGACGTGCAGTATGAATAGGTTGAGAAGGTTGAGTAGGCTGATATGAAGACATTATTTCTTTTACTTTCTGCACTACTAATGCTTCAACATCCTCTAGTGTAAGACCTCCTGCACGACCTCTTTTAGATTGTGAAGGGCCAAAATAAGACTTGAATCCTATGCCAACTCCTAATCCCCTAACACGGCCAGGATGCTCCTTCGTACCAAGAGCAACTGCTAGTTCATCCATGTAGCCAGTTGGGATGAACTTTCCTTCCTTTCTTTGCTCGTGGAGATCAATCTATTCATAGTTAATAAAAATATTAAATCACAATATCAATTAGATATAAATAAATCTAAGTTTGTGGAAGTTACTCTTTACTTAGTTGGGATAAACCTACCATCTTTTGTGCCACCTCCTTAGTTGCAGGGTTGACAATTTCACCGGCTCGATTCTTTCTAGCATCAATCCATGTCATGTGTCGGGGTGGTCGCTCAACTTGAGTTGTACTAGATTCTTCTCCAGAAGATGATTGCTTCTCTTGTAGTTGGCGGAGGAAGGCATAACCACCGGGCCCCAAGCAATGGTCATGCACATTTTTAGCCCGTATTTCCTTTTGAGCCTGGTGAATAGCCTGATCATTTAAAACAAGGTATTGAAATTTAGACTTGGAAAACATGTATAAAAAGATTCACCTCCTTAATTGTATAAAATTAAATATTCATACAATACATCACAATCTTTATTACCTGAAACTCTTCCGATCTCCTAACTGCAACAAATCTTTCCCACACCTCAGGATCAATAAAAATATATACATTTGTAGCTTTCTTCTTTTGTTTTGGATTATTTATAAATTCCCTTACAAGATATGTCTTAAAACCCCTCCATCGTACACCACAACGTTGTAGCACTCTTCTCTTGTGATCTTTTTCATTTAGATGAAAAACACCCTATACATACAAAAGAAGTAATTAATAATGTTGTTTTGAAAAGGAATTAATTCCAAGCAAACTAAATTAGAATCAATAGTTAAAAAACATATCACTTCCACTCACAGATATATCTTTCCATATGAGGTCTTTTTTGGCATTAGGAGCATCATGCCAATTTTATATATCTATTGACACCTTAGTGAGCGTGGTCGCCCCTACGTAATGCTTGAAAGCACTAGCATGTTCCCCAATAGGTGCTCCTGTCATATCAAGCTGGACTGGAAATTTATCCCCTTTAGCCCTGAGCTCCTGCAGCCTACGCATCAATGTAGGACCTCTACAATTCTTAGCATCACCACTACCATCCTCATGGTGCTCATGCTCAGAATGTTCATCTTCATGGTGCTCATGCTCAAAATGTTCATCTTCACTCGCCATTTTAGAACCTGCAAGTATACATGATAAAAAAAATAAGTGATAATAAAAGCACAAGTGATAAGGTATACATGATAATAAAATAAATAATTCAAAGAATACATGCCTTTAGTATTGGTTGAGTTGTTAGTCAAGGAAAATTCCTTCAGCATGGTCTTGACGTTTATAATATTCATCGGTGTTATCTTCAACATTTACACTTGGCAAACCAACTGAGAATGGACTGGAATCATCATACTTTTCGTAGTATTCTTCTTCATTTATAGGATCTACAGTAAACTGTCTTTTTCCATTAAGAACGACAGACCAATTTTTATTTGCCGGGTCATCAATATAGAATACTTGTTTTGCTTGGTTTTCCATGATGAATGGCTCATCTTTGAAGCCAATCTTTTCAAAATTCACCAATTTGAAACCCAACTCATCCACTAAAACGTCTTTATTGTTGTCAACCCAATTACACCTAAATATAGGAACTCGAAAATTTGTATAGTCCATTTCCCATATGTCCTCAATGACGCCGTAATATGACATCTCAGCTTCGTGTGGTCTTTTATCTTTGGCACTAGCAAAATACAATGAACAAGCTTTAACAGTGACCCCACTATTTTGAACTATACTACTTTCATCTTGACGCTTTGTGTAGTATGAAAATCCGTTAATGTCATAACCTTCATATGACATGACATCCATTTTTGGCTTAAAGGCGAGCCATTTTATGTTCTCAGCAACATTATTTGGTGATTCAGATAGTTGATTAAATACTTTCTCTTGAAACCACCTAATAAATGTTCGATTATGCTCTCTTGCAAGCCACATTGAACTGGATCGCAGATGATTTCTCTTGATAAGATCATTGTGTTATGTGATGTAGCTACTAACTTCATCGATGTTGTGTAAAATATACAAATGCGCTTGTTCCCACAACTCACGACTGATTCCTTTCACTCATCCACCCAGAGTTCCTTTGCCACAATAAGATCCAGTGTGATGGGAATTTTTTTGATCGCTACAAGTTTCATTGCAATTCAAAAAATCATTACAAAAGTCCATCATCTCCCTAGCCACGTAACCCTCAACAATACTCCCTTCAGGACGATAACGATTCCGAACATCACCTTTAAAAACACTCATGTAGCATTCAAATGGATACATCCAGTGTAAGAAAATTGGACCCAACATCTTCACCTCCCTTGTAATATGTACTACAAGATGAACCATGATATCAAAAAATGAAGGAGGAAAGTACATTTCAAGCTGACACATGGTAACAATTACATCTTTCTGTAATTTATCGAGAGTATTAGGATGTATCACTTTGTTGCATATTTCATTGAAGAAGAAATAGAGTCTTGTGATTGCAAACCTTACATGCTTCGGCAATATAGATCGAATAGCCACAGGTAAAATTTGTTGCATTAAGGTGTGACAATCGTGAGATTTGAGTCCTATCAATTTTAGATCCTTCATTGATACCAATCTATGAATATTAGAAGAGTATCCTTGTGGAACCTTAGTATTATACAAGCACTCACAGAAATTCTTTTTCTCTTTCTTTGACAAAGTGTAACAAGCCGGTGGTAAATATGTGTGGCGACCCCTGATCTCCACTGATAATTCTTTTCTAATACCCATTAATTCTAAATATTTTCTAGATTTGATGCCATCTTTAGTCTTTCCCGGTATGTTCAATAGCGTACCGATGATGCTATCAGAAATATTTTTTTCAACATGCATGACGTCAATGCAGTGTCTAATTGCCAAAGATCTCCAATAAGGAAGATCCCAGAATATTGACCTCTTCTTGTATAGAGATTTGTCACATGCAAGTGTATGACTACTTGAACTCTTTCCAAATTCATTAACAATATGTTTCACCCTATCATATACAACATGTCCTGGTATAGGTTTAGGAGCACTTTGTTCCTCAATTGACCCATTAAAGGTTTTGCGTTGCCTTCGATAAGGATGCACTAGTGGGAGAAATCTCCGATGACCAAGATATACGATTTTACCACCATGTTTCAGTCTGATTGAATCAGTATTTTCCTCACAAACAGGACATGCTTTGTATCCTTTTATGCTATATCCAGACAAATTTCCATAAGCTGGAAAGTCATTAATCGTGCAAAATACCATAGCACGCAAACTGAAGATCTCTTTATGTGAAGCATCATATGTCATAATACCTTCTTCCCATAGTTTCATTAGGTCATCAATTAGAGGTTGAAGGTAAACATCAATATCATTTCCAGGATGCTTGGGCCCTGATATCAATGTTGACAACATCACATACTTATTTTTCATACACAACCAAGGAGGAAGATTGTATATAACAATCATAACAGGCCACGTGCTATGTTGGGTGCTTAATGTACCATAGGGATTCATTCCATCTGTACAGAGTCCAAGTCTTAGGTTTCTTGGTTCCTTGCCAAATTGAGGGTATAATAAATCAATTTTCTTCCATTGTGGTGAATCAGATGCATGTCGTAGGACACCATCATCATTGACCTTTAACTCCCCATGCCAAGACAAATTTTGCGCATATTCTGTATTAGCAAATAAGCATTGAAATTGTGGTATTATTGGTAGATACCACATCACCTTGGCAGGAGAGCCATTTTTAGCCTTAGCTGAATTTGTAGTCTTATACCTTGACGCACCACATTTTGGACAATTTATCAAATTACTATAGTCCTTCTGAAATAACACACAATCATTTGGACATGCATGAATCTTCTTAGCCTCCATTCCCATTGGGCACATTATTTTCTTTGCTTGATATGTTGAAATTGGAAGCTCATTGCCTTCAGGAAGAATTTCCTTTAACAAAGACAACAGTGAAGTGAAACTCTTATCGCTCCACCAATTTTGAGCTTTAAGAGTGTATAATCGCATCACATCACTCAACCTCGTGAACTTAGTACAACCCTTATATAATGGTTTTTCAGCATCATGGACAATGTTTGCAAATAAAGAAGTTGGATCAATGACATTGTCCCGACAACTACGTAGCATCTCATCAATCATATCATCCTGAATCTGGTCATCTTGAATCGGTTCATCATTAACATTATCATCATTATCTATATCTTCTATGCCACAACTATTAGTATCGACATTTTCTACTCCATAATTCAATTTCTCTCCATGCCAATACCATTCATTATAACCTTGTATGATCCCATTGCATATGACAAGATTCTTAATTTCCTCACCAGTATCAACTTTCAAATTGTTACAACAATTTCTACATGGACAATATAGCCTATCTGTAGGTAGTTTCCTATGTTCCTCAGCAAATCTGATAAATTCATCAAGACCTTTGGCAAACTCTGGACTGCAACGGTTCTTGATAGACATCCAACTTTGATCCATTTTCTATATCACATTAAAATTAATTATAAAACTAACAGTTTAATATTGATACTATAATAATCTTTAAGCTTTTATTGATAGAAAGTTAATTTTATATACTAAAGTGTACCACCTATCCCATTTTTGAATATTTAATCTCACTAGTAACTATATAATGTATGTTTAGTTTTGAAGAAAATTTCAGCAGCATTTCCTCTAAGTTCTCCAAGTACACCGATGTAAATGTCAAATAACCACTCACATATGTACCCAGAGAACAAATGGAGAAATCCTACTGAAATAATCTACAAAACTAAACATACATTATACAGGTACATCCTAAGTGAGATTAAAATATCCAAAAACAGTCCCAAACCCGGGACTATCCAAAGTTTACTCCTAATGAGTAAATTTTGAACGGGTTTCTAAGTTAATATATAAATGCATTATTTTCATATTTATATATTAAGTTAAACATCATGCATCAATCCTAAAGTGTCAATCTAGGAGTACACATTTCTAATCTAGTATTAATTTCTAAAATTTATATTATGATTACATATGAAAAAACACATGCATGTTTTTATTATTGGGTTATCAAATCATATAAAATGGAATATACTTGTACAAATTAGCAAAGTAAGGCCGTTTCCAACAGTACAAAGATTGAAATCATTATAATATTTAGAACTATTTGTGAACATTACCGCAAATATGATTAAAACATTTATAGCTCCAACATAAATAAGTTCCAGGTCCATCTCGGTCGACAATTAGTCGACCGAGAGCCCACCTACGCGCAGCGTCCAGGTCCACTCTCGGTCGACAAATTGTCGACCGAGAGTGGACCTGGACGCTGCGCACAGGTGGACTCTCGGTCGACTAATTGTCGACCGAGATGGACCTGGAAGCAGTAATGGCGGCGGGTGGGAATGAAGGGGAACAATGAACAAAGGAAGCTCGAACTTACTTGGAAATGGCAACGAGCTTCGTGGAGGAAGAGAAGAACTTCACGGAGAGGCGGAGACCTTCGTGGAAGAGTGGAAGGCGGCGACGGCGAGCTTCACGACAACGAAGAGCTTCACGGCAACGACGGGCTTCGTGGAGGAAGAGGGGAAGGTGGCGACGACGAGCTTCACGATCCTCTTCGCGGCAATGACGAGATTCACGATCCTCTTGGCGGCGTGGAGAGGCGGCAACGGCTTCACGGAGAAGCGGCAACGGCGGAATGACAAAGTGAAAAGGGGTTTTGCGGCACCGCGGGAGAGAGATTAGAAAAGAGAAAAGGGTTTCGCGGGAGGAAAAAGACTAAAATTTCGGCTTTTTGCACAGAGCGAAAAACTGTAGTGTCGGTTAACAAACAAAACCCGACTCTACAGATAAACGGTGCCCGTGTCGGGTTGTTTAATAACAATCAAACGCAAACTCGGTCGACGAATTTGTCGACCGAAAGGACCTCTAGGGTCGATTAATAGGTAAACCCGACGCTACAAGTGCTAATACGAAGCAATCTGACTCGTTTCGGTCGACGATTTTTCGACCGAGAAGGAGCAAGATTTCCTTCGTACATGCACCTCTAGGGTCGGTTTTTTCGTATAACCGACCCTAGAGGTGCTTATACATGTGTGAATAACTAAACTGGACATTGTCGGTCGACAATATTGTCGACCGAGACCCCCTATAGGGTCGGTTATTAGAAAAACCGACCCTAGAGGTGCTTCTAAGAAAGAATTCTGGCTTCATTCGATCGACAAATTCGTCGACCGAATGAAGCCAGATTTCTTTCTTAGAAGCACCTCTAGGGTCGGTTTTTCTAATAACCGACCCTATAAGGGGTCTCGATCGACAAATTCGTCGACCGAGGAGCTCTAAAGTGCTTCCACAACCCTAATAATTATGTTATGTGAAACTTTAATATATGGTGATGTCGTATGAAACCCTAATATGGGATAATGTTATGTGAAACCCTTATATGGAATGATGTTTTGTGAAACCCTAATATGGAAATGTTATGTGAAACCTTAATATAGGGTGGTGTTGTGTAAAAACCCTAATATGGGACAATGTTATGTGAAATTTCAATATGGGATGATGATATGTGAACCCTAATTGATAAAGATGGGAAACTCTAACCCTAATGAGGGAATAGAGATGTTATTTTTGTATTGCATGATGTTGATATGAAATTGATATGGTTGATATGAAATTGAGATGATTGTGTAACAAATATCCTGAATACCTTGGTCAGATGACCTGAAGGTAATAGTTACCTGATAAGTGATAACCATGTTTGGTGACGAACTAAGGGTTTGAATACCCAGAATCAGCAAATGTGATGATGGTGGTATTGAGGGATGTGAATTCCCAACAATGAGACAAAAGATTGAGATCCCAATGCTTTATAACGTTTTGAAAAGTACTAAACTCTATTCAAAAATTCATTCGGTCGGCTATTTGTCGAACGAAAGAGCTCTACGGTCAGTTATAAGGAAAAAATCGACCCTAAAGTCATCCTCAGTCGACAATATTGTCGACTGAATTTGTCTCGGTCGATAATATTTTCGACCGAGATTAACCATGTTTCAATGTTTTAAATTAAGTACCAAGTGTGTGTGTATGAGATTAACCAAGTGATGCTTTGTCAAATTTAGCCATAATTTATTTTTCAATCATTTGAAATAACAATATTCTTATATATACATGGAAAACACTTTTATTCATAACAATTTAATGCCCATACACTTTATAAGATGAAACATGACATACTTGCTTTATAAAAAGATATACGTTACATCATTACAAAGATATCTCATAATCTCACTGGAAAGACCGAAGGATTACATCAATGTCTGGGTCTTTTCCAAGAAAGGGCTCAGCTCCAAAATATTTGACCAGTGTCTGCCACTCCAAGGCACCTGTCATGGTTAAGGCATAAGCCTACAAGAAGGTGGGAACACGATCAAAGCAAAAGTTGGCAGCAATGTCTTGAAGTTGAATTGGGGAAAACTGAGTATGTGTGAGATCAGGAGATGGTGGAGGTGGAGTTTGATAGTAGTTGTAGGAAGGATTGTAGGGATTTATCATGCCGGGATTAAGGGAATAGGGATATTCATCAGGTTGGTTAGGAGAGAGAGCTTGCATCCTTTGGTTTAAATAAGTCATGCCATGGTGATTATAATCCAATTGCCTACTTAGGTGATATTGGGAGCCAGCAATGTATGTCAAGGTATTTGTAATAGGATCATGGGGTAGGTTGGTAGGAGGAGGTGGTGGAGGTATGTCTTGGGTGGATGTCTCCCCTTCAGTCCTAGCCCTTTTGTGGCCAAAGTCAATTCCCATCTTTTCCACTGTATTTTTACTTATTTTTTGGGGTTTTCTATCCCATGTGTAACCTAAGTCGTCCTCAATATTCTTCTTAAGAAAATGTTGAGTGATTTGGCATACAAAGTCAGCATATGATGGATTGCCAGAAAACTCAAACATATTCTTAATGATGATACGAATAAAGTTTATGGGAATACTTTTGAGAATGGCATAGATAAGGTACATACGAAAGGTGGGTACTTCAGATTTGTTTGCTCTAGGATGGATATTGGTGGCAACAATGAGATTTATGATCCTAGCTTCAGGTTTTAAATTTATGGCATAATAGGTACCCCTATCTTCATGACAAGTCATATTTGATTGAAAGATGGCACTTTTGACATCACTAAGGCTAATTGTAGTGTTATCTTGGGAGAGTTTGTTGAGTGGAGTTCCTCTAGTGAGATCAATAAAATTTTTATATTCTTCTATATCTATGTCAAGCATATCAAGAATACCCTCCTCAGTAAAATGGAATCCATACCCACCAACCATAGAGGAGAAGGAATCATGTTCAGGATGTTCGGCTAAATTGGCATAGAATTCATTAACTAGTTTGGAGGAGTAGGATTGGAAGGAGGGATTTAGAAAATCAGTCAAATGTTGCACCTCGAAAAGTTCCTCCAAATTGACAATGCTTTGGAAGTCCATGACGTCGAGTGGCCTTCGTGGAAGAGGAGTTTTTGAGGAGAGCCTGAGGTAGCGGTCGACTGCATCTTGGTCGATGAAAGGGACGTCGTCGATGACCGGCAGCAGTGCAAGGCCCGTCCTTCCTTTCCTACCTGCAACTTGCTTCTTTCCGCACATAGATAATGAAGCCATTTCATTGCTTTGAAATGGAGAAATAGCAAGCAAGAATTGGATGTAGAGAAGCTGAAGATTTTCACAAGAATACACTAGAGAGGAGATAGAGAAGTGAGAATGTGAAGGTGTGAAGAAATGGATCATTTTGGGTGCCAATTATTGCAAAACAGAGCCAATTTTAGTCGACAATTTGTCGACCGACGGCCGCAACGGTCGTCTATCGGTCGGCCAACGGTCGATCAAAAAAATAGCCATTACGACGGTCAACGGTCGTATGTATAGCCATTAACGGTTGAAATTCTAGCCGTTACGATGGTTGATTTTTTTAGCCGTTACGACGGTTGATTTTTTTAGCCGTTATGACGGTTGGTTTTTCTAGTCGTTCCTCGGTCGACAAATTTGTCGACCGATATGTTCTGGTCGACAATATTGCCGACCGAATGGACTTCTAAGGTCGGTTATTAAGAAAATACCGACCCTAAAAGTTGCTTATTCACATGAAAATTGACTCCTTATCGGTCGACAAATTTGTCGACTGAGAAATGCTCTAAGGTCGGTTATAAGTGCAAATCCAACGCTAGAGGTGCTTATACATGCGTGAACTATCTGGATCCAGAATAGATATCGGTCGATGAATTTGTCGATCGAGAAAGAGCCAGATTTCCTTCGCATAAGTACCTCTAGGGTTGGTTTTAAGGAAAAAATCGACCTTAGAGGTAATTATCAGTCGACGAATTTGTCGACCGAATGAATCGGTCGACCGAATGAATCGGTTGAAATATTGGTCGACCGAGGAAGGCTCTAAGGTCGGTTATAAGTGCAAATCTGACGCTAGATGTGCTTATACATGCGTGAACTATCTGGATCCAGAATAGAAATCGATCGACGAATTTGTCGACCGAGGAGGCCTTTAAGGTCGGTTTTGTAGGAATAACCGACCTTAAAGGTGCTGAACCGAGGAGGACTGTAAGGTCGATTATAAAGAAAAAACCGACCCTATAGGTGCTTATATACGTGAAATGCAACTCTTATTCGGTCGACGAATTTGTCGACCGAGGATCCCTGTAGGGTCGGTTATAATGTAGAACCGACCCTATAGATCGAGGTGGGAAAGCCAAAACCAAGCAAATTTTTGCCGCCGGAAAAATTGTCTATAAGGTCGCTTATTTTAGAAAAACCGACCCTATAGAGATGTACTATAAGGTCGGTTATTTTAAAAACAGCGACTCAAAAGGTCTTAAGTGGTGCCCGCATTTTTTATAGACATATAAGGTCGGTTATTTGGAAAACCGACCCTATAGAGATACACTACAAGGTCGGTTATTTTAACAAAAGCGACCCAAGAGGTCTTAAGTGGTGCCCGCATTTTTTATAGACATATAAGGTCGGTTATTTGGAAAACCGACCCTATAGAGTTACACTACAAGGTCGGTTTATTTAAAAAAACTGACCTAAGAGGTCTTAAGTGGTGTCCGCGTTTTTTTTAGACATATAAAGTCGGTTATTTGGAAACACCGACCCTACAGGTAGTGACGTTATAACCCATTTCTGTACTAGTGCTCACTGTGGGCCTAGTTAGTATACACATTAATGATTTGGTTAGTAACAGTAAATGTTAATCTTGAATAGGTGAATACAACATATATTAATGAGATTGGGACTGACGCCTAATACCTTGAATTCATCAGTTTGTCTTGAAGCAACAAACGCGTCCCATTCTTCTTTGTCCAGGAAGTTCCACTATTCAGTGGTTGTCTTCTTCCTCTTGTTAGCTTCTTTTATGTATTCTCATGTGAGATTTGTCCTATAGTTCCTTAGGACTCTCCCACAGCGTTGTATCATGCATTTACGATGCATCTTTTCATCCAATTCAAATATACTCTGCAAATTAGAATTGCTATTAACTACTATCCAAAAAATTAGTAATCTACAAAATAGAATTGCAAATTAATAATAAATCATGCATAAATCCTTCCATATTACGTCTTTCTTCTCCTTAGAAACTTTATGCCAAGAATCTATCTTACAACTGCAATGGCTACGAGTAACATACCCAATATATGAAACAAATGAATTGCGATTCACACCAGATGCATTTCCTGCATTATCAAAATCCACAACAAGTTTGGGTCCATTGCCCTTTTGCGCTATTAACTTCTTCATCATAGTGATGCCCCTTCTCTTGTCAACTTTTTGGTGTTGCTGATCAAGTGCTTCAAGTGCTTCAGATGGTACATGTGCATCATCAACCTAAAATTTGACAAAATAAACACATTTACAAGATATAACTATAAATGGACATATAGATATAAATATATGATATATTTTTAAAACTTACATTGTGAGGCGGCTCATTGATGTCCTCACCCTCACGGTAATCATCAACACGGTCATCAGGAGAATGCTCAGCCATCTAAAAATTCACATTCACATTGTAAAGTTCACATTGTAAAGTAATTCAAATTGTAAAGCTCACATTGTAAAGTTCACATTCAGATTGTAAAGTAATTCACATTGTAAAGTTCACATTATAAAGTAATTCACACTGTAAAATTCACATTGTAAAGTTCACATTCAGAAAAATAAAACATATAAAAAAATATAAATATGCCTCTAATATTGCAATTTTTTTCAATTAACAATCCTTCATTGTGATCTCCGCGCACATACAAGTCATCATTAGCTTCAATATTTGCTGGTGTTGGCAACCCAACTGAGAATGGACTGGAGTCATCATACTTATCATAGTATTGTTCTTCATCTATAGGATCTTCAATGAACTGTCTTTTACCATGAAAAACAACCGACCATTTATCATTTGCAGGATCATCGATATAAAATACTTGTTTTGCATGTGATGCCAATATGAATGGTTTATCCTTCTCGCCAATCTTTTCAAAGTTCACTAAAGTGAAACCCAATGCATCCACTATAACTCCTTTGGTGTTATCAACCCAATTACATTTGAAGAGCGGAATTCTGAAATCTATGTAGTCAAACTCCCATATGTCTTCAATGACACCTTAATATGACATTTTAGCTTCACGTGGACTCTTATCCTTTGCACTTGCAAATTAAAGGTGAGGCATTTGATAGTTTCAGTAATATCATCTGGTGTTTGAGATAGTTGATGTAAGACTTTATTTTCAAACCACTTAATAAATGTCTTTTTATGCTCTCTAGCAAGCCACATTGTATTGGCTCGAGGATATTGTCTCTTGATGAAATTGGTATGTTCCTCGATATAAACGTTCACTTCATGCATGTTGTGTAAAATATACAAGTGACCTTGTTCCAACTGCTCACGGCTGATTACTTTCACACGTGATCCCAAAATTCCTTTGCCAAATTGCTCGTCAATATTCTTGTCCTTATCAGGAGTGTCATTACCACTGAGAAAGTCATTGCAAAAATCCATAACCTCTCTCGCCACATAACCCTCGATAATACTCCCTTCAGGCCGATAACGGTTTCGAACATCACTTTTAAAAATGCTCATGTATCGTTCAAAGGGATACATCCAATGCACGAAAACTGGTCCCAACATTTTCACTTCCCTAGTCAAGTGGACAACAAGATGTACCATGATATCAAAGAACGACGGAGGAAAATATATCTCAAGCTGACATAGGGTAACAACCACTTCTCTTTGCAATTTATCGAGAGTATCAGGGTCAATAACTTTGCTGCACAGACTGTTAAAAAAGAAACAAAGTCTGGTGATTGCAAACCTTACATGCTTCGGCAATACAGATCTAATTGCCACAGGCAATATTTTTTGCATTAGAGTGTGACAATCATGAGATTTAAGACCTATCAACTTCAGATCTTTCATTGATACCAATCTATGGATGTTGGATGAGTAACCCTGTGGCACCTTAACATTTACCAAACATTCACAAAAAGTTTTCTTCTCCTTTCTAGACAATGTGTAACAAGCGGGAGGTAAGTATGTTCTCTGATTTTCCATTTCACGAAATTCTGTTAATTCTGACCTTATTCCCATTTCACGTAGGTCCAGTCTAGATTTTATCCCATCTTTAGTCTTACCTGGTATACTCAACAAAGTACCAATGACACTATCACAGACATTTTTCTCAACGTGCATGACATCGATACAATGCCTGACTGTCAAAGAACTCCAATAAGGAAGATCCCAAAATATGGACTTCTTCTTGAATAAAGATTTGTCACTCTGTGTGGCCATAGTACATTGTGATCTCTTACCAAATTCATTGACAAAGTCTTTTACTCTTTCATAAACAACCTCCCCTGGTATAGGTTTAGGTGCACTCCGTTCCTCATTCAATCCATTGAATGCTTTGCGCTTCCTACGATACGGATGAAATTTTGTAAGAAACCTTCGATGACCGAGATATACAGTCTTACCGCCATGTTTTAGTCTTGTTGAATCAGTGTTCTCTTCACATATAGGACACACTTTAGCTCCTTTGACACTATATCCAGACAAATTCCCATTTGCTGGAAAGTCATTAATAGTGCAAAACAACATAGCATGCAAACAAAATGTCTCTCTTCATGAAGCATCATAGGTCATCACACCTTCACCCCAGAGTTTCTTTAAGTCATCAATCAGAGGTTCAAGATAAACATCGATGTCATTTCCAGGTTGTTTAGAGCCCGATATCAACAATGACAACATTACGTACTTATTTTTCATACACAGTCAGGGAGGAAGATTGTATATAACAAGCATGACTGGCCAAGTGCTATGTTGGCTGCTCAATGTCCCGTATGGATTCATCCCATCTGTACAAAGCCCAAGTCTTAGATTCTTGACTTCTTCACCAAATCAGGGTACAATAGATCAATCTTCTTCCACTGTGGGGAATCAGACGCATGTCGTAGGATCCCATCATTATTTTTCTTAACATCTGCATGCCACCTCAAATTCTTCACATCTATCGGATTGGAAAACAAGCATTGAAACTGTGATATTATAAGTAGATACCACATCACCTTGGCAGGAGAACCAGTTTTGGACTCCCCCGAAGTCGTCAATTTATACCGTGACGCACCACATTTTGGACAATCTTTCAAATCCACATAGTCCTTTTGAAATAATACACAATCATTCGGGCATGCGTGTATCTTCTTGGCATCCATTCCCATTGGGCACAACAATTTCTTTACCTGGTATGTTGAGATTGGCAGCTCGTTTCCTTCAGGAAGCATTTCTTTCAACAAAGTCAACAATGAAGTGAAGCTTTTGTCGCTCCATCTATTGTTAGCTTTCAACTTATACAATCTCAACACAGCACTAAGCTTCATAAACTTAGTACAACATGTGTATAACGATATCTCAGCATCATGCACAATGTTTCTAAAAATTGGAGGTGGATCGGTGTGCTCTACCCCACAACTATCCAGCATCGCATCAACGATGTCTAATGGAACTGGTTCATTCACATCTACGTCATCGTAGGCAATTTCTTCTTCCACACAAGCACTGCTATCGACATCCACTGGTTTCGGGTTTGAAATCTCTCCATGCCAGTGCCATTCTGTATAGCCTTGTATAATCCCATTGCACATGACATGACTTTTGATTTCGTCACCAGTGCTGACTTTCAAGTTGTTACTGCAATGCCTACATGGACAGTAGAACCTATCTCCAGGTTTTTTCCTATGTTCCTCGGCAAATCTAATAAACTGGTCAAGACCAGAAATAAACTATGGGGTGCAGCGATTGCGAATGGACATCCATGATCTATCCATTCTATGATCAAAGAGAAATCAAATATACATTACAACAAGATTAGGGTCTAGGGTTAACAGATTATAGTTTTTGCATGGTTAAAACTTTAGGCCAACAAATACATGTGTTGTCATTATTATATATAATAAATGTGTACCACCTATCCCATTCTTGAACACCTAATCTCACTAGTAAGTGTATAATGTGTATTGGGTTTTCAAAAAAATTTCGGCAGCATTTCCCCGCTGTTCTCTAAGTACATATGTACTTAGAGAACAAACGGGGAAATGTTGTCGAAATTTTTCTTGAAAACCAAATACACATTATACACTTACATCCTAAGTGAGATTAGGTGTTCAAGAACAGTCCCAAACCGGGGACTATCCAATATTTACTCCTAATGAGTATATCTTGGATGGGTTTCTAGGCCAACAAATACATGTGATGTCATTCTTATATATAATAAATGTGTACCACCTATCCCATTCTTGAACACCTAATCTCACTAGTAAGTGTATAATGTGTATTGGGTTTTCGAGAAAATTTCGACAGCATTTCCCTGCTATCAAACGGGGAAATGCTACCAAAATTTTCTCGAAAACCCAATACACATTATACACTTACATCCTAAGTGAGATTAGGTGTTCAAGAATAGTCCCAATCCGGGGACTATCCAAAATTGACTCCTAATGAGTAAATCTTGGACGGGTTTCTAGGCTAATGAGTACATATCCACTACATGTATTTGCTCACTTACATTGCATCACTCACAATTAGAGCATTATTCAATAATAAATCAAGAATTCAATAGTTCCAAACATGCAATAATTCACAATTAGAGCGATAAGATTCACTTTGTACAAACATACATGGCATAATTCAGGCACAATAGCAGGAATGGTCATTGACCCAATTCAACAATATAAGAATAATTTTAGAAGAGTAATGTAGCACAACATTATAGGCTATCCGATTATAATTGAGCAATATAGCACAAAATCAACCAACATGGCCGTGCTATGCAGCACGGCCGTGCTACCAACACGGTCGTGTTGCCCAGCACGACCGTGCCAACCTACGATTTCACACACCTCGGTCATGGAGCAGGGTACCTGCTTGAGGGCAGAGGAAGAAAAGGAGGAAGAAGAATAGAGTAGGTACCTTCGGAGGCGTTGGCGGGGAGAGTAGCAGCAACAAGCAGCAGGAGCAAGAGAGAAGGCTGCCGGAGCAAGATAGAAGGTCACCGGAGAAGGAGAGAAGGCCGCCGGAGCTGGGGGCAGAGGGCAAGTGGCGGCAGAGGTGGGCAGAGGACCAGCCAAGCGAGCGGAGCAGCGCACGGCCGGAGTAAACGGAGGCGGAGGTGGGGGCAGAGGAGAAATCACTGGAAATCTCCGGACGACCAAACCCTAGAGTAGCAGCGCGAGACAATGAATGAAATAGAGAAAGGGGAAGAGTCGGGCTCGCGCGGGTGCTGTTAAGTTATCAATCGGCGTCGGTTTTTAAAAACAACTGACACGTAAAACTAAAGGTGTCGGTTCTACAAACACACTGACACCTATTGTCAATGATAGTCGTTGGTTTTTACTAGAAAAAAATTGACGTCTATCTACATATGCCGATTAAAAACTTTGTTCTCAATTAATGACCATAGTCGTCGGTTTCTTTCCCAAACCGACACTCAAAGGGGTGTGAAAAATTTCTCGGGAAAACGCGTGAAAACCCATAAGCGTCGGTTATTGTAGTAAAACCGACGACCAAAATATGCCCAATTTCTGTATCGCGAATAACCTTTCGTCGTCAGTTTTTTAGTAAATAACCGACGCCATATGTCAAATTTTGGAGGTAATTTTTTTCACGTGAAATTTTGGATTTGGTGGTTAATTTTAGGCGTCAGTTTATTATTCGGGAACCGACACTGAATAAAAGCGATAGCCGTGTCTAGTCGCCCTTCACAGATAGATGTCGGTTTTTTTATTAAACCGACATTTTAGGTTTTAGGTGTCGGTTTATCTATACAACCGACGCCTTTAAAAGTGACGTTATAAGCCATTTCTGTAGTAGTGCACATGTTGAAAATGACAAATTGAAGATAGTCCAACCCAAATCTAACCTCAGTTGGATCTCCCTTTGACTTGTAGCAAATTCAAAGTTCATCCTAAAGAAATAATATTGAGCACGGCACATCTTTATTAAGACGTGATGTTTCTTTATTAAGACACAACGTGTGACTTTCCAGAAAGAGTTCATGTAGCAAAGAACACGTAGGGTGTTATTTAACACACGGGCATGTAAGTTTCCAGCAGTCTCAATGCCCGAACTACAAAGCAAAAGGCATGATGTGTCTTTATTAAGACATGACATGTCCTTAAGATTCAAAGGCCGACTTCATCTTGCTGTCAACACACATGGTCGTGTGTTTAATAGCATACAATGTGTGCTATCTTTCCAGATTGACTCTAGTAACAGCTACACGACATGTCCCTATTGAAACACACTATGTACTTATCGTGAGGATGCAGTTCAGCAGCCGATTACACGACGGCACACGACATGTCTCCACAAAGAAAAATCGTGTCTCCATCAGTTTTATGTAGATTTTAGTAGGAACTATCCCTCATTTTAAAAGTGAGTCCAACCAGTTGGGGCAGTTAACACTCATCATTTGAGACATATTTTGTCTAAGAGAGGTTGCAAAGCAAGAGGAGGGAGAATTTGGAGAGGAAGAAGAGGTTTCTTGGGACAAGTCCTCCATTGTTCACCATTTCTTCTTCAAAAGGTGCAACATAGCTTTTCTTCTCATTCAAGCTTTTCGGGAGGGAAGATTGTTAGAGTTGAAGTAACTCCAATTGTGGAATTTCATCCTCTATCCAGATTTCTACTTTCGTTGCCTTCACCTTTGGTTCCTTATCTTTCTTTTTACTTTAACTATTTAAAACTCTAAAAATTCTACAATGTACTTGTGTCTCTCTGTTATGTACGAGTGGAACATTCTTCTTGGGCATGGGAGAGTAACTACCATGCCATTAATTATGTGAACTCAAAATTTATATCAAATGTTAGTTAATTTGCTTCTCCATGGATGCCTACATTGTTTTATTACTTGTATGCTTGGTTGACCACCTTTTATACATGTTTTATGCTTCCTCATGCTATTTGGGAGGATGTATGAGGGAGTAAGGAGTAGGATTCATGGAAATATAGTCTTGACCACGGGAGTGGCTGGAGAATGTTTAGGGCTTAAGGTTGTATTTAAATCTAAGAATAGACATAGAAGTGTTATGTGAAGATGAGAACCATCTCATGTCGTCGGGAGGCGCATAATGATGACAACCTCCTTGCAAGTTAATGACATGCTTTAATTTTGTATTACACATGATGTGATGGTGTGCTAGTGAAATTGTATGTCCAAGACTCTCTAAAATATGAATTCCAAATTTAAATTTAAGTTCTTTTGTTGTTTACTTGTCTTTCAATCAATTGAAACCAAACTCTACTGTTGTAATAGACTTAGATTGTTGAACATTAATCCTTTTTTGCCTAGCTAACCATGCTCCTTGTGGTTTGACCTTGACTACAATTGATCCTGTATACTAGCAGGTGATTGACAAGTTGAGACATATAAACTTTAAAACTTGTTTGCCTTAGGTGATTAACAAGAATGTTGGTAGGGAGGCGACACTTGGTTGGGATCCCCTATTTTTTCATGCAAATCCATAACAAGATGCGTGAATAGTCCCAGATAGGAATGCGAGTAACAAAGGTGGGTCAGGAAGATGATTCCTAAAAGGTTGATCCCCCTTAAACCAAGTTAAGATCCAACCAAGGTAATTCATGTATTATTTATTTTATTGTGATATCTGGCTTGCATAAATCATAGAAAAGGAGTATACCTTATAAAAATACAAACCATATATGAATTTTGATCTTCTTTTTGAAAACTAACTAATTCGACAGTCTACATGATATGTTTTTTTTTTATTTTCGCTAAGTTTTATATTTAGTATGATTAGGGTTAGGATCCTAATTAAGAAATCTTGGGTCATAATTATAGGTTTCTTAGAGTTATGATCAAGAGTTTGTAGAAGCCTTGTTCCTAGTAGTATCAAGTAAGTAGTCCATTCCTTAGGATTCAATAAAATTGCATCATTAATATTTCTCACATATAATGTTTAAAACTCATATTATAAAAGCTATCATGTGAAGATTTAATTATTAAATAAGTATATATAATATGTGTATCTTGTTGTTATCTATTACATACATGTTTAAATATAAGGATCATAACAATTAAAACTATAGATCTTCATACTTAAGACCAGTTAAGAAATTATGGGTGAAAACCCTAAGTAAGACCACATCATAAAAAGATTCAATAATAGGGCCCTATCTCACAAACATGTTATGGAAGGTTAATGCCTCATGAACCCCCTTCAATTTCTAGTTTAAGCCCAAGAATTCACACCTAGTACATGTCAGTGAGTTATGTTTTCTGGTTCAAGTGCAAGACTACACACCTTGTATGTTTTACTGAGATCAGATAATGTCAAATAAGATTCATTAAGTAGGTGAAATTATAAGAATCTATAATTAAGATTAAAATGCATCCTAATTTCATTAATAATGTTGAGGCATGTTCTATTTAGTTTTAGTTTTTATTCAGTTTTATTTTCATCTTATTATGAAATTTGACCCCTTACAATATTTTTTGAATTCATGCCTATGTGTGGATTTACATAGGTGATCTGTTGTATGGGATACTTGTTAAGAGTTTGATGTCATACGAGTTCAAAACCTGGCAGGGTGTCATATATATGATCTAAGGAGTTTTAATTAGTTTTCATTTGATCATGTATCAAGTTTTTTGTCATTGTAACTTTTGTAAAAGGAATATATATGGGAATCATTATGACAATATCCAGTGTAAAGTTATTTTTATTATTATAATAAACAATATATGTTATTTGTGACAATATCCGAGTGCTATCTTGATGATCCATGCTTCCAATGTTGTTACATATGGATTACACTTGGGTGTTCCTATTGTATGGCTGTAATTTTTGGTGGATGTGGTGTTGGTAGAATAACTTTCCATCTCAAAAAGATTTATTTTGGAAATTTTTTTCATTCATTATCACTTCCACAAATCAACATTCGTACCTCGGGAATATGCACAAAGCACTATTACCACTGAGCATCTTGATTTCTAAAGCGTCCATTAACGCTTTGTGGTTGGACAGAGAGAAAGTAATAAATATTAGTGGATGATGAGATTGTGAAATAAAAAAGGAGAAATATAGTGGATGGAGAGAGACTCTAATTAATAGAAATAAAGATATAATGGATAGAGACACATGGTGTAATAAATATAAATATGGAGATAGTGGATGGAAAGGTGTATTCAATAAAAAGAAGGAGAGAGTGGATGTAGAGAAAGGGTGTACTAAATATAAAGAGAGAGGTAGTGGATGAAATGAGAAAGACATAATAAATGATACATATATTTTTAGCATTGTTCAAGTCTAAAATAGGTGTGTAATATTTGCTAATGAACACTGTTTATTTTCAAAATATGCATTGTATCTATAATACTTCTTTATAAGAAGTATGTAATTTATAAATACTCACTATGATATATATAGGTATTTAATACACAAGTATGAATTTAAAATATAAATACTTCTACACAAAAATGATTCAACAAAATATACAACTAATATTATTTAATACTTATATTGGTACAATTTTAATTTAAATTTTGTGATGCTCTTAATGATTTCTATCACTAAACAATTACTTGTATATTAATATTTATATTTGGTATAAAAACATTTTGCACCATGTGAAAAACTTCTTGGACTACAAATTCGTTCATGTTCCGGTGAGATGCGTAGATCGAGTCTCCATGTAAGACTAGTTCAAAGAGGTGTACTGTAACGGCCCCCAATTAAGAGAGACCTAGAATATAAGAATCGCTACCTAAATTTTCCAGGATCCAAATTTAGCAAATAATAAATAATAAATAATAATTTTCATTTATTCATAAATATTGTTTACAAGATTAATAATGATGCCCCTATTAAGTAGTTACGTGAATTTTCAACATGAGATTTTATACAACTAAGAAGAAGCATCTAAATTATCCTCCTTAACTTAGATCTAATGCCTTCAATAACTTTCATACTTATCTTCATGTCCTTGTGTCATGAGTGACACCTGCCAGAAACATCAAAAAACAAAAGCCAGATCTATATATTTCTGTAGTGTGTATGTGGGGTGCATATAAAAGTGTGCATATCATATAACACCATATATTATCAACCACGAAATAGTTAGACATATAAACTGATATTTTCATTACGATAATATAACCCATTTTTTCCAAACCACCTTGGGTGTAATCACCTTTCTTTATATATCATTTAACTTAGGTTAACTACCCCTTAGTAGATCTAACCATAGGTTCATAATATCATCAATTTTACTATACAATAGTCACATTGGCATTATAATGAACAGGAAGTAAATAAACATCCAAGGGTTTATTTCATCAAACTTTAAGAAATCCACAACAAACATTCATAATTCAATAATGTGATTATTAATAAGATAACCACACATCTTTGTCATGCAATCATCATGCATTTATACTTCAAGTGTACTTTAAGTATTTGTATATCCAAACAAGCAAGTAAAGGTCAATTAAGAAATCAACATTCATTCTACATGTATGTATATCCTACAGTGTCACCATCATATTATTCAAAGTAGACCCTACCTAGGTCCTAATCAGGGTTGGGGTTGTCTCTCATTTGGATAAGGAGTAAGCCTACCAAACCCTAGTTCCATCTCATAATGATTAATTAGGATTTTAAACCCTAATTATACATTAGGTAAACCCTTATTATCAGTTCTAACATATCATTGCATCATGAACAACTTCATTGCATTATGTGCATTAATATTATCATAAGTTAAAACACTATTTTCGTAACCCTAATTCCACATGTATATGATTATTCACTTTAGAAATCCTAATTATACAAGACCATCATCATTATCTTAGGGTCTCATTACTTTCAACAATTTTAGTTAATATAGAAAAGTAATTTTTTTAATATATTCAACATCTTGATTATCATATCTAGGTTTTCCATGTATTAATTACCCTAGAATCATGGATTAGCTATAACTTTGGAATAGGAAGCATATTTAGATTCCACAAGTATTTTATTCGTGATCCACTCATTCTTTTGATCAAATTAAAACCTAATATAATTATATTATGATCTATGGATTACTTTCTATAGTTAAAGCATGCTCAACCAATATCGATCAATAGTGCGATGACACAAATTATATATTATCTAAATGCGTCACAGGTCATGCCTGAGACAATGGTCTCTAAACATCTCACTGATTCGCTATATGTGGGATGGGCTTCAAAGCAAGGCTAAAAGACCTAATTGTCCCTATGATGTCAATTAATATGTTACACATGCTAGGGTTTTAAGTCTATTGGCCATGGGGATTGTTTTCCTTCCCCGTACCATGGCTCATGCAAGAAACAACACTTGAAGTCAACTAAGAGATTGACTAGGATCTTTGTGCATCGCAAGACTCAAAGAGAGGTGCTTTAAAGAGCGACCCTAGAGGGGATCCACTCCTCACTTAATATGAGGTATAAACCATCAATCCAAACACACTAACAAGTATGCTGGAAGAGGTGTATATTTTTTTCTTAAATAAATAGTTATCATAAAGACCAATGTATAATAGCAGAATAAAAGTATCATTTCTATATTAAATTACAAAGACTAAATATTAATCTCCCAAGAAGGGGATTACATGAAGGAAAACAACTTCAATTGCAAGTAGAGGGAATCCAAGCTATTCCATGTTTATCTCTCAAAGTCAGTTTCACTAGCCAAGTCCTTGTCATCATGTCAAGTCTTCTATGTCTTTCACCTAGAGAATGGAGGCATACCCCACAAGAGAATAAAAAAATGGATATTGTTAGCATAAAATCTAGTATGTGCATAAAATATGGATTGAGAAATATTTGGTAAAAAGGACATAATGTAATTATCAAAGCTGCCTAGGGCAAGAGGGAAAATTACCATCCAAGTGGATATCCAAAGAACATCACGAACAAGATATATATTTAGATATTTCTTTCCTTAAAGAAATGTCACAATAATTACATCACATTTCATAAGAAGTGCATGTAAGCAAAAGTTCAATAAGGGCCGGGACACCATAGGATCTCAACCAAAAAGTGTTGGGTGGAAGACACACACTCTGGGCGGAATACACACGCCCTTTATATATACACAAGTGCAATATGGGAACTCAAGATAGAATACTCTTGTCCAAATGTATGGTTGTACAAATGTATCACTATTAGATATAAAAGTAGTTTATGCCATGCAAAATGTAGAGGCAAGATGCAAATTTAGTCAAGCTTCAAATAAGGGATGAGAATATCCAACAATTATCATGTGGGGTCAAAGGACCCATAAATAAATATCCAATCGAGCTCCACAATCAAGATACATCATAAGACCAAAAGAGGCTATCATATTGGAACATAACATTCCATTTAAGACAATTCCTCAAAATATGGTTATCACATGTAATGAAATCAACAAGACACAATTCAAGTTTGGAAAGAATATACATCAAATTGAGTAGATCAAAAGAACCACTCATGAATGGAATTCTCATAAAAGAGAGAAGCTATGTAGGGTATATGTCTCATAAGACCAAAAGGGAGAAATACATGTGATTACTTTTAGAAAATAGGAAAGGAAACATATGATAAGAGAGAGAAAATTATATGGATAGTAGAATGAAACATACAACAAGAGAGAGAAAGTTAAGTCAATTGTTCAATATTGATAGTAGAATGCAACATACCTCATATCCATTCTACATATGTCCAAAGTCAACCCTAGGTCTGATCCAGGGTATTCAAAACACCTGTTAAACACACACACACACACACACACACAGATATATATATATATATATATATATATATAATTAGGGTTAATATGAGATCAATTCATAAACCCTAAAAATCACATTTTTTTAATTAGTGAATTAGGTTATCAAAATCATGTGATGTTATATATTATATTATTTTGGGTTCATAGCATATTTTACATTATTCTTTCTGACATACAATTATGAGATAAGGATTTTAGAAATTTTTACTAATTAGAAAATTACATAGGATTTATATATTTATTATATTGAAATTAGGCAACAAAACTAGTACCATTAGGTAGATCATAATTTATGATTCCAAAACATATTTTATTTTATTTTTTAGAGTTATAAAAGAATTATCAGGAATTTTGGAAATAAAAATCAATCAAAAAATGGAAGAAAAAAAATCTATGCCACAAGATTATCTACAAGGAGTGAGCACTTCACTGTGGTGTCCCTATCAGGGATGGTCAAGTGGATCGGCCCTTCATAGTGACAGGTGCATGAATGGATTAAAGGGAAAGACCAATATGCCCCTGGATGCTAGACAAAGAATAATCAAGACAAAAGGGCCTTTCGTAAGGCAACATGTGATCATCTTCTACTGGTCACTTGTCAAAGCGATCTCAACACAAAAACATCATAGCTCCAACTAGATGAACAAATGCTCTCTAAAAAAAACATTTGAGTCCCATATTTAGACCTTCGAGTTCTCCTCACTAAACTGGTTTTGAGAAGCCCTTACTCATGGCCAGAAGTGACCGAAAACACCAATTCGCCCCTCCACCATTGCTAGAATCCAACAAGTTCAACATGTCAAAAGAGGGCACCTCAACTAAGTTGTAGATATGTAGTGAGTTTGCATCATCTAGGAAAAATGTTAAAAAACAAAATAATGTGTCAAATCAAACAAAATTTACAAATTGATTGTTGCCATGGAAGTACAATACATAAAAAATAAAAAGGATAAAACCATACTATTTCTTGAATTAGAGGAAACCAAAGGGTCCATGTGGCTTAGGGAGACCCTACCAATCTCCTTGGGTGTCTAGTAGGTCTTACAAGAGTCATGAACTCAGTGATGACTCCGTGATGGTCCCTGGCATCCCACAGAGAAGGTGAAGTACATTCATGTGTCATCGAAGCCAAAACGGGTGCTTGGAGAACAATATGAGGTATGCGACAGAAGTCTCGACATATTTTCCTAGAGGCCAAATGCCTAAGGAGGTGAGGAGAAGGAAAGGGAAAAGCGAGTAGGGGTGGAATAGGGGAGCAAGGGGTTAGGATGCGACAATGGCATGGAAGCCGCAAACCCCTAATTTATATAGGTTCTTTAGATCTAGAACAAAGAGAGAGATAGAGGAGAAGAAATTGTGGAAAGAGGGTGAGAGAGGAGGGATAATCACAATGAGAAAGTAGACACTCCATTCTATAGAAACCTTTTGACTTGCTTGAACCATCCAGGTTGAAGTGAAGTCAGTGACCCTAAGATCAGAATGAAAGGTAGAGGGAGAATATGCATCTCATAAGGAAAAAGGAAAATTAGTGTGACAAAGAGTAAAATTACAACTATAGGAAAAGTTGTGATAATTAGATTAATATTGATGTGTTATCATTTCCTTGTCAAATTGGTTGAGCAACTAAAGTCCCATTAAATTGAAATTTTCCGTGTAAGCTAATTTTGATATGTAGAATCAAAAGTTGGGATTTGTTCCACTTTTGAAGTCAGTAAATGATTTATATAATGTTTTTGGTGTTATCTTATATTTTCTTTACTCAATGAAATTAGGATATTTATGGTTTTATAAATAATGTGAAACCTCTAACCCAAGATAATTGTAACCCAAGGAGCACAATTTTGAGATTAGATTTGGGTTTTGAAGTTTTGTTTTGTGAATTCTAATACAATTATGGTTTAACTTGCTTAATATTATTATTATATATCACATTAGTTCTCATTATTTATGATTTAGAGTCCCAATATCATCGTATTTCTACATTTAAGGACACATGATATATTTTTTTATTAGTAAGCATGGGACTCTTCTCATTAATAATAAAAAAATGTATGTACAAGAGTGAGCTATGATGCCAAGGGATCTATCTATACATATAAATCTATGGCATCCTTTATGATCTGTCTCCAAACATTCAAGGCAGAAGGTTTATGGTTTTAAAAAATGGAGCTATTTATAGTAGCCCATATATGGTGAATGGTAGCTATAATAAGAAGTTTATTATTTTTGTTCGAGTGGAACAATATATCTGAACTATTCTGGGGAAGCTTGGTTAGTCTTGGCGCTGCAAGGGACCATACCTCCTTAGAGAAAGGACACTTCCACCGTAGATTCTCAATATCCTCAGTGGCTTTGTGGTAGAGGGTGCATCTAGAGGACAAATGTATTCCTTTCGACTAGAGAAGAGCTTCAGTAGTCAACCTTTTATGAAACGCTTTCCAAGAGGTGATAGTGAATCTGTGAGGGGCAGTAGCTGTCCACAACCATTTATCACATTTAGTTGTAGGTTGTTGTTCTCTTAACATCTCCCAAGAAGCCTTCAGGGTGTTCGTCTTCATGTTTGTAAAGTAGCAGGAATCTTCCTTCTGTAACGTCAGGTTTTGACAAACATTGGCCAAAGCCAGTGTGCCTCTACAGTCTGGGATATTCCAGCTTTGGTTCGAGATGCAAGTATTGAGATAGTAGTGATCATCGAAGCCATTTCTTAGCTTAAGGCCAGTACCAATGATATCAGCAAGTAACTGTCCCTCCACCAATGGATCATTCCATAGCCTGATCTTATCCCCCTGCCCAATGTGGAAGAGGACGAATGGAAGAAGAGATTCCCTAAATTTCAAAAGTTGTTTCCAATACCAACTATGGTTAGCTTTGCTTGCGCAAGACCAAATGGAGGTGTTTTGTATATATTTTCTATGAACCCAGTGGACCCATAAGGACATTTTGCAGTTAGCTATATCCCAGATGTTGCAAGTCAGACCAGCTTTAATCTAGTCTTGAACTCTATGTATACCCAGGCCACCTTCACATTTAGGCAAACACACGGTGTTCCAAGCGACAAGGTGAAAGTGTTTTTTAGTATCTCGATCTCCCCAAAGGAAATTTCTACAGAGCCTTTCGATCTCATCAGTCACAGCCTTGGGGAGTGGGAACACTCCTATCCAATAGAGGTGGTAGGAAGATAAGGTGGAAATGATAAGCTCCAATCTTCCTGTGAGAGATAGCAGGCACATCTTCCATGAGTCCAATTTGTGTTTGATTTTATCAATCATAGGCTGGTAGAGAGTTTTCGCCAGTCGTCCAATGAATAGAGTAAGTCTGAGGTACTTCAGAGGGAGCTGGGTTTGGTGCACCCCCACAGTTTCTTGAATGCTTGTAGGAGTAGCCGCACTAATGAATAATTGGCTTTTGTTCGGATTCAGATTGAGGCCAGACATTTCAGAAAAGCTATATAGACATTTCATAATACCTTTGGTGTTATATTCGTCACCTTTAGCGAAAATCAATAGGTCATTGGCAAAAATTAAGTGTGAAATGTGCTCTGACCCTGTAGTGAAAGGCATGATAATACCTTCAGCAATAGCATTGTCCATAGTGGTGGTGAATCCCTGCATGCCAATGACAAATAGATATGGAGCCATCAGATCGCCTTGTCTAATGCCATTGGAGGCTTGGAACATGGGAGTCGGGGTACCATTAATTAAAATCTGGTACGAGGCAGTAGACATACATTCATGGGTCCAATTCAGCCAACAGCTTGGGAATTTCATTGCCTTCATAACACTTAGGATGTAATCCCTATTGATAGTGTCGTAGGCTTTACTTAGGTGTTCTTTGAGGCAGATCTTGGGTTTAGTCGTGGGTGACCTGAAATCACTAATAAGATCATTAGCCAATAAAATAGCACCAGTGATGCATCTACCTTTGATGAAGGCGCATCGGTTTGGACTAATAAGGTCCGGGAGGATATCTCTCAGATGGTTGGCCACGATTTTGAGATGAGTTTATATATGAAGTTGCAAAGCGCAATGGGTCTCCATTCACCCAGACTTGATGGTTGGAGATTTTTGGAAATCAAGGAAATGAAGGTTTTATTCACTTCTTTGAGAATTCTCCCTTTCACGAAGAAGTCCTTGACAGCCACGATGATATCTTTTCCAATAATATCCCAAGCATGTTTGTAGAAATGGGCATTGAAGTCATTCGACCCAGGGGCCTTGTCCTCGTCTGAGTTTTTGACAATAGAAATTATTTCCTCATCCAATACTTCCTTTAAGATGGCATGAATATATTGTTGGAACGGCTTTTTAACGCCAGGCAGGATGTTTAGATCTTCCATTTTGTGTCCTTTGTTAAATAGATTATCATAGTGGTTGAGGAATTTTTCAGCTATCAATTTCTCGTCGGTAATAGTGTTGCTACCATCTTCAAGATACTTGATTGCATTCCTGCTCCTTCTAGTCTTGAGTGATGCGTAGAAAAATATGGAGTAGAAATCTCCGTTCTTTAACCAGAAAACATGAGATTTTTGTCTAATCATGGACTCCTCAATGCTTCTAGCATTGATTGTTTTGGTTCTTTTGTTTTTGGCAATCTCTAAGAGGAGCTGATCATGTGGAGAGTTGTCAGCAACAATATGGGCTTGCATGGATTCTATTTCTTTGTTCTTAGCAGACTCAAGAAGATCACCAGAACACTCCCATTTCCACTTTTGAATGGCTTATTTTATGAGTTTTAGCTTTTGGCAGATTCTATATAGAGGACATCCAGAAATCGGAGTATTCCATGCTTTGCTAACCACATCCTCATAGCCTGGGAGGGAAGTCCACGCATTGAAGAACCAAAAGGGGGATCTTCTCTTGACAGTAGTATCGTCGAGATGCAAAATGAGCATAGCATGATCGCTGTGAATAGTAGGGGAACATTGTAACCAATGCTTAGGAAAAGCAGTAAAGAAATCCATGGAGCAAAAGGCTCTATCTATTTTGCTGTGAGTATTATTGTAGCATTCTTGTTGGTTATTATAGGTGAAGTATAAACCCTTGGCTGGGATCTCAACAACATCCACTTCTTGAATAGCTGAATTGAAATCATCCATAGATCTCATGGAAGGTGTAGATCTGCCCATTCGTTCAGTGACAACTCTAACAACATTGAAGTCGTCGATAACAGTCCATGGTTCTATAATAGATTTGCTAATCTCAATGATGTCATGCCAAATCACTAATCTTCTATTATCTTCATTCCTTGCATAGACCACATATATTTCGACCTTGCACGAATCAGATTCCATAGAAAGGTGAATAAGCTATGTAGACTGTCTAATAATAGATATTTTTTAAGATGGGTTTTCCCATAGCGTAAGAATGCAAATTTTATAGCTTGATAGAGAGTTATCAAGCCATTTGGAATTAGGCCATAGATGTTGGGTGGCTCTATGAACCTTCCTCCTATGGATTTTGACTTCGAGAAGAAGAGAAATGTCAACTTTTTCCCTTCTAATTTCAGCTCAGATGATATCTTGCTTACCCCAGGCGGTAAGCCCTCGGATATTCCAAGCCATAATCTTTGGTTTGTCAGACATTACCACTGCGGGTTGGCTAGCCGCCAGTCTGGGCAGTGGGGGAGGAGTTGTGAGCTTGGTCTTGATCCTCAGTTTGTTCATCAGAAAAGGGGCTAAATCTGTTTGAATTTGTGTCCATGTTTCTCTGACTGTGTGTCTTCCTTCTTGAGTTCTTAGATGTCTTCTGTGGGATAGTGAAACCCCGTCCTATGGCTCCTTTAGACCTTCTTCGGCATTCTCTCAAGTGCTTTGAGGGTGTTCCTCAGTAGGAGGATGCGTCTCTACTTGTTGTGGAGGAGACGAATGAGGAGTAGGGAGGTTTTCAACAGGAGCAGCATGAGGTGGTGTAGTCGGCTTGCATAGAGCTTTGTCATAGCTGAATGTGCCTCAGTGGGGGCAGCATTTAGGGATCCACTCATAATTGACAACCATGCAGTAGTCCTGGCCTTTGTCTGTGCAGAGCTTGATAGATTTGGGAAACGTCAACGATGCCTCCAAGAGGATGTTGAGTCTGACATAGTCTAGCCTTATGCGAGCTTTAGTTTGCCAATTGAGACATTGCGGCTTGCCAAGGTAGGAGGCGATCCTGGGAGATTTGTGATCTTCAACCAAACATGTACATAGGTTAGCTTTTCTTGCTCGAACGGTTACCCCTTCTCCCATTTCTTTACTATCATAGGTTTGCCTCTGATGTACCACAAACCTCCTTCTAGGGCGGTGGTCATGTTAGTGTTGTTTTCGAACTTGATTATGAAACAAAAGTTGGCATGGCCCATGACTTCCAGCGTCCCAGACGGCTTCCAAGTCCCATAGAGATGGTCCTGGAGCGTAGGGATGTGTGGTTAAAATCCAATGATATATCCAACAACTGTGTTCGTCCACAACGTTGCATTGGCATCTACCTTGCGGCATGCCAGATCGCCTAGGGTTGCCCCGAGCGCCGCCACTACTGCACGCAACCATCTCCAATATTCTGGAAATGTTATTATGATTTAAGAATATTATGATTTTTGACACATGATATTATACTATACGAATTATGATATTTTACTCATGAATCCTATTATGTTCATTAATTTCAACAAAAACCTGAATAATGGCATATTGAACATTTCCACTTATATGAACACCCATTTATCATTACATTATATCTACTAGTCACATATTGTCCACACAGATCATTCATTTATATTTATTCACCTCTGATTACTGACTATGCACATATAAATCATTAGTTGCATATTAATGTATGATATAACATGTGTTACATATTTAATGAACTCATCTACACAATAAGACATTTTTAGGTTATTAGGCCCATTCAATATATATTGAGATATGTTACATGATTAAACATGTAGTGTTACTAATGTATTCATGAATGTCACCAAGATGTATGGTTTAGGGTTAGCCAACTCCAACTTAAGGTTTAGGTTTCATATATTCTTTTCACCATCATATGAGGGTTTATAGGTTCAACGTAAGATGTATTATTCATGTAACCCTTAGTTAGGGTTTATACATAATTTATATGTTTGTTAAGGTATAAATTGGTGTATTAGGGTTTGCATGTATCCTTGTTTCATAGAAAACAAAGCTTTAAGCATATAAGTTGATAAGCCTCACATACAAGTGATTAGGGTTAGAGCTAAGATGCTAGGTTTTGGTATGCTTCAAAAATCCATCCATAAAAAGGATTTTATCCTCAAAATCTAAACATACATATACCATCAAAAAACTACTCTCCACCACATAAATGGTACAACCTAATAAGCCAAACTAAACAACATCAAGGTATTAGAGTCACATATGCATCTTTTAGTTGTGAATATTTTAGGTGTTTATGTTGTTCATAGTTCATGCATCCAACTAACAAGTCATACCCACCTAGGGTTGTGTTTCAGTTCCTTGTTTTACTAACATAACAACCCTAAGGTTCACATAAGCATCTAAAAGTTAGTGGGTACAAATTTGCACAACTTAAGTGGGACAAAGGGCAGGTCAACTAAATCTTTTACATAAGCCATACTATTCCTAAAATCACTCCAATGTTGAAGTTAGGGTTTTAAAGTCCTACTCTGACTAGTGCTAAGGATTCACTTCCCAACATCATGCATTCCTTCTTTGGGACTTATCTCACGAAAACATCAATAAAATCCATAGAAAATTTCCTTTTATACATATAGTATCAGAATGAAAAATAATTTAATGACAAAACTTTGCATTATAAAATTGAAGATAGGGCCAAAATCAATGCAAGAACCAAGTCACAATTTTCCGTATAATATCTCCTTATGAAATACTATTCTCACCCTTATTACATATATCCATTCTAAAGTCAAACCTCATATCATCTAAAATGATAAATTAAACTACACCAAAGGGTATGAGCAACTAGAGTCTCATCACATAAGGGTTAACAACTTAATATCCTCATATGTACTTCATCACTTTCAATATCCTTTATTTATCATCTCATCTAGGCTAAACATATCCTCTAGGATTTCTGCATAAGGTAAGGGCTTTATCCGGAACCTATGGGACAAGATAGGAAACCTAAGGGAGTCAAAATTGCAATAATTAGAATCTGACTACTATGACTCTCATACCATCTTGTATAGAGTGGGACCCGAGAGGGGATCCAATCCACACATAATTTGAGTAATAAACCATATAATCCAAACACACCAATAAGTATGTTGGAATAGGTGTATATTTTTCTATCAAATAAATGGTTATCAGAAAGATCAAAGTATAACAGTGGGAAAAAGTATCATGACAATATCCAATTCAAAATATTACATAATAATCTCCCACTAAGGGTCTTGCATGAAGGATAACAACTTCATGATCTAAGCAAAGGGAATCCATTCTATTCGAAGTATATCTCCCAAAGTCAGCTTTACTAGACAGGTCGACATAATCATGTCAAGTCTTCTATGTCTTTTGCCTAGGGGTTGGAAGTATACCCCACAAGAGAAGACAAAAATGGATATAGTCAGCATAGAAGATGGTGTGCACATAAAATATGGTTTGAAAAATATAAGGTAAAAAGGATACAATATAACTATCAAGGCTTCCTAAGTCAAGAGAGAAAAGTACCATCCAAGTGGATATTAAAAGAACATCATGAAGAAGATAAACAATAAGAGATTTGTTGCTTTAAAACAATGTCACAATAATAATATCAAAATTCATAGGCAGTGCATGTAAACAATATTAGACTAAAGTCATTTAAAGAAGGACTGGGAGACCATAGGATCTCATCTAAAAATAAATGGGTGTAAGACGCACACCCTGGGAAAAATACATGATCACTTTATATATACGAGTGGAATACACACACTTGGGACAAAAGAAGCACGTCCAAGATTATGATTGTATAGATGTACCATTACTGGAAATATAATTAGTCCAATCCATGCACAATGTAGAGGCAAGTTGTAAGTGTAGTTAAGCTTCAAAAAAGAGATGATAATATCAAACAATTATCATGTGGGGTCATAATACCCATAAATAAATATCCATTCAATATCCACAATCAAGATACATCATAAGACCACAAGAGGCTATCACATTGGAATAATATTCCATTTAAGTAAATTCCTCAAAATAGGGTTAGAACTTGTAACGAGATGAACAAGATACAATTCAGAGTTCAAAAAGAATATCCATCAAATTGACTAAAACAAAAGAACTACTCATGAATGAAATTCTCACAAAAGAGAGGAACTATGTAGGGTATCTATCTCATAAGACCAAAAGCAAGAAATATAGGTGATTTATCAATATAGAATTTAGGACATGCAACATACAACAAGAGAGAGAAAATTAGGTCAATTGCTCAATGTGGATAGTTCAATTCAAGATTCAATAAGAGAGAGAGAAAATTAGGTCAATTTCTCAATATGGATAGTAGAATGCAACATACCTTTGATCAGGTGTACATATGTCTTAAGTCAACTCTAGGTCCAAGCAAGGGTCTTCAAAACACCTATTGAATATATATATATATATATATATATATATATATATATATAGAATTAGGGTTAAGTTCTAATCAATTTCATAAACCCAAAAATCAAAATTTTATTATTATTGGATTATGTTATCAAAATAATGTGATCTTATAGACTATCTTTTTTTAGTTCATAGAATGACTTACTTTATTTTTCCAACTTATAGATAATTCGGTAAGGATTTTAGAAATTTTAACTAATTAGAAAATTCCATAGAAATCATATATTTATTAGATTGAAATTAGGCAATCAAACTACTACCATTAGATATATTATAGTTTTCTATTTCCAAAACATATTTTATTTTATTTTCTAAGCTATAAATGATTTATTACAAATTTTGGAACAATGGACCAATCATAAAATGGAGAAAATCCATGCCCATGTGATTATCCACTACAATTGAGCACTTCAATGTGTTGTCCCTATCAGGGTTGGACAAGTGGACAAGCCCTACATAGTGTCAGGCACATGAGTGGTTTAGGAGGGTAGACCAATATGCCCCTAGACGCGAGACAAACAACAAAACAAAATGACCTTTTTGTAAGCCAATGGGAGATCGTCTTCTAGTTGTCGCTCGTCAACATGATCTTGACATAGAAGCATCAAAGCTCCAAGTGGATGAATGAATCCTCACTGGTACAAAATTTTGAACCCTGTATTCTGACCTTTGAGTTGTCCTCACCATACCAGTCTTAAGAAGCCCTTACTCTTGGCCAGAAGTGACCGGAAACACTAGTTTGTCCCTCACCATGGATGGAAGATGAGATGCTTTAGAAGGTTAGTAGAGGGTTTCTCAACCAATTTCAAGATATGTTGTCAAGTATGTGCCATCTAGGCAATGCGTTCAAAAGCAAAATACTTTGCAAAACCCAAAAAACCCATGAATTGATTGTGGCCATGGAAATACAGTACACAAAAAATAAAAAGGGGTAAACCACACTATACCTTGAATCAAAGGAAACTAAGGATCCATGCGGCTTTGGATGACCGCCACCAATCATCATGAGTGTCCTCCAAGTCTTGCGAGAGTCATGAACTCAGTGACAATCATGTGATGGCACCCAGAAGCTGGCAGAGAAGGAGAGGTACACTCCTGGGTGATCAAAGGCAAAACCGATGCTAGGAAAACAACATGAGATATGTGGAGGAGGTCCCCACATATTTCCCCATGGGCCTGATGTCTAAGGAGGTGAGGAGAAGGAAAGGGAAAAGAGAGCATGGGAGAAATATAGGAAGAGAGGTTTAGTATGCAGAAGTGGCATGGAAGCCACAAACCCCTAATTTTTATAGGTTATTCTGAAAGAGAGGAAGATAGAGGAGAAGAAATTGGAGAAATAGGGTGAGAGAAGAGGAAGAATCACGAAGAGAAAATTGGTGCTCCATTATGTGGAAAGCTTCAGACTTGCCAAAAGCATCAGAGGTTGAAGGAAAGTTAATGACCCTAAGTTCGAAATCCAATGGTAGATGGAGAATCCACGTCTCCCAAGGAAAAAGGAAAATCAACATGTGATATAAAACAAATCCGATTAATACTGATGTGTTATCATTTCTTTGTCAAATTGGTTGAGCAATTAAAATCTCATTAAATTGAAAATTTCCATGTAAGCTAATCATGATATGTAGAATCCAAATTTGAGTTTTTTCCACTTTTAAAGTCACGAAATAATTTATTTAATAACTTTAGCCATATCTTTTATTTTCTTTCCTTAATGAAATTAGGATAGTTAAGATTGTTCATATATTGTGAAACTTGGTACCCTAGCTATGTGGGATGCAAGGAACATAAGTTTTAATTTTGATTTGGGTTTTGAAGTTTCCTTTTGTGAATTATGAATCAAATTATGGTTTAACTCAATTATCTTAATATTATTATTATATATCACATTCGTTATCAATATTTATGATTTAGAGTCCCAAAATCATCATATTTCTACCATGAAGATCACATAATTTCATATTATACAAATTATACCATTTTATTCATTAATCCCATTTTGTCCAATAATTTCAAACACTAACTTGAATAATGGCATATTGAACATTTCCATCTATATGAACATCCATTTATTGTTACATTTTATTTATTAGTCACATATTATCCACATGGACCATTTATTTATATTTATTCACCTCTGATTACAACCTATGCACATATAAGTCACTAGTTGCATTTTAATGTATGATGTGACATGTGGTACATATTTAATGAACTCATTTACACATTAAGCCATGTTTAGGTTATTAGGTCCCATACGTATTGAGATATGTTATATGATTAAACAACTAATGCTACTAATGTATTCATGAATGCCACCAAGGGTGTAAGAGTTAGGCTTTGCCAACTCCAACTTGAGGTTTAGGTTCCATATATTCTTTTCATTATCATATGAGGGTTTCTATCTTCATGGTATGATTATATATTCATGTAACCTCAGTGAGGGTTTATACATGAGTTACATGTATATTAAGGTATGGTGTATTAGGGTTTGCATGTGTCCTTGTTTGGCCATAATCAAAGCTTTAAGCATATAAAGTTCACATATAAGGATGGGGATTTCTAGACCTAAGATGCTAGGTTTTGGTATGTTATAGGTGTACTTGTCTTCAACATGTCTTGACAAAGTTTCTGAGCCACATGGTCGGTTGGGATGCGACCAAAGATGATGGTTCCACAGGCAGCTCAACATTGCAATGATCAAAGACAGTGGTCAGTGTTCCTACTAAGATTTGGTGTATTATTGTAGTTGGAGAAGCTTCCTAGGGTCATGGTAGTTCACCACCACTCCCGACATCTCACTATGTCCTGTTAATCCATCTCCACCGAACTTCTCTAGGTAGGCAAAGACAACTCATTAGTGGTGCCACCTGAGAGGCTACTCAAGCAACTACTTGTATTGGATTCTTCTGATGAGCTTCTTCTGATCCAGGACCAACCAATTGGATGGAGACACCCTCAAGCATCGAGGCAATGTTTAGACCTATGGAGTTGGGGGTGGGAGTCAATACAAGGTTTCAGAGGCTTTTGTGTGCAATTTATATTGGGGAAGGGTTATGCCCCTCACGGATGATCTTCCTATACCCTTGTATAGTCATGAGGGATGTGGAAGGGCCAAAAGTGATCAACCCTAGTTTCCTGGACAAACCAAGATTTTGGACATCTTCCAAATCCAGCGAGATAGCAACTTAGGCTTGCTAGATTTGTCTCTCTCTCTCAAATCCAATGGAAGAAAAACCAGGAAATATGGTGGAGATTGGACAAAGAACAAGACGAGGGAAGGTCGCAATTACCTGTCAGCTCTTATTTCTGCTTCCCATAAGAGGTAAGAGATAACAATTGAGTCGTTGATCTCTGATCTAATGGTCATGATGAGCGTGAAACATCAAAAAGAGACGTGGGTCATATCCCGCTAAAGTCCGGTCATTTAATTGATTTCTAATATGGAAACATATGTAATACTTACATGTAGGTCTCTCTTTCTCCACGATCTTCTATAGGCCACTAGGAGCATCATTTTACTATAAAATGAGAAGGTAACTCATTAGTATCTTCCCCAACTTGTATATAAATCTTGAGATTCATGGAGATAACTCTTATAGACGAAATTTGCTCTTTAAGTATTTTCTTATATCAATTACCCACATCTCATGCAAAGTCCTTTTTATCCTAAATTCTAGAATCATATTAGTTTCCTTATTATCTTCAAGTGTTCCAAATATCAGATTGAGATATCCTTCATTTGATGTCCAAAACTTGTATTGTAAGTTGGGGTTAGATAATTACTCTATTAATTATCTAAATTATAAATTATCTTATAATATTCTGAAAATGTGCCTATTATCTCATTTTTCAATCATCTAACAACTCATAAAGTCATGATCATTCATTTATGTACGAATTTTCTTATTTCTTAAACTTGTGCCACAATGACCTATTTATAAAATAAATAGTCTCATGGGCCTCACTTGGGTCTTGAATTAAACCCAGACCACAAAGTGGTTTCAAGAGATCTATTGAATCCTTAGTTGTATAACTAAGGTCCCACTAACATAATTTCAGCATCATATTATTGAGCTTAGTATTTCTTGATAAAATTCTATGCTATTTACTTGAACTAAACATAAATTTGCATCTGAGGATCTTACATATACACTATATCAGTACTCTATTCTTGTGGATGATAATAGATTAAGAAGGCAATAAGTAAGTCAGATTATGACTCGATAAATGAACCAAGGAGTTCCAGCATTTCCGATTGGTTGGATGCGTGAACTCAAACTTCGAAACACAACCAATCTAGACCAAATCATGACTTTGTTGCCTTTCCGGGTATCAAGGAGAGGAGTTGCCGTCATGCATTTGAGCGCTCTTGTTTTGTGCTGGAGGAAGGCAGTGTGTCTGCATTCAGAAACAGCTAGCTAGGAATACCAAATAATGGTTCAGAAGTCAAGTATTTTCTGGAGTCCTGATCACAGTCACTGTTATTTGTATAAATTGCTGAACTGGCTGGGCATATATCCAAGATTCCAGATTATCAAAATCTGCCAACCACCCCAATTCGACCCGTATCAACCACTGCTTCCACCATATCCCGACTGCCAAAGAAAGTGAGATCAACCACACTCGCAGCAACAAATGGGGAATCACCTGCGCATCTACTCTGTCTTAGCCATCTCTATAGCCCTTCTCACCTCATGTGCACGAGCTCAGGACACCACCTGCGTGGACCCGCTCATGGGCTGCTTGCCATTCGTCAACACGGACGCTACCCCTACGAAAGCTTGCTGCGATCCTCTCAGAATGGTCATCCTGACGAAGCCCCAGTGCCTCTGCAATGCGCTAGGTAGGAGCTGGGAGGAGACGAATAGCAAGATCAACATGACGGCAGTAGAGAATGTGCTTGCCAGATGCGGTCTGCACGTCTCCATCGATTATTGTACAGGTGATCAGATATTATTCCTAAGTCATCATCAGTCTGAACAGTTTTCTCTCTCCAATATTTTTAGCTACTTGTTTTTGTTTTACGGTTACATTTAAATCGTGAGGTTTGTGACAAAGTGTGAGTTTGCTGTATATTTTTACAATCAACTATACCGGACTATATCTAACCAAACTATCCCTTCACTCGTTTTCATGTTGCCAGAAGCTGAATCTCCCACCTCGAGGGAAATGGATATAGGTTTCGTCAACAAAGCATCCCTCAGAAATGCTGTACTCATTGGAGTCATATGTCTCCTCCAACTTCTTTGGGAGTGAACATGGAGTTTTGAATACTCTGGCGTGACGGTATCAGCTTCAGAAGGGCCTTCACAAATTAAACAGATTCTTCCCAGCGGTTTCCCATTGTAGCAGAATGAATATAGATACATTAACAATCAATCAAAATTTATTTGTATGTGAGAGAATAAAAATTAATGTTCAATTACCATGCATATTTTGACACCACCAAGCTTGAATCTAAAAAAACACCTGTATGCATGATGTTTATTAATGTAGCAATACCTCCCAGAAAGTGAAAGAAAGTGACATACTAAAAAATTTCCGACTAAATAAATGATGCGCTTAAGTATACACAGATCTGAAGAAGATAGCTGATAATGTAGTTCGGACGTTGTCGGCTTCCTTAGCTTTCTAGCTAAGACTTTGGGATATCTCACAAATTTGTATTCTGAAATCCGTCCTGGAGTAACAACAATTCGATTTCCCCAGTGAGGGTGTTCGAGTATGTTTGTATCGCACGCGTTCCCTGTTTAGCGACGCGTCGTCAACAAACTACGACGAGTTTAGGCCTTGGACTGTTGGGCCCGAGGCCCGTTAGAGCGTTCTGTAGTTCCGTCTTTGCCTCACGCACCCAAGACCTAAGACGGACAACGGCGGTCGCCGCTCGCCGTTGACTTTGTTTTCTGCTGATCCCGACGGGAGGAAAAGCAAAGAAAAAAAGTGAAAAACTTTTCTTATGTTGATGTAATCCAAAAGTATGAATTATATATAGATTGCAAATCTTTTCTTATATATATAGAAGGAGAAGGGATAAGATGGTAACTCAAATGTTACATAGATCACTTAAGTAAGCAATAATAAGTGAGTCGAACCTAATGTTACTGACTAACTACTTTATTTAACACTATCCGAGAAGTTGGAGTGTGTATGTTGTATAGTCTCGGTCTATTATTCA
The DNA here is from genome assembly GCA_963693085.1 of Alisma plantago-aquatica. Lineage (NCBI taxonomy): Eukaryota > Viridiplantae > Streptophyta > Magnoliopsida > Alismatales > Alismataceae > Alisma > Alisma plantago-aquatica. The sequence continues at coordinate 1,004,970,500 of OY856413.1, forward strand.
TTTACTAAAACAGACCAGGACTGGTGCTTTTGTGAAGATAGTCGAATATTGAATTCCAGTCTTCATGTTTGGTGTTGCCATCTCATTTACTTTGACTAGATCACATACTAAGCAACTGTCAACTTCAGTATTTTTGGTATGCTCGAAGAAAGACCGGGTTCTTGTCGATATGGATGATAGTCTGATTATCGCAGTATACATATGCTGGTTTACTAAAACAGGCCGTCAGGTATAATTTTGTGAAGATAGTCTCCAATTGATTTCCGATCGTCACTAATTGATTTCCGATCTTCATGTATGGTGTAGCTATCTCGTTTACTTTTACTACAAAAAATACAAAGTAACTATCAATTTCAATATGTTTGGTATGCTCGAGGAAAGACCTGGTTGTTGGCGACCTGATTAACGCAGTATACATATGCTAGTCGCTTGATACAAATCTGAATTTAGAGAAAATTGATTGGACTCACTGCAAGTCGCATCATTCATGTGTCATGACACGAAATTTGGCTTTCGTGTTTGAAAGGGAAACAAATGTTTGTTTCTCGCTCCTCTAGACAACTATGTGATTACCCAATAGGATACAATATTCAAAGGTGGACCTTCTACCTCGGGAGTCCTCGATTCACTCTGCATTTGTAGATCCTGTGATAGTCAGTGGCTTGCGCTTGAGTCGTTTATAGAATGAGCCTTTCCGTGGAAACTCTTCATATATCACAATATATGTTATGAGTCCTTAGAGGTGGGCTCATATAGTGATTAACGACCCCAACAATATAAGAATTATCGAGTCCCTTGTGGTTATATTATTATATATAAACTATCCATTAGTATTTTTCCGATATCAGGCAAGAGATCCCCTCATGCAACGTCTTTAGGTGGTAATCCAATGGAGTGTAGGTATGCTTTGCATCATTCATTTATGTCTCTTTTGATTAATCAATGATATATCAACTTTTAGAGGGATTTCTCCCTAGTTTTCATAAAAGAACTTTTCTACCAAGGAAATTCTAAGGATTCCCTAGATCTTTAGTATGATAGAGTTGAAGAGACTCCTAAGATTGATATTCCATGTGTATCATTCCCGCCGATTACAATATCATCAACAAAGATGTCAAGCTAGACATTTCCTTTCTGGAATACGAGTAGAAGTTGTGAGAGATCGCTTGTAGGCCTCTCAGATCTCTATCGTTCAGAAAAAATGCTATTTATTCAAACCAAGCACGAGGGTATTGTTTTAGGAATTATATAGATGACATAATTTGGTAGCATATTCCCCCCAATAATGAATCTAGGAGGTTTCTGCATATAAAATTCTTCAGAGAGATCAATGTTCATGAAGGCATTCTTGATTCCAGTTGGTGTAGGGGGCAATAATATTTGGTGTACTTATCTATCAAAATACATATAAATGTTGTACAATTCATCAGAGAGAAGGTGTCAAAGAAGTTTATCCCAAATGTTTGAGTGTATCCTTTAGTGACTAAGCATTTCTACAAGCGTTCAACTATCCCGTAGGAATTATTATCTATGGAGAAGAGAGAACAACACGCTACAATATTTTATTTAGGAGAGGATCCTCTAACTTTCATGTGTTAGTCTCTTGTATATATGTTATCTTTTCATTCATCACATATTTGACCAAGGATGACTAATAACACATGTTGGCACTCATTTTTGAGTTTGTCAAATCTGGTTTCCAAACAAATGAAATCATGATAAATATCAATTCAATATTATTAATTAAATAAATGCAAGGTGAAACAATTTGAAACTAGAACATAGTCGGTGGCAAACTATCATGTAATCATATTTTCCAAATCCTGACCGAGGGGTACTATAGGTCAACCTAGAATGAAATGAAGCAATACAAACATATCGAGTTTGTGAGTAACATCCTGAGGAACATCAAGATGTAATAAGATGGTTCAATGTGATACTTAACAAATCCAACTAACCAGCTGAATTTTGACTAGATTTGTGACCAATTATCAAATTATGATCCAGCTACTAATACCATTATTAGTCATTTAATAAAATAGTAAAAATGATTAAAAATCCTCCATGGTTAGATGCCATTAGCACAAATTCAAACATTTAAATTCCCATAAGTGGGAAGGTTGACGATCAGAATATATGTCCAGTTGATGGATGATCTACTACAAACTATCTAGCTTGGATGTTGTCACTAAGAGCTAGATCTGAGATAGTTCATGACCTAGTCACCTAGAATGAGCCCTTGAACACTAAATCCATGCAATGTATACAAAACACTTACCAATATGTGATCCACAATCATATTCTAGCTCACATGCCACTACTACCTGATAAAACCTCATGGGAATTAAATTAAGCTTGCCTACCAAGCGTGTGCCTTCCAACGGGGGATAGACTGCTTGACAAGTTGGTTTGTGATCTAACTAGTTTACCAGAGATGTGATCTAGAAGGAAGGAAACACATAGTGCATGTCCATCCCTTTTCCCGCTCTACGTTCATAAAATGACAGTCAAACGCACCCATAGGCCTCAAGAAGGCGTGGAACACACCAAGAACACACGCTATTTTATCCACTTTTACTAGACTACATAATGCCAGTCAAATGCACCAAGAAGACATGGCATGTAGGGTGTGAACCAGGCATGCACCCCCTTTTCCCAGTTTGACTGATCAATAAAACGCTTGTCAAATGCTTCTAGAGGCCTCTAGAAGATAGGTTACCCACTTTATATGTGCAGCCTCATGTCCTAGGAGAGGCACCATTTAAATCCTAACCCTAGGTCACCCCCTAGCCAAAATATATATAGCACCCCAACTACCTTTGACATGGTCTAGAGTCTAGGAGGTTGGGTAAAAGATGATAGCCTCAGGAACTCAGGAAGATACTTTGGGGATCTATCCAAAAGTCTGGAAACCATAGATCTTGGTTGAACGTGTTTATAAATGCTAGAACTAGATTTCATCCCTTACGACACCAATTTGAGATATAAACACCTATATCCTCATTTTCCCACCTTTGAATATAAGAGAGGAATGATCCATAGCCACCTCCTACGGTGTTCAAGGAAGGTAATTTGGGCCTAACAAGCATGTCGAACTCCCCCCTTCCAAACCCTAATGATTAATGATATGAGCACCCGAGGATGATCCTTCATACACCATCTTGTACATATAAGCCCCCTTCCTGAAACAAAATCCAATGAATTTGTCAAGATTTGTGACAGGGTAGGGCCATCATGTGGGTGCCTCTTACCTTCCTCAGACATAACATTGTGTAAACTATTTGTTGGGTGTTCAACTCAACATAAAATATAACTATTCTAGATCTAGCTTAGTTAATATATAGATATGGTTTGGGACAATTTTAAATGACGAAGGAAGTGGTTTCAATTGTTTCTTACCTAGAAAATGACAAAATGTGTAGATCTTTATTTATCATTGGAAATATGAAAAGTTAAAACTTGATTCTCTTCTAATTATGTTTCTTTGTAAATATATTAAACCTTTCAAAACATACAAGAACATGTAATTATTGACTAAGAAAATGCCTTTAAATGATACCTAAATACATTAATTCAAAAGTTTGAACTCATAATATCTAAAAGATCTTCCTAAATTTCTATTTTTGCAACAATCAGTTAGGAACAACTAACCATTGGAATTTTACATAGATATAATGGCCTAGTTTTATGTTAGACTGTTATTTAAGATTTATGTAAGGAGTGGGATCCCAGAGAGGAACCACTCCATACTAGAAATAAAAAGGCAACATCCCTTGAACCAAACACCACATAAAATTTTTCACCAAAGGGATGTAGACCAATTCATTAAATATGTATGTATCATAACACAATAAGTAGTAGCGGAAAAGAAATGTATCCAACTATTACAAAGCTTGATATCTTTTGCATCACTACATCATACATGGGTGAGTTATAAAAGAAACTATAAGGATCTAGTTGAGGATCATCTAACCACCTCTTTCAAGTCTCCCAAAAGCACAGCTACAAATGTTGTTGTCCAAGTCCACCTTGCTTAAACTCTCCTTGATCTAAACCTGGGGTTGGAAGCATGTCCCACAAAAAGGAGAAGAAAAGGAAAACATCAGCAAAGGCTGGTATGAGCATACTAAAAGAAAACTTGAGCAATATAGAACCAAAGGACATCAAGTATAAATGCTTCCCATGCAAGAGATAAGGACTACCCAAAAGGGCATAAAATAGAAGAATCATCATCACATAAAAGATAAGATACTTGCCACAAATAAAACAACAAGGTGGTGCCACATAAGCACATATTAAGAATTTGGGCACATAACCCATCATAATCATTATCATCCTTCATGCATGTGAGATAACCATAGCCCTAGAACAATATAAAGACATAGAGGCCAAGAATCATGCATCTTGCACCTGATAGAGAATGGTACATTAACCAAACTCCCAATTTATGAATGTGGGCCAAGAATCATACATCTTGCAAACCCGGGTATGGGCAATCATACATCCTCCACCCCAATAATATCACAATGTTGCCTTTACACAATGAACAAAAACCAATGTAATTACACTACTCTAGTGCTACTGAATCACATATCATGTCTAATGTAGAGGCAAGTAGAAAGTATAATCAGATTATACAAACTAGTCACCACAAAAGTGACCAACACATACATCCACCTCACAAGTGGGCAAAATACATCACATGCCATCATATGGAGTTCCAACATGAACTAAGCATAATATAAGAGTCGAAAAGAATATCCATGATCACATGATAAATAACAAACAAGGTAGTTCACATGGACCATGATTTTCAAAAGAAATGACATTGTGTAGGCTAATGTCCATAGGACCAAGAAAAAGAAGAAACATAGGCTAATTGCTCAAAAAGAATAATCAGGGATGCAAACATACCTCAACTTCAAAGTCCAAAGTCCAAAGTCACTTCTAGATCCAAGTCTAGGTCTCCAAAGATCCTATTAAACACATATGTAGATTTGTGCCAATTTTGTGTACATTATTCAAACCCTAAAAACCACCTTTTTATTAATGTGTGAATTAGGTTATGAAAACGGTGCCAAATTTTAGTTTATGTTATTAGGAGTCCAAAACATATTTCATTATATTTTTTTCTGACTTATAGATATTTAGTTTTGATTTTTATAAGTAAATTCTTATTTAATCAGATCCATTGAAATCACATGTTATTAAACATTGGATTTAGCCATAAAAATGATATCATTAGTTAGGTGTTATTTTTTTATTCCAACAAGTATTTATCCATGTATTTCTGACCAACAGTCAATTAGTTTTTAATTTTCAAAACTCGGCCAATCAAAAAGTTACATTCAACATATCGATTGCAAAAGAGAAGAGAGAGAGAGGGAGAGGGCCTTGGCTCTGAGTTGGCCCAATCAGATTTGGCCAACTCGGCCGGTCACTCATCCACATCAGCTGAACCAGTAGCAAAGAAAAGAGATGGGAACCGTGAAAAATTACCAAAAAGCCCATATACAAAAAATGAAGGATAGAAGAAAAGAGAGAGGGTAAGAGAGGAAACCCACATGGGGTTTGTTCCCCGCGAACACCACGCAAAACCACAATACAGGGAGGAGATCTCTGAACTCCAGACTGAGATCCAAGAAATACCGGGTGAAGAAAACTAAAGGAACATTGTTCCCAAGATGACGACAATCCCAAAGAGCCTAGGCACAAGCAAACGTCAAGCCATAGCTCTAGCTAGAGCTTCCGCCATTACTGGAGAAAACCAAGAACCAAGGACAAAGAAAATGGGCCAAAGAGAACCCAAACTAAAGGCGGAGGAAGAACCACGTCTTGAGACCAAAGCTCAAAGTTGAAGAAACCAGTGAGAACATGAACTAAAGGCCGCCAATTACAGCGAAGGTCAAAAGCTAATAAAAAGGGGTGAAATCATTGTACCTTTAAGCCAAGCAATCGAAGGATTCCCGAAGCTCGCCCACACCACTAGGAGTAGAATCCAACTTCAAGACGTCATTGCCAAGGTTAGAAGTCTACTGCCGAGGTCGTCGCCAGTGAACCAGGAGGACAAAGTTGGGGAAGAGGGTAGCAGGGTGAACGGGGCCAAAGAAACTACTGCAGGCAATCACTGGGTGCTCGGGAATCATGTAGGAGGGGGGTATTTATTGGAACTTGCCCAGGGTTCAACGCAACAACTCCAAAACTAGAAATAGGGGACGGTCAGGAATGTCCCTCATCGACTGGATGATTGGGAGAAGGAAACTAGGGAAATTTGGGGTCCCTAGAAGTAGAAAATTGGGGCGATGGTGAAAATTGAAATGAAAAGAGCGAGAAGGAAATACAGAGAAGAAAATTGTCATGCAAAAACACAGTTACTGTAGCCGGAAAAGAACAGTCTGACTGGAGGTAGGAGATAACTCCTCCTCCATTGGATCTGATCCAATGACTACAATACAACCCCACATAAGTGGGTTGTGTGACAACCCATCTTTAGGGAAAATCGGGAAAATAAAGGTGACATGTAAATTGCCTAATTCATTAATGTGATATACATCTTTTCTTTCCTTATTCTCTCTCTTCAAAGAAGGGTTCAAACATTATCCAAACTACGTAAAATTTTTCACAAAGACCAATTAAGGCATGTAGATTATGATTATGTAATTAGATTTTCCTTTTGAGGACTTTTAATGTGTTAAATAAATCAAATCCAATTTTCTCTTTCCTCATGCATTAATGACTTTAAGATTCTCCAAATTTTATGAAACTTCTCATACAAGTCATATTTAATGTGTTGGATACAAATTTGCCACCAATTTCACATTTTGGAGTTTTTTAGGATTTATTTAATATTTTGAAGGTTTTCACACTTTCTCTCTCCTAATTTCACCTTTTAAGAAAACTTTCTACAAATGGATGAAAATTCACCTAAATATTATATTTATTATGTAGATTACAAATCCAAGATTATTTTCTTCTTTTTAAGTCATTTATTATTTTATTTGATATTTTGGGGAAAACTTAGATCTTCTCTTTCCAAAATGAATTAAATTAATTATTATTCTGTGAATAATGTGAAACTTGACTCCCAAGGCAATTGGACCCAAGGAACATGAGTTATGACATAGTTAATATTTGAGCCTATTATCCTCACATTTATCATCATTATTATTTTTATCCATCTAATTATGTTCAAAACTTCACCTAAAGATTTGTGTGTGATTATTAAGCTCAAATTGTCATGTATTCCCCATGTGACACTTTTTATGTTCCATTATTGGTATAAATCCAATGTGAGAACATTGGGTTACATTAAGGTGATTTGTTCATGCATCATCTCATTAGGGTTATACTAAACCTTGTTTGGCTAAGTCCAAAAGATCAAACTTCTAGGGTAGGGTTTGAGATCTAGTATGTTACAATTTACTTGGATGTTTACATGTTTTACTAAATCGATCATTGCTTAAAATTGATTTTTAATGGTAGTTTAATTATAATATGTTTAACTTGATAAGAGATCCTAAACATGCATTAGTTTTGAATTGTTAGGATTTAGAAGCAAAAATCCTAGTTGGCTTATTTAAAGTTTTAATAGTATATCAATCAAGAATGTGATAAGTATAATGGCATTGTAAATGATTTTTAATATATTATATGTAACTAATATTGCTTTTTAAATTTTGATATAGATTGGATAACTCAAATATAAGTGTTACCGTAAAATTTTAGAATTTGTGGTTGTTCTTGGACCTTTTGGTCGGTCAAGTTTTTCCAAGACAAACTTAGCCAAGCATGCTATATAGACTGCAATATAGTAGTAGGTATTTGACATGGTTAATTGTTAGTAATTGTAAATGAGAAGAAATTGTAACTATAATTTAAATCTCTATTCAGAAAACATGTTAAATTTGTATAATATTTGGATGATATTTAAGTGACAATAGACTGCTACAATGGCCAATTCCTTTTTTATCAAGAATAACATGAGTGACAAACATTCTAAAATAAATAAATATGTACAAAACAACAAAAAAAATCACTAAGCACCTTAATTGGTATATATGAAATAAAATCGACCTAAACACCTATCCTTGTTGTCTTTCACTCCAAAACTTCATTTTTCTTGAGAGAAATTGAGATTTCTAGGATTTTGGATATTTTGAAATTTGAAAACCATGCATATTGTTTCATATCTCCAAAGTTGTATAATTCATGTAAGTTCACCAATATTAGTTAAATGTTTGTGTCTATTATTCTATGCTATGTATGAAAGTTGCTCTCCCTCTGGTTTGGATCAAAATATCTCAAATATATCTTCTTTTTTGTCATTCTCCCTCTCTGATTCCTCTTGTGTAAGGTTTATGAGCAAAAATGAGCAAGAAAGGAATTTAATCCTATGGAGTTGGTTGGATTTGTAGAAATTTAGAACATGAGCTATGCTTTTAAGACTCTTGGTGCCTGAGGTGAGTGGCTAATTTCCTTTACATGTATTTATACATGTAGAAAGCCTAATCATTGCATACTAAAGAATCATTTGTTGGCATATTTCTAGACAGTTGGGTGATCAAAGGGTAAAATGTTGATAAATATGCTCCTTATGTTTTAGATTCACTCACAATCAATAATAATTGATTTAATCACGTTCTATAAATTAATATTCATTAGGAATTGATGGTAAAAAAAATCACACTATTTTATGTTAGTAAAGTTGAAATTAGCTTAAATGAACATGATGTCTAGATATTAAGTAATCATGATTGCAGTGAAGTGTAAATTCTGAAAGCAAGAATTAAGTATAGATACTAAGTAGCTATTACTGAATCTACCACAAATTTCACAATTTTTTCATATGAGAGTTATTATAAAGATAATAAAAGAAGATTTCAATGATTAGGATGCATTTTGATGGATTCAATAGAGAAAGTGAAATGTTGTATTTTTATAATTAGTAAATGTATTACATTAAAAACAAAATTAGGGATTATGCATGTTTTCATCAACCTGATAGTTTTAATACACAATAATGAGGTTAGTGGTCCATGTGGTATTGTAATAAGTACATTTTTTTATTAAACAAAATAGACTTCTTGGAAACCCTAAAATTCATTATTGGGATGGAAATTTGAGAACAAGCCCTATTGATATATTGTCAAGAGTGGGACCCAAGAGTAAATCCACTCACACTTAATAAATATGAAAATAGAAAACCATTCAATGAAAAATTTGAGAATAATTTTTCACAAAGGATAAAAGACTAAAATTCAAGTATGTAATGCATTATTCACCATAAAGTGTAGCATCAGAAGATTAAAATCTAACTAAATACAATATTCATGTCTATCATTGTTCTTTACCATGAAGGGTGTACATCAAAGTAAACTATAGGAAATAAGCCACAACCTGTAAATCAACTACTTTAATCTACCTCCAAAGAAAGATCAACTAACTCCTAGATAAGTCTGGTCAACTTTGGTTACCTCCTCTTTGTTGTATACCTAAGGGATTGGAAGCATACCCCACAAGAGAAGACAAAGTGGATGATTTCAGCATCAAAATGTCCCTATGTGCTTACAAATAGTGATTGAACAATTATATGGGAAAAATGACACCAAATATAAACAAGGCTTCCCAAACAAAAAGGAAAGTCCCATTCAAGTGGATATCAAAAGAAAACACTCCAACAAGTTGAAAATTGATAGATCTACTTGCGGTGAATTAAAATAAAGTACACCTCAAGGGCATACACAGATCAATTAGGGTGCACAACCCATCAACAATAATTAATAATTAGCATGTTGGTGATATAAGCATAACACTAGTGAAATATAATTAAATAATGGCGGCTAGAGCACATAACCATAAACGTGATAGAGCATGGCACATGATCAAACTCCAAAATATATAAAAGAGAGGACAAACCTGGGTATGGGGCACATAACCTGCATCCCAAAACATAAAAGGCGTGTAACCCAAAAATTAAAGCACATTATAAAACCCAAATACTACTAAATCAGTAAGCATGCCATGTAGAGGCAAGCAAAGTTTAGTCATGTTATTAAATAAGATTGTCCAACTAAAAGTGGAACATCAGACCATACAAATATTTCATGAAAAATTTAGGGTTTCAGTGCACAAATAACAGAATATAGATCAATTCCACCGATTAAGTTTCAACTAGAGATAACATGAACAAGATTATAAATCTTAGATGTCCAAGTGCAATATCAATTGAGCATTATTAAATTATATGTGATTGATAATATTAACAACTCCAAAGAATTCAACTAGATCTCAAATGAGAGGATTCACATATATCCTTCAATTAAGTCCAAAGAGAGAGAAAGTAGAACAATTTCTCAATGTAGAATCAAAGGTATGCAACATACCTCAATTATGTGTGTAAAAAATTAGGGTCCAAACCCTAGATCTAGATTTTGCATTTTCACCTGCTAACACATTAGGTATTTAAACTATTGATTAAGGTGTGTATTATACATCTTAAAATATCCACTTTTACTTTGAATTTATTTAGGAGATGAAGACTAAACCATTGGATAGATCTTATTATTATGATTTTGGAACATATATTAATTGAATTTTCTGATGACCATATAATTAGTTATGAATTTTACAAGACAAAGAAATTTGCTAAAATTTTAATCGAAAAATCAAGAAAAAAAGACCAAAAGGCCCTATATCACGCATCAAGATCTTGATGCGTGATAGGTCAAGCTCATAAAACCCATCTACTTAATCCACCTACGATGTGATATTAAATTGAGATTCTAAGGACAAAATTATCCATGATCAACATGACACATTTTTTATATGACACTAGGACACATTTGTAAAGCATCAATTAGTCATCTTCTTCCGTGCGACTCTAGTTGTTGAAAACACAAGATACATAGGTCAGTCACTCACCATTGACTAAACTGAACCCACTGAGAGGGTGATTCAAACCACAAGAAAAGATTAGCAAAGGGTTTGTGATTCCATGATGGTTTCAAAGAGCCCCGACATAGGAGCTCTAGGTGGCGGGCACCTTGACCACTTCTCCCACCATGGCTGGTGAGAGGAACAGTTGAGCACTAGCCAGACCACTGAGTGTGGCTAAACACAACAAGTGGGGAAAGTTATAAACCTCTCCACGAAGAGAACATAGACAAAAACAAGATGCAATCATGACTAGAACAAGAGAGGTACATGAAATAGCAAGACGATGAACATGAACAGAGGAAAAAGGGAAAACACGTGCTTATCAACTAAGACAAAATTGATGTCAGAGAAAGCTTCTCTAAGGTCCAACGTTGCAACCCCATATCTCAGGAGCACTCCAAGGTCTATACCTCCCTGATGCAGTCAAGCTTAGGCACCATAGGTGTGGGGAGTTGCAGAGGTATACACAAGGGCAAGTGAGGCAAACAAGCAGGCACAAATCTGTATAAGGGAGCATCACAAAGGTTGTGGGATAAATATTTGTAGGCTAGTAGTCCTGGGGGATCTTAGATTCTTGGTCGCATTTGTAAATAGGGGTATGAGGTGTCCCTTATTCGAATGGGATAATAAGTAAAAGAAATCCAATGTGAGTAGGATCTTTGAGATCAATTTAAAAAGGAGAACATTGAGGAAAGATAAGATGGGGGTGAGGAGGAGTGAAGAGGGATAGAATGAGATTTGGAGAAGGATAATGCCTGAACTGTAGTGTCCCACAAAGAAGAGGAATCAATGGGGGAGAAAGGCCAGTATTATAACCCCACGTGACCAAAGAACCACGAGCGATAATCCAAAATTCGGAAAATACACAACATGACATTAAATATGAGAAATACATTAAATGAATCAAAGTCCTATTAAATGTTTGGCAAATGTTTGGACAATGCCATCCTTGTTGAAGTTAAGATAGATACTTATCCAATTGGTAAATTTTGTATTTAAACCAATTAGAACCCAAAGAATTGGATTATGAACTTATCTTTAGGTTTGGCATGATCTAGTACGTGTTTAAGTACAACTAGGGTTTAAGTCAATTCTCTAATAATGTACAATTATATTTTATCATTGTCCTCAATATTTAGGATTAAGAGTTATAATGCCCGCATATTATCACCATTAGAGTTATATAAGATTATCTCACACAAAATGGATTATTTTATTCAATATCTCATTAAGTCCGTTAATGTCACCTAAGCTTAAGTAATGACACATCAATCATTTCAATTTACATGTAAAGTCTAATTCTTATCTCCTAGCACATATTAAGCACATTAGGTCAATACTATCCCAATCATTTAACCATGTTTGCACACATCCAATCTTTGTTAATTACATTAGATTCATTATATGTGTATTAGTGTACAATGTGGTGTATATTTTATGAACTCATTACATATTAAGTTGTGGTTAGGTTATTAGGTAAATATGAGTGTATTAGGATATGTAATATGATTATGGAACTTAAAGGCAATAATGCATCATTCATGTCACCAACGATACATATATTAGGTTTAGTCATTTACTAAGCATGTCAGGTTTTAAATCAAACCTTGTTTGGTAAAATATAAAGATCAAGCATACTATTCTTCTATTATAGGAATTATGGTTTCTAAAGTCAGGATAGCCAAGATTTAGTATGTTATAGGTTTACACCCCTTAAAAGGATTTCATCCTCGAAATTAGCATATCCATGGACTAGCAAGCTACTACACTCCACTCCTTAAAAGTTGTAGCCTAATTAGTCATACAAGACCAAGGAACCAAGACTAATCTATCTAAATGATATCATATGAAGGTAAAAACATAACTACATAGGCAAGCTAACTAATAGAATAATAATCAACTTCAACATGTTCTTCCTCATGTACTTCATGTCCATCTAAAGCAATGATACAACGTGCACACTTCTCAATCAACTTTCATCCATTATTGTTGTGGCAATTGTTTCTTGGAGGATCTTGAGGTTTTCGTTGTTGAGTTGGTGCAAATCCATCACAAATATTAGGGAATCTAGGTCTGACATGTCTAGTCTCCCCTAACCAAAAAAAATGTCTAGTCTCCCCACAATGATGGCATATAACCTGGAAGTCTAAATTTGAGCAGTTGGATTTCCTATAGAGGGACACTTCCTAGGAGTAGGATGTCCATGACACTTGGAACACTTGTCCTTGTTTTGATCTCACTGAGAACTTCTTCTTCTTCTTCTTATGATCTTGGGGTTGACATCTAGGGTAAGTGCCAATTGTCGTAGCCTTATCTACCATTTTTTAAATGTCAGTGGAAGTTGAGGTACTAGGGAACGACCGATGTTATAGTTGAATCCTTCAAAGAACATATTAGCACACCTATATTCAACCAAGCCTTTGGCGTACCTTTCCAACAAAGTGAACTTTTGCACATACTCCACCACAGATAAGGAGTGCTATTTTTGGTTATAAAACTCTGCTTCCTTCTTTTCCTTTGTTGTAGATGAGATGTAGTTCTCAGGTAAGATCACTAGAAATTGCATCCAAGATATAGAGGAGACGTCTTGAGTCCTTGAACACTATTCAACCAATGGAGAGAAGGTCCATGAAGTATGTATGAGGGAAACCTAACCTTCTAGTGCTCAGGGCATGCCATACAATGAAAAGCATGCTCTATGGCAAGAACCCAATTTTCAACCTTATCCACCATATTGAGCTCACTCTCACCTTTGAAATGTTTGGGAAGCATCTTCATGAACTCTACAAAAGATTACTTCCTGGGATTCTCTAGAGTGGAATCCGAGTTGGCCTGCCTTATTATGGTTGAAAGAAAGCAATCATTGAAGAAAAGTCAACTCTTGCTTAGGAGAGAAGCCCAAACTTGAGCTGGTCATAGCTGATTGTGGGGTAGGTTGATTCACTACATGTTGACCACTAGTTGTTGCATGATCTTGAGATGCTGGAGGAGTGAACGGTGGATCCATCCTCGGCATCATGTACTCTAGGTTCTGGGGTGTCTCCAAACCAACTATGTAATACCCCTGACCTGGGTTATGGCTTAGCCCTAGAAGTTTTGCTTAAATAAGTTATTTACCAACTAGTTCTAATCTCTTGAAAAGTAATTAAGGCTTCTTGTGATGTTTGTTTTCAAGTTTGAGCTTAATTGCAAACTATTTGTACAATATATGAAAGTCTGAGTAAAAACTACAATTTACCCAAGATGAGGGGTTACATTGCAAAATGACACATGTGGAATAAGTTCTAAGTGTATTAGTATCATAAGAAAGAGAATGATGCTAATATGTGGCTTGTGGAAAGCCTATATCCCAAGTTATAACTTGTTTGAATAATGCTAGTATCTTGTACACCAATTTTGGTACAATTTGTAATTTACCCAATATATGGGGTTAAAATGTAAATTACCACCTTTAGAGTGTCCCTACTCCCTATATGTATCTTTTAGAGGAAAGAGAAAGAAGGGGACACTATGTTTGAATCACCATTGAGTAATGATACTCTTGGTAATGAAAGACCAAGAATGAGTTGAAGGCAAGAGCCTTATATGTGTTGTATCGAGTTGCAGACTTGATATAAGGAGCCCTACTGGCCAAGGAGCCAAAGTGGGAGCCTCCTATCGGTTTTTTGAGTCTTGGAAAAGACCATGACGGGTAGATCACCTCAAGGAGGTTTCCCATGATGGGTTTCAAAATTCCTTACAACAAGTGTATCAGGTTGCTTATTTAATGAGATAAAGATGAGATAACTTGCCCAACAGGATAAGTAAGGGCCGAGATATTGTGTCTAGGTTATCCTCAAGACTCTTTTATGGCAATATATACATGTGTACATGCATGGCTACGTATCAACCATGCATGGGCACGTGTCATCTAGTAGCATGAGGGAAAGACACCTCATATATGCTTTATCTCATGAACTCAAGTATATATACTTCACCTTTCACCAACTTATGAAAGTTTACGACCCTCATTACCATTCCCCTTGGAGATATCGTGCAAAGACCATTAGGTATCATGAAAAGAAGCTCAAGGAGCTAGGAGAGCTCGAGCATCAAGCTTTAGTTAAGGCTTTGGTCACCTTCAACCTTGGTTGAAGTAGGATATCGGGTTATGAATACTCCTTTCTTTTCTTCTTCACCAAGTGCTTAACTATGGTGATCTCTTATCCATGGAGGAGTTGTGAATGAGCCTGGACCTTGGAGAAACTCTTCTTCAACCTTTGGATGTGAATCTTTGGAGCTTGGATTTTTGAAGCTACTTACAAGATGGGTTATATAACTTGAACCCTATCATGTTATTATTCATCACCTAAATTGCTATGCTTAAATGAACTACTTTCAATTCCAAAATCTTCTGAAATAATTGATGAAATTATGAGTTCTAGTAGTTTCTTAGACCTTTTTCCATGAACTTTAACTGTTATAACGGAGGTCTAGAGCTTGAAGAATATGGTATCACTTTATAAAGTGATATCAGGTTCAAGCATACACACAAGTAGCTCTAACCCGATATGGGTATTATACTTGCATCACTTGCATGATATGCTTGTGAGATTACATCCCCTTGCATGATATGGAGATGAAGCTACTATCTTGGAACATGATATGGTGTTAACCATAACCCTTTGCATGATAGGGAGGCAAGTAAGGTCTCCATGCATGATATAGTGTCAAGTAGGCACTTCAAGGAATTTGATATGTTGAAACCCTAATTTGAGTAACCCGATATGAGTGGAGGTAGCAAGTATTTCTTGCCCGATATGATCATGTAATTATACACCTGTGCATGATATCATGAAGTACACGTTTGGTGCATGATATGAATAAATGAATAAAATACTTATGCACGATATCAGGATGGATTCAAGAACAAAGTGTAACCTGATATGCTTGAAACACCTCAACCCCATATGAAACCCAAGTTGGGGTTAACCCGATATGAAGATGGAGGCTAGCTCATACACGATATGAGTCATGCATGTTGTACTATATGAGAGATATCTATTTATTCTTATGCATGATACAAATCTATACTGCACCTCTTATACGATATAGGAGTGGTGAACACTCTAATCAACATAGAGTTGGAAACCCAAGATGATGGGTAAATTGAGATGAGTGTTGGATGATACCACATGTATGAGAATTTAATAAGACCATTAGCTTGTCAAGTAATTATACGATAAGGATGATCCTTGAAGCAATTAAGGGGATATGAGTTTCGTGGTCTACCTAATATGGTAACCCGATATGCTACCTAAGATGGATGCCCGATATAATACCCGATATGGATGCCCGATATGATACCCGATATGGATGCCTGATATGTTACCCAATATGAATGCCCGATATGGGGCATATATTATGCAGGATATGGCACTAAACACAAAGATTATACCTTATATGGGGTCAAGCATCTAGCGCATACCCAATACAAAACTAATCTCAAGTAATAAGATATAAGTGATAGTCCATCTAATGTGAGTACATGATATGCTGATTAGGGTTTACACCCTCAAAACATGACATGGTGATGTGGTTATACCACATGCCAATATGAATATATGACATAAAGTAATGGATGTGTTTAAAGTATAATATGAGAACACACACATCTTGATACCAATATGGAAGTGACACTTCAATCATGTGTGATTGATTGAGTGACATATGTTGAACGTGTTGTTAAATGAAAGATAATGTGAATTGTTAATGATGGACTAATATTCCTCAAAGAGGAGGATTTAATCAAAAGTATGATGTATTTGATATCCTAGTAAGGATGAAGAGAGAAACACATGCTTGTGTTGTTAATCATTTAATGATAAATGATGAGAAAATATATATGTATGATTGAATACTTATGATATTAATGTATGCTCCTAGATGTGTGGAGCATTGAATTAGGGTTTGGATTAATAAAATGAACATGAAACCCTATTCATCTATAAAGGGAAACCCTAAACCTAATGATGGGAAGGTTGTATTTCTCTTATTACATAAGCCTTGTGAGGCATGTTAAATACTTGTATAACAAGTATATTGATTAATGACCTTGTGAGCCATATGAATAAGTTGTTGCCTAGTGAGAGGTGACAAGATGTGTAATGACCTTGTGAGCCATATGATTAAGTTGTTTCCTAATGATAGGTGACAAGATGTGTAATGTCTTTGTGAGCCATATGAATAAGTTATTCCCTAGTGAGAGGTGACAAGATGTGTAATGGCCTTGTGAGCCATATGAATAAGTTGTTGCCTAATGAGATGTGACAAGATGTGTAATGTCCTTGTGAGCCATATGAATAAGTTGTTGCCTAGTGAGAGGTGACAAGATGTGTAATGGCCTTGTGAGCCATATGGAATACTTGTACAACAAGTAAAATGAATACGTGGGTCTGAGGACCTAGAGGTAATGATTATCTATTATAGAGATAATAATGTTGTGTGATGATCTAGGGGATTGAATACCCAGATCTAGTAATCATGATGATAATGATATGAAGGGATGAGGATCCCCAGTAATGTGATAATGGGTTGAGATCCCAAGTACCAAGTATTTAAATGATTTTTAAAGACTTGAATAGTTGTATTACACCTTTCTTTGTAGCATTTGTTGTGATTAGTAATGATGATTTGTTTGATGATAAAAGGATGTTGTAATACATCATTAGGAACTATAAAACATTTCCTTGACCATAGATCCATCAACGTCAGAATTTGTTGAATGATGAAACGGGTTCCCCGCGGCATAACTCAGAACACATATTTTTGAATATGTAGAGCATGGAGCCTAAGTGTCCATGACTCAATAATGTCTCAATAAGAGCACAATGAACTGACCCGTGACTCAAAGCATGGTGCCCTTGTGACCATGGCTCAAGAGCATGGTGCCTATGTGACCATGGCTCAGAGTATGGTGTCGGTGTGACCATAACTCAATAATTGGGGATGGTTGTTGTAGATGTTCCCCTAAGAGAGAACAATTTATGTTGTAGCTTTGAGCAAAGAGGCCTAGTACCCTGGCAAGCTCTTTTGCAGTGACACAAGATGTCCTACCAACAGATGACATGAGATGTCCTGTTGAATCCTATGTGGTCTCGTACTGACCGAGACAGTTGAGGCCATGGCAACCGACTCTCCCATTGACCTTGTATGGTATCAAATTGTGAGAAGTTTGTGGTCGGTTGGAGATGAATGGGGTATACTTCATCTCCTCAGGTCATAAGTGTGATTGTAAAATATGTTCAACTATGTAGCATATCTGCTTAAGGATCAAATACAGAAAACATTGTTTGATGCACAATACAGTTATACATCTTAGTTGATAGATGTTATTTATGTTTCTTTACATTCCTTGCAAAGCAGATAGATGATTTATAACTCCACCATGGGTAGATGCAATGTTCTCCTTAAGAAAGGAGATTATCTTATTCTGTTCATACAATGATTAATCCTGCCTGTTAAATATAAAAGAACCCTACTCAATTTTATAATGTTTATCTGCAATAATAATATGGTCGGTGAAGAGTTATATCTCTTGTCGGGACAATTGTCTCACCCCGTGAGATCCATAATTTTTAGGTGGACGTGCACGAGGCGGTGAAGACCTTTCTGTAGAGGAGGAACAACAGCTGGGGCAGAAGTAACAGCTCAGGTTGACACTACTGTCTGTCATGACTTGTATATAGAAGTCCAATGTGTCATCTCTATACTCTCAGGTCCTTTAAGTTGGTTCGTACTGGTTTTATGAATGATATGAGATTTTGGCTTGAATGCCTTGAGGTTTTATGTTGCTCTAGTATGTGTTTTAATAGAGCAATTGTTACATGTTGTCCTCAAGATGAGATGAAACTATGTTGTACAATGTAAATCATGATATGTATGAGTTTTTTTATCTTTCAGTAAAAGTTTTTCTGGACATGGATCTCCTTGCAAAATGGTTTTAAATTTTAGTGATTTTTGTTAATCTTCTGTTTATGTTTATTCCTCTTAATTAGTAATGATTTATTTATCAGTTTGATGACGGTCATTTTAAGCTAGGTTATTGATGAGTGACTTGTCTCCAACCATTTATGTGTTCTTGCGCAAGGCAAGGGTATAGGGTATACTAAACCTATCTATAGGAAAGGTAAAAACTTAAGGGAGATAGTATTGAAATAGTCAGATCAATTGATTTTACTGACTTTGATACCACACTTGTAAGGAGTGGGACCCGAGAGGGGATCCACTCACTTTCTCAATATGAAATACTTGAAAACCATCCAATGCCAAATTTCAGAATAATTTTTTGCAAAGGATAGAAGACAAGTTCAAGTATGTAAGGTATCATTGACCACAAAGTGTACCAGCAGAAGATAAAAATCTAACTATTAAAAAATTTATATCTATCATTATTCTTCATCATGCTAGGTGTACATTAAAGAAATTTATAGGAAATAAGCAATAGAGGGTAACTCAGCTACTTTAATCTACCTCCTAAGAAATATTAGCTAACTCTTGGAAAAGCCCTGGTCAACTTTGGTTGACTCCTCCTTTCTCTCTACATAAGTGGTTGGAGGCATACCCCACAAGAGTAGGCAAAGTGGATGTTGTCAACATGAAAATGCCAGTATGTGCATATAAATAGTGATTGAGCAATTATATTAGATAAAGGACACCAAATATAAATAAGGCTTCCTAAACAAAAAGGAAAGCACCATATAAGTGGATAACGAAAGAAAACATTCCAAGAAGTTGAAAATAAATAAATTTACTTTCCATGAAATAAATAATGTATACCTCAAGGGCATACACAAAGGAATTAGGACACATGACCCATCAACAATAATGAATAATCACCATGGAGGTGAGATAAGCATAGCAGTAGTGAAATATAATCAAACAATGGCATCTAGAGTACATAACCCTAAACCTGATAGATCATGGCACGTGACCAAATTCCTAAATATATGAAAGTGGGCACAAAACTTGGGTATGGGGCACGTAACCTCCATCCTAAAACATAAAAGGCACATAACCCAAAAACTAAATCATATTATAAAACCCTAGTACTACTAAGTCAACAAGCATGCACTATAGAGGCAAGTAAAGTTTTGTCATGGTATTAAATAAGATTGTCGAACTAAAAGTTGAACATCAGATCATAAAAATCTATCATGAGAAATTTAGGGTTTTAGTGTACGAATAGCACAATATAGATCAATTCCACCAATTAATGTTCAACCAGAGATAACATGAACAATATTGCAAATCTTAGATGCCAAAGTGCAATATCAACTGAGCACTATCAAAATATACATGACTTCAATATCACCAACTCAGGAGAATTCAATTAGATCTCGAAGGATAGATTGGGCATATACCCCTCAATTAAGTCAAAAAAGAAAGAAAGTAGAATAATTGCCCAACACAGACTTAGATGGATGCAAGATACCCCGACGATGCATGTAAAAAGTCAGGGTCCAAACCCTAGATCCATTTTATGCACTTTCATCTAATAACACATTAGGTATACAAACCATTAATAAAGGTGTGTATTATACATCCTAAAAAAACTTTTAGTATGAGTTTATTTAGGTGATTAAGACTACACCATTGGATTATTCTTATTTTTCTTATTCTGGAACATATTTTTACATAGTTTTTTGAAGACCATATAATTAGCTATGAATTTCACAAGATGAATCAATATAATACAATGTAAATAAAAAACCAAGTCAAAAAGACCAAAAGACCCCCACATCACACATCAGTCACTTGATGTGTGACAGGACATGCTCGTAAAACTGATCCACTTAAATACACCCATGATGTGATATTAAATTGAGTTTCAAAGGAAAAAATTATCCATGATCAGTGTAACACATTAGCACATGACACTAGACACACTAATAAAGAATTAATTGGTCACCTTCTTATGTGCAACTCTAGCTGTTGAAAACACAAGATATAGAGGTTATGACCTTGCCATTGACTGAATCGAACTCACCAAGAGGGTGATTTGAACCATTAAAGAAGATCATTGAAGGGTTTGTGAGTCCTTGATGGTCTCAAAGAGCATTGACACAAGACCTCGAGGTGGAGAGCACCTAGACCACTTCTCCTATCATGTCCGGTGAGAAGGAAGAATTGAGCACTCACCAAACCATTTAGGGTGACCAAACACAACAAGCAGGGAAAAACCAAAAACCTCTTGGTCGAGAAAACATAGATGAAAATGAGATGCAATTGTTTCATAATGAGAGAGACTCATGAAATGGTGCGAAAATGAACATGAACAAAGGAAAAAGGAAAACAAGTGCATACCAACTGAGATGAAATTGATGCTAGAGAAAGCTTCCCCAAGGTCCAACGTTGCAACCTCATCTCCCAGGAGCACTCCAAGGTTTGTGCCTTGATGCCATAGTCAAGCTTAGGCACAACAAGTGTGGGGAGCTTTGGAGGTATACACAAGGGTGAAAGAGGTGAATAAGGCAGTGTGAATCCGTAGCACTCGATTTAAATTAGGACCCATACAACTCGATTATAAATTTATATTTTGGTTTTGAGTTTGTCTATTACAAGTTTTAGTACAGGTATGATTTATGTCAGTTATCTAATTATCTATTATTATATATTATCATTATCCTTAATATGTAGGATTACGAGTTCTAATGTCCTCATATTATCACCATTTGAGTTATATAAGATTATCTCACACGAAATAGTGTATTTTGTTCAATCTCTCATTAAGAATGTTAATGTTACACAAACTTAAGCATTGGCACATCGATCATTTCTATTCACATGTAAAGTCAAATTCTTATTATATAACACATATTAAGCACATTAGATACCATCCCAATTATTTATGCATGTTTATACACATCCTAACTATATTAATCACATTAGGGTCATTATATGTGTATTACTAAACAATGTGGCATATATTTTATGGACTCATTCACATATTAAGTCATGGTTGGGTTATTAGTATATATGAGTGTATCATAATATGAGATGTAACTATGGATCATAAAGTCACTAATGCATCAAGAATGTCACCAAGGATGCATACATTAGGGTTAGTCATTAACTATGCATTAGAGTACAAGAATGTTAATCACTAATTATTTTCATATTATATGCTTATTAGGGAACGATCGTTCATGTCAGGGTATAACTCTAACCTTGTTTGGTAAAATCTAAAGATCAAGCATATTATCTCCTATTATAGGAATTAGGGTTTCTAAAAGTCAGGATAGCCAAAATTTGATATGTTACATATATAATCTTGAAAATGTGATGTGATGGTCAAATTTATATATTATTAGTTAAATTTAATGAAAGGGGTCTTATAAAGATGATCTCATTATAATGCGACTATTATACTATTACTAAAGGAATAATGGTTAAATCCCATATGAATGTACATCTTTTCTGTAAGTCACTTAATAATGAATTGAGATGATGACCAGAGATTTAGGGGTAAGTAGAAGTAACACTATACATTCTACTTTGTAAATTGAGTATTATTATTAGGATTAGAAGGATTTATCAAATTATCAAACGATAGTGGAAGTCAAAGTGACATGGTACATGTATCCAAATGCAAGAATTGGTAATGGAAAAGGTTGAACTGGATTTGGGATGATAAGTAGTGGGTAAATGTCAATGAAATGAGTATTACATAACATCTAAGTTATTTACCTTAAATGAATCCAGAATAACCTAAATTGAAAGAAGTACATTTATCGTGGACTATGAATGATTTCAATAAGAGAGTACATTATGCATTAAGTCTATTACGAATAATTGACTCTAAGAATGGTATTGAAAACGTAGTGATAGAAGTTAAGAGTATTGAACTAAAATGATGGGAATATAAACAAGTAATTAGATGGGTTTAACAACCTAATCCTATCCCTAATATGATGAGTAAATTAATAGTGATGACAAATGAAGGATAAAAGAATGTAAATGATTGAGTATAACTTGATGTAATTTAAAAAGAGGAAGTTATAGTTGTTGACTTGTATTGATATATAAGATTTTGGTATGAAATATAGTTTGTGTTATATTAATGATTATTAGATTACTTTATATATGAGGAAAAATCCCCTGTGTTGTTTATAAAGGTGACACAAGTGATGATGAAAGATAGATATACATTGATCCAGTACTGGTTTCTAGTGTCATAGTGAATATCTATTGAAAGGTGTGAGAGATATTTAAATGATGGGAAAGGTGATGGGTTCAAATGACATATAATGTTGTATATTTGGGAATCCCTGATTAGGGTAAATGTATGAGACGAGATTACATCTTAGGTTGATATAACAATGATAATGATCAATATGGAATGATGTAAGAATGGCAAATATATATGTATGTGGTAAATTTTAGATTTTTGTGTTTCTTCTTACAACGATTAATGTTATTCTTTCTTATTGTCTACACACAAATATTTAATGAAGAATGGAATCCTCTCTAGGATGAGTAAGAGTATTAAGTAATAAATTAAATGATGAATGGATTGAGTAAGGTTTCCTAAATAGTGTGAGTTTTCCTTAAGGTCCATATCTAGGAAATGATATAGATCTCCTTGTAGCAATCAAAGGATTATGAGAAGGATTTCTAGAGTGTGGATCTAGATGTAAGGACCCTGACCTGAGTTTTGGGGTAACCATGTTTGCTTTGGCTTGATTATGTGATTATAACCTTGCTTTAATATTTTTAAATGTAATTAGGGCTTGTGGTGTGGTTAAGTTTCAAGTTTGAGCTTGTTTGGATGATTATTGTGCTTTATGTGCTAGTTTTGGTGCAAATTCCAATTTACCCAGGGTAGGGGGTTGATGTGCAATTTTCCACCTCTAAAGTGTTCCTTATCTCTCCTGGATTCATGATAGGTAGTGTGGTGCTTTGGGGAACTTTATTTGACCCTTGGTTGAGTGGTGTCACCCTTAGTGTTGATTAGGGTTTTCTAGGGTTGGTGTGCTTTGACAGTTATGACCGCATCTGAGCTTAATTGGTAAACTAGGGTTTACCTGGATGATTATATACTTAATTGGATTGATCATTGCTTAAATCTAATTAATGATGATAATTCAATTATGATGTTTTAAACCTAATAAGAACATTAAGTGTTCTATTGTTTGAGAAATTAGGGTTTGAGAAATATAAACCCTAGTTGGCTGAAATTAGGGTTTTGATGGTACATGAGTATGGAATTTAATCAAGATAGTAGTACGGTAAATAATTTATCATATTTTATATGTAATTTGGATTTAATTGAAATTTTTATATATTATGTATAACTCAATCATGCATTTTAGTGAAAAATTTCAGCATTTTTGGATGTTCTTTAAAAGTCATTCTCGGTCAAGATATATTTCAACTGACCATGCTGACATAATGTTGTTCAGTAGTATATTTTTTGATTTTTAGTTATTTATTGGTAACTCAAAATGATCTGAAATTTAACTAAATATCTGAAATTCAATCATAAACAAAATGTAAAATTTTCATAATTTTTGGTTGTGTTTAGACCTTATCAGTAGACGAATTACAATAACTGACATTTTTGCAGAATTCTGGATAGAAGTGCACTATTCGATTTTTAATTATTTAATGGAAGCTTGGAATGATCTCAAATTTTAATTGAAGCTTTGTGCCTCCATTATAAAAAACATGAAAAATTATCATAATTGTTTGAGAAGTTTGGATCTCTAAAATACACGAATTCGCAGAAACCTTTTTATGATAGAAAAAATCTACTAAAATAAGAAAAAGTTTAGTGAGGGGTCAATGTGCAATTAACCCAAGCAGCTCAATTGATATATATGGTCAACCTAACACACAAGGAGATCTCATAGTTCACGATTCAATCCAGAGAAATTAAATCCTAGAGAGAGAGAGTTAGGGTTTGAGAGGATAAATTGATGGAGATGCTGACCTACAATTTTATGGTCCGAGGAATGATGAAATCATGTAAGTTTAGCTTCTTTGGATATAGTTTCATGGTGAATCTTCTCTCACATGTCAAAATTCTTTCCCTACTCTGATTTGATCCAAAATGGTATCAAAACTTCCCTTTTTCTCACTCTTTCTTCATAATCCCTCATTTTTAGTGTTTCCCAGTTAAAGGGAAGAAGAATTGGGTGAATTGCTAGGGATTTGATATGGATTCGAGATTTTCAGATATGGTATAAGTTTTTAAGGTGTTTTCACACCTTAGGGTGAGTGGGAACTTCCTTTAAATAGTATATTGCACAAAAATTGGTTAAATCATCCATAATCTATAATTGCTTAGTATGCGACTACAAACCTTGAATTGTCTATTTGTTCTAAGTTGTTGCAAAATGATATGAAATGGATTCTTCCTCTGTTTGGATGAATTTCATATGATAAAATCATATTAGAAATGTATACAATACATCCTACTGAGAATTCCCTAAGTATTCGCAGAGGTTATAAGAATAAATTGAAATATAGGGAATTTGTCTATGACTGAAATTTGTTGTATAAGTAAATAGAGAAATTTGATTATCTAGATCCCCTTGGTTATGAATGATTGTTTATCTAAATTCATAGTACATATATGTCAGATACTATCTTGATTCATTTAAAGTGAATAGTGTTTGTTTGATATCTCAGTAAAGAGGGTGAAACCCTAGATGTGAGGAGAGTTGGATATTTGAGAATAGATATCGCGAAATCCATTTGAAGGGATTTTCTTGACATGATAGACTTTATTTATCCAATGTTATTATTGATGCATGATATCCTAGTGAATGGCATGGAAACCCAAATTCAGCTCAATTCCAAGGTTTCATACATATATTGATTTTATATGATTTGTTGATAGTAGTCTTTATTCAGTGAATGTTTATGTCACATGAAATCCTTATGAGAGCCATGTGACAAGTGAATGAGGTAAATGAAACCCTAAGGGTAGGGTTTTTAATGAATCAAGTATTGTGATATCAATGTTCTCAGTTATTATTAATAATTCTTGCCATGATAAGAAATTATCTCTTAATTAAGTTATGTGATGCATAACTCAAGATTAGGTTGATGCACACGTTTTTACAATTAAATCTTAGTGTGTCAAGTAAATTGACTTTTAATTGAGTTATGTGATGCATAACTTAGAATTTGGGTTGATGTGCTCAATTTTCGAGGAATTACAGATAATTTACAAGTGCTACTGACGATTTCTAATATATCAAGTAATTAACTCTTGTCAGTGTGTTACGATGATCAATTGTATAATTCCAGCGTATATGAGACAAGTTGATATGAGTTTAATTTATTTAAGAAATTTCAATCTGCCTGCATGCATGGTATATGGATTACTCAGTAAATTACAATGTTTTTTAGTACACTGACTTGTCAGGTCTAGAATGATATTCATATTGTGATTTGAACTGTAATTAAATAGACGAGATGCCATAGAAATACCAGAGTCGAGTATAAGTAAGAAAAAGGTTCAACATAGTAAGAGTTTTCTAGGAAATAATAAAATTATATATTTAAGGGCCCTAACACTGTAGAACCCCTATGTGAGGTATGCGCCTTAGGGGTAAAATGACCTAACCCTGGCAGCGTCCAGTATACGGGGGTCGGAACGTGCTATCAGGTGCCACAGGGGATGAAGCCTAGTGGAAGTCTCCCTAAATTATAGTTTGCAGTATCCAACATCAACCAGAAGTCCTGGTGGTACTAGAGTACAAAAAAGCCAAGAGGTGGCTTGACTCTCCTCCTGTGTGATGAAGTTAGAGGAGGAGTCCAGTTTAGGCCAGAGAGCCATTTCCCTATTGCAGACCAGGAGAGTGGTTAGACTTAGCATTTCCCAGGTGTGTCTGCTAAGTCTTGTACGGCATGATCGTAGTGCACTACGAGTCTTGATATGTAGAGTACACTACATATGATTAGGGTTTAGATTAAGTTTAATGATTAATATTATATGAACTCTAAATATGAAATATGGAAAATATATGAGAAAAGTATGTAAGAGCCAAGGTAGTAAGAATCAATCATGAGGAATGGATTATATAACTGAGTACAATTTTTTTATGTACTCCAAAGCAAAGGAAAAATAGAATAAAAAAGTTAAGTATACGATAAGTAAATATAAGTGAAGATTCTTCAGAAGAGTTAAAGTAAAGAGAATTAGATAAATATGTAAATCATAAGACTAGGATAAGAAACTAAGTTAAAACAAAGATAAATGTTGGAAATGATGAGCTTGATTAAGGAATGAGGGTTATGATATAATTGAGAGCATGGAATGTATAACTTTATTGTGAAGTTAATACATTCATCCTAATGCCTTTGGATTCTAAGTCTATATAGAACAACAAACTAATTTCTAAAAGAAGAACAAAAGTGTAGCTTAACCAATGAATAAGTCATACAAAGGTAGACTATATTCAAGAGGTAAAAAGTGATTAAAAGAGATACTAAGTTTGACCCATGCATGAGCCGTTTGATTTAAAATGAAGGATATGTAATGTATTAAACATGAGTTGAAACTAGTAGAGAGATTATTGATTTAGAATTTCAACTTCACATTAATAGAAGGAAAAAAAGAAATATGTGCAACATGGTATACATGATCATACACATGAATAAGAAACATGATCATAAGAGAAAAGTAGAAGTTAAAGATAACATGTGGAAGATTAGTATATGGTAAGAGGATTATGGAAAGTAAGGAAGGGTTTGAAACATGGTGGAGTAATATAGATTATAAAAGAAAGAGGTTAGGAGATTCAATCAAGTGCTAGTTAGTCAAGTATCCTTGTTGATAACTAATTGAAACTACATATGACAAATGTATTAATGGGATGTTTGAAGATAAGAATTCTAAGTCTCAGAACCGTCTTCTCTTCCATATATTACTTAATGAGAGAAATGTGGGGATGAAGTGATAATAAAATGAATCATATCTGATGCATAACCACCATGGTAGAGGCATCTAGTGAATGTAGTAATGACACACAATATGATGATGAAACCCTAGAAGGGTAAATTGAGAATGTAATCTATCTGAATGGCCAATCAAGATGAAGGAAATTCAATTGATAAGATAAGGAAGACTTTAGTAAAATCTTGTGATATCCAAAGTTTGAATTTCAAATTAAGGGAACAAAGTCATACCACAATAACGTCATGCTACTGATAAAGGCCAAACCATAGAATGTTTAGAGTTGTATTAGTTCAAGGGTTGTCACTAGTGATTTGACCTTCAATACTAGCATCTCTATAAAACAAGATCATGAAATTTGCACTATGAGAAGTAAACTAGCACTGATAGTAATCCGAGCTAATATGAAAGGTAGATAAACAATATGGAAATGATTTAGAGTAAAGGATAAGAAATAGATTTGAAATATAAGAGGTGTGTTTTGAAAAAAAGGAGAAATACAATATGAGTGAAGTGTGATATGAAATAAATTCTTGCAGTAATAGAAAGAATGATGAATAATCTATTCATACCTTGTATGTTTCAATTTTAGGGACGTTTAATCTGCACGATTAAAATGAGAAGGATAAGTAGCAAAAAGTAAGTAGTAATGAATGAGGAGAGAGATAAGAGAAAACAATGGCTTTTAGTAATACGTGAATTTGATTTTAGAAGTATAATTTGTTGAAGGTATATTAAGGGATGTAAATTGGTTCTACGTATGATTTCAATGTACATGTGCAAGCAATATGCTAATTAAAGGTGTCTGATAGTTTAAGTCATTTATACCAGTAATCCGTCTTAGTATTTTACAATTGTGGTATGGTGATATGGATTGAATGATGATGGAAAAAATGGAGGGTTACCCTGAATAAGGTTGTCTTACCTATTCACTCATATGAATAGAAGGGATGATAACCATATTGTATTGATATGTAACCATAATGAGGTATAGCTTGTTATACCTAGATTTAATATAATTAAGTGATGGTAATTGGGTAAGGATAGTCCTTGAATGACTAATACAATCATGGAGTACTCTGTTACTATTGTTGAAACATTAGTATGCTATAACCCAATGGTTACACCTTAAATTATGTGTGGGTTCATATTTGAGAATAGTATGGAATGTGATGGTAATGCTTCACCTTATGCATCCCTGATCCAATGGAGATGTCGTGAGTAGTATTGTACAATTATTGTTGAATCTAGTCTTTCAACTCAAGACTGTTTTGCTATTTGAGTAGCACAATAGTAAAATTCAAAAGAACATGGTGAACTCTTTTTTGTGATTTAGAGGTAATACATAACAATAGTACATATTTAGCAGTATGAATTGAGATAGTTGGATCAGATTATCGATGTTGAGGTAACACCTTAAGAGCATGAAAATATTGAAATGGTTATTTCTCTCTCTATCCTATGATTGATTGTGGCATAGAGAATTTTTTTGTTATCATTGAGAACTATTTCAAACATGTTGTGATTTAGTAAAGGAATAAAATACTTAATGTTGAAAACTGCATTCAAGTATGAAATACAAGAATATAATGATATGTAAGATTTCATAAGATTAAAATAAGCCTTGAATGTACTTTACTTTCATATTTATCTTTCGGGGATGAAACATTTTTTTTGGGGGGGGGGGATTGTTATGACCGCATCTGAGCTTAATTGGTAAACTAGGGTTTACCTGGATGATTATATGCTTAATTGGATTGATCATTGCTTAAATCTAATTAATGATGATAATTCAATTATGATGTTTTATAACCAAATAAGAACGTTAAGTGTTCTATTGTTTGAGAAATTAGGGTTTGAGAAATATAAACCCTAATTGGCTGAAATTAGGATTTTGATGGTATATGAGTATGGAATTTGATCAAGATAGTAGTACGGTAAATAATTTATCATATTTTCTATGTAATTTGAATTTAATTGAAATTTGTATATAAAATTTATAACTCAATAGTGCAATTCATTGAAAAACTTCAGAATTTTTTGATGTTCTTTAAAAGTCATTCTCAGTCGAGATATATTTCAACCGACCATGCTGACAGAATATTGTTTAGTAGTATATTGTTTGATTTTTAGTTATTTATTAGTAACTCTAAATGTTCTTAAATTTTAACTGAGGATCTAAAACTCAACCTTAAACAACATGTAAAATTTTCATAATTTTTGGATGTATTTAGACCTTATCAGTAGACGAATTACAATAACTGACATTTATGTAGAATTCTGGATAGCAGTGCACTATTCGATTTTTTATTATTTAATGTAAGCTTGGAATGATCTCAAATTTTAATTGAAGATTTTTAGCTAGATTATACACAACATGATAAATTATCATAATTTTTTAGAGAAGTTTTGTTCTCTAAAATACATGAATTTTCGTAAACCATTTTATGACAGAAAAAATATGCTGAAATAAGAAAAAGTTTAGTGAGGGGTCAATGTGCAATTAACCCAAGCAGCTCAATTGCTCTATATAGTCAACCTAAAACACAAGTAGCTCTCATAATTCATGATTCAATCTAGAGAAATGAAATCCTAGAGAGAGAGAGAGTTGGGGTTTGTGAGGAGAAATTGATGGAGATGCTAACCTAGGGTTTCACGGTTCGAGGAATGATGAAATCTTGTAAGTTTAGCTTTTTTGGATATAATTCCATAGTGAATATTCTCTCACATGTAAAAATTAGGTCCCTCCTCTAATTTGATCCAAAATGGTATCAAAACTTCCCCTTTTTCTCACTCTTTCTTCATAATCTCTCATTTTTAGGGTTTCTGAGTTGAAAGGAAGAAGAATTGGGTGAATTGCTAGGGATTTGATATGGATTCGAGATTTTCAGATATGGGATACATTTTTAAGGTGTTTTCACACCTTAGGGTGAGTGGGAACTTCCTTGAAACAGTATATTGCATGAAAATTGGTTAAATCATCCATAATCTTTAATTGCTTAGTTTGCGACTACAAACCCTGAATTGTCTATTTGTTCTAAGTTGTTGCAAAATGATATGAAATGGATTCTTCCTTTGTTTGGATGAATTTCAGATGATAAAATCATATTAGAAATGTATAAAATACATCCTAATGAGAATTTCATAAGTATTCATAAACGTTATAAGAATAAACTGAAATATAGGGAATTTGTCTATGACTGAAATTTGTTGTGTAAGTAAATAGAGAAATTTGCTTATCTAGATCCCCTTAGTTATGAATGATTGTTTATCTAAATCATAGTACATATATGTCAGATACTATCTTGATTCGTTTAAAGTGAATAGTGTTTGTTTGATATCTCAGTAAAGAGGGTGAAACCCTAGATGTGAAGAAAGTTGGATATTTGCGAATAGATATCGTGAAATCCATTTGAAGGGATTTTCTTGACATGATAGACTTTATTTATCCAATGTTATTATTTATGCATGATATCCCAGTGAATGGCATGGAAACTCAAATTCAGCTCAGTTCCAAGGTTTCATACATATATTGATTTTATATGATTTGTTGATAGTCGTCTTTATTCAGTGAATGTTTATGTCGAATGAAATCCTTATGAGAGCCATGTGATAAGTGAATGAGGTAAATGAAACCCTAAGGGTAGGGTGTTCAATGAATCAAGTATTGTGATATCAATGTTCTCAGTTATTATTAATAATTCTTTCCATGATAAGAAATTAACTCTTAATTAAGTTATGTGATGCATAACTCAAGATTAGGGTTGATGCACATGTTTTTACAATTAAATGTTGTCCTGTTAAGTAAATTGACTTTTAATTGAGTTATGTGATGCATAACTTAGAATTCGGGTTGATGTGCTTGATTTTTGAGGAATTACAGATAATTTACAAGTGCTACTGACGATTTCTAATATATCGAGTAATTAACTCTTGTTAGTGTGTTACGATGATCAATTGTATAATTCCAGTGCATATGAGCGAAGTTGATATAAGTTTAGTTTATTTAATAAATTTCAATCTGCTTGCATGCATGGTATATGGATTACTCAATAAATTACAATGTTTTTAGTATACTACTCTGTCAGGTCTAGAATGATATTCATGTTGTGATTTGAACTGCAATTAAATAGACGAGATGCCATAGAAATACCAGAGTCGAGTATAAGTAAGAAAAAGGTTCAACATAGTAAGCGTTTTCTAGGAAATAATGAAATTATAGATTTAAGGGCCCTGACACCATAGAACCCCTATGTGAGGTCTGCGCCTTAGGGGTGAAATGACCTAACCCTGGCAACATCTAGTATGCGGGGGTCGGAACGTGCTATCAGGTGGCACGGGGGACGGAGCCTAGTGGAAGTTTCCCTAAATTATAGTTTGCAGTGTCCAACATCAACCAGAAGTCCTGGTGGCACTAGAGTACAGAAAAGCCAAGAGGTGGCTTGACTCTCTGCCTGTGTGCTCAGGTTAGAGGAGGAGTCCAGTTTAGGCCAGAGAGCCATTTCCCTATTGCAGACTAGGAGAGTAGTCAGACTTAGCATTTCCCAGGTGTGTCTGCTAAGTCTTATACAGTGTGATCATAGTGCACTACGAGTCTTCATATGTAGAGTACACTGCATATGATTAGGGAATAATAAAATGAATGAGAGGTCAAACAAGTGGGTACAGTTATTCAATTATTCTGTGTATGTTTCTGAATTATTAGTTCTCTTTATGATCAATCAAGCATTTCATATATTGATTCACTCTTATAGATATCTAGAGTATCATGCCATATTTATGATTGTCAATTATTAGACTCTTTAAAGCTTACTATTGTTATAATTCATATCAGTTTCTCAAAAGTATATATGTAATTATATCAGTGCTTTAGACTGTTTCTTTGAAGTACTCATTCACTGAGCGAGTAGGCTCACCCCTGTACTCAAATTTTTTTAGGGAAATCGCATGGACTCGAAGAAGATATCATTGCATCAGAGTAGATCTGCCATAAGATTTAAGTCTGAGTATAGTTAAGTTCAGTCGATCCCTGTCACTCTAGGTCCTTGTATAGATGTGAGAGAGTTGTAAATGATGTTTTGTATGTTTATTTCCTTGATAAGAGATAATGCAAATGATTGTCATGTCAAATGTACATGAAAGTGTGAGAAACATAATGAATGTATGGATGTGTATCATTAATGCTGAGATTACATTAGAGAAATAAAAGTTTAATTCACTTGTAAAGTTAGTTTATGTGGTTCAATGCAAGAAAACAAAGAGTTTGAAAAAGAAGAAAAAGTTAAGGGTGATCTTTGTATTACATTAAATCCTCAATTTATACCCTAATCTCATGATTAGTGGTAATTGTGAGATCGGGGTGTAACATTGACCTTGTGACCTTTGTTGGTTTTCTCAACCTAGGTCACGACCTAGGGTTTGTTGAGGGGGTTTCATGGTCAAGACACTTCTCCTTGGTGTGGTGCTCGCAACCAAGATTGTCTTGGCTCGATACAAAGGCCTAGAGAGGTGTGTTTCAACCTAGGTTGTTTGTGGTGGTCTTGGTGTGGCGACGTAGTGGTGTTGTTAGGGTGTGTCACGACCATGGAGCCCCTTGGTGTGTTGCAGTTGCGACATAGCAGGTGGAGTTGCTTAGGTGGTCAAGACACTACCTAGAGTGTATCATCATGTCTTTCATGTCATGTTTAAGTGGTTGCATGTGGATGCGTGTTGGTCTTTTGTGAGGACAAGTGTTCTTTAGGTTACTTAGTGTATTGACACCTCACCCTTTGCTCTCTGTCTCTCTCATTCTTCATCTATATAACTTATCCCTTCTTACTTGCAACCCTTTTGGCCATCTATCTTCTTCCTCATTCTTTGCTTGTTCTTGGATCTTAGTTGGGCATGGAGGTTCGTCCTTATAGCTTGAGGAACCAATCTCCTCTTGCATGTGGAAGTGGTGGTGATCTGAGTTCATCTCCCATCTTTGGTAAGTGTTTACCTTCTAAGTTGATGTTCCTTTCATCTTCTACCTCATCTTCTTCCTCTTTCTCAGCCTTAGACTATGTTTTAACATGGTGTTCATTCTTCAGAGTAAGTTCCTCATCTTATATGTTTTGATAAGGCGACACCCAAGTGAGAGGGGGTTTCTTCTCTCTTTCCCCCCTTCTTTCCTTTGGTTCAATTTTGAAGTTTTGCTCTCTTTCTTGAGCTACCCTTTGACCTTGGTGTTTCCCCTTTCTTGAGGTTCTCTTGAGGCCGAGTGTGGAGCTTTTAGTGGAGCTTTTCCAACCCTTGGATCGTGTTCTTGGAGCTTCGGTGGTGTTCTTCATAAGGCAGGTTATATAACACTAAACCTTCTCTATTATTCCACTTCTCATTACGTTTAGTTGTTGTCTTTTCTCTCAGTGATACTTCTCCATTATGCTCGTATATCATGCTAAACCCTAGAACTCATTTGCTAGAGTCATTATGCTTGGTTTGGAAGTAATCTGAAACCCTAATCCTTTGTACCCATTTTGGTAGATGATGTGTTATGAAGGTTTCTCTCCATGTATTACTCTTTACCTTGCCCTCATGCATGGTGTTTGTACACCTAGAGGTTGGAGGGATGTTAGGTTCAGTTTTTGTTATCATGATCTTGGTTTTCTCTTCCTTGTCTAAGGTTCTTCCGTGGTAGTTTCTTGACCCATGACTTAGGGTCTTGGTGACCATTTGTATGTGACCTTTTTTTTCATAATAACCATACTTACACCCCTGGTTTCAGTTCTACTTTGGTGAACTAGATGGTGCATCTTGGGAGGCCGCGACACTCCCCTCATGATGGTCATGACCTTGATAGCCTTTGGTCAAGATGCTCCTTTGAGGTTGAGTTTGACCTAGTGGTGTTAGGTCAAGGCTTTTTGTGTTAAGTAGCCTAGTCACCCTTAGTGTTGGACCTGCCTTTCTTGAGTTGAGACTCACCCTAGAGAGTAGGGTCACAACCATGATGGTCTTGGGTCGCGACATGGGTGGTGGTTGATCATCTTGGGTTGTGACATAGGTTGAGATTGAGACACCTTCTGGTCGAGATGCTTTGATGAAACCCTAACCCTAAGTGTTTTGGGCATGACATGGTCTAGAGGTTGAAGGTCACGACATGTGATAGATGGTTGAGGCACATGAGGGTTGTGGTCATGACATGGACCATAGTAGGTGGTCGCAACCTAGGTGGTTATGTGATCAACATAGGGTGATGGTAGGTGGATGAGAAACACATGTAAACACCTAATGATAACCATATATGTATGATACATAAGCCATATACAATGTTATTTGGAATGTTATCTAATAAACTCTAGTGGTTATTTCTAATCCTTATGCACTCCAAGATGAGGGAGAGTGATAGTTCTAGGGTTGATGGTTGAACCTAGTCTTGTAACCCTAATCGGTTAAAAGGAAACCCTAACCCTAATAATAATGAACAATGATCTTCCTTGTTTCTCCATCATGGAATGGTTATGATATTATGTCATTATCTCTCCTATTTATAAACTTCTAACCATGCAAATTTTATGAGTTTGATAAGTATATCTAGTGTATGTTATGGTGATGAGATATGATATAAGTTGAATGAGCTTAGAGAGGTATGTTGAGGCATTTGTGATACCGAAATGATGAGCTGAGGGATTGATATCCCATAGCATGTGACTATGCTATGGATGATGTGATAAATGACAATAATACATGCATCATGTGGTGAAAGTGTGAAAAGTTCACACCCTATATGTTTATATCTGCTGGAAGAGAATTATGCCCTTATCTTTATAGAATTTGTTATGATTTTATGTGTTGTGACTTGATTGATGCTAAAAGACACTTAATTGACTTAACTAATCAAGTAGAACCTAATCATGTAGTTATTCCCTATGCCATAGATCCATCTCAATGTCAACACTTACTGGATGGTGAAATGGGGTTTCCCTTAGAGGAAGCATGGAGTCATATACTATTGAGTATATGTATTCACAAGATTGGCTGTGGGCCATAACCTGGTAGGAGTGCAGATGTGGGATGTAGCTTAGTGATAGGTTGCTTATGAGGTTTCACATGATTGACTGCAGGCCATACCCTAGCAAGAGTGCTGATGTAGGGTGTATCACAGTTTCTCTAGCGCCATGACCTGTAACAAGGTTGGATAGGACTTTTACTATTGACTATATGTCACATGTTGTAGTTGACTGGTATGTCTCTGTTGTGTACTCATGTACTGACCATGAGGTTTGGCGAGGTCGTGGATTCCGGCTCTTCCATAGACCTTTTATGGCACTGATTTTGACTTAGCAGTGGTCGGCTGGATTTGAGTGGTACGAGTCAAATCCTCAGGGTATAATAAAAAATGTAATCAGCCATGTAGTATCTTACTTAGGTTCAAATACAAAAACATTAGATGAGGCCTTGCTTGCTTTTGTACAGTATAATTGGTAGTGAAAATACATGTTCTTCATATTCCTTTTATGACGGTAAGATGTTTCAAAATCCAATTGCAATTGTTAATTCTATTAGTGATGATTGCCTTCTTATCATAGTTGTAGCTTTACTTCTATTCCTTAATCATCTTATCTATGCTAATAATAGTGTTGGTGGAGAGTTATATCTCCCATTGAGATTTGAAATCTCACCTCGTGGATTCCCCACATCTTTTTAGGTGGACGTGCATGAGGAGGTAGAGATTGTGCAGCTGAGACTGAGCAGCAACAAGAAGGCTAGTAGCTGACAAGGTTGGAAGTGCTTCTTATAGTCCTTTTTATTATTAGAGTCCTAGAGTCATCCCTATACACTCAGATTTTTGGGATGGTGTTCGGGCGTGTTTTGTAGATGTTCTTTCAATACATGGCTTTGGCTAGTGTGTTCCTCTTGATGTAAAATTACAGTGGATATGCATATATATGTTTGAGACATGTTTTCTTGTAACAGATGGATGGCATACATGGTAAGTACTTAGTAACATGTAAGGACTCATATGTAAAAGTTTTTGCTATTTCAGACCTTAATGAAAATGGTTTTAATTTATAGTGTTTTCCAGTAATCTATTAGTTTAATTTTTTTTTCCGTAGTTAGTTTTGAGTTATCTTGTGGTTTGCGGTGTGGGGGCGTCACACTAGACCTTTAAGACTAGACCATCAGGATTTGAGGATGCTATACAATGTATGATTTTGACCCTAAATCTTCTATTGCAGAAATCTATGTTAAAAAGAAAAGGTTCTGCTGAAATATAAATTTTGAAACATGCAAGAGGTTATATATATGTGATACTTTGTTATGTTTATTCCTATCTCGTGTACCCAATATGAACACCTGAAGGTAGAGGCGATGAATGACCTATGATGGCCTCTTTACAAAAGCGTATGGTGAAGCAAGGTTTGTTGCATCTATGTTAGGGTGGATGGATAAGCCCTAAAATAAGTACAATGAGTCATTTACATGAGAATCAGGATTGACAACTTATAGTTGGTGAGGCACAAGACACATACTTTTAAGGCAATTAAATAAAAGATGATAAGATGTGTGAAAAATGAGATGGATGTGTATTGTATTCCATTTACTACTAATTAATGAATTTATTATTCTTGAATATGTTTCTCATATCTGAATACTAATTATGCTTCTGTTATGAGATAAAATTTTGTCTTATTCTCATCTTCTTGGTAGAAAATGTGATTATTAAAATTTACATTGTAAGTGAACTCCTATATGTAGTCAATGGTGGGTTTTATAAATGAATACCCTTATTGATGGTAAAGCTTAGTTGTGATCTAATTAGTTTGTTTGGTAGATATGCCTTCTGTGGACGTTAGTTTTAGAACTACAAGATATTTTCCTGGTTTAGCTAGTGGGGTGTCACAAAGATAATTCATAATTTGGGATCTAATTAGTTGAATACTATTTTGATTAAGCAGTTAATTGTAATTAAGTAGGTGTACTTCATTGTAGACTAATCAAGTAGACTTAGAAGATAATATCTTCCAATTCTTATACCTAAAAATTAGATAATATGATTCTAATACATGTTACTTGGCTGAGTGGGAAATTTCACTCCTTGGGCCTCTAAATGAATCTCATGAGGTTGTTTCACATGATTTTATTTATATTGACATCTAGTGGAGAGATCATGACATAGAAGATATAAAAACAATAATTTAGTCTAGAATGTCCATGTAGTCTCCTTTTTCAAGATGGTTCGTATATCAAATTTGATTCTTTCAAGTACATGTAATTTTATAACAGGAATGCATAAACATATCACTAAGATCTGCATCCATATAGTTTATGGTGTAGCAAGGTATGGAGAGGGTGAGTTACAATGGATATCATTATGGAAATATAATGTCACAACCTTGAACTGTGTCATCACCAGGAAGACCTTCAGCATAGTTGATGATCAGTAGTTTTACGCTGCTCTTCATCAACATCATTTTGACAAACTACACATTCACTACTACAGAAACAGCATTCAGTGTCGCTTTTCTGGGCGTCGGCTCTTTAGGAAAACCGACGCCTATAATATTAGACGTCGGTTATTTAGGCAAACCGACGTCTATATTCGAAGACCAGCCAGACACGGGTACCGCTTTGAATACAGGGTCGGTTGTTTATAAAAAATCGATGCTTAAAGTCGCCCGCGAAATCCAATTTTCGAGCAAAAAAATAGTGTCACTTTCAGCGTCGGTTATGTAGATAAAAAAACCGACGCGTATGTGCGATGGAAATTTGCACGAAAAGTGTCACTTTCAGCGTCGGTTATCCTTTTATAACCGACGCTGAAAGTGGTTCCCGCCAAATAATTTCGTGAAAATATCGTCTAATTGGACATCGGTTGTTTAAAACAACCGACGCCTAAACATCTTTAGCGTTGGTTGTTTAAAACAACCGACGCTATTTGGGAACTTAATATCCCGCGATGCCCGACTCTTCCCCTTTCTTCTGTTTCATTGCGAGCCGATTGCCCTTTTTCTCTGCTGTCGCTGCCGATTTCCCTTTTTCTCTGCTCCTTCTTCTCCACGACAGTGTCGCCGCGCCGCCACTGCTGCTGCCTTCTTCTTCTTCTCCGCGCCCCCTTCTCCTGTGCTGCTGCTCACCGACGTGTCGCCACTCCTTCTCCTCCTCCTTCCTGCCCGCCGCCGCCTGCCTGCAGCTCTTTCTCCGCTGCCTGCCTGCCTGCCCACCGCCGCCTGCCGCTCCCTGCTCGTCGGAGTCGTTGCTGCTACCTGCCTGACTTGTGCCGGTGGTTCTGGAGCTCACCGGTGTCGCCGTCGCCCACGTACTCGACCAGCTCGACCTCGCCCTGCTCGCTTGCCCAGGTACCTACCGACCTACCCAGGCGCGAAATTGGTTCTTTATAGGGTTCCTTTGTTCCATTTAACTCTGTTCCATTTAATTGACTCTGTTCCATTTAATTGAGCTAAATTAACTTTGTTAGTTTCATTTAATTGACTCTATTCCATTTAATTGACTCTATTTTCAGCTTCTAATCAAATTAATTAGTTTAGATTCATTCAAACATCTTTATAGGGTTCCTTTGTTCCATTTAACTCTGTTCCATTTAATTGACTCTGTTCCATTTAATGGCCAACTAAATTAACTCGATGAAAATCATTTTACAATTTTTCCTTTGACTCTGTTCCATTTAATTGAGCTAAATTAACTTTGTCTTATTGTTTGTTCTTAATTAGATGTCTAGTCTATTTTAACACTATGAGACATTTTTTGCTCATTAATTCTAGTGGATTATTATGACCTATGATGACCTAACAAGAAATCATGCTCTTAATGATATGATTCACATATCTATTATTGTGTTTGTTGGCCTAAAAACCCGTCCAAGATTGACTCATTAGGAGTAAATCTTGGATAGTCTCCGGTTTGGGACTGTTCTTGAACACCTAATCTCACTTAGGATGTAAGTGTATAATGTGTATTGGGTTTTCGAGAAAATTTCGGCAGCATTTCCCCGTTTGTTCTCTAAGTACATATGTACTTAGAGAACA
This sequence comes from Alisma plantago-aquatica, assembly GCA_963693085.1. Classification (NCBI taxonomy): domain Eukaryota; kingdom Viridiplantae; phylum Streptophyta; class Magnoliopsida; order Alismatales; family Alismataceae; genus Alisma; species Alisma plantago-aquatica. Next base: position 1,005,010,388 of record OY856413.1, read on the forward strand.
GTGGGGAAATGCTGTCGAAATTTTCTTGAAAACCCAATACACATTATACACTTACTAGTGAGATTAGGTGTTCAAGGATGGGATAGGTGGTACACATTTATTATATATAAGAATGACATAAAATGTGTTTGTTGGCCTAGAAACCCGTCCAAGATTGACTCATTAGGAGTAAATCTTGGATAGTCCCCGGTTTGGGACTGTTCTTGAACACCTAATCTCACTTAGGATGTAAGTGTATAATGTGTATTGGGTTTTCGAGAAAATTTCGAGTCTGCTGCTACTGAGGAGTCTGCCACACCCATGCCTCGCCATGATATCTGGATAGCTGGGAGGCAAAACAAGAAGGGTGAAATAAAGAAGCCCGTAACTGCTGAGGCGGCTGTGAAAATGGTAAAATACAACTCTTAGAGCAATTGTTTGAATATTGATTATTTGTTAACTTACCAATTTCTGTTGATGGTGATTAGCGGGAGCTGCACGAGCAGAGGAAACAAGGCACGTTCATCCCTCAGGGCACACATGATGAATTGACAGTTGCTCTAGGTAACCCAGAGCATCCTGGACGTGTTAGGGGTGCAGGCGCTGGTGTGGGCATCAAAGCATTCTTTGGGCCATCCCAGCGCAAACCCAGAGCGGGACTTTCACAAGAAGAGGTAACCTATACTTTTTTTAGAATGTTGCTGCAAAAGGAAATTCAATAATAAGAAGCTAATGTTTCTTTTATCCATGTATAGGAGAATAAGAGAGTCGAGGATATAGTTGCTAAGAAGGTCAACGATGTAGTTGCTGAGAAGGTCAAGGAAGAATTGTTGCGGTGGCAGGCATCTCAGGCTTCCAATCAGCCTATGGCGACCCACTCTTCTCCTGATGTACAGACTACAAGTAATCCTGTAGACCCACCGCCTAACACGTCTGCTGTAAGTATTGTTTATGACATTGTAGTTAGTCTTTTCAAGTTGTTATGTTTTCAAGATGATATGTATATATGTATAATATTCTTTACGTAAATTTGTAGGCATTGAAGCCATGCCGCTTAAGAATGCAAGACTATGTTGTTGCAGAGGCGCAGGCTTACCCGTCCCTTCCTGGGGCAATGTTTCACGGGACTCCAATGCCACAGGGCTACATTCGTGTGAGCCCGATACGTGTGTTACCCGATTGGAGAGAAGCTACATTGCCATATCCCCACCCGAATATTGATATACTTGCTGATGCAGAAGGCGGGGTGATATTGTGGCCCAAAGCAGATGTCGTCTACACTACTGAAATTGTAAGATAAATTTACATTACTTTAAATTGTTAATGTGTATATATGAGGTCAACTGATCTGAAATTATATATACAGGTTAAAAAGAAGACAACCGGAGCACCTAGGCCTCCACCTCCACTTCCTGCATTACCAAGTTGGGTTCCAACTGACCTAACATACCCGTTAGGTCCTGCTTGTAGGGGAATGGCATGTTGGCTACAGGCACATAATATACATTGCCCTATAATTGTTTCTTTAGATGCAGATTATGCAGGACAATCATACGATAGCTCTTTATTTATACAAGATATTATTGAGCTGTTTATGTATGAGTGGTTGAATACATCAATGATAGAGACATGGATAAGGTGAGATCTTATTTATACATCCATATACCTTGTGTAAGATCCGGTGAGCTGGTTTCTTATATATTAATGCATACGTAATACATGTTTTGCAGCTACTTAGTCGAAGATCATTGCAAACAATTTGCATTTGATCATGTGGGATTTTTTATTCCTTCATTGATTTGTTTGGTAGCTAAAGACCCTGATAATGTTCAACAATACTGTATAGATGCTTTTACAATTTTTGGTCAGAAAAAGAAGACGATAATAATAGCTCCATTCAATGTCAAGTAAGTTTACTTTATTTATAATTTGGACTTCAGAAAATTCCATTTTTATTGTGCATCTTGAGTTATTAATTGTTAACTTTTTACCTCTAGCGGTAGATATTGGGAATTACTAGTTATTGTCCCCAGGACATTCACTGTTTATTATCTAGATCCCGCGGGAAGTACATTAAACACTAAAATTGGACACGTAATGAGAATGCCATTATTCTGGTGAGAAATATTTCATTTTTGTATCTGTTAACATCTGTTATTATATTACTATTTACTTATGCAATTTACTGTGTTATATTAATATGTAGGGGTTTAGATGCATTCAAAAAGGCTGGAGGAACGGTCCCAAGGAAAAAAAAACAGTCAATAAATTGGCAGAACGTACAAGTAAGTTCCCGACTCCAATGTATATATTATTGATGTGAATTGTGCTTAGTTGTATTATTTTATATGTTTCAATTTATAGTGCGCTACACAAGACAATGGTTGGGCATGTGCATACTATGTGATGCGATTTATGCAGATGATTATACGACATGCCGCATTGGACATCGATACCATACATGAGGTATTATATATAGTCTCATTAGTTAGTATGAAATATATCAATCTTATTTTTATATTATTACTTATATATATACATCATTCTCTTTGCAGGTGTTTAAAACTGACAACACAATAGGTAAACGCTTAAAAAATATACATGCTCCATATACGATGGAAGCATTAAATGAAATAAGAGAAGAATGGGCAAAAGCCATACAAGCAGTGGCAACTGTAAGATATAATTGGGATGTTGATAGCGATAATGAATGATACTTTGTAAATGAATATTTCTGAATGTTAATACATGTATTTGAATGTTTCTATATGTGTGAATGTGAGAATTGAATTGATGTCCGAATGTATCTACTTGTGTGAATTATTTTTTGTGAATTTTACAGGTTTGTGGCCTGTTTGTAGGCTGATATCAATGGATGTCGTAAACCTGCAGTTCAGAAAACTGAACTACAGGTTCTCATCCTGCTGACCAGCCACAGTAGGCCTGCAAACTGATATGAAAAAAAAATAGATATAGGCGTCGGTTATTTACAGAAAACCGTCAGCAAAGACCTACAGTGTCAGTTATTTGATAAAAACCGACGCCTAATAGTACAAACAACCCGACCGTGCAGGATAGCACGGCCGTGGTGGAAAAGGCGTCGGTTATTCATATAAAACCGACGCCTATAGTACTAAACACGGCCGTGCAGGGAAGTACGGCCGTGTCGTCTTGAAGTATAGGCGTCGGTGTTTTAGTAGATAACCGATGCAGAATGTGTCCTAGATGGCGCCGTTTTCTGTGGCGTGAACCCTTTTGGTGTCGGTTATCTACTAAAAGACCGACGCCTATATGTTAAATAGGCGTCGGTTAAAAAACCGACGCCGAAGTGTTCGACCTTTAGCGGCGCGCACATAGGCGTCGCTCAGAAACCGACGCCAAAGGGGGTTAAACAACCGACGCCAAAGGCCGTTTCTGTAGTAGTGATTGCACTGAGACTCATTCATCTCATTAAGTGGCTCCCTCCAGACGTAGCAAATTTGAAGATGAACTTGACTATTGGTTGTGACATCGAACCTACTGGAAGAAGAAGAAGATGGGTTGTCGACATAGTTTGTCACTCTCATTCTCATGTATGACCGGTGTTTTGAGTGTGGATTTATGAGGAAAACTATACCGTTTCTTATATACATGCTCGTGCCATAGCCTTGAAGATCATTGATGATAAGAATATCAACATCTTTGTGAGGCCCTAGAACATATTTGTTCAGGAGATACTGGTCCAATTTGAAGTTGTTGATGTTTATATCGGTAAATCATAGAATAGAAATTTTGATTCATTGAAATTATGAAATAATATGTGTACAACATTATGTGGGGAAACTCAAAGGAGCCATGGAGAGCTTCTATTTTCATGAGAGAGATCTATAGCATCGTGAAGGAACATTCCATCATCAGTCACTACATACCCATATCTCTTAATTCGGTCTCGAGGGCTCTTAGACGTTGGGGGATGACATTACAAGATCTGTTTATCTACACGGTTAGGTCTTTAAGACCCATATCAATTGATTCCATCCACTAGTCTACATCCATTTGTCCAAGGTTCGCATATAATATGATACAAAAGAATGGGTTACAGAAGGAAGGTGTAAATTTTTGTTAATAGTGAAGATGATAGATACAATAATATCATTTAGATTCTAACTACAAAATTCTTTAGTTACTATTGTAATGAAGTGTGGAATATTCTTTTCAAATGATTCAAATATGAAATAGAGCTAGTTACACATACTTTTTAGCTACATACCACAATGATTTTTCTTGTGACCAAATAACTCTACTCTTGATATGAAAAATCTTCTACCTAGAGTAGATGAGGGCATGAATATTCCTTACAAAGGAAGTATATTTGAGCAAAAACCTTACTATAAAAACTCCTTTTGTGACTACATAGAACTTTAGTTTCTAGAGATGTGAAGATCCTTGAACAATACAAGATGGATCAAGAATCTTATCACCATACAAAAAAGTTTTTTATTCAAAACTTAGTGTTAGGGGAGAGAGTGATGAAGAGGGTAGGGCCTACTATAACAATGTCATTTTGTAGTTCTAAGGCAAGACGTCTTTTTTGCCTTTCAGATGTTTAGGCTCAAAGGGACAAATGTGATGAACATAATCTCACGACACATCAAACTATAGGGTTACAAAACAATAAACATAATAGAATTTAACAATTCCTAAGGAAAACCCCCAACATCACTTGAACTTATTATGTCTAGTTCATGAACCCATTCTTAAGCTTGTTCCTAGTTTCTTTAGTTTATGCAACATTTGTGTGGTAGTGATGTTGTTAATCAAGTTAGTTATCCTCACAAGATATTTTGTGATTGGAATATACTATATGTGTTTGTGTATAAAGAGTACCATATGGAAATAGTGAGTCTGACTATGATGGTTTTAGTTTTTTCTATGGGTATATGGATGAGACCTTCATTGATGATGTACATTAAGTTGGATCGGATGAGTATGTTGTATTATTTTTAATTTAACCCATAGGATATTATAAACTTTACTAACTGAATACCCACAACATTAGATGAACATAAAATGCAGTATTGGACTATTATATGATGTTCTCACACAATCCATAGTGATTTTTTAGGGAAGTTAACTTTTATCAAGTTGTGTTCCTCATACCCCAAACATGTAACTTGTACACAAAAGTTTTGAACACAATAATAGTAGATATAATTATCTTCATATAAAACTTACATATAATATATTTTGTAGATTATAAAATCATCACTAGTTCTCCAAATGTATATACTAGGCATTTTAATGAACATTTATGTCCAAATCTATTTCCATAGTGTGATTGGAAGACATGTTAGTCACAATAGCATGCTTGTATTTAGAAACATTTTGATTTGTTAGAAAGATCACTACCATGTTGAATCAAGTAGCTATAATAGAATTCAACAAGTGATAAGAACCCCAACCCCGCCCATAGCATCGCTTGAACTTTTCATGTCTAGTTTGTGAACCCATTCTTCTATATGTTCGTAGTTTGCTCAATGGAAGGAACATCCTTGTGGAAGTGATGTTGTTAATCAAGTTTGCTTTTCCTCATGATATATTTTTTGATCTATATGATTGGAACAAAATGAAAATGTGTTTATGAAAAAGGGTACTAGAAGAAAATTGTGGATTTGATGATGATGATTTTAGTTTTTGTCTTTTTGTAATATGGATGGGGATTTTTTATGGTTTGCATTGCATTGGGTCAATGATACAAAATGAAACCTCTATATATAGCCTATAGGATAACATAACCCTTACTAGGCATATATCCATATCATTAGATTGAAAATATAAAAGCATACTAGACTATTGGATGGTTTTTCACATGATCCATTGTGTTATTCAGGAAAGTTCATTTTGTCAAGTGGTTTTCCTCAGAAACCAAATCCGTAGCTTTTATATAGAAATTTTGAACACAAGAACAACAAACAAGTTATGTTTAGATTAAACTTACATATAATATATTTTTGTAGAATATAAGATAAACACCAGTTACTTTAAATGTGTATACTAGGTATTTCTTGCACATTTAATCTTAAAATTAATGTCCAAAAATTCACTGTGATTGTAACCCATGTTAGTCACACTAAGATGCTCATATTTAAAAGCATTTTGAGTTGTTAGGAAAATCATTACTATGTTGAACATAATAGAATTTAAAGAAAGGCCCCAACACCACTTGAGCTTTTGTGTCCAATTTGTGAACACATCCTTCGGTTTGCTCCTAGTTTCTTCAGTGGATGGAACATCCTTGTGGCAGTGATTTTATAAATAAGTAGGCTTTCCTCCCAAGATATTTCACGACTTAGGTGTTTGAAACATGATAGATATGTGTTTTTGTGCAAAGCACACTGGATGGAAATTGTGGGTTTGACGTTGACGATTTAGGTTTTGATGATGGTGGGATATGGATGAGGCCTATATTGATGGAACACATTGCATTGGGTCATTGAGTACGCAATTAAACCTTATTGTATAGCATATATAATAATATATTCGTTACGAGGCATATACCCATAGCATTAGATAGAAAATACAATTACAACACAGGACTATTGGATGATGTTTTCACATAATCTAGAATGTTATTTAAGAAACTTTTCAAGTGGTTTTCCTTCAACCCCCAACGTGTGGATTGTATATAGAAATGGTGAATTACCAGAATAATAGATCATATCACACTTACATATAATACATTTTTGTACAACATAAGATATACACTAGTTACTTTATATGTGTATACTAGGCATTTTTTGCACATTTTTGTTTTTATAATTAATTTTCATAAATCTATTGTGATTAGAAACCATGTTAGTCAGACAATATGCTCGTATTTAAAAACATTTTGAGTTTTTAAGAAGACCATTACCCCAAAAAATATCTAGTCCTACCTCTATCGCCATTTTGGTTCTATGTTGCAGTTTGGGACCTCATTATTTCCAAAACATGAACACCATATCAAACTAGAAGTCAAGCTTACTCAGTAGAGTTAGCAGATTTGTGCTTCTGTATGCTTTCTTGATTTAATATCTTCTTATTTCTTGAATTGTATTCCCCTACCTTGCTCTTTTAGAAGAAATTTTCATTGGTGAGATAAGGATGTTATTAGACATGGCCACCTCGCTAATTGGAAAACCCTATGCAGATCTGATAGTCTGAGTGGCTAGGGGCATTAGTGATCTTCAAATAGATTTTTTTTCTTCTCCATGATAAGTGCAACACAATTAAATCAGATCATGTCCTGGCTAAGTGTTATTCAAGGAACAAACCTTGGAACCATCTGAGATCTATCTTTTTATCACCATTTTAGAAATATCTACAAAAAGTGTGCTCCATTATCCATTATTCTATTATCACTCCTCTTGGGTCCTTTCCTAAATTAACTTTGGCCGGATCCTTTGTACAGTTTGGGCTTGATTCATCATCTTTTTCTTCACTTGTAGATTCCAATAGTTTAAAATCAGTATACATATATGCAAATTTGAAACTCATATCTTTCTCTAGATCTAACAAACTCAACCATCTTTTGTCTTATATGATCTCTCACGAGATGAGCTAGATAGACTTGCTGATTATTTTATAAACAATACTTTCCCACATTACTTGGAAATATGAGTCACATTAAGAATCCTGACATTTACTATTTTCTTATATACCCATGGTTGACATACTTATTGAGAAAAAAATTATAGAGGATCAAATACACATGAATGTCATTATTTGCATCTAACTAACTACACTTCAACACTCACTGACACTTGAGAGGGTTTCAGAGACCTTCAGTTTGTTCCTTATGTCTCAGTAATTCAAAGGGCATTCTTCATATATTTTTCTCACTTCCACGATGACTGTGACCATTTAGACTCATTTCTTTCATTTTTTCTCATAGTTTGATTGCGTTAAACACTTGGGCTTCACTTATAATACAATATTCAAATATCGCACTAATAATGACCAATTGAAATATTATAAATACACTTGGATTGCATCAATTATTTGGCAATCTAGCTTGAACAAGATAATCTTTCTATTAAATAATAATAATAATAATAATTACAATCTGATTTGTGACTCGGACTATTTTTCTTTTCTCCCTCTAGTCTTCTTTTTCTAGTGACACTGCTCCGGCCCAAAAAGATAAAGCTAAAGGCTTTTAGGCCTCTTACTTCCAGAATGACGAGGGTGGTAGCTGCTACCAAAGGATCCATCTGCTTTGTGTCCTTGCTGGAGACCTCAGACGAGGAGGCCTGTAAGGGAATTAGGGAATGTGTTGTTGGGCCCTTTATGATGAAATCTTCATGCTGCTGCTGTTTGATCCTGACGCTGTCAAGTAATTTTCATGGTTTTTCCTATATTCTCTTTTCTATGGGTAATTTTAAAGGGAGCCCACCCCCATTTGGTGATCTTAGGGCAGTCCGTCGACCTTCAATACTTTCTCTAGGTACCTCTTGTACCTAGTTTTTGTGCTGTTGATGTTCCCTACGGTAATTTAATAAATCATTGTGTTTTGTGATACTTCTGTCCCTTAATATATGTTTGGAATGTTTATAAACAAAATTGTTTCTTTTCTCATTTCATATTCGAATTCAAACACGTCCTTCTTATTAGTCCGTTGACATTTTCTTAATCATTTTAATGAATTCATATTACTTTGAACCGGAACAAAACTCATTTGGTTGTACCAATAAGACAAAAGCTACCTAGACCAATGATATAGTATATGCTTTGTAGCTCACCACACAACTTATGTGAAATCTTGGTACAAATCTTTAATACTCAACTTATGTGTCCATTTCTGTGTCCACAACATCTGATCCATAGACTTGTGAGCCCATAGCGAAGTATACGGTCCGAATGTGTGGTGTACATTGTCCCGGATACCATACCGAAGATTTCAACCATGTAAAACCCATAACCTGCCTATAATCCTACACATTGGTTTAATAAGGTAAACACACATGGGTTTGTGTGAAATAGGGAATTTCAAGCCATCTCATATTGCATATTGCAATTCCGTATATGTTCATCCAAGAATACCCTCACATTAAATGCTAAGAAACCTTCTTTTGACCATATCAGGGAAGTTTTGCTATCCTTTGCAACTAAAAGTTGCGGTCTTCTGTTACGCTCCCCCTAACTAACGCCATGTCCAGTTCATGAACTCCTGCTGCTTGCTTCCAGTTTCTTCAACCTATGGAGCATCCCCATGTCGATTACTCTGCTCTAAGAAGCCCGACTTGCGGTTCAGGGTCTGTCTCGCATTCGTGTGGAGGGATCGATCGTCGGAGCGACTGGCGCTATCCGCCAGCTGCTTCCCGGGCTACCGCATGGATCGTATAGAGGGCCGCAAACAGTCAATTCACATTCTCTAGAGAACCTTTGTGTACATGTTGCCGCTTTCTTCTCTTCAGAGTTCAGACTGCATGAAACACTTCTCTTCAATAATGGATCAAGTTTCCATTCAAATAGTAATCAATCCTGGTCATTATTACTGTAAGGACAGGCTAATCGGCAAAATCATTATACATCGAAAATCTGCTTATTTTTCGGGTTGTTTAGAGGTAAAAATCAGAATATAACAGCGGGTATAGCAGAATATCCTACACCTTCAGGTCAATTCTATTGTTTTCGGAATTGTCAGAAAACAGAACCGTCGATATGAACCAGCCGGATCACTTGTTCCAGAAGACATACAAGTTGCTGCCTTTTTTCTATCAAGAACTACAAGTGCACCCATCCTAACCATAACTGACCATCTCAAACTGTTGCACAGTCTACGGGATTCCCTACTTTTTACACCCATTTTCGGCAGAAGCCTTACAACCCATGCTTCAGACATATTAGCGGCGCCATCCTCGGACATGGCATCTGGAGCTCGTCCGTACCTTCGTTACTTATGGCATGCATCTGCAGCTCGCCGCTGCTTAGTCTCTGAGCTCTAGTCCCAGTGCCCCGTGCTCCCTAACTTCTCCGCTGACGTACGTCCGCCCTTTGCTGCCGCTCGCCGGCGTTGTCGGAATGAGAGAGTCTGACGGTAAGAGTGCCAAGCGGCGTCCCTTCCCCCAACTCGTCGCAGACGATCCAAGACCAAGTTCGTTGGATCCCGTCGACCGATAACTGCGGACCGTCCAAACCGGCCTGGAACAACTGCATCGGTCGGCGCACTCCGGCGAGCCCTTCAGCGGAGAAAACACTTCATCTATTACGTTCAGGTGTGTCACCTTTATCTTAATAGATGATGTAATTGATTGTGACGTACTTAATACACGTCATCTTTTATGTGTAACCTTTGTGCTATGTAGGCTCTTCTAAAGCATGTCATCTATAGCTGGTTATAGATTTGCTGGAAAATGTCAATAGATGACAGCAAACACTATCTTTGTCATCTATGTAATAATTAATGACGACATTTGTTGTCACCTAATTGATAAAATGTGTGTCGAATGATGACATAAATTGTGATTCAAAATGGATTTTATATTCATGAATGTCAAATTTTCATAAAAACAATCAGAAAAGGATGTTTGATAAGTAGGATGATCATGGGGTTGTATGTCCAGAATGTATTAACTTTTTCAAATGTGTGCAATATTTATTATTATAACAACACATATACATCATTTTTTCACGATAGAAAGAACCAGAAGAACCAAAAAGAAGGAAATGAAATAGATATATTTTATCGATAATCAATGTATACATTACTCACACATTCAACATATACTCCATGTTTCTTATCTCAAACATACAACTACGACACCAACACAGTCCACACGCACATAGTGACATCATGGCCATAGAAAGACATTTATACTCATACACGGATTGAGCTTGACGAAGATGTGTAGGACGCTCAAACGGCCACCCCTCACCTGGATTGAAATAGACAGAGAGGGACTAGAAGTGTTGGAGGAGACGATGGATGAAGAATTGGGCGCCTCATCTTGTCGTTTTTGTAGATGGATGTGAAGCTGCAGTGTCAGCTGCTTGTTGAGTACTTCAGAATTCAAACTATAGCTAGTGATGATGTTATGAGCAACATGTTTTACAACTGCTACGTAGTGATCGTTATCCATGATCCGTCAATCTGGTTCCTGTATTGCCAGTGGGGCAAAGAGGATTGGCAGTCAGAGTAGATTAGAGTATTGTTTCTATGGTTGTAATTCATGCTATTGTCGCATGAGGAAGATGAGTACAAGTGATATTGTTTGGTAATATTCCTCTGCAACTACTGCCTCTGTTACTGCTAATATATCGGTTGGAGGCACTGAGGCAGTTTTGCAGCTCCTAATTTGCTTGATGATGGTAATAATTACTTCTTAATGTCCACAACCTGGAAGCTCCCACGGGATGTAGCCAATCACCTCGTCCAAGATGATAATAGTTTCTGTTATAACGGTGCACAACGGACTGAATGTGGTTGTAAAGAGCTAGAGGCCCTTTCATGGAGATGCAACATGCTTGGAGATAGTTAACCCCAACTCCTCTGGTTCCCTGAAAAAAGCATATGCTAATATAATTGACAAGCCACAAACCAACAAGCAAAATAAGAGCTTTCATTATGTTTTCAACACTTACTCTGTAAAGGCAAATGAAAATTTGCAGTCATTTTTCAAACACCCAGGCATTCAGATCTTCCACAACAGAGCTATGGTGCCTGGCAATATGAATCCCCACAAGCACATCAAGAATTCCAGATCTTCAAATGCACACACATGCGGGACCTTATAGCCATCAAACAAACTTATTTTTATCCCATTGAATTAAACCAGACTTGGCTTTTGTATGAGATATATACCAAATGTAACAAACGTGTGTTGTACCTGCATGGTGAGCAAAATTGTGATGCATCAACCACTCGCAATAACACCAAGGCGCAAGCTTTGATCCAATCTTCACCAACAAACTCCACGATCATGTTTGGTGTGGAAAGCAACTTGACACCACCAAGGCGCAAGAATGTTGTCACCTTTGTACAAGGTCATCAACAAAGCCCCCCCCCAACACAAACAGATGTTCCAAGTACCTTAGCCATGCTATTGAAGCTCCTTATCTTCACTTTCTCCATTCTGAACTTGATAAAGAAAACACAGTTTCTATAAATCCTTGTCTAGTTCATTATTTTAAGAGTATGAAAATCCAACTGCATATGTAAATCCATGCAAGTAGTACTAAAAAATGACTATAATAAATGTGATTGTAGGTATTGAGTTGCTCATGCAAGTAGCCAGCGCTGATGAACCCAAGTTTAGTCCCAATTGATAGAAATTATGGTTAAGAGACACCGTAGAAGGGAGAACGCAGTGAAATTTCAGTAGTTTTTAGAACGACCAAGGATGCATATGAAGTTGTAAGTATTGACCCAACAAAAGCACACAAGATTAGCAAAGAAATGGTCTGCCTGTCTGGTATCATTGGACTTCTATTTGTTCCGGAGATAAAATGCAATGAGAAGTCTCTATTTTGAACAAAATAGAAACATCAACGGAAAGCATATACATGTGAAATGCAAACCTACGACTGTGGTATGAGACGTACGTAGAATGTGTTAGGGTGACGGTTGCGATTGGAAATTCTGTAGTTAATTCCTTGAGATAGGGAAGCTTTGAGAAGAACCATACTGGCATCGATGACCTGCATAAGTATTGTGAACATAATTGGTATGTGATCTTTAAATTTCAGCATGGTCGATATATTGCATAAGAACATTTCAAGCATATTCAGCTTAATCGAACATCTATATCTCATGATACATGTAACACCCCTCCCTAGGGTTTCATACATAACTAGTGGAAGCACAACCTAATCCCCAACATTATCCATAATGTGGGGTACTTGGCATTTCAGGGAGGGTTGTCACACACATGATCTCATTATCAAGAAATAAATAACATTTGACATTATTGAAACATAGATTCATACATAAGTTCTTGGAAAGAAAACTACATCATGATTCTAAAGGTAAGCTAAACATAAACTAGATAACATGTAAAAGATAGGATCTGCATAGATGGACGTCCCACCAGGCAACAACTTCTTATATCCTTGGATTCTTAGAACTCCTTAAGCTGATTCCTTCCCTTTAGCTCCAACTTCTGCAGACATCTCATCCCCAGCCATGCAAAGGAAAAACATTCATGGTAAGTAAGCGGCATTGGCATATTATAAGACATAAAAATAACATATAAAGATGATTTGACATAAACATGAACATGCATTAACATTAATCAATTCTTGGCATCTTTTACATGAAGAAATTTGACAAGAAGTATATGCTCCTCTCTTAATGCCCCATAAGAAGCCCATAATGCTCAGAAAGCCCATAATTGCTGGAAAAGCCCATAATTCTCGGAAAGACCATAACAAGGTGTATATAAATCTAAATCAAATTCCCTTAACCATGATCTTTCTTAGACTTAATTATCTTCTTAATAACTTAGACTTAATATTAATGGGATTACTCCCTCCTGAACATAATTGGGATTTCTCCCCATGAACCATAATGGGAATTTTTTCCCTCTTAAGCATGAATGGGAATTTTTTCCCTCTTAACCTTGGTTTCATGTACCTTAATCATAATTCATAACATTAATGTGATTTCTACATTTAGACTTAAATAATAGCAATCAACATCCAATAACCATATACTTGAAGAAAACATGCATTAGTCATGATTTTAACATTAAGTGCTTAACATAAATCATAAATATTCAATAAACTAATTATTATCTATGCCAAGGGCATGGCCCGCTTACCTTGAGCTAAAACACCTAAGTCAAACCTGGTTTGACTGATTGGATTCTCTTAAACACATGAAAATAACATAATTGTCCTTCATTATACAACATTAAATCCTAATTTGTTCATATAAATATTGATATGTGAAAACAACAAAATATGTCGATAAAAATCATAAAATCGAGTTCCTCATCGAAAATCCTTTCCAAAACATATTTTTCTCATTTTTCTGAGCATCGAGCGATTTACTATGAATTTACAAAGAACATACCAATCACAAAATCAAGAAACCTTAGTGTGACATCATTCAAACCGAATATTAATCTGATGTAAATAAAAGACAAAATATTGGAAAAATCATAGTGCGCGTGACACATGATTTAAACAAGCGGGGGTAAAATAGTCATTAAGACATAAAATAACTCTCGCGGTCAATGGATCAGTAGAGCGCTTGAAATCTCAAAATTGCCCCTTCAGATTAAATCATTCAATCAGAGCAGCGTGGGTATTAGGGTCATTCATCGACCAGGGATCTCCTTCTCACACTCATGGTGAGGGAAGAACCTCGAGATGAGCCATTCAATCAAAGATGGTAATTGACAAACATCTAGACAAAAGGGAAGGCTCGAAACGCTTCCTAGTGCTCTGACGAACTCAAAGAGCCTAAGGTCAAGCCTCGCGGTGGCTAGGAGCTCCAAGAATGCTCCACCGTAGGAGGAGAATAGGGGAAGAAGTCGAATACTGTAAATCATCAAAGCTGAGTCAAAATTCCACTGCTAAGAGTTGAAAAACATTCACGAAGCTAAGGCGAGTCTCTAGTAGGTATTCACATTGTCGGAGCGGAACCAGGGCGTCAAGATGTAGGAACGCCGGTGAGGACAGGCGGCGGCTCTACAGGACCCATCAGTTGGGAAGGACCCAGGGAAACCCAATGAATCAAGGGCAATGTAGGTGAGCCAAAGATACTCACCGCGACCGTAATCAAACAGCAGTGGTCGGAGGTGCCGGGGCGAGGTCGGGGTCACCGGAGAAGAGTTCGAGCAGGTCAGGGAGAGTCGAGGCTCTCGGGGCCAAATTGGCAGTGGAGGAGGAAAAGAGGAAGGCCTGCGATGCTCCTAGGCTAGTTAAATAGGAAAGAGGGAGACTACCCGAGCCTGTGCAACTTCATGGCGGTGAAGGGAAACCTACCCTTTTGGGTGTTTCGCCAAATGGTCACGGGTGGAGGTGAGCAAGAGCTCATTTCATTCGAGAGAGCGAGGCAAAGGCGTTGTAAAAGAAATTTCATGAAACCTCCATGAGATGAGAGAGAACGAGATCGATGAAAATTGCGTTGTGAAAACGGCTCTGACCCACGGGAAAAATGGAGGTAGTTGACGACCTCTAGGCTGTCCGATCATGGAGTGATTAAATGGCAGCTGTCAGATCGCGTGAGGTAAGGAAATCAGCCGTGTGACAATAAATAAAACTATAATTTTAGGGAAAATCAATGAAATTAATGAAATTGGATTCAAATCTAGGTCAAACTATATTCAAATCTCTCTCAAATTTATTGGAGGGTCAAACATGGGCCAAAAGAGTTAAAATTTTAACCATAGGTGCAATAGGGTGTCTAGAACGTTTCCATGAGGTTAGATTTTATGCTTATACACATTTAGGCCTAATAAAGTAATGATCATTATGTACACTCAAATGACTATGATTAGTGTATATAAAGCTTTTAATTTCTCAAATAAGAATTACAAGGTATGAAAATGTGCACTAAATATTATTTCTCCTCAATTAATGTGATGGAGGTCATAAAGCAAGCAATTTTACATGTAAACCACTAATCACCACCAATTTTTATTATAAAAGAAGCATACATAAACAAAGCATTATGATTCAACATAAATTACTTAACTACTCTTACCTTGATCATTTTCCTCTTCTCCATCCGACATTTTCATGGTGAAGATCCTTGGTTTAACCTTGGGTGGAGGATTAGGGTTCTTAGCTTGGTTATGGTTGGGATCCTTCTTTGCAAGCTTAGGGCAATTAGGCTTGATATGCCCTTCCTCACCACAATAGTAGCAAACAGAAGTTCCAAGCCTACAAGGACCACCATGATTTCTCTTACATGTAGGGCACGGGGTTCTCCCATTCTCAGAAGAAGGCTCAAGGGATTTTCTCTTATGGTTGGAGGATGCATGGGGTTGATGGTGGCGATTTTTTTGGGGTACCTCCTTCGTAAGATTCCTCCCAGGGTGATCCTCCAATTCTAAGGCTACATCTAGGGCTGATTACATGGTCCTATGACCTCTACCAGACAAGGCATAACTTAGGTCAGGTTTAAGCCCTCTAATAAACTTCTTAGCTCTCTTTTTCTCAGTGTACTCAAGACCATACTTTTGGAGCTTACGAAACTTCATGGCATACTCAGTGACAGTCATGTCACCCTCTTACTTAAGGTTAAAAAACTCATCCTCCTTCCTTTCTAACATGGCTTTGGATACATAATGGTCGTTAAAGACTTCTACAAACTCACCCCAAGTGAAAGGAGGGTCATCTTCTTCCCTAGAGGCTAAGAGGTTTTCCCACCAAGTACGGGCTGCACCCTTGAGCATATGGGTGGCAAATCTAACCCTACTATGTGGGGGACACTCTAAGTCTCTAAAGCAATGTTCCATGTTGCTAAGCCACTCCTCAGCCTTGGTTACCACATCAACCTCATCTTCACCATGGAAAGCATTGGGTCTAATCTTCAAGAAATCTATGAGGGAGATCTTATGTACTCTAGGTGGAGCTCTATGTTGGAAGGCATTGGTCATGGCTGCTACTAGGGATTCTATGGTGATTTATGGGGGAAATTGATTCATGTCTTGAGTCCTATCTCTACTATAGGATCCTTGTGAGGGCCTTGACTCACCAACCTTCTCCTTCTTCTTAGGGGCCATCTGAAAGGGGTAAACATGGCATGATATTAATACATAATATGAATCTATAGTGTTTCTTTAGTGGCCGTCTATTTCTTGCTCTGATACCATTAATGTAACACCCCTCCCTAGGGTTTCATACATAACCAGCGAAAGCACAACCGAATCCCCAACATTATCCATAATGTGGGGTACTTGGCATTTGAGGGAGGGTTGTCGCACACATGATCTCATATCAAGAAATAAATAACACTTGGCATTATTGAAACATAGATTCATACATAAGTTCTTGGAAAGAAAACTACATCATGATTCTAAAGGTATGCTAAACATAAACTAGATAACATGTAAAAGATAAGATCTCCATAGATGGACGTCCCACCAGGCAACAACTTCTTAGATCTTTGGATTCTTAGAACTCCTTAAGCTAATTCCTTCCCTTTAGCTCCAACTTCTGTAGACATCTCGTCCCCAGCCATGCAAAGGAAAAACATTCATGGTAAGTAAGCGGCATTGGCATATTATAAGACATAAAAATAACATATAAAGATGATTTTACATAAACATGGACATGCATTAACATTAATCAATTCTTGGCATCTTTTACATGAAGAAATTTGACAAGAAGTATATGCTCCTCTCTTAATGCCCCATAAGGAGCCCATATTGCTCGGAAAGCCCATAATTTCTCGGAAAGCCCATAACGCTCGGAAAGCCCATAATTACTCGGAAAGCCCATAATTCCTGGAAAGCCCATAACAAGGTGCATATAAATCTAAATCAAATTCCCTTAACCATGATCTTTCTTAGACTTAATTATCATCTTAATAACTTTGACTTAATCTTCATGGGATTACTCCCTCTTGAACATAATTGGGATTTCTCCCCATGAACCATAATGGGAATTTCTTCCCTCATAAGCATGAATGGGAATTTCTTCCCTCTTAACCTTGGTTTCATGTACCTTAATGATACTTCATAACATTAATGTGATTTCTACATTTAGACTTAAATAATAGCAATCAACATCCAATAACCATATACTTGAAGAAAGCATGCATTAATCATGACTTTAACATTAAGTGCTTAACATAAATCATAAACATTTAATAAACCAAATATTTATCTATGCCAAGGGCACGGCCCGCTTACCTTGAGCTAAAACACCTAAGTCAAACCTGGTTTGACTGATTGGATTATCTTAAACATCTGAAAATAACATAATTATCCTTCATTATACAACATTAAATCCTAATTTGTTCATATAAATATTGAGATATGAAAACAGCAAAATCAGTCGATAAAAATCATAAAATCGAGTTCCTCATTGAAAATCCTTTCCAAAACATATTTTTTCTCATTTTTCTGAGCATCGAGCGATTTATTAAGAATTTACAAAGAACAGACCAATCACAAAATCAAGAAACCTTCGTGTGACATCGTTCAAACCGAATATTAATCTGGTGTAAATAAAAGACGAAATACCGGAAAAACCATAGTGCGCGTGACACATGAATTAAACAAGTGGGGGGTAAAATAGTCATTAAGACATAAAATAACTCTCATGATCAATGGATCAGCAACGTGCTTGAAATCTCAAAATTGCCCCTTCAAATTAAATCATTCAATCAGAGCAGCATGGGTATTAGGGTCATTCATCGACCAGGGATCTCCTGCTCGCACTCATGGCGACAGAAGAACCCGGAGATGATCCATTCAATCAAACATGGTAATTGACAAACATCTTGACAAAAGGGAAGGCTAGAAATGCTTCCTAGTGCTCTGACGAACTCAAAGAGCCCAAAGTCAAGCCTCATAGTGGCTAGGAGCTCCAGGAACGCTCCACTATAGGAGGAGAACAGGGGAAGAAGTCGAATATTGTAAATCATCAAAGCTGAGGCAAAATTCCACTACTGAGAGTAAAAAAATATTCATGAAGCTAAGGCAAGTCTCTAGTAGGTATTCACATTGTCAGAGCGGAACCAGGGCATCAAGATGTAGGAACGCCGATGAGGACAGGTGGTGGCTCTACATGACCCATCAGTTGGGAAGGACCCAGGGAAAACCAATGAATTGAGGGCAAAGTAGATGAGTCGAAGATACTCACTGTGGCCACAATCGAACAACGGTGGTCGGAGGTCCCGGGGCAAGGTCGGGGTCACCGGAGAAGAGTTCGAGTAGGCCAGGGAGAGTCGAGGCTCTCGGGGCCAAATTGGCAGTGGAGGAGGAAAAGAGGAAGATCTGTGATGCTCCTGGGCTGGTTAAATAGGAAAGAGGGAGACTACCCGAGCCTCTGCAACTTCATGGCCGCGAAGGGAAACCTACCCTTTTGGGTGTTTCATCAAATGGTCACGGGTGGAGGTGAGCAAGAGCTCATTCCATTTGGGAGAGTGAGGCGAAGGCGTTGGCAAAGAAATTTTGTGAAACCGTAGTGAGATGAGAGAGAATGAGATCGATGAAGATTGCACTGTGAAAACAGCTCTTACCCACGGGAAAAACAGAGGTAGTTGACTACCTCTAGGTCGTCCGATTGTAGAGTGATTAAATTGCAGCTGTCAGATCGTGTAAGACAAGGAAATCTGCCACGTGACAAGAAATAAAATTGGAATCTTAGGGAAAATCAATGCAATTAATGAAATTGGATTCAAATCTAGCTCAAACTATTTTCAAATATCTCTCAAATTAATTGGAGGGTCAAAAATAGGACAAAAGAGTTCAAGTTTTAACCATAGGTACAATAGGGTGTCTAGAACATTCCCATGAGGTTAGATTTTATGCTTGTACACATTTAGGCCTAATAAAGCAAAGATCATTATGTACACTCAAATGACTGTGATTAGTGTATATAAAGCTATTAATTTCTCAAATAAGAATTACAAGGTATGAAAATGTGCACTAAATATTATTTCTCCTCAATTAATGTGATGGAGGTCATAAAGCAAGCAATTTTACATGTAAACCACTAATCATCATAAAAGAGAGAAAATAAGAGCATTTATTTCCATTTTCTAAACAAGAGAGCATAGATATACATTTAAACATTTTCTTTAAATAAATCATGGATAAAAGAGAAATTGAACATAATAAAATGAATTTGCCAAATTAACATGGGAAATTTACATTTAGGTCATCAACAATTATCTTATTAGAAAAAGAGCATGCAAAGAATAAAATATTTTGGAAAAATTGCATAGTAAGATTGGGGTGTTACAATACATTTGCTTGATAGATAGAAACTTTATAGTAGAAAACAAGTATGATTAAGGTAGTAGAAAACAACGTCCACTTCCACATAGAAATTGGTTTAATTACAAAAATAATCATCAGATAATTGATATTTTAAAAGTACTAAAACTTTTGAATAATAGAGATTTATTTATAGTCAATTTTTAAGGTTGTTGGCATAGGGGATGTGATCTTATCCCATTTGGCCCCAAATGAACTAGAACCATTGCATATAAGAAAACAAACCCACTCATGTTCATCACATGCCTCAACAAAGTAATATCTCACTAGCACAATTGCTTCTGAGATTATGCCTTTTTAAGGGTGAAAGGAATACAGTTTGTATGGGGTTGTCATTAGTGTTTACTTTACCACCATCTTCTTTCATGTAGCATCAGGAATTATTTTAACACATCGTTTATGTTAAGTCATTCAAACAAGTCACTTCTGCCATACACAATTACACCCAAATACTACATGCAGAGCTTATCAATCTAAAATTTTGCTACCCATACCATAAGTTAAAAAATGAATACCTTTAAAAAAGGCACACAAGCATCTAACAAGTGTTGTTGGATATAAATATTGTTCCCTTCATCAACAATCCACTTATGATATCAAATGATGCCAAGAGAATTGATCACATGCAATCCCATGCCCACCTTTTGGGGCACATCAGGTCATCACCACATACAGATTATCTGTATGCAACACAACAAATACAAGTTTCACCCAAAGAAAAATTTGTTAAGGCACTTATTATCAGAAATCTAATAGTTTGACTATAATAAAGTAGTACATGTTACTAATTGATTGGGAGAATAAAAAAAATAAAAAGACACCAAAGAGGCCTTTGTACAAAGTTGGGAAAACCATACCTTTTCTCAGAAGATTTATCAGCAAGGAATCATGGCAGGAAGTTGATGGATTCTCTTCCATGTTAAACAAGTGTTGGAATGATTCCCTTACCTTCAATGAAGCTCTAAAGCAAGCACTGGAGCCCATCTCTAGTTAGGACAGGAAACAACACCATGAGAGAAGGAGACACAATGCCTAATCAATAACATCAATATCCTTCAATCTGAGCTAGTTGAATAGTACAACGATATATTGAATGCTCTTTGTTTATCCAAATGGATATGGATGCTATCCTTAAAGTGGAGGAAACCGACTTAAGGCATCACAACAATATTAATTTTCTTAAGGATGGGTAAACACAAGCAGTTGTATTAAAGAACATTAGAACAATATTAATGATACATCCTAAAGAGAATGAGATTACTAGACTTAATTGGTAATTGAAAACATAGATATTTAACATGTTATAACCATCAAAGAAGATAAAGAGGGTAGAGCATGCCCTTTTGCAGAAAAGAAACCTTTATAACTATCTTAGGTCAGAGAGGATATGCTTGCCGGTGTCCGGTGTTAGGCGTGTCAGCCTGTAGATACTGAGCTTCGGATGCGGAGAGGTTGTGGTGGTGGTGCTTCCGGTGCCAGGCTCCACATCATCTGCCAATAGGTGTTGCCTGATTTACTGGTACCTGTTGTCCAGAACTGTCCAAATGAAACAAGAGCAATAAGTATGGTAGCTCAATTGTCAATAATGAGTTATGATACAACCAAACTGCCATATATGATCTATCTAGCCACCTATTCTGATCGATAGTGAAACACATAAGAGGATAAACTCAAAGGGACAAAAAGAGAGATACTATTTAAATGTATAGTATTGAAATTTATTCGGAAAAAAATGAGTGTTATGTTTATATAACATATATGAGGTTGTGAATACATAAAGCTGACTTTTGTAAGTAGTTACATTGCTTTAGAAAACTAGATTGCTTAGAAATACCTTCACTGTCGTACTTGCTCCACTTGTAGATGGATGCAAGTCAAGTGCACCCAAATCAATCATATTATTCTCCATCAAATCCCTTCACCATGACTTTGGGTCTTCCAACCACATACATATTTAAAATGAAACAAACAAAGACATATAACATGATTAACTTTTATTCTAGATATATGACACATCCAAAAGAATATAGATATTTTTATTTCATGGAAGCTACATATGGAACTTTTGGAAATGTTATAAATAAATTAAATGGTACCAAGAACAAATTGCTAAAATCTATCTATACATTTATTAAATGAATAGGAAATAAAGTGCTTTGTGTAAGCAAAATACAAAGAAAAGTCTAGATATGAAAAATTCTTCCTAAGAAACTAATTCCTAAATCTATAACTCTAATAGGAAGTAGATCATTAAATTTCTAATCACTAAGGTGATCTGTGTTTTCTGGTAGAGTGGATGATTGCAACATGTGTGTAGACCGACCCTACAAAAAGAAGAAGAAAAAAATAAGCTAGAAGTGTCAAATCCCTATCATACATGTTTAGTCTTGATTATAAATTAAGTAGAATAGGTAGAATAATCAATTTACCAAATTTTGAAGAACTTCCTGATGGCGAGCATGCCTTCTTTTAATAAAATTCATTTTTCCATTTCTTCTCTCCTAGTAGTACATAGAAAAATAAATGTTACAATTTGCAGTGAATGAAAATTAAGTATATGAGGTGTAAGTACCATACCAATACAACTATTCTTGAATTTGCTTTAGCGAGTTCTCTTTTACTATCCTCTATCTCCTTTTTGGCATCTTTTAGTTGTTGTTGAAGTTCTATAACAATGGCATGTAGCACTTCTTTTTCTTTTTAGTTTTGCATATTTCGATGTGATACGGTGGCACTGAAACCCCTTTCAAACCCTCCACAATGTTTTCCAATCATTTCATCCAAAAATGATGAAAACTCTAATGGATCTTGTGTCTTGTCTAGCCCACGTATTATGCATTCATCAATAACTTTTTGCTAATGATCATTAGTAAATTTAAAAAGTTAGTATAATTCAAAAGAGTTTAAGCATTAAGAATAAGATAGTATTTATCACTACTTACTAGAATGTATTTACTCTTTAGTGTCCTTGTTGGGAAATTTTTGCTTCTTATCTAGATGGCCTGAGACGTATACCTCCAATGTTGGATGCTCCTTTTTCTAAATATTTTGAACAAGATCAAATAATACACAATATTGTTTGGATAGCTTGTAAGATAGAAACATCACTTTAAACAAATTAGTAAGATATTCTTACATGTTTAAAGTGATGGCTTGCAAACGAGATAGGTCCATGTGTATAGGTAGGTCTTACTATGCTTTTGATGCTCTTATTTTTAGCCAACAATTGCTGAAATAAATATAATAGTTATGTCATGTCAGATTTAATAATATATAGTATATTAGAAGGTACTATCACCTAGTTTTTTTCTTCATCCTAGTATTGCAACAATTCTTTCCATTTCTCAACATCAATTCTTTTGTCTCTGCAAGTTGAGGCTTGTTCCTCTATAGTCTTCTTTTTATCATAATATTTTCTCTTCAGGTTGTATCTCCAGGTTCTCAGTTCTTGTTGCATAATTCTTTTACAAGCAGATACAACACCATCTAGGGGGTTTGGATCTCTCCATCTTCCATTACAAATTCAAAATCATCCTACTAAAATTTTAAATAACAAAATTTCCATGTCATCAATACTTATAACATTCATTTACATACATGTTTATTTAAATTTTACTATAGTGTTGCATACCTTTAATTTCTGCATCACCTTCTCAAAACTCCTTTGATGTTTTGGTCCCTAACTTTTAGCTATAGGAAAATGTTGTATGCGTCTAGCGTACAACCCCAACCATCCTGATAGTTTCTGACGTTCATCACAAGTAGGTACTCCTAATTGTTTATCTACAATGCAAACCCATTATTTTCCATCTTTTGGAGCAACTTCTTTGTAAGTGGTGCATCCTCTTGTATTCTTTTTAGTTTTATAAGAAATTATAACCACTAAATATTAATCGTGAAAATTTGTACTAAAATTTGTATGACTTATAATACCTTTTTTGCATATTGGGTCATCTTGAATTTCTTCATTTACTCTTGTTTGGTCTTCTAGGTGCAACTCATCTTCGAGATGAACACCATTTTCTATCATAAGATAGAAATAGGATTTGTTAGAGCCTAGTACCTAGTAAGGGTGATCTGTGTGAAGTTTTAAGTGCATTACCCGATACATAACCATCTAAAGTTCCATCATCATGGAAGTCATCAACATTATTGCCATCATCTTCTACAGTATTATCTACAAATAATTAGTTGGTTATGTAAAATTATTGTAGCAATTAGAATAGTGTAATCGATGTAAATTACCTGGAACATGGAAATCTGAAATTCTATAGACATGCGAGTAATCCTCATCTAAAGTTTCATTGATGTGGAAATCACCAACATTATCTTCATCACATTCTACATTAATATCCAAATAACTAATAGATTATGTATAATCATTATAGCTAGAATAATTTAACTAGAAGAATTACCTACAACATGGGTATCCAAATTTCCTTGGATGTGAGTGTCCTCAAAATCTTAAAAAATTGAATATAATAATGAGATATAGTAAGAGAAATTACTAGCACAACATAATGTATAAATAGACACATAACTCACCTAAAGTTTCATGGTAGACAGATTCATTCAAATGTGATCTATCCTCATCGCTCATGTCAAAATCCACAGGTGACTCGCACATTTCTTCATATAATTCAGTGTCTTTAGGTGGAATAGATACTCACACATTTCTTTACTATCTCTCACTCTTAGATGGCCTCTTGTGTATACAGTCGGAATATATAGTTCTCACTTAGTATACTCCTTATGGGAGTTGGAATAGCAACGGTTACGGATCTGCAGTTGAATGTTCTGGGTTCTATTTTATCACTGTTAGCAATTTTTAGGACTTGCATTGCCATATTGTATCCTCAAGTTCTGGTAATACATCAAATCAAATTTCATTAAGTTACTATTGCGTTGTTTTCTGAGTTATTCTCACAATCAATTTTTTAATCAATATTCAAGCTTTTATAGTGTTGTCCTGCTTGATATCTGTATATGTCAACTTCAGCACTTTCTTAGTGATTGGGAAGATATCACGTGTGACTTATGAAGTATTGGGCCATCTCAAAACATGTATGGTTTTGGCCTTTGGCTATGTTTTTCTTCACGATCCTTTTAGCTAGAGAAATATATTGGTTCTTATTGCTTTAGTTGGCATGGTTATGTATTCTTATTTCTACTCTTATGAGAGCGAACAAAAAACCAGCAAAAATCTGGCCAAGTATTTCAGGTGTTGTCGTCATTACCGATGGTCTATTGTTGACTAAAACACTGGCCTGCTATGCTTGGTTTTCTATGTTTTGTTTTATTTGGTACTTCTACCTAGAGCCTTAAAGTTACTACAGAGGGGTTCATGCTCTTGTAAGCTTCTGATGAATAATCATTTCAAACAGATAGGGAGCAGAAAGGAAACAATAAAAAAGAATTCCCAATAGTCCTACTTAAATCACTCCAAGTCATGGTCTGGAGCAACTCCTTGCAGTAAGCCAGTAAACTGGTGTTAATTGGCTATAACTACAATTACAGCCTGGCCTTCAGTTTTGCGGCTAAAACTGCAATTGCAGTAGGATCTTTAGTGTTGCAGGATGCATCCTTATTGATAGCAATAATATGATAGCAGTCAAACTATTTTGTAGGGTTTGTGACTCATGTGTGGTGATGGTCGTGGCATACATGAGTGATGGATGGTTGAGTCACATGCTGGAATAATTCATCAATGCCCATGTATGAGTAATGAATGAACTATGTATGAGCCACACATAGTTCTACATGGATAGTTGTTGCTTAACCCTCATGATGATCCCTAACCCTAAAAGTATTCCAAGAGTGTGGGAGATGTCCCATCTAGGGTTTTTTGTTTGAACATCTACAAAACTCCAACTAGCTAAGTATGTAGTCCTAAATGTGTGTTATGAGATGTGTTTGCTTTCTCTCTCTCATGAGTTTTTCATCATGTGTAATGATTCCTATCTCTTTAGTTTATAAGCTCCTAACGCAGAACATGGGTAGCAATTGAACTATTTCATAGGATGGGTCAGAAATGCAGAACATGGGTAGATATTAATAAGAGAAAGGCTATGTTGTTTGCGAATTATGAGCAAAGCAAATGGAAATCCATGAAATCAAGACAAATCAAAGAGAATAAGACTGAAAAGAGGAATGTTTGAAAAGGAGGAAGGGGAAAGAAGAACTAAACTGTAATGGTGATGAACTTCACATGGCACGAAGCTCCTTCTGCTTGCGGTCGAGCTTCACTAATTGTCTCAGTACCTGTGCTCACCATAAGAAAAGGGAAACCCTTGAATTTAGAGCAAAGAAAAGGGAAACAAAATGGGAAATATGGGAATTTGACAAAAGAAGAGGGGAAAGAGGAACTAACCCCAAAGGAGAATGGCTAGGGGCGACGACTTGGGGCAATGAGAGATCCATTGCTACTTGCGGTCAAGCTTCTGCTGCTAGCGTTAACACATGTACTTGTGGGAAGAAAAGAAACTCAATTAGAAAGGAAATCCTATTCTAACGCACTGTGAACTCAGAGCAAATTGAAGAGAATGGAACCACTGGAGTCTGAAGCACCATGATTCCATGTTCCGCATGGAATTAGGGCTTTGGTAGCAAGATTTGGAAAAGGAAACTCACGATCGGGGATTTGATGGATCAAGGAAGAAACAAAGTCCTATCCAAGCTAGGGCGTCTACACGACTGCAGCGGAAGGTGACACTCTCTTATCGGCAAGCTCGAGCATATGATCACCATTGCAACAGAGTCGAAGTGCTATTGGTATAAAGGTTTGCCCTGACCAAACTCATTGCCGTGGCTATTTTAGGAAGCGGGGATTAAGTGGGCTGGCACGGGTGTTTTAGGAAGCAAGAATTAAGTGGGGGGAAAGGTATTTATAGAATTGGGATAAAAAATTATGAGGATTATCTCAGATTTAGTTTATTAATCGAGTGATAAAACATATTTAGCATAAAACTATGATCTTCATTGGTAGGCAGGCAACACAGAAATAAAAATTGAGTGATAATTCAAAATTTGACTATATAAATTAGTAAACTTATATTCACAACATATTGACAAATGTTTCCATATCATGACAACATCCTCTCGCAACAAGTCCATAAAAATGCATCTGGGAGGTGTCAGGGCCCATTTCATGACAAATGTTCTTTCTCGAAAAGTTCCTAAAAATGCAATTGGGTGGTGATATGACCCAATCATGATAGTGTCCTTTCACAGCATGTCCCTTCAAATGAAAATGCATTTGGGTGAAGTGTGGGCCCATATCATGACAATGTCCTCTCATGCCAAATTCTTGAAAATAAATTTGGGAGGTGCCATGTGACGTAGTCAAAAGAACGAGGTTTAGCAAGCACTAGAATCCTAAAAGGATAACCAAATTTGCAAGTGACAAACTTAGGTTGATAAATCTGAAACCCACGAGGAAGAACTAGAATCCACCATAAAAGAGATAAACTCTCAAATTTGATTAAAAAGATAAGATATGCCTTGACAGCTACAACTAAGGGTGTATTTATACATGTAGGGAAAACCTTGACACTAACCCCATTGTGTCTACTTTCCTAAAATAGAATTAAAACTAAAAGAAAATTGCTAAAAATATGAAACTACTATTTTTGGGGTTGAAACAGACTTGAATCTCGTTTTGAGGGTATACCTCACAGCGAAGTAGTGACTTGTGTTTATTGGTCTGTTTCCCTTTTCGAAAAGGTAATATGGAGTTTTTCTGATGTCGGATGCCGATTTTGGAAAGCCTTGCCAAATCGGATTTTATCTTCAATGCTTGCTGCTAGTCTTCCTACATCACCATGGCACATATGATGATAATGTCATCTCACAGTAAGTCCTTAAAAATGTATTTAGGTTGTGTCAGGTATCATATCATGAGAACTCCTTCTCACAACAAGTCCATGAAAATATATTTGAGAGGTGTTAGGACCCATATCATGACAAATGGTATCTCAAAACAAATCCCTAAAAATGCATTTGTGAGGTGCCACGACCCATATCATGATAGTGTCCTTTCACAATATGTCCCTTAAAATACATTTGGAAGGTGTCAGAACTCATTTAAAGACAAATTTTATCTCACATCAAGTCTCGAAAAATGCATTTGGGAGGTGCCATGGCATATATGATGATAATGCCATCTCATAGTAAGTCCTTAAAAATAGATTTGGGAGGTGTCAGGTCCCATATCATGACACGTCCTCTCACACCAAGTTCATGAAAATACATTTGTGATGTGTCAGTATCCATATCATGACAAATGTTGTCTCACAGTGCGTCCCTAAAAATGCATTTGAGAGGTTCCATGACCCATATCATTATAGTGTCCTTTCACAACATGTCCCTTCAAATGCATTTGGGAAGTATCAGGGCCCATTTAAAGACAAATGTTATCTCACATCAAGTCCCTAAAAATTCATTTGAGAGGTGCCATGACCCATATCTTACAAAACAACATCACAATTGTCTCTGTGACGCACGTCGTGACCGTGATAGAACAACGTTAAAGCAAGTCGTCACGGCCAACATTACATATAGGCTTCGCAACCAACCCGCAAAACAATGTCACGACCCACACCCACAACACAACGTTATGACCACAACAAACATAGTGTCGCGGCTAGACCAAAATGAAGTGTCTCGTCTAAAAATAGAATAGACCATCATGACTGAAGCACATCTTTCTCGACCCAAAACACAAGATAAATGACATTCTTCACCAAAACAAGACCCAACAACAAGAACACCAACGTCATCAAGGTCAAAACTCATAGATCTAAGATCATCAAACCCTAAAACAAGCAATGATGTGTTTCTGCCAATGGTGTTACACACTACCCAATTAGAGTTTGAATAGATGCAACCCCACAAACAGACACACATGATGAATCTTTCAAAATTTATATATAGACGTAGTATGACACACTGGCTTAACTAATCACATGTGCTCGCAAGTGCACGGGGTCCTGCTGTAGTATATGCAAGTGGCAAGAGTAGGGTCAATCCTCTGGAAGACAGGGGACACTAGACCTAAGTTAATGTGAGCTATGTTCCTAAATTGGAGAGTAAGCTTTGAGGGTTTAAAGGTTAGTTTTGGTTGATCATGCTTCAATTGTAAGAAATTAACAACAAGTAGGAAACTAGATCTCACAACACAACATCGTGATGGCCTCCACGACACACGTCGCGACCACAATAGAATGTGATACAATAGAAGAAAGCAAGGTGTCACAACCAACATTACACATAAGCTTCACAACTAACCCACAACACAATGTCGTGACCCACCCTCATAGCACAATGTTGCGACTGCAAACAATCTCATCTCACGCCAAGTCCTTGAAAATACATTTGGGAGGAGTCATGGCACATAATATGACAATGTCATCTCACAATAAGTCATTAAAAATGCATTTGAGAGGTGTCAGATCTCATATCATGAGAACGTCCTCTTACAACAAGTCCATGAAAAAGTATTTGGGAGGTTTTAGGGCCTATATCATGACAAATGTTATCTCACATCGTGTCTCTAAAAATGCATTTGTAAGAATCGTTGCTGGGAGTGGGAGGTCTATGTAAGAGGTTTCCAAGGAGAAATTTACCTTGTAAGACAAAGGCTTGTTGGCCTTAGAATGATCACCAAAGAGACATGTATGAGTGTGGTGACTATTTTCATGCCAATATCCCTTTATGAATCACTTAGAATGACTCACAACAATATTTTCTCTCACACATTTTCCTTACAAGTTGTCAAATAAATGTACTGATATATCCCCATGAAAATGCATTAGGGAGGATCCATGAACCATACCATGACAATGTTCACTCACAACAAGTTCCTTGAAATGCAACTTTGAGGACTTGTGGCACATATCTTGATAGTGTCCTTTCACAGCAAGTTCCTAAAAATGCATTTGTGAGGAGAATGGGCCCATATCATGAGAATTTCTGCTCATGGAAATCTCCCAAAATGTATTGGTGAGGAGCCATATCATGACAATGTGTGTGGGTAGAAAGTCTGTGAAAATGCTTCTGGGTGGAGCTAGGGGCCATATCATGATAATGTCCTCTCATATCAAGTCCTTAAAAATGCTTATATTTGATACATTTATATGTCTTGTCCTCTTAATTATTCATAAAAGAGATGTGTATGAGTTTGCGGACGATGGAAGCAAGGTCGTTCGAGTGATTTTGACAACCACCACTCTTTTGTAGCAATTGTTGTTGGGGGTGGATGGTCTACACAAGACGTTGTCGAGAAGAAATTAGCCTCGCAAGACAAATGCCCATTAGCCTCGCAAGACAAATGCCCATTAGCCTTAAAATGTTCACAAAAGAGACATACATGAGTTTGAGGGAAGATCTTTATGCCAATATCCCTCTATGATTGACCCTCCGGATTACTTAGAAAGAGTCTCAGCAACAGTTTCTCTTACAT
Source organism: Alisma plantago-aquatica (assembly GCA_963693085.1). Taxonomy (NCBI): domain Eukaryota; kingdom Viridiplantae; phylum Streptophyta; class Magnoliopsida; order Alismatales; family Alismataceae; genus Alisma; species Alisma plantago-aquatica. The sequence goes on from OY856413.1 coordinate 1,005,040,745, forward strand.
ATCTTTCTTTATGAATTTTCAATAAATGTATTGATATATCCCCATGAAGCTTGTTGATGCTTATTATTGGTTGGGAGATATTGTATGACTGACATGTCTATCACCTAAAGTTTAGGTGACAAGTACATGTGTTATCTAAAAGTTTGGTGATGTGCATGTGTGTCACCCAAATATATACCCCCTCATATATCACATGTGACTCATATACATATCACATGTATGACTTCCATTAGAACACACGTGATTCAAATGTATGTCACATATTTAGTGTAACCCTTTCATGTATGATAAGATGTATGTCATCTATATTATGTAGGATTATACAGATTATAGATGATTTACATGTATGTCACCTAAAGTATGTAACATTTTCAAAATACTAAAATATATGTCATCTATTTCACACAGGTCTATACAGATTATAAGTGATGCACAAGTATGTCACCTAAAATGTGTAACCTTTTACATGACTGTCACATATACTATGTTTTTTTAGTAGTGCAACCACCCGATCAGGATGGATGCAATGGCATCCACGTGTTCCCAAATCAGCACCTCTAGCCTTCGGGGAAGATTGGGCATCAGCTGAGGTCTTCTGGCGGTAGGGCGGGTGATGCGGCGGTGGTCATATTCGGTGATCACGTTGCCGCTTTCATCCAGCATAGCAGCAGTTGCTGCATAGTTCTAACATGAGGGATGGCACAACGTCTCATGCTGTTGTCATTGCTCAAATCGGAGCCGCACACGGACACAGACACGGAACGAGTCGATGCCTACTTCTTGCGAACTCTTATGTGGTGCTGCTTCTTGTGACTGTCGTGGGCACTACTAAAAAACACTTCTTACATGACATTTAAGTATGTCACCTTTAGTTTAAAAGGTGACATGGTTGGGAGTCATCTATTAAATGGTTGTCATCTTTTAAGTGTAATCTATGCACTATGTAGGCTTTGAGAAGTACGTCACCTATGCTTATTAAAGATTACATACATCATTGTCATCATCTTTATAAACATTGATAAGAAAAAATGTCACCTAATCTATATAAGATGACATGCTTGTACATAAAGTATGCATGAGACAAGTCATCAAGTGACACACACATAAATAGTTAATCAGAACCAACTACAACATATTTTAAAAAACATCCATAAACGAAACATTCACAAACCAACTCATATATCTATTGATTCAAAAAAATCAACTATAAAGGAGAAGATATTATAAGATCCATAGACAAAAGTTTCATAAACCAACTCGTATTTATTGATTTAACCAAAATATTTGTTTACAAAGGGAAAGATGTGATCTTTTTCCACAAAACTACAAAGAATCATACAATTCAAATGACAATTAGTATCAACATTGTTTCCTATATGTGGCATGCTTTCTTTGTAATTCTAATTTGTACAAAATCACAAGATCCAAGCAGAAGTTGTTTGTAGAAGCATAGCATCCCACGTACATGTTTTCCAGTGTTCCATTCATCATCGTCCATAATTAGTTGGATCCTTTAGGTTCTCAATACTCAAAATAGCTCCATCATGAGGAGGATGGTAAGAGAATCAAAAGTTAAAGTTGTCACTATTGTACCACTGTTGTAATTGAAATGATGAGAAATCTAGAAAAATAGAAAAGAATGCCAGGTTTGCACCTTTCTACTGCTTGGTTCTTAATTTCTGCATAAAAACCACCAATACTATATAGTTAGCCAATAAGATTACAAAAATTAAGTTGTAGATTCATATCTAATTAGTTTGCTAATCTATCTACAAAATTAGGTTTCTATTTCTATTTTCAAACAACAAACAAGGTTGTATTGGTGCACAGAAACATAATTTCAAAGTACCTTTATTTAAGGCATATATTTAAGTCTTAAGATTCTTTCAAAATGTCTTATTGTGAGCGCAGCTCCGTTGTCATGGTTGCCTTATCCTATTAGGCCATGCTGATATAGTTGAAGTCCACAGAGGATTTGAAGATCTCATTGCATCTATAGGTACATTGCATATTAAAATTGTCTCTTACAATCTTGACCAGCCCCCCACATTCCTTTAAATCTATCACCCTCTTCATTGAGCATTTTCAACTGCAACTATAATAGCACACTTAGCAGTTTTCTTAATCATGGAGTCGTCACTTGATTTCTATAGTTATATGCCCTACATGGTATGTATGTAAGTAAAATTAGGAGAAAACAAAGATCTCATCTTATCCTCCTTTAGGAAATAAAAGAACCATAGGAATCATAACGAAATATGGATATTTAGGCAGCACCATACCTAAATAACCATGAGTAAAACTAGAGCAGCTACAACAAGCCATATATCTGGACAAGGTAATTATTTTAAGCTCTTTCGACATCCTTCTTAGAAATGAATCTTCATATATAGCTAGTTTTTCTTCCTGCAATACAAAAATAGGGTTTATGCTGGCGCAAGAAAGTAAAACCATGTCTAACACAGATAGTGGGGCCAACTTACGACCATAAATGGACTACAACTCACACCTCTCATAAGAAATTGTGGAATCCAAGAAGCACCAAGGAATAAACTATTTGATATCTTACCAGCAGACGACGGTAGGTGAAATCGAAGAAAAGAAAAGAAGTGAGAGTGGAATATGCGATCTCAGTGAGCTTAGTCATAGTGTGTCTGATCTAGAAAGAATGTATAAAAGATACTACAATTGTCATTCTACATACCAGTGAGTTTGAGCATGAGAGATTTGAAGGGGAAGATCAACATTTAATATTGTCTGCTGAGGCATCTGTGGAGGAATTTGATGGTTGACAAAGCTGATTGGAGTAGTAAGACGGTGCCACCTATGAAAAAGCTGACAAAGGTTGTTGGCCAGAGCACACACAAAGTTAACTATTAGAATCCTTGATACGGGTACATGATTGAGATGTATGGTCGTCAATTGCGGCACCTATGGCTCCGCCAATTGGGGAAAGCAATAGAGATGTATAAGGAAGGAAAAAATAGAAGAGACCAGTTGGTACCTTACAAGGAAGGAAGACTAGGAATTGAATTTCAAAGTGTTATTGCTCCTCTGCAATTTATGAGAACTTCCAGTTTTTGGCTAGGTTACCGCTGTCGATTCCCGGCTATGACACTGCCGTCATTAAGGAAATTGCTATCGGTTTTCGACTACGGCACTCTATAGGGGCAGACTCCTCGACTGCAATAGAGGCTTCGAGCTTGCTAGACAAAGTCCTGGAGAGCCTGATGAAGAAGTTGTTCATGAGAGGAGGGGTTTGTGGAGGCGAGTAGTCGGGGAGTGGGGAGGAGTCTGACCCTGGCAGGGAGTTTGTGAGAAGTCGGGGGAAAGGGGGTACAACCGTGCACGTTGTATGGGGGATGCGTGAGATTTTGCAGCTAATTTTAAAAAATGTATTCTATATCTTTAACTCAAATATATAATACTAAGGTCCCCATAAAAATAGAAAATTATGTTCCATCAAATATCATGTGTCCATTACATGTAAGTCCCTTGCAACTCAAGTAACTTCAAAATCATTCTTTGCATTTATTTTATAGTTTGCATTTCTTTCAGAGATAAATTTGTTTTCAATGCTTATAATTAAGATTATACCCCATAGAAGATACGGGAGGAGATACTCTGCATCTAGGAATGAGTATTGGATCGGGTCGTCCTGATGTGATCCATGTCCCAACCCGCACAACTCAATCCAGGCTTGATCCATGTAATTTACATGGGTGGGTCAAGCCTAAGATTTTGACCTAGATATTTATATTAGTCAGGTCAGGGCCAAGGTAAACCCAGGCCCGAAAACCTAGATATCCAGATTAATCATATACATTTGTATATGTAACCACATGTTTGTATATGATATGTATCTTTTGTAAGATTCATTTGACTACAAACTTTCAAAATTAAATTTAACTAACATATATTAGTCAATCATATTAATTACTATAAGATAAATGCACTAGAGTAAATCTAGGACACACACATTCATTTTGTATGTAGCATGTTTATTAATTTATACAAATTAAATCTAAAAGATTGGTTTTCTTCTACTTACATGTGTTCCAAAAATCACTTCAGACACGACATTACTAGACCATTAATTAAAATATAAATGTGCATCTTCTAATTGATGTTAATTGTAAAAATCTCATTGGCATAAATAAATGGGCTATGATTGTGATTCTAAATGTGTGTGATCTGTATTCTATGTGTTTCAAGCATTGAATTTATGTAATGATTTGGAAGTGTATTAGTTTCTCTAATATACATATAGATTACACATACCTGTTAGAACACATATTAAAAACTATGTTAATATTTTGTCTTATGTATATGTTGAAATATCTTCATTTACTATGTTATATGGGCCGGCCCAAATCTGACCTTAAACCCAGCTATATTATGCGAGTCAGGTATGAGCCAAGTTTTTTAACATTACCCGAGTGTAAACCCAGATCGAAACTCAGTTAAAAATATGGGTTTGGGCATGGACTTGCCAAAACCCAGGGTGACCCGACAAGATGCCCATTCCTACTGCATTAATGAGGCAGTTACCGACGTCCTAGATAGAAGGCATGGAAATGGAGAATTGGGGTCTCTGGGGATGATATGGATCTCGACTATCTAAAACAAGTGAGTGTCGACTAGGAAGTGGTGTGGTGGCGAAAAGTGTCGACAATATGAGGGACTACCAAGACAAAGGCGACAAGTTCAAATGTGTTTTGCATACCAATGGAGGTTCTCAGTTGGTTGATATAGAAGATGTCAATTTAGAACATGGAGGTGACTTGGAAATAAATTATGATAGTCTAGGAGCTCTCGACAGTCTGAGAAAAAATGGAATCACTCAAGTTTTACACAAAGGTGTTTCTCATGATGAGGGTGGATTATCCTAGTGGGATTAAGATCTCACCGCATAGGCGAATGGAGAGAAATATATTGTGGAAAGAGATCAACATAGTATGCTATTTTGTAGAGATTTTAGTACTTGATTCTAGAGATTGCAACACTCTCTTATGGGTCTGGCAACACTCACTTGTAAGGTTTGTAGCTCTCACTAGCTAGGCTTGCAGCACTCGCTTGCGGAGCTTGCAACTCTCACTAGCTGGTCTTGTAGCACTGACTTGAGGGGCTTTCATCTCTCTCTATCATGAAAGTGTCACATATCATGAAAACACCCTTTAAATGCATTTGTGAGGAGTCATGACTCATATCATGAGAGTTTCCTCTCACAACAACTCCCTGTAAAATTACTTATGAGGAGTCATGGCCCATATGATGACAGTGTTCTTTCACAACAAGTCCCTAGAAATACATATGTGAGGTGTCATGGTCCATATCATGATATTTTTCTTCCACAACAAGTCCTAAAAATACTGTTGGGAGGAGTCATGACTCATATTATGAAGTGTCCACTCAAAGAAAGTCCCTGAAAATTCATTTGGGAAGCTTCATGGCCAATATCATGACGAATGTCATCTCACAACAAGTCCCTAAAAATGCATTTGGGAGCCACAACCCATATAATGATTGTGTTCTCTTATAAAAAGTCCCTGGAAATGCACTAAGGAGGAACCTGAGCCCAAATCTTGATAGTGTCATCTCACAGAAAGTCTCTAAAATACATTTTAGTGGATTAAGGGCTCATATCATGATGAATGTCATCTTTTTTTTTGTTAAGCCAGGGGTCGCTCTTATTCATCCCACACCCCTCTTGTGGGCTAACTCATCATAAAATTACATCTCCCACTCTTATATCTCGGGTATCTTCCCCAAAGCCCACAAGAAAAGGAAAAGAAAAAACACCACAAAACAAAGACAAAGAAGGATCAATCATCGACCAAAACCTGCTCGACAATGACGTAGGGAGTCTTTCTCTTCTCTAATCTGATCATCCCACGAATCTTGTTAGGGAATCTACCAGAATCTGTAGCAACAAAGATGCTAGAAGATCTACGGCCCATCCTTCCAATCTCCCTTGGAATGGCATTTACCATCTTATGCACACAGCCACCACTGATACTACCCATCTGCAGCTCATCTCTAAGCTCCTTAACGTAGGTTCTCGCTCTCCAAGGCACCGGAGCATCCTTCCAAAGGATGTTATAAATAGATCTATCATCCACCTCAATAGATGAAATATGGAGCGATTGATCACCTACCAACTTCAGCCCAATGATGCACGCCTGTATATACGCCAGCTTGAAATCATCATTCTTGAGCCAAGCACGGAATATCAAGCAAGTGTCTGCATTGTGATTGCGAATGATGCTTGCTGCCCATCTGTGCTTATTACCATCCTCATCCAAATCTCTCCCTATAGTCACGTTGAGCTTCAGGTTAAATAGGTCCGGGGTAGACCATCTAATAAGGCGCACTTTCTTCATCCTCAACCTCGGCTCCAAAATTCTGGCATTGTTCATCCTGGAGAAAAGGCTTGGATCATTTGTAACCGAGAACACCTTCTTCTTAATCATCATATTGACACTACTAATCAAGCTGCCCCACTCGTGCCCCACCGGTCTACTATTCCCATCAAAACGATTCGCACACCTCACTCTCCATATGCATAAAGGGATATTAAGAGCAATATAACCTGCTATCCATGAAGAGATATCATCCACCAGGCCTCCTACACACACGTCAATGAGAGATTGGACGTCATGAGGAAGCTCCTTTTCTATAATTTCTCGGAACTTCTCCCAGAAAAACAGCGCCGTTTGTCCGTGGAAAAACAAGTGTTGTACGTCTTCCTCCTTCAGTTCATCACAGCAGTCACAGCGTGAGGCAAACTGGATGCAGCATCTTCTATGAACCACATCATCGGTCGAAATGGCCCCTCTGGCCATCTTCCAGACGATAGCGCATTCCTTGGGGGAATCAAGCTTCCAAATCTTTCCCAAGTTATAAGGACCTTCTTGGTGCACATTCATCAGCATCTCTTTGACCGATCTCAGGGTGAACCTGCCGCATTCTTCAGCATCCCAAATCCTCTTATCTTCCAAATTAGAAATCCATGCATCAACTTTCCTGATCAGGTCCAGGCCCCTATCATTCACCACTTCGCTAAGAGAGTTCCAGTCCCAACCATATCCGGAGTCCCAAAAATCCTTCACAAGGAAAGGGTGTCTTCTGTCACTTGCAAACATCGCATGGTCCGCAAGCCTTTCTTCACACCACCAATCATCCCAAAAGTGTATATTGCCCTGGCCTATAGCCCATTTGCATCGCTAATATACCTTTGGGAAGGTATCCCATATCTTCTTCCAGAACGGGGACGGTGTGCTACTCAACTTCAACTGGCTAGGATAGGATTCTGATCTCCCAATGGCATGATTAGAGTATTTCTCCCTAACAAAATTTTCCCAAAGAGAGTCCTTGGTGAGGACTTCCCAGCACGCTTTGGATACGAAGGCCTTGTTAATAACATGCAGCTGCTGCAGCCCCAATCCGCCTTTGTCCAACGGTGTGGCCACACGATGCCATCCTAGCCACGCCTTCCTATGTCGATCATCTCTGCCAGCCCATAAAAAATTCGAAAACTTCTTCTCAATCCGGAGAACAATACCAGCAGGTAACCCAATCGCTGCCGCCGCATGAACCATGATAGAGGAGAGCACATGCGCAATCAGTAATCGCCTCCCTGCAAATGAGAGAAGCTTAGCCTTCCATCCCGCCACTTTGGAATTGATCTTCTTGAGGAGAAACTCATAATCAGCAAGCTTATATCTTCCTTTGGAAATCGGAACGCCCAGATAAAGGAAAGAATCTAAGGCTTTTTCAACGCCGAAAATCGCAGCAATCTCAGACGCCTTATCAAAATCAGATCCACCTACTACACACACAGATTTGTTGCGGTTAACTCTTTGACCGGTAGCTGCCTCATAAGATCTAAGGGTGTTCAAGACCTCTTGCAGGGATGCTTGATCAGACTCAAACAGAACAACCATATCATCCGCATACAGAAGCATTGACGGCGCCATCACATTCCCTCTCATTTTGAATCTAGAAATTGCACGCTCATCCGCCAAATGGTAGAAACGTCTACAAATGACTTCTTCAAAGATGATAAACAGGAATGGAGATAAGGCATTTCCTTGCTTGAGTCCTCTAGAAAAGGGAAAAAAACCCGCTGTGTGTTCTCCCACAGTGACCGTTGCCCAGGAATGCACAAAAAAGATAAGACAAAGATCAATCACCTCTAGAATGAAACCAAAGGCCTTTAAAATCCTCCGCATCACCTTCCATTCCACTCTATCATATGCTCTCGACATGTCAATCTTGATCATCACATTGGGGGCATGTTGTCCCTGGTTAATATCATGCATGATCTCCTTCACAAGACGGATATGGTGCGTAATGTCATTACCCTTCAGGAAAGCTCCTTGAGTAATAGAAATGAAAGCCGACATCAAGAGCGTCAGCCTGTTATTCAGAATTCTGGCCAAAATTCGTAGAGCCAAGTTCTCAATTGAGATCGGTCTAAAATCATACGAGAGGTGCTTTGGGTTCTCCTTCTTCGAAATCAAAAGGACGCGGCAGCAGAAGAGAGCTCTATGGCATGTTTGTCCTCTAAAAAATGCACTCGCCATAGCAAGGAAATCCGCGCTGATGGTAGGCCAAGCTGCTCTATAAAAGTGAAGAGTGAAACCATCAGGTCCAGGGGCCGACGAGGGGTCCATCTCCTGGATCGTCTTAGCCATTTCCTCTTCCTGTGGGACAGCGGAAAGCCCACAATTATCATCAATGGAACAAACCTCCGGGATATGTTCCAACAGCCTATCAAGCTCCGTGTCATCAGTATGAGCCTCCTCCTTAAACATCTTCTCCATATGCGCCGCCGCCTCTCGCGCCATCACCTCGGGGTCCAACACCACCAATCCATCACTTAGGATAAGAGATCTGATGCTTCTATGTCGCCACCTGGATTTCACCACCGCACGATAAAAGGGAGTGTTCCTCTCCCCCTCATGGAGCCAATCAATTCTAGCCTTCTCTTTCCACGTAGCTTCCTCCATATCTAGCAGATGTTGTAGCTCCATCTCCGCGGTAAGCAGATTCGTTTCATTCATCATAGTGGGGTTCTCGTCAAAGGCCTTCTGGGTAGTGAAAACGACGTCCTCTAGGTCTTTAATCTTCTGACTTGTGTCCCCTAACACCTCTCTACTCCAAGATCTTAGAGCAGCTCTAACCTTTTTCAGCTTGCAAAAGAACACATAGGACGGATGACCCACCTCCGGTGCGCTCCAAACCTGCTCAATGATTCTCAAGCAATCATCATTAAGTAACCATCTGGACTGAAAAGAGAAAAAACTCTTCCTTCGACTATCAGCATTCCTATCACCCGGGATCATAATAATCGGACAATGGTCAGAAACCCTCGATCTCGTGAGGTGTATAGATCTGGTTTCCGATCTACTCACTAGCCAGGCTACATTGATTAAAGCTCTATCCAAGCGCTCCCAAATAGTAGGAGTCAGTATCTACTTGTTTACCCACGTAAACATGCTTCCCTCAAAAGGCACTTCCTTAAGAAGTGCATCAGCGATCAAAGAGTTGAAATAAAAAACATCTTGAAACCTCGGGGGATCACCTCCTCTCTTTTCCTGTGGCCCTCTAATGACGTTAAAATCACCGGCTATCAACCAACTGCTATCACCAATAACCCCTGTCATAACAAGAATCTCATCCCATAGCTCTCTTCGTTCAGCCCCTTCACAACTCGCGTATATTGCAGTAACGAAATAGCAGGTGTCATCTCCATTGTCAATCTTAACAGTGATATGCTTCTTATGGCTCCTGACGACAACCGGGTTCATATTCCCCTCCACATAGAACCAGACCTTGCCCCCCTCACTAGAATTGTCAACGGCCCAATCCAAACGGACAATATCTAACAACTCTTCAGCAATCTTAGCATGAAGGAAAGGCTCGAAAAGACATACAATCCCAGGTTTGAATCTTCTACAAATCCTTCCCAATACTCTTCACGTAGGGTTATTGGTAGCCCCTCTAATATTCCAAAATAAGGACTTACAATTCATAAAAAACAAGAGTACTGCTTTCTCAAACAAGTCGCCTAGAAGGAGCTTTGCCTAGCTGCTATATCTCCATCCATCATCATCATAGAAATCTTCAAAAAATTCACTGTCATCCTGGAAAAAACTTCTTCTGGATTGCTCTCTCGTTTCCCCAGATCTGTACCTGAAAGGGCGATGAATGTCATCTCACATCAAGTCTTTGAAATACATTTGGAGGTTCCACAACCCATATCATGGCAGTGCCTCTCACAACAAGTCCCTGGAAATGCATTTTGGAGGTGTCAGGGCCCATATCTTGGCTGTGTCCTCTCATAGAAATTCCCTAAAAATATATTATAGATAGTCCTTAATAATGCATTTGGGAGGAGCCACGACCCATGTCAAGGCATTTTCCTCTCAGAAAAAATCCCTTTAAATGCATTTAGGAGGTGCCATGACCCATATCACGACAAGTATCCTCTCAGTGTAAGTGCCTAAAAATGCATTTGGGAGATGTCATGCCCCATATCATGACAAGTGTCCTCTCACAACAAGTCCCTAAAAATGCATTTGGAAGGTGCTAGATCCCATATCATGATAGTGCCCTCTTAGAGAAAGCCTATAAAATGTGTTTGACGTGTCGGGGCCCATATAATGACAAATGTCATATCAGAACAAATCCATAATATATATTTGGGAGGAGTCACAACCCATAATATGACAGTTTCCTCTTACAACAAGTACATGTAAAATCATTAAGGAGGATCCAGGGCCCCTATCTAAACAATGTCCTCTGAAAATATGGATCTTAAAATGCATTTGGTTGTAGTTGGGGCCCATGAAAGTTTCCTCATATAGCAAGTCCCTAAAAATACATTTTGTAGGTGCTAGGGCCCATATAATAACAATGATAGTGACCTCTCATAATAAGTCTTTGAAGATGTATTTGTTAGGATCCGGGGTCCATATCATGAGAATGTCCTCTCATAGTGAGTCCCTCCTAATGCATGTGTGAGGATCCATGGCCCATATCATGTTAGTGTCCTCTCATAAAAGGTCTAGTAAAATGCTCCTGGGAGGAGCTAGGGCCCATGTCATGATACTATCCTCTCAAGTGTGTCCCTAATATGTGTATATATGTTGTCCTCTTATGTATTCACAAAGGGACATGTATGAGTTTGGGGACAATGAGAGCATGATTGGTTGGATGCTTGCGACAACTATTGCTCATTTTCAAGAATGTTGATGGGGGTGGGAGGTCTACGCAATTCGCTGCCAAGGAGAAATTTTCCTAGCAAGACAGAGGTCCGTTAGCCTTATAATGATCACAAAAGAGAAATTTATGAGTTTGAGGACGATCGTCATGACAATATCCCTTTATGAATGACTCTCATAATGACTTAAAATGACTCTCAATAACAATTTCTCTTACTCAACTCCTTTATAAATTATCAAATAAATGCATTGATATATCCCCGTAAAAATGCATTTGAGAGGAGTCATGACCCATATCATGACAATGTCCACTCATAAAAATTTTCACAAAATACAACATCACGACTGTCTCCACGATGCACGTCGTGACCGTGATAGAATGTGATACAATAGTGTTAAAACAAGGCGTCATGACCAGTGTTACACATAGGCTTTGAGACCAACCCACAAAACAACGTCGTGACCCACCCTTATAGAACAATGTCATGACCGCATCAAACATAGTGTCGCGACCAGACCAAAATGAAGTGTCACGTCCAGAAGAAGAACGGACCATCACGACTAAAACAAGGCCAACCATCACAACCAAAACAACACCAACTATCTTGACCTCAAATGCACATGGTGCACATCTTTCTCGACCCAAAACACAAGAGAAACGATAGTCTTGAACAAAACAAGACCCAACGACCCATATCATGATAGTGTCCTTTCACAACATGTCCCTTAAAATGCATTTGGGAGGTGTCAGGGCCCATTTCAAGACAAATGTATTTCACATCAAGTCCCTAAAAATGCATTTGGGAGGCACCACGACCCATTTCTCACAATGCAACATCGCAACTGTCTCTACGACGCACGTCGTGACCACAATAGAATGTGATACAACAACATTAAAGGAAGGTGTCACAACCAGTGTTACACATAGGCTTCATGACCAACCCACAACACAATGTCATGACCCACCCTCACAGCACAACATCATGACCACATCAATCGCAGTGTCATGACCAAACCAAAACAAAGTGTCACGTCCAAAAGCAGAACAGACCATCATGACTAAAACAAGGCCAACCATCACAACCAAAACAACACTAACGGTCTCGACCTCAAACGCACATGGTGCACATCTTTCTCGACTCAAAACACAAGAGAAACGACAGTCTTGACCAAAATAAGACCCAACAACCTGTATCATGATAGTGTCCTTTCACAACATGTCCCTTCAAATGCATTTGGGAGGTGTCAGGGCCCATTTCAAGACAAATTTTATCTCACATCAAGTCCCTAAAAATATATTTGGGAGGTGTCATGACCCATATTTAACAACACAACATCTCCACTGTCTCCACGATGCACGTCGTGACCGTGATAGAATGTGATACAACAGTGTTAAAGCAAGGCATCACAACCACTATTACACATAGGCTTCGCGACCAACCCATAACACAACGTCACGACCCACCCTCACAACACAACGTCGTGACCACAACAAATGTAGCGTCACGACCAGATAAAAAATGAAGTGGCACGTCCAGAAGCATAACAACCATCACGATTGAAACAAGGCCAACTATCACAACCCAGACCATCCCAAGTCCTTAAAAATATATATGGGAGGTGTCATGGCACATATGATGATAATTTCATCTCACAGTAAGTTCTTAAAAATGCATTTGGAAGGTGTCAGGTCCCATATCATGACAATGTCCTCTCACAATAAGACCATGAAAATGATTTGGAAGGTTTCAGGGCCCATATCATGACAAATTTTATCTCACATCAAGTCCCTAAAAATGCAATTGGGTGGTTCTATGACCCATATCATGATAGTGTCCTTTCACAACATGTCCCTTCAAATGCATTAAGGAGGAACCAGGGCCCATATATTGACAATGTCCTCTCAAAATTAGTCCTTGAAAATGCATTTGGGTGAAGTTTGGGCCCATATCATGACAATGTCCTCTCATGTCAAGTCCTTGAAAATACATTTGGGAGGGCCATCACACATATGATGAAAATATCATCTCATAGTAAGTCCTTAAAAATACATTTGGGTGGTGTCAGGTCCCATATCATGACAACGTCCCCTCACAACAAGAGCATGAAAATGCATTTGGGAGGTGTCAGTGCCCATATCATGACAAATGTTATCTCACATAAATTCCCTAAAATGCATTTGGGAGGTTCCACGACCAATATTGTGATAGTGTCCTTTCACAACATGTCCCTTCAAATGCATTAAGGAGGATACATGGCCCATATATTGGTAGTGTCCTCTCATGATACGTCCCTAAAAATGCATTTTAGTGAAATTTGGGCCCATAGCATGACAATGTCCTCTCACGCCAAGTCTTTGAAAATACATTTGGGAAGTGCCATCACACATACAATGACAATGTCATCTCACAGTAAGTCCTTAAAAATACATTTGGGTGGGGTCAGGTCCCATACCATGACAACATCCTCTCATAACAACTCCATCAAAATGCATTTGGGAGGTGTCAGGGCCCATATAATGACAAATTTTATCTCACATCAAGATCCTAAAAATGCATTTGAGAGGTTCCACGACCCATATCGTGATAGTTTTCTTTCACAACATGTCCCTTCAAATGCATTAAGAAGGATACATGGCCCGTATATTGGTAGTGTCCTCTCATAATAAGTCTCTGGAAATGTATTTCGGCGAAGTTTGGTCCCATATCATGACAATGTCCTCTCACGCCAAGTTCTTGAAAATACATTTGGGATGTTCCATCACATATATGATGATAATGTCATCTCACAGTAAGTCCTTAAAAATACAATTGGGTGGTGTCAAGTCCCATATCATGACAACGTCCTCTCATAACAAGTCCATAAAAATGCATTTGGGAGGTGTCAGGGCCCATATCATGACAAATGTTATCCCACATCAAGTCCCCAAAAATGCATTTTGGAGGAGCCACAACCCATATCGTGATAGTGTTCTTTCACAACATGTCCCTTCAAATGCATTAAGGAGGATACATGGCCCATATATTGGTAGTGTCCTCTCATAATAAGTCCCTAAAAATGCATTTCACTGAAGTTTGGGCCCATATCATGATAATGTCCTCTCACGCCAAGTACTTGAAAATATATTTGGGAGGTGCCATCGCACATATGATGACAATGTCATCTCACAGTAAGTCCTTAAAAATGCATTTGGGTGGTGTCAGATCCCATATCATGACAACGTCCTCTCATAACAAGTTCATCAAAATGCATTTGGGAGGTGTCAGGGCCCATATCATGACAAATGATATCTCACATCAAGTCCCTAAAAATACATTTGGGAGGTGCCACAACCCATATCGTGATAGTGTTCTTTCACAACATGTCCCTACAAATGTCTTAAGAAGGATACATGTCCCATATATTGGTAGTGTCTTCTCATAATAAGTCCCTGAAAATGCATTTAGGTGAAGTTTGGGTTCATATCATGACAATGTCCACTCACACCAAGTACATGAAAGTACATTTGGGAGGCACCATGGTGCATATGATGACAATGGCATCTCACAGTAAGTCCTTAAAAATGCATTTGGGAGGTGTTAGGTCCCATATCATGACAAAGTCCTCTCACAACAAGTCCATGAAAATGCATTTGGGAGGTGTCAGGGTCCATATCATGATTAATGTTATCTCACATCAACTCTCAAAAATGCAATTGGGAGGTGCAATGACCCAGATCATGATAATATCCTTTCACAACATGTCCCTTAAAATGCATTGAGGATCCAAGACCCATATATTGACAATGTCCTCTCATAATAAGTCTCTAAAAATGTATTTTGGTGAAGTTTGGGCCCATATCATGATAACGTCCTCTCACATCAAGTCCTTGAAAATATATTTGGGAGGTGCCATGGAGCATATGATCACAATGTCATCTCACAGTAAGTCCTTAAAAATGCATTTGGGAGGTGTTAGGTCCCATATCAGGACAACTTCCTCTCACAACAAGTCTATGAAAATGAATTTGGGAGATGTAAGGGCCTATATCATGGCAACGTCCTCTCATAACAATTCCATCAAAATGCATTTGGGAGGTGTTAGGGCCCATATCATGAGAAATTTTATCTCACAGCAAGTCCATCAAAATACATTTGTGGAGTGCCACGACCCATATGATGATAGTGTCCTTTCACAACATGTCCTTTCAAATGCATTGAGGCGGATACATGGCCCATATATTGATATTTTCCTCTCATAATAAGCCCCTAAAAATGCATTTAGGTGAAGTTTGGGCCCATATCATGACAATTTCCTCTCACGCCAAGTCCTTGAAAATACATTTGGGAGGTGCCATGGCACATATGATGACAATGTCATCTCACAATAAGTCCTTAAAAATACATCTGAGAGGTATCAAGTTTCATATCATGAGAATGTCCTCTTACAACAAGTCCATGAAAATGCATTTGGGAGGTGTCAAAGCCCATATCATGACAAATTTTATCTCATAACACGTCCCTAAAATTGTATTTAGGAGGTGCCATGACCTATATCATTATAGTGTCCTTTCACAACACGTCCCTTCAAATGCATTAAGGAAGTGTCAGGGCCCATATATTGATAATATCCATAAATGCATTCAGGAGGAGGCATGGCCCATATCATGACAATATCATCTCACAACAAGTCCGTTGAAATGCATTTGTGAGGATCTTGAGCCCATATCATGATAGTATCATCTCACAACAAGTCCTTTGACATGCATTTGTGAGGATCTTGGGCCCATATAATGATAGTGGTCTCTCACCACAAGTCCTTGAAACTACATTTGTGAGTATCCAGGCCCATATCATGAGAATCCTCTCAGGAAAGTCCCCCAAAATGCATGTGCGAGGAGCTATGACCCATAACATGACAATGTCCTCTCAAACAAGTCCATTAACATGCTTCAAGGAGGGGCTAGGGACTACGTTTTGACATTGTCTTCTCATAAAAATATCCTTGAGATGTGTATATATGTATTGTCCTCTTAACTATCCATAAATGGACATCTATGAGTTTGGAGACAATTGAAGCTTGGTTGATTAGGTGCTTATGACAACTACCTCCCATTTGCAGGAATCGTTGTTGGAGGTGGGAGGTCTATGTAACATGTTTCCAAGGAAAAAATTGCCTCGTAAGACAAAGGCTCATTGGTCTTAGAATGATCACCAAAGAGACATGTATGAGTTTGGTGACTATTTTAATACCAATATCCCTTTATGAATAACTTAGAATGACTCTCAACAACATCTTCTCTCACACATATCCTTTACAAGTTGTCAAATAAATGTACTGATATATCCCTATGAAAATATATTTTGGAGGATCCGTGAACCATACCATGACAATGTTCACTCACAACAAGTTCCTTAAAATGCAACTTTGAGGACTTGTGGCCCATATCTTGATAGTATCCTCTCACAATAAGTTCCTAAAAATGTATTTGTGAGACTGGGCCCATATCATGAGAATGTCCGCTCATGGAAATCTCCCAAAATGTATTAGTGAGGAGTCATGGTCCATATCATGACAATGTGTGTCGATAGAATGTATGTGAAAATGCTTCTGGGTGGAGCTAGGGGCCATATCATGATAGTGTCCTCTCATAGAAAGTACTTGAAAATATTTAGATTTAAGACATGTATATATGTATTGTCCTCTTAACTATTCATAAAAGAGATGTGTATGAGTTTGGGGACGATGGGAGCAAGGTCGTTCGAGTGCTTTCGGTAGCCACCACTCTTTTGCAACAATTATTGTTGGGGGTGGGTGGTCTACGTAAGCCGCTGTCAAGGAGCAATTTGCCTCGCAAGACAAATGCCCATTAGCCTTAGAATGTTTACAAAAGAGACATATATGAGTTTGGGGAAAGATGTTTATGACAATATCCCTCTATGATTGACCCTCGATATTACTTAGAAAGAATCTCAGCAATAATTTCTCTCACATATCTTCCTTTATGAATTGTCAATAAATGTATTGATATATCCCCATGAAGATTTTTGATACTTATTATGAGTTGGAAGATATGGAATGACATACATGTCTATCACCTAAAGTTTAGGTGACAAGTACACATGTCACCTAAAATTTGGTGACATGCATGTGTGTCACCTAAATATATACCCCCTTATAGATCACATGTGACTCATATACATGTCACCTATATGGAAAACCCCCATTAGAGCATAAGTGATTCAAATATATGTCACATATTCGGTGTAACCCTTTCATGTATGATAAAATGTATGTCATCTATATTAGGTAGGATTATACAAATTATAGATGATTTATATGTATGTCACCTAAAGTATGTAACATTTTCAAAATACTAAAATGTATGTCATTTATTTCACACAGGTCTATCCAGATTATAAGTGATGCACAAGCATGTCACCTAAAATGTGTAACATTTTACTTGACTGTCACTTATACTATGTTTTTTGTAGTGGGGGTTCTTGACCGCTATTGCTCCTTGGAGGTTCCATGGCCGAGGAAACACCATAGAGACGTACGGACAGGAAGTCTGGAACGGGATGATCTGGAAAGAGGGTTGTGGTCGTTTATGAATGAGGATTCCGGAGGGAAATTTGGTTATGCTGTCCGCGCGATCTGTCGAAACAGTGCCGCACGGCGGTTCATTGAGATTGGTTTACCCTTTATATCCGCGCCTCGTCGTTGCCTATACATATGTTCTGCAATTGAGTTCATCAATGAATGAATATAGACCGAATATTGCATTGCCTTTTTCTTACAAATAATCTAGTCCCGGCTATAATATTCGTTGCTGGGACATGTAGGGGCAAACCATTAACCATCTTGTTTTGTGGCACATCTATTCCTAGCTTGGCATGTTTAGATTAGATGCCATTCTAGTATTACACAAAGCTGGGAAGTGACAGTACGGGACTGTTGGCATGATCCTCTTGATAAATGGTGCACTTGCATCATTTTGGGCAAGAACAAAACTTTCCTTTTTGATAACCTCATTATATTAATCTTTTAGGGCACATCTTTGTGTCTTTGGGATAACAACGTGGCCAAAACAGGGAGATACTAGAGGTTGTTTGTGGAGTTACATGCAAAGGGTGAGGATATCATGTTCACTAGATGGGAGGGGGTATTCTCGTACATAAACCCCACAAGACCATAGAGTTCGGGGGAGGGGCCACTCCCAAAAATACAAGCCCAATAGGGATAACAAAACATATAATTACGGAACAATGAGAAGTCCCAATGTTGGTAAAGGAGTAGGATCAAGGTGATGTGGCATGAGGAAAACCAGCATCACAATGGAGTCCTTGTCAAAAGATTAGGATAGATCATATGAAGCCGGACTCTCGAAGTGGACCGAGATATTGCTTTTTGTGGAATAAACTTACCATCAGAACTTGTTATAATGAAAAGCGTTATAAACAAGGAAATCGAATAGTTAGATATAATCGTGATAGAGTAAATAGTTTTTTTTAGGAATGACATAATTATTAAAAAAAAAAACTTTTGGCTCCCCTGAAGCCGTATGTGCCACAAGAAAGAATAATTTTTTTGCAGCAGAAAATTAAGGGAATGGTCAGTTTGATGAGAGTGTTGGAATTTATATATTGTTTCATATGCCCCTATGTTACAAGGTATATTAATACTAAACACGTGCCATATGTGAAGAGCAACGTCACACTAAAAGAAAATATAATTTGCTAATTCTTTGTTGTCTTAGCAAATCATGCGAGGGAATAGACTATATATATGTTCCTAGATTTTAATTTGGGACCAACAAGAAATTTGTTAAAATATAATCTACAAATAAAAGTTTGATATTTGGGTTAATCATAAGGTGCCAATTTGTTTTTCTTGAAGATTGGCATGTATCTTTTGAGAGGTAAGAGCATGCATGCATCTTTAGTCAGGAAACACATACCTCATACACATGTGATATAAGGGTTGTTTTGTGGGAAATATACACATCTTAGAAGATGTATACAATGTTGTTTGATATGGTAATGAAACAAAAAAGAAATTGAAGGAGTTTGATAAACTTCTCAATAGATATTTAGTGGCATGTGGGAGAGTGATGTTAGGAAGATGGGGATATGTTAATTTTGTATCAAATGATAGGTTATAGCCAGTGATCCACGGGTAAACCAGAAGAAAGTATATATATATATATATATATACATATATATATATACATATATATATACATACATATATACATATATATATATATATATATATATATAGAGAGAGAGAGAGAGAGAGAGAGAGAGTCAGGCTAGTGTACACTCGAGTGTACCAGAGGCATCGTACACCTCATTCATTTTTGAAGATGCAATAATTTTTTGAAAAATCTAAACCGTTGATCTTCTTAATAATCATAAGAACATACTATATAATAAATTTTAGCTCATTTGGACACTTATAGGTCGTACATCTAAAGGAGGTAAAAGTCATGTATTTCAAATTAGTTTTTTGCGTCGATTTTATTGTCCTTGGAAGAGTGACTTACATTCATCCAAATGAGTTCAAATTTTGTATGTGACCTATTATTATTGTAACCATGAAGATCAATGGATTAGATTTTGAAAAAACATGATCTAGATAGGCAAACACCCTTGGGGTGTACGACGTGATCTGTACACTCGAGTGTATTCTAGCCTGTCTCTCTCTCTCTCTCTCTCTCTCTCTCTCTATATATATATATATATATATATATATATATATATATATATATGGACAACCATATGCCTTTTAAGATTGTCACACTGACTAGTAATGTGTTTTCTACTATATGAACATTTGTATATGATGGAGTGCAGGCCCAAAATAGAAGCATATTGTAGTATTTTGTGTGAACTACTTCGCCATGGGGCTTAAGGTGTTTCGTATGGTGTACACACATTATTTAGGGTATATTAAGAAGCTATAGTTTCTACACTCAAGACACCTGAACCACCTTATAACTTAGATAGCCACATTGTATCCCAAGCGTGTAGGTGGTTTTTTTTGTTCATAAAAAGTCTCTATGAGGTTTTCCGAAGAAAAGTTTAATTTTAAATGAAAGCACATGAGACTGTTGAAATACTAGGGAATGTGAGCTAAGACAAGATATGTAAGAAAATCCCTACACTCCAGTGAGAGGAAAAGGGAAGTCGACCTAGACAACTTCTTTTTAAAGGAGGCACTAATGGGGTTTCATGTGTAGGTTTTAAGAGGTGTTTGGGCATGAGGTAGGCCAAGCTTATTTTTAAGGAAAGTTTTAGTTTTTTATCTGAGGATGTCGTTAACAATTCAGAGATTTTTTTTCTCATAAATGGAAAAGTGAGAGGGAGGATTTGATTAGTTAATTTTGAGTCCATATATGGTACAAAGGATTCTTAATATCCTCTTGATATTAGTAATATTCAACAAGTGGGTTTTACAAAGAGAATAGTGTTGCCTACAAAGTCTTTATAGGGATCAATATCTAGGTTTTTTATATTTTAAGGGTCAATAAGGTGTGTTGATGTGGCAAGTTGGAGAAATGTGCTAAGGCAATGTGTAGCCAATATGAAAAGTTGTTGGTATATAGAGTCTCCTTGAAAAAATCACTTGAGCTCTTGAAGAAGTCATATGGGGCCCAATTCGAAAGCACAAAGAAGGAAGTTATTTTCTATAGTCCTTTATCTCTATATCCATGAATAATTAACATCAAGGCTAGCTAAGAATTTCTTAAGAAAAGACCATTTAAAGTGATCAAAAGATTTTACAAAATCCAATTTAAGGATAATAATAGGATGGGATTCTTTCTTGTGATAATATAATATTTCAATTGCATATTAATATCCATCATGAATAATTGTGTACCTTTCATAAAGGTAGTTTTGTTACATGATATGATATGATTAATGCTAGGTGATAGTTTGGAAGTTAGGACCTTTACAATAATTTTATGGTTGCACTTGAGAAGGATGATGGGTTTGAATTGAAAATAAGGTTGGGATTTTGTTTGTTTTGGTATAAGTGCTAGATGTGTAGCATTAGTCTCTCTACTTTATTGTGGGGGTGTGGTTGAAGGTATATAGATCTAAACTTTTTGATGATATAAGAATTAATCATATCCTTATTCTTTGTGTAAGAGGATCTATAGAAGATATTGAGAGATTCATCTTGGTTGATGGATTGGACGACTGCTTGAATATCATCATGGGTTAAGGGGGAGGTATTAGAGGTGGGATCAATATCAACAAGTCTCTAGAGATGCCATCAACATATTGGTTGAGAAGGTTGTTAAAATGGTCGATTTCATTGATTGTCAATAGTAGTTCCATTGCTATTATGGAGCCATATATCACAAGGCTATTGATAAGTTTTTTCTTTTTTACTGAAGAGAACTTCTATTGAAAAATGTTGTGTGTTTTTCACCTTTCTTAAGACAGTTTATTTTTTAATCTCTATTTCTAGTATGTCTCTTGAAATAAAATAAGATCATATACATGGGTGAGTGTGGTGGTGTTACAAGGTTGAAATTTGGATTTTTGCCAATAATATAAAAAATGGCAAAGTTTTTCAAATGGGATTATAGACCATTAATCCTATCTATGTAGGAGACAAAGATTATAAAAGTACATATTTTGAGGGAAAGTCTATATGCTTGAGAATTTTTTATTTAAGGCATGTAAGGCCCCTGATCTGACTTAGCTTGTAAATATGTTTGATAATTTAATTGGATGCTTAATTAAGTTTTAAGATTAATTTCTTATGTGGTATCTCTAGTTTGACTCAATTTGCACTATGTTTGCCTTGTTTCTATAATTCAATGAGTTTTTGTGGACAATTATGTAAATTCACCATAACTGGGGGATATAATTGTGTTTGGTTTATTTAAGTCCATGTTTCTTATTTGTATGACAGTTTGATGGTTTTAACTTAAAATGATTAGGGTTTCCATCCCTTGGTTCCTAAGCTAAGCTTGGTGTAGTAGTTGTGGTTAGTCCTTCACAAACACTCATACATAAGAAGTTGCCCCACAAGTATACTATCTAAGGACTATAACCTTAAAAAAAAATCATGAATAATTATTTTTCTTTCATGATAGACTTTCTAGACACATAAAAAGATTTTTCAAGAGATTTTTTTAAATTATTTTCTAGCTTTCACATATAATATATGTTAAAAAAAATAGATAATAACAGTATTTTTTGTTCCTCTAGTGTCATATTTATAAACACTAAGAAAATATGTAAGACACATCAATCTCCATAACTAAAATCTTTTCAAAGTAATGGCTTTTGTTTCTCTAAAACCATTATACATTACATCGGGGAAGGACATGGACCATTTGTCCCGAAGGGATACATATTTCATCATCAAATAAAGGTAACAAGAAAAACCATTCACACTTATAGATGTGAAGCTCGCTCAAATAACTTCAATCAACATTGTTATTCCTATTTTCCTCAAAGGATACATACATAACTACTTAGACCCTTTGACATGGATGGGAAACACTTAACTTCCTTGATTATTCACCAAGGATTCTTCAAAAATTCTAATCTAACTGGCAAGAAGAAAGATAGGAAAGCATATACAAGTAATGAAAATTATAATATGTGTGCAACATAACAATAGAGATAAGAGTAAAGGATGAACTCATCAACAACTTTTGTTAATAGGTCCTTGGTATGGGTGGATAGAACCTGATGGTCAAGAACACTTGGGTAGTTTTCATACTTTCAAAAGATATGAATACATAGAGCATGAACAATGAAAGAAAGTGGATAACTACACTTATGAAAGAATGATTCATGAAATGAACTATTGAATAATATTTTAGTATGTTCCCTCAAATTGGTTCAACTATAAATTGGTGTTGGGCTCAAATCTTACCGTATATGAGATTATTTGATACTGCAAAATCATATGAAAATTTTGATTATAACAACTTTGGCACAAAAAAATGAGGTAACTAAGGAGACTGACTAGAGATGATTCTTGTAAAATCACATATCACATATAAATGCACATATGTGAAGACTTGTTGCATGCTGATACTCCCTAACCACACCAATGAATTCTCTTTAAGAAGTATATAGAAGATTAAATATTAAGGAAAAAAAACTTGATTAGACCTCACAATGCTAAGTACTAATATAAAGCAGTAGCTTAGGAGTTACAACAATGCAATATTTACATGTAAGATAAGGTGTAATGATACCATTAAAGTAAACTCTTTTTTTTCATGATATGGTTCAAGGACCTAAAGACAAAAAGGATAATAATAGGATGCAACAATGACTCACATATGGGTGACATATAATATTACAACTTTAGGCATGTAGAAGCATAGAACCTCTCTCTTTGTCTTCTTCATTTCTTTTCTATCAAAACAAATGTATCCTAGCAGCAACAAAAACTTCATGTGCATCATGAACAAGCATCAACAACATGAAAGCATGATACTCTACCTCTAGAAATATTTAAATATGTCAACGTTGGTACACCTTATAAAGATACTTAATTTTTGACAAAGTAATACTAGATGCAATAAGAAGTAGATCTACATGTAATATAAAATGTAAGAAAAAATAATGTGTCACATTGTGAGATACGACCAGATCCCTAAAGATCATGTAAGATTGTAGTTCTGCATTATTGGAAGCTCCACCTTTCAAGAGGTGAAAGCAAATTAACATAATTTATTTGTACGTATTAACTCATTATTATCTACAACATTTGTATTTGTTTAGAAAAACACATGACATGTTACCTTGAGTCTGTTATCAAGTTAGAATTGAATTCAACCATAAAATCTTGTTGTCGAAGAATAAAACAAATAAAGGATCATCTATGTAACTGAACCTGAAGGGAAATAAAGTTAAAAACAATCATGTACATGATGTCACCAACTCATCCAATTTCACTCATGAGCAAACTCCATTATGGTATAAAGCAAATAGAGTTTTGTCTTATTGGATTAACCCCAATGAGGCCTAACTTGGTTGAAGGAGGAATATTACATGGAGAACCTTCATAGAGGGTTGTTTGTAACTTGTGGACACCTATAGAAGTATCACATATTTGTTTACTACTCATATCCTCACTCCTAATGGTTAGATGTCCAAAGCAAAGAGGTCCCAAATGCCTATCTATAAAGTAGTATAAGAACATACAAACACTATGTATGAAAACATAACTGAAAGAGATAACAAGATACATTATGGAGACAAGAGCCATCTACACATTTCTATTTGAAACAATTTCCCATTGGTGTTTCATTTCAAAGATTACTGGACCTGATGGAGGGTGATGTGAATCTTCATTTGGCATCTAAAAATTTGATAAACAAAATATAATAATGTTAAAGCATTAAATATGCAATGAAAAGGCATGTAAGCTCATTATAAGAGTATTATAGAAATTTCTTGGCTAGAACATTATACTAAGCAAGAAAAAAGAATAAGGCAAAAAAAAATTAGATGACATTCTTTATACAAAACATATTTTAGGTTGCATTTTCCAATCCAA
The DNA here is from genome assembly GCA_963693085.1 of Alisma plantago-aquatica. Classification (NCBI taxonomy): domain Eukaryota; kingdom Viridiplantae; phylum Streptophyta; class Magnoliopsida; order Alismatales; family Alismataceae; genus Alisma; species Alisma plantago-aquatica. Next base: position 1,005,065,500 of record OY856413.1, read on the forward strand.
TGTTAAGCCTTTGACTAGCTTGTAAAGGAAAGGTTTGAGAGAGACATTTGCGGGTGAAATCCTAAATGTCACCTTGTTTCTACGTGAGGGACCTCAAGACCAAAGTCAATAAGCTAACCTTATTTCAATATACCTCGAGATCTTATCTTGAGAATTTAGCCAGCTACACAAGGGTTATATAATTGATTCATATATTAAGTTTAAGGTTTGTAAACTTAGAATAATCATACATGAAAGTAGTACTCATGAAAATAATAGCTCAAACAAGTAATTAATTGGCCAATAATTCATAAGAGAATACATACATACAAGTGAATATTATAGTACGGTCAAGATATTGAGCTTACCTTGTGAGTTGTGAGCAAGTTATGATCTTTGAGTTAGATTCTTAGAGAAATCCCAACACAAAGAGGGCCTAACAAGTAAAAAGAGGTAATATGGGGTGTTATATAAGAAATGTTTTGATAATACAAAATATTTTTTATGTCATGAGGACGTTCCCCTAGACCTAAGTTCCAAAGTACCTAACATGCATGAATTAAATCCACACAATATAAGTGTTACAAGTATGCCTTAGGTCTAGGTTGAAATTCCACATTATAAGAGTCATAAGTGGAGGGAAGACTTTGATTTTAAAATCAAGAAATCATGAGATTAAAAATGTTATCATGTTTCAACAGGCAAGATCATGGTCAAGTCATATTACACCAAATTCATGCAATATACCATATTACAAAGTCATGTGATAAAAATGAGCATATGGTAGATCAAGTTGGGATTTAGGGTTACAAGTATGATAAATATATTGAATTGAAGACTTAAAATAGCATGTATAACATTAAATTATGATTCTTACAAACTAGAGTCTAATAATCAATGTATGCATTTAGATCATGTTAGGTGTCACATGTATGTTGCTGGTAGTCAAAGAGGGCATATGAGTGTGTACATGTCATTTTGTGTGACAAGTTATTGTAGGGACTAGTTTAAGTTTAACATAGAGGTTTGAACATTATGGATCAAATTTTTGATACAAACTAATATCCAACCATATAAGTACTTAAACATCACATTTTAGGGCATATTAGTATCAAATAGTGACTCTTCAAATCTTATGAGTGACTTATGGAAAATTATCATAAGGTCTTAATCAAACATGACACAAAACATCACAAAGTTTAGTGATTTAAAAGTTAGATGATCATATGGTAGAAAATAAAGGAAAAGTTCCATTTTGATAAAGTTACATCATCCATACACAATGAAGGGGTCATTTTTAGATCAAGGTAGTCACTAAGGCCATATCAAGATGGTCCAAAGCATTAATAAAGTCCAAAATTGAGTAAAATTATTGATTTAATGGTTTGAGGTGGCGTGCAATCATTATTGATACAAGGGAAACATAATAGGAAACACTCATCATTAAATAAGCACAACAATATCACTTATACAAAAATCATAGAACCGTGAACGGATTTGGGTTGTGAAACCATTTTTAAAGGATAGCTTTTTTTAGTTAAAATAGTATATAATATGCTCTTTCATGAATAGTTGAGCTACTTTCTATAATATTTGTAGGATAAGGATAATTTCAAGAAATATTGAGAAAGAGGGAAGGACTTTACCATTTTTCAAAAAGGTGGAGCGTGGATCCTGGGTCCATCATGGACTCGTTGCAATCCAACAACTCTTGGGGATGTGCCCATTAGTAGAGAAGATAGGTTGCAACTAGAGAAGGCTTTTGTATATAGGAAAACTATGATGGGAGGTTGGGGTAACACCCCTAATCACCCATCACAACTCCCCATGAAGTTCGGCCATGTGGTGGACCTTCTTGCCAGCAACCTCACCGATGTGAGCGGGTGGTGGCTAAACGAGTAGTGTTTGATCCCAAAAGGCCATATCCTAGCTCAACTTGGTGTAGAAAAGGTGATGGTCAACTCTGGTCAAGCTAATGAGGAGTAAGTTTGGGAGCTATAGCTTGAGGTTCATGGCCACACAAGAAGGAGGAATAAGAAGGATTAAATTATGGTGATAGGGTGCATGAAAAAGCAAAATAAGAGTAGGGAAATGAAGTGGGAGAAGAAAGAATTCAAATGAGGCATTTCTTGGAGAAAAAGGGGCAAGAAAGGGTGGGTTTCATGAGGAGAAACAATGTGGTTTATGACCCTAGTACAAAGGAAGAAGAAAACAACATGGTCGTTGGATGGGAGCTTAATCCATGGCTGGGGGGATCCAAGGGCCAAAATCTACTACTCATGAATAAAGGAGAGGACTTTAGATTGTGCTTGATCAAAGAAGGGCAAGGAGCACAGATGGGCTGCATGCCTAGACATGAACCCCAAATGGACAGCCAGTGATAAAAAAGAAAAAATCAATTCTAAATTAGGGTTTGAAACTCTTGATTTTAAATGAGGATATATCCCTCATCCAACATCGGAATTGAGTGAAACTTGGTGTGTTTGATTTGTGAGAGTGCCCTGTACACAAGTAAAATATTTTGAGGGTAACAATAGACCCATATTTGGTATCGAAAGTGGATGAGTGAAGATGATGTATAAACTAGGTACAATCTTGGTTTCATACTGAAAGGAGTGTCACCACTTGTCATGTGAATACAAGATAAACTTGAAAACATCAAAGCATCAAACTATGAGAAAGAGTGAGAAATTAGTGCAAAGATGAAGTAGATAGAACACACATGAGGAGAGAGAAAAGTCTAGACCAACACATCATCCCCAACTTTAAATGATCTTTCCCCCAAAATTAACACAACCCTTCAAACTAGTACATAAATGGGTTATAATGTCACTACATGTAGGGTCAGTTTTTCCAAATAATTGACCTTATATGTCTAAAAAAAATGCGGGCACCACTTAAGACCTCTTGCGTCGGTTTTCTTAAAAAAACCGACCTTGTAGTGTAACTCTACAGGGTCGATTTTCCAAATAACCGACCTTATATGTCTATAAACAATATGGGCACCAATTAAGACCTCTTGGGTCACTTTTATTAAAATAACCGACCTTGTAGTGTATCTCTATAGGGTCGGTTTTCATAAAATAAGCGACCTTGTAGACAATTGGATTTAGAAAGCCAACTACAGTTTCCCGCGGAAATTTTTTTCTTGATTTTGGCTTCGCGCCTCGATCTATAGAGTTGGTTTTTCCAAATAACCGACCTTATATGTCTACAAAAAATGTAGGAGACATCTTGAATCCAGTTTGTGCCTTCACACATGTATAAGCACCTCTAGGGTCTATTTTTTCTTATAACCGACCCTAGAGGTCGCCTCGGTCGACAATATTATCGACCGAGATAAAATTTGGATCCAGGTAAGTTCACGCATGTATTAGCACCTCTAGGGTCAATTTTTTCTTTTAACCGACCCTAGAGCTCCCCTCGGTCGACAAATTTGTCGATCGATAACCTCTCGGTCGACAGATTTGTCGACTGAGAATGAGAGCCAGATTTCCTTTCGTGCGTGTACAAGAACCTCTAGGGTCGGGTTTTTCCTTAAAACCGACCCTAGAGGGTCCCTCGGTCGACAATATTTTCGACGAGATGAATTTTGGATCCAGTTTAGTTCACTCATGTATAAGAACCTCTAGGGTCAGTTTTTTTACTTTTAACCGACCCTAGAGCTCCCCTCAGTCGACGAATTTGTCGACCGATAACATCTCAATCGAAAAATTTGTCAACCGAAAGAAGAGCCAGATTTTCTTTCGTGCGTGTATAAGCACCGCTAGGGTCGGTTTTTTTCTTTAAAACCGACCCTAGAGGGTCCCTCAGTCGACAATATTGTTGACCGAGTTGAATTTGGATCCAGTTTAGTTGACGCATGTATAAGAACCTCTAGGGTCGGTTTTTTACTTTTAACTGACCCTAGAGCTCCCCTCGGTCAATGAATTTGTCGACCGATAACATCTCGGTCGACAAATTTGTCGATCGAAAGAAGAGCCAGATTTCCTTTCGTGCGTGTATAAGCACCGCTAGGGTCGGTTTTTTCTTTAAAATTGACCCTAGAGGGTCCCTTGGTCGACAATATTGTCGACCGAGTTGAATTTTGGATCCAGTTTAGTTCACGCATGTATAAGAATCTCTAGGGTCAGTTTTTTACTTTTAACCGACCCTAGAGCTCCCCTCGGTCGATGAATTTGTCGACTAATAACCTCTCGGTCGACAAATTTGTTGACCGAAAGGAGAGCCAAATTTCCTTTCGTGCGTGTATAAGCACCTCTAGGGTCGGTTTTTTCTTTAAAACTGACCCTAGAGGGTCCCTCGGTCGACAATATTGTCGACCGAGTTGAATTTTGGATCCAGTTTAGTTCATGCATGTATAAGCACCTATAGGGTCGGTTTTTTCCTTATAACCGACCCTAGAGGGCCCCTCGGTCGACAATGTTGTCGATCGAGAACCACTCGGTCGACAAATTCGTCAACCGAGAAAGTGTTTGTTGTTTAGGGTTTTAGATCCAGATTTCCTTTCGTGAGTGTATATGCACCGCTAGGTTCAGTTTTATCCATATAACCGACCTTGTAGGAATCCTCGGTCGACAAAATCGTCGACCAAGAAGGTTGTTCGGGCATCGCTTACCTGTTGGGTCGGTTGTTGCAAATAACTGACCCTACAGGTTTCGAGGAAATAACAAAGCGAGTAGGGGTCTCATTTTCCCTCCATTCTCGCTATCGAGACCTAGCTTCTTTTCTCTCTTGCACCGCCAAAGCTCTGCTTGCCAAAAAATCTTGTTGCCACTCTACCAAAGCTTCTCCTTACCAAACGATTTGTCGCGCCGCCAAAGACTTTTCCAAGAAGCTCATCGTCGTGTTCGAAGAGGGATCGTGGCGTCCGTGAAGCCCTTGTCGCCTATCCGCGCCGCCAAAGCCTAGCCTCCTCTCCGCGAAGAGAGCTCGTCGTCGCCGCCTCTCCACACTTCCACGAAGGTCGCCGCCTCTCCGGGAAGGTCGTCACATCCTCCACGAAGGTCGTCGTCATTTCCAAGTAAGGCCGCCGCCTTATTCCCTCATTCCCGAGTTCGTTCCCGCCGCCACAGTAGCGTCCATGTCCACTCTCGGTCGACAATTCGTCGACAGAGAGCCCACCTGCGCACGGTGTCCAGGTCCACTCTCGGTTGAGAATTTGTCGACCGAGGGTGGACCTGGACGCCGCGTGCAAGTGGGCTCTCGGTCGACAAATTATCGACCGAGATTGGACCTGGACTCCTTTAACTGTACAATTATATTATTTTTCCATTTTATATGATTTGATAACCCAACCAATAATAAAAACATATATTTTTTCATATGTAATCATTATATAAATTCTAGAAATTAATATGAGATTAGACATGTGTACTCCCAAATTGACACTTTAGGGTTGATGCATGAAAATAATGCAATTATATATTAACTTAGAAACCCGTTCAAAATTTACTCATTAGGAGTAAACTTTGGATAGTCCCCGGTTTGGGACTGTTTTTGAATATTTACTCTCACTTAGGATGTAACTGTATAATGTATGTTTAGTTTTGAAGAAAATTTCAATAGGATTTCCTCATTTGTTCTCTGGGTACATATGTGAGTGGTTATTTGCCATTTACATCGGTGTACTTGGAGAACTTAGGAGAAATGCTACTGAAATTTTATTCAAAACTAAACAGACATTATACAGTTACTAGTGAGATTAAATATTAAAAAATGGGATAGGTGATACACTTTAGTATAAAAGTAATTAACTTCCTATCAATAAAAACTTACAGCTTATAGGATCAATATTAAACACTTAGTTTTATAATTAATTTTAATGTGATATAGAAAATGGATCAAAGTTGGATGTCTATCAAGAACCGTTGCAGTCCAGAGTTTGCCAAAGGTCTTGATGAATTTATCAGATTTGCTGAGGAACATAGGAAACTACCTACAGATAGGCTATATTGTCCATGTAGAAATTGTTGTAACAATTTGAAAGTTGATACTGGTGAGGAAATTAAGAATCATGTCATATGCAATGGGATCATACAAGGTTATAATGAATGGTATTGGCATGGAGAGAAATTTAATTATGGATCAAAAAATGTCGATACTAATAGTTGTGGCATAGAAGATATAGATAATGATGATAATGTTAATGATGAACCAATTCAAGATGATCGGATTCAGGATGATATGGTTAATGAGATGCTACATAGTTGTTGGGACAATTTCATTGATCCACCTTCTTTATTTGCAAACATTGTCCATGATGCTGAAAAACCATTATATAAGGGTTGTACTAAGTTCATGAGGTTGAGTGCTGTGATGCGATTATATACTCTTAAAGCTCAAAATCGGTGGAGCGATAAGAGTTTCACTTCACTATTGTCTTTGTCAAAGGAAATTCTTCCTGAAGACAACGAGCTTCCAATTTCAACATATCAAGCAAAGAAAATAATGTGCCCAATGGGAATGGAGGCTAAGAAAATTCATGCATGCCCAAATGATTGTGTGTTATTTCAAAAGGACTATAGTAATTTGATAAATTGTCCAAAATGTGGTGCGTCAAGGTATAAGACCACAAATTCAGCTAAGGCTAAAAATGGCTCACCTGCCAAGGTGATGTGGTATCTACCAATAATACCACGATTTCAATGCTTATTTGCTAATATAGAAGATGCACAAAATTTGTCTTGGCATGGGGAGTTAAAGGCCAATGATGATGGCGTCCTACGACATGTATCTGATTCACCACAATGGAAGAAAATTGATTTATTATACCCTCAATTTGGCAAAGAAGCAAGAAACTTAAGACTTGGACTCTATACAGATGGAATGAATCCCTATGGTACATTAAGCAGCCAACATAGTACGTGGCCTGTTATGATTGTTATATACGATCTTCCTCCTTGGTTGTGTATGAAAAATAAGTATGTGATGTTGCCAATATTGTTATCAGGGCCCAAGCAACCTGGAAATGATATTGATGTTTACCTTCAACCTCTAATTGATGACCTAATGAAACTATGGGAAGAAGGTATTATGACATATGATGCTTCACGTAAAGAGATCTTCAGTTTGCGTGCTATGTTATTTTACACAATTAATGACTTTCCAGTATATGGAAATTTGTCTGGATATAGCATAAAAGGATACAAAGCATGTCTTGTTTGTGAGGAAAATACTGATTCAATCAGACTGAAACATGGTGGTAAAATCGTATATCTTGGTCATCGGAGAATTCTCCCACCAGTGCATCCTTATCGAAGGCAACGCAAAACCTTTAATGGGTCAACTGAGGAACGAAGTGCTCCTAAACCTATACCAGGAAATGTTGTATATGATAGGGTGAAACATATTGTTAATGAATTTGGAAAGAGTTCAAGTAGTCGTCCACTCACATGTGACAAATCTCTATACAAGAAGAGGTCAATATTCTGGGATCTTCCTTATTGGAGATCTTTGACAATTAGACATTGCATTGACGTCATGCATGTTGAAAAAAATATTTGTGATAGCATCATTGGTACGCTATTGAACATACCAGGAAAGACTAAAGATGGCATCAAATCTAGAAAATATTTAGAATTAATGGGTATAAGAAAAGAATTATCAGTGGAGATCAGGGGTCGCTTCACATATTTACCACCAGCTTGTTACACTTTGTCAAAGAAAGAGAAAAAGACTTTCTGTTAGTGCTTGTATAATATTAAGGTTCCACAAAGATACTCTTCTAATATTCGTAGATTGGTATCAATGAAGGATCTGAAGTTGATAGGTCTCAAATCTCACGATTGTCACAGCTAAATGCAACAAATTTTACCTGTGGCTATTCGATCTATATTGTCAAAGCATGTAAGGTTTGCAATCACAAGACTCTATTTCTTCTTCAATGAAATATGCAACAAAGTGATACATCCTGATACTCTCGATGAATTATAGAAAGATGTAATTGTTACCATGTGTCATCTTGAATGTACTTTCCTCCTTCATTTTTTGATATCATGGTTCATCTTGTAGTACATATTACAAGGGAGGTGAAGATGTTGGGTCCAATTTTCTTACACTGGATGTATCCATTTGAACGCTACATGAGTGTTTTTAAAGGTGATGTTCGGAATCGTTATCATCCTGAAGGGAGTATTGTTGAGGGTTACGTGGCTAGGGAGGTGATGGACTTTTGTAATGATTTTTTGAATTGCATTGAAACTTCTAGCGATCTAAAAAATTCCCATCACACTGAATCTTATTGTGGCAAAGGAACTCTAGGAGGATGAGTGAAAGGAATCATTCGTGAGTTGTGGGAACAAGTGCATTTGTATATTTTACACAACATCGATGAAGTTAGTAGCTACATCACAGAACACAATGATCTTATCAAGAGAAATCATCTGCGATCCAGTTCAATGTGGCTTGCAAGAGAGCATAATCGAATATTTATTAGGTGGTTTGAAGAGAAAGTATTTAATCAACTATCTGAATCACCGAATAATGTTGTTGAGAACATAAAATGGCTCGCCTTTAAGCCAAAAATGGATGTCATGTCATATGAAGGTTATGACATAAATGGATTTTCATACTACACAAAGCGTCAAGACGAAAGTAGTGTGGTCCAAAATAGTGGGGTCACTGTTTAAGCTTGTTCATTGTATTTTGCTAGTGCCAAAGATAAAAGACCACGAGAAGCTGAGATGTCATATTACGACATCATTGAGGACATATGGGAATTGGACTATAAAAATTTCAGAGTTCCTATCTTTAGGTGTAATTGGGTTGACAACAACAAAGGAGTTTTAGTGGATGAGTTGGGTTTCAAATTGGTGAATTTTGAAAAGATTGGTGAGAAAGATGAGCCATTCATCATGGCAGACCAAGCAAAACAAGTATTCTATATTGATGACCCGGCAAATAAAAATTGGTCTGTCATTCTTCATGGAAAAAGACAGCTTGCTGTAGAACCTATAAATGAAGAAGAATACTACGAAAAGTATGATGATTCCAGTCCATTCTCAGTTGGTTTGCCAAGTGTAAATGTTGAAGATAATACCGATGAATATTATAAACGTCATGACCATGCTGAAGGAATTTTACTTGAATAACAACTCAACCAATACTAAAGGCATGTATTCTTTGAATTATTTATTTTATTATCATTCAAGCAAGTAATCTTTTAAATATACATCATATATCATGTATACCTTATCACTTGTGATTTTATTATCACTTTTTTTTTTATCATGTATACTTGCAGGTTCTAAAATGGCGAGTGAAGATGAACATTCTGAGCATGAGCTTGAGCACCATGAGGATGGTAGTGGTGATGCTAAGAAAAGTAGAGGTCCTACATTGATGCGTAGGCTGCAGGAGCTCAGGGCAAAAGGGGATAAATTGCCAGTCCAGTTTGATATGACAGGAGCATCTGTTGGGGAACATGCTAGTGCTTTCAAGCATTACGTTGGGGCGACCGCGTGCAGTAAGGTGGCAATAGATATAGAAAATTGGCATGATGTTCCTAATGCCCAAAAAGACCTCATATGGAAAGATATATCTGTGAGTGGAAGTGATATTATTTTAATATGTTTTTTATCTATTGATTCTAATTTAGTTTGCTTGGAATTAATTCCTTTTCAAAACAACATTATTAATTGCTTCTTTTGTATGTATAGGGTGTTTTTCATCTAAATGAAAAAGATCACAAGAAAAGAGTGCTACAACGTTGTGGTGTACGATGGAGGGGTTTTAAGACATATCGTGTAAGGGAATTTATAAATAATCCTAAACAAAAGAAGAAAGCTACAGATGTATATATTTTTATAGATCTTGAGGAGTGGGAAAGATTTGTTGCAACTAGGAGATTGGAAGAGTTTCAGGTAATAAAAATTGTGATGTATTGTATGAATATTTAATTTTATACAATTAAGGAGGTGAATCTTTTTATACATGTTTTCCAAGTCTGAATTGCAATACCCCATTTTAAATGATCAGGCTATTCACCAGGCTCAAAAGGAAAGACGGGCTAAAAATGTGCATGACCATCGCTTGGGGCCGGTGGTTATGCCTTCCGCCGCCAACTACAAGAGAAGCAATCCTCTTCTGGAGAAGAATCTAGTACAACTCAAGTTGAGTGACCACCCCGACACTTGACATGGATTGATGCTAGAAAGAATTGAGCAGGTGAAATTGTCAACCCTGCAACTAAGGAGGTGGCATAAAAGATGGTAGGTTTATCCCAACTAAGTAAAGAGTAACTCCCACAAACTTAGATTTATTTATATCTAATTGATATTGTGATTTAATTTTTTTATTAACTATGAATAGATTGATCTCCACGAGCAAAGGAAGGAAGGAAAGTTCATCCCAATTGGATACATGGATGAACTAGCAGTTTCTCTTGGTACGAAGGAGCATCCTGGCCGTGTTAGGGGATTAGGAGCTGGCATAGGATTCAAGTCTTATTTTGGTCCTTCACAATCTAAAAGAGGTCATGCAGGAGGTCTTATACAAGAGGAGGTTGAAACATTAGTAGCACTGAAAGTAAAAGAAATAATGTCTTCATTTCAGCCTACTCAACATTCTCAACCTATTCATATTGCGCGTCTCTCAAGTGATGAGGTACAAGCCCACTCTCCAGTTGTAGAAGGTCATGGGAGCACTCCTGATGACCCACCACAACAATCTGCAGTAAGTTTTTGTTCTATATGTTGTGTTATTAGTATGATAAATATATGATAATATATATAGTTGTAACATGTATCTGTTCTACTGTTTCTTATATAACTAATATTATTTCAATCTAGGTTCGTATGAACTGTAAACTTGCAGTGGAGGTTCCAGAATATAATGTTGTGGCAGTGGGCAAGGTGTACAACCTTGGTGGTACATTGCATTGCCAACTAATTACTAATGACATTTGCCGTGTGTCCATCCATCTTGTGTATGACGAAATGGGGGACAAACCACTATCCATACCTAATCCTAAATATAGTACAGTTGAAGAAGCTGAGGGTTCTATGGTGGGTTGGCCTAGACACTTGGTTATTAATGACAAGGTATACCTTATTTCTACCATATTTTTCATATTTGACTGCATATATGAACTCATGTAATATAAGTATGTAATTTAATTAACAGGTTTGTAAACCAAAAAGTAAAAATTCTACTAGTCGTCCTCCTATGCCCAAGCCATTTTTCATTCCTGAAGCTACATTCAAAAAATTGGGAAGCAAATCTAAATGTTTGTGTCGATACTTAGCCAACCAAAGCTCGGGATCACATATGTTGGTCAATTTAACAGAAGATGAAGCTGGGAGGGACTTTGAGAATTTTATTTTTCTTGATGATATTATAGAGTTGTTCCGGTATGATTGGTAGAATACTTCGATAATAGAAGTATGGATAAGGTAAGGATCTATCAATATATATAGAAAATTCCAATACACATTTTTAGCTTATTTCTGCATATGAAAATAATTACAAATGTTTAACAACCATTTATATACCAAGGCCACAAACTTTGATATAAAGAATGTTGGATTCTTAGTTCCTTCGGTCACTAGTCAGGTGGAGACACATATTGAGGATGTGAATGAGTACTTTTCTGATGCATTCAAATATTTTGCGAGTGAGGGGAAGTAAATTATCCTAATTCCTTTTAACGTCCAGTAAGTATTATTATTCAATATAATTTTAATAATGAATAAAATTATTTATTTTAATGTTTGTTTTATTCTTACTCAGAGCTAGACATTGGGAATTAGTGGTGATTGCCCCAAAATTGATGACTCTTTATTATCTTGACCCAATGGGTAAAACAACAAGGAGTCACAAATTAAAATTGCCAGCTATGGAGTAAACATAAATTTAGTCAATGCTTCAACATAATATTTCTATTTAGAATTTCTATTTTACCAACTATCGTTTAATTGATAGGGGTATAAAGGCTTTTCGTGAAGCTGGAGGACAAATACCCACAAAATTAAAGACATTGACTTTGAAAAATTTCAAGGTAGCTACTTTGACAACTTCTTACTCTTATATGTATTAATTTTCAACTGTAATATGTCAACTCTTATAGTCTTATCTCAATTGTTGTTTATAGTAGTTTACTAACATTAAGTATAATTTGTTATTTGTAGTGTCCTATGCAAAATAATGACTGGGCTTGTGGCTACTATGTAACGAAATATATGCAAGCTATTGTCAAACAAGCATCACATGACATTCAGACTATAAGTCAGGTAATAAAGAATAACATCATAAATTTACAAGTGATTGTAGTCATTTTATAAAATATTAGCATGTGCATTTTCTGTTACAGATCTTTACAACTCAGCCTTACACACATGTGGACTTGGATGAATTCCGAGAAGAGTGGTCAGATTATTTTATAAATGAAGTCGATATAGCATTGGATTAAATATGTCAGCTCCATTTATGTATGTGGTTTGAGTACTCTTTCATATTTACTTTTGTATCTGTTTAATATCATATCAGACTTGCACTCTATCATTTTGTAAATTATGATGTGATTATGAATCATTTTTGTTATGAATGTGTGGTTTTGAATGGTGACGGTTGAGCAATCAATGCTCCCCTCTCCCAGAATATATGAATCTTCTTGTTCTTCTATTCTATTTCAATTTCTGTAGAAATTTAAAAAAAATCATAACTTCTAGTGTCGGTTTTTTAAATAACCAACCCTAAAGATTGAATTTAGTGTACACTATATGGTCGAGAAATTTTTTGACCGAAATATAACTTCTAGCGTCGGTTTTTATACAAAATCGACTCTAAAGTTCCTCTATAAGGTTGGTTATTTATAAAAACCAACCTTAAAGATTGAATAAACATTTTGAGTGTACCCCTCTGTCGACAATTTTGTCGACTGAAATATTTTCGGTCGACAATTTTCTCGACCGAAGGGTACACTGAAATGTTTATTCAATCTTTAGGGTCGGTTATTCCAAAAATATCGACCCTGTAAACTCTCTCGGTCGAGAAAATTGTCGACCGAAAATATTATCGGTCGACAATTTTCTCGACCGAGACCGTTTACAGGGTCAGTTTTTTTCGAATAACCGAACTTTCATGCTCCTTTTTTTCGCCTGGGTCAGATTTTTTACAACCTTTTGCGTCGGAGTTTACTCTGTAAGGTCATTTTATTTGGTCAAATAAACCGACGCTATAGAGCAAATTCTATAGCGACGACCACTTAGGCGTCGGTTATAAAGTGACGTTACAGGCTTAAAAAACCCGACGCTACAGACCATTCCTGTATTAATAGAGAATGGAACCTTCACATTCACAATCATCTTGGTATTCCTTCAATATCAACACTATTAAATAATCAATCAATCAAGCTTAAAAGTCAAGGCATAGTCACATGGATCCTCAAATAGGAAAGATTATCACATAGATCACCATACTCGGAGAGATCATCAAATAGATTGCCAATTTGGAAAGATCATATTTTAGGCCAAATGAATAATGCTTTTTAAATCAATAGTAGATCATGAATTTCATTCCCAACATTTAGGGTTCTAGTCTCTACATGTACTAGGTGTGTTATCCACCATGGTAGACATTTTGTATTTTAAAAATGTTGAGGTACACATCATATATCAATATTATGCTTCCATATCAAGATAAAATGGATGGACCCACCCTAGTTCATATGTAAGCTTACTCATAATTCATAAATCTATAGGTTATCATATAATATCATTTTGAGTCTTTAGGATTAGGGAATTTGAAAGTTACCAGTTGTATATTATGGGTGGTTCAAATACGATGATCATAGAAGTCAAATAGATATATAGATGAATCATCATTTATCCAAATCTTGTAGATCAATATTGAGTGTCAAGATTTGGATATCAAAAATCAGAGATGCAAAGTTTTCAAAGCTACGGTATAGGTTCCTATCTAGACCATAGGTGTGATTATTCATCCACATGGAACAATCATAAACATTTCATGACACCAATATAAATTTCATGAATGGTCTAGACCTAGGTCATTCTAGAAAGCTAAACCACAAGCTATACTCAACATTATATGATCAAGTTTATCATCAAATCACGATTCCAAATTGAGTGTCAATATCATCATAGATCTGGCTAATTGACACTTAGGTCAAGAAATCAAAATCGTAGGAAAAGATTATCTTTTGCAGCTATAAATAATCAAGATATGGAAATTAAAAGAAATTCATAATAGGGACATGAGTTAGGTTAGAGTTTCATAAATTAGACTACAACTCTAACTAGAACATTTTTCCTAATTGATCATGAAACATTGGTCATAGGAAATAGAACGAGCAATGATTATCGATTGGTATTACATCATGAGATCAAATATCAAATATACATGTTTCAAGGTTCTTCACATATTTGGGGTCATAATGTTATTCCCTTCCTTTCATAGATCAAGAGAAAGGGGTATAATTAGAATCATGGGAGTTAAAATAGGGCACTCCAAGAGTTAGAGCATCATAGGTCTGGAAAAGACCATTTGATTCATATTATTCAAAATTGGGAGTTAAAAAGAGGCATAATAATAAGTAGTGAAAATTTCTCTTGTAACAAGTATTCACATCATGATCTAGGGGTCTAGAGACATAGTCACATCGATATATGGGGTATCATACACATAAATAAGAATAGATTTTCTTAGTTGTGTTTGAGGATTGATCAAAATAGGGATAACATAGGCTTAATCACATAGGGACCTCATCAACCATGAGGTATAAAACATGAGCTCCACCTTATTTCACCACATCAAGGATTCTTATGATTTGCCTCAAACATAGAAAGCACATATGTCAAACTTGGTAACATTGAGTTTGTATAATCCTTACACATGAGTACATCACTTTCGTGAGTACTTACATTAAAGAAAATAGGATCTTCAATTTAAGATTAGATCATGGCATTACCTTCAGATTTTGTGAATTTAGATAAATTTTAATATTCATTACTATCAACTTTCATGAATCAAAAAATCATGTAAGTAATAGCTATGATAGAAAACTCACACGAGAAGGTGATACAACAAAATAATCACATCTAATTGGGTGGTTTAGGTAGTCCTTAAATAAGAGATGAGATTCTAGAAGACTCTCTAAGCGTTAAGGGAAGAACCCTAATCCCATCTTGGATCCACTTTGGGTAGGTGGTGTGCATTGGAACCTCAGTCACTACAACTATGTGGATAGGAGGTGATTTCTAGCTAGAACCTCCATGTTTAGCACCATACCCATTACCTTAGTTTCACCATTACAAATTTTGGTTCTCCTTAGGTTCATACGAAGTACTATGCCTTAAATATACATAGAGTAATGTGTTTGATGCTCTGATACCATTTGTTACAGATCTTATTATTACCGAAATCCTCACTCCTAATGGCTTGATAGCTAAAGGAAAGACCCAATAGCCCATTTGTAAAATAGTACAAGAACACACAAGTAGTAGATATGAGAAGGAAAAACAAAACTAATGAATATAATAAGAAACATTAGGGAGAAGACAATCATGTATCAATTTCTATTTATAAGGATTTCCCATTGGTTTTTCATTTCAAATACTATTTGACCTAATGATGGGTTTAGTAGATCTTCATTCGACATCCAAATATTTTGATAAACAAAATATATTAATTATAAATCATTAAGTACATTATGAAAAGACATGTAATCACAATTTAAGTTTCTAATATAAGTGTATTGGCTAAAATGTTATACTAAGAAATATAAAGGAATAAGACGAGAAAACATTAAATGACATTTTTTATGTCAAGCATATTTTAGGTTGCATTTTCCATTATACCAACATTAGGCCTTTGACCAGCTTCCAAAGGAAGCATTTTTGAGGGAAATTTGGAGATATAAGCCTAAATGCCATCCTATTTATATGTGTGGGACCTCAAGACCAAAGTCAATAAGCTAACACTATTTTAAAATGCCTTTTACCATATCCGAAAAATTTAGGTAGGTACGCAAGGGTTATATAATAGACTTTTATATTATATTCAAGGTTTGTCGACATAGTATAATCAAACATAAAAGTAGTACTCATATAGACAATAGCTCATTCAAGTAACAAAATAGCCAAGCATTCATAAGAGTTTACATACAAACAATCCAATATCATATAAGGGTCCAAAGATTAAGCGTACCTTGTGAGTAGTGAGCATGTTATGCAAGTTGAGTTACATTCTCAGAGAAGGACAACACAAAGGGGACCTGAGATTTAAAAAGAGGTAATATTGGGTCTTAGATATGCATGGCTTTGATAATATAATCACCATTTATGTCAGTGGATGTTTCCCTAGGCCTAAGTTTCGAAGTACCAAACATGCATGCATTAAATCCACATAGTATAAGTGTCACAAGTATGGCCTAGTTCTAGGTTGAACATTCACATTATAAGAGTCATAAGAGGAGGTAAAACTCTAATTAATTTTTTTTGCAAAATTGGGTAAATATATTCCAAATCCCTAAAAGGGGACAAATTACAAACTACAACCAAATGTGTAGTTTAGATAAGTAGATAACAAGCTAATGTGGATGCATATAGCTTACATAGTGGGTGAAATGCTATTAATAAAAATCCCAATTTATAGAAATATGAGGAGAAATATTCGATAATCTCTTGTAGTAGGTGAAATAAAGATATTTCATTTGCCTAGAAAGAAGATTAAAGATTTCCACATAATCAGATGTTGATTTGCCATGAAAGATCTTGTTTCTAGCAGTCCAGATTAGATGAATTGCACCAATAATTTCCCAAAGCTCGATGATGCCATTATGTTTTGACATGTTACCAATTGTTGAAAGGCAGGTTTGCAAGGAATAGGGGCACCTAATGTTGAGCTTCAATTGCAATGTCCCCCATACATACCTCCAATATTTATAGGAGCCAAATAAGTGATCAATAGAGTTAGTTTCCAGCGAACAAAGATAGTAGTGAGCAGTGTTTGTGCCATTCCATTTGCTGGTTCTCTCTACAGTTGGAAGCAGGTTCTTCAGAGCTCTAAATGTTGTTAGACTCCATTGAGGGTAATCCATAGAAGGCCAAAAAATTTCAAATGATTTGTCATTAGGTAATTTTTTATGGCACATGTAGCATATGCTATCATCATCAGAGTTAGAGAAGCTAGGCCAAAATTTGGTCATTCTCCTCCAACATGTAGAGACACCCACAATGACAGTGTCAGTAATGTTCCCATATCTATTAGCCATCAACATGCTCTAGATACAAGGGATGTATAGATATATCTTGATTCTTTTATGAGTGTAAAAATCCATCAGTTTGTCAAGATTTTTGAGATTAAGGCCACCTTATTCAATTGGATAAGAAATATTCAGGACCAAGAAACTAGGTGAGAAGAGCTACCCCAAATAAAATCTGACATTAGTATTTCCATTCTTCTATTGACAGAGGGAGGTATTTCACCTTGTCTCATACAGTATGTGACTAAACCCATAGAACAATACCTAATCAGCATAAGATGACCAACCATGGATATTTTGGATCCTGGCCATTTATTAATCATGTCTCAAAGTCTATCCAGGAAATCATGGTAGTATTTTCTTCATAGGTTACCTCCAGCCATAGGAAACCCTAGATACTTCGTTGGTCAGTTACCCTTCTGTGTTCCCATTGTGTCAAGTAGAACAAATTTATTGTGACATGAAGAAGAAAGAAATAAATGAGTTTTATCTCGGTTGCATTGCATGCCAGACTCTTTCCCAAAATCATGGAGAAGAGACTTCAGATGATAGAGACTTAGAGAGCTTCCTTCAGTGAACATTAATATGTCATTTGCAAAGAGAAGATGACTCAGAGCTTTAGTTCGATTAATAGGATAAGACCTAAGTAGTCCTTTTTCATGGGCATCTTCAATTTTCCTACTGATACCTTCCATGGAAATGGTAAAAAGTAAGGGTGACAAGGGGTCACCTTGTCTTAACCCATTAGAGCTTTTGAAGAAACCAATAGAAGAGCCATTTAACAAAAGCGAGAAAGAAGGAGTGGTGACACATTTCTTAATAAGGTCAATACATTTCTCACTAAAACCTAGACCTTGTACACAGTCCCAAAGATAGGACCATCGGCCTAAGTCAAAGGCTTTAGTAATATCAAGTTTTGTATAGGTAGCAGGAGGACTATTCTTTGTGTTGTATTTGATGGTGAATTCAGCAGCCAAAAGAGAACAGTCTTCAATGCTTCGACCTTGTATAAAGCTCCTTGATTGTGTTAAATGAGCTTAGGTAGGACAAGAGCTAGCCTATGAGTGATGACCTTGGTTATGATCTTGTATAACATAGAATAGAAGGAGATCAGGCTGAAGTTAGCCAAAGAGGAAATGATGTCCTTTTTTCTAGAATGAGAGTGAGGAAAACATGATTAATTTGACCTACCATGTTCCCACCTTTAAAAAACTAGACAATAACTTTATTAATATCATTTTGGATAAGGTCCCAATTTCTCCTATAGAAGAAACCATTGAAGCTGTCTGGACCAGGGCATTTGTTAGGTCCAATGCTCCAAATAGCATCTTTGATTTCATTCTCATCAGGTATTTCAGATAGCATGAAGTTATCATCTTTAGTGACATTGGCAATCCAATCTTGTGCATCATATTGGTGGTCAGTCAAAACATGGTTATATAAGTTATCAAAGAAATGAATCATGTCATCAGCAATATCATCAACATCTTGGATGAGGTTACCATCATTATCAAGTAACTCAGTTATGGAATTAATAGCCTTTCTTCTCTTAACAATATTGTGGTATAGGTTGGTATTTCTGTCCCCATTGGAAATCCACTCGATTCTGCTCCTTTGATAGTAATAGTTTTCTTCAGCATTGAGTAAGGTCTTAAGTTTATTGTGAGTGATCTTTTCTACTTCGATTAACTCACATCAAGAGGAGCACATCTAATAGCAGTTGATATGTCATGAAACTCCATTCTTTCCCTTGCAATGAGATTTTTCAAGTTGACATAAGTTCTTGACCATGTCTTCAATTTATCTTTAACCTGTAATAGTTTTTGACAGAAGCAATATAGAGGGTTTCCTGATTGTTTCAAATTCCTTGCATCCTTGATCATTTCTTGGCACCCTTCCCATTCCATCTAGAAATTTAGAAACCAGACAGGTTTCTTTTTGTGAGCAATAATCCTCATATTAACATTGATAGCAGAATGATCTGAATAGACACAAGTAACCAGCTTAGATTTTGAACTAGGAAATTTACCCAACCAAGCATCATTGACGAATGCACGATCAAGTTTACAAGCTATTCTCTTCGCCACTCCTTATTTATTGTTCCACGTGTATAATTCATTACCTATGACACGAAGCTCAGTAAGTTCGAAATTATCTATAGTAGAGTTGAAAGAACTGAGTATGAAGGATGGAACTTCACATCCACCTATTTTTTCTTCTAGTTTCCTTATGTTATTGAAGTCACCAGTAACCAACCACTGATCATCAATGGATGTAGCTAGTCTTTCAAGGGTAGACCAAAGACTCGTTCTTTGATGAACAAAGTTCCTAGCACAGACGGCTGTTAGAAATACTACGAGACTACCTATATTCAAACATTTGATTGTAATTTGTTGATCATCCATTTCACTAGTTAACATGTCCCAACATTTGGGATTCCAACCAACATAGATACGACAATTAGGATCATGGAGATGATTAGAGACCCATAACCAACCCTTAGGAAATATCTTGTCAGACATATGTATCTGATTATGTTTGGTTTTTGATTCCATAAGAATAGCAGCAGTATCTTTGGCTTCTAAGATAACTCTTCTCACTTCTCTCTTTTTTGTGGTTTACCTAAACCACACATGTCATTATAAAGGTCATTGATGACCTCTACAAGCTGATCGAGTCTTACGAGACCCGTCCCCTTTGGTAGACTTAAGAGTTTTTGTAGCTAATGAGGCAGGAACTTTAGAGCTTGATACCAGTGTTTTATCAGAAACTGGTTTAACAGGAAAATTTGAAGTATCTTTATATGTAACCTCCATATTGATGGAAGCCAAATCAGATCCTTCTTTTTCTTTGTTCATAGAATTTGGATCATCACTAACCATAACGGGTTGATCTACCGTCACCTCTTTTTCACTAGTTTTGTCAGTAAGCATGTCGAAGTTATTGCTAGTATGGACAACTTCCTCAGTCGATCCTTGCTATGAGTCATCAAATTTGCTTATTTTTATTCCTAAGACCAACCACCTGCCAAGTTTGAGTTGACTTCTTTAGTTTCGAGTAATTGGAAACATCCATGGTCTTAGGGTTCAGAGGGCAATCATGTTGATCATGACTGAAATCCTTGCATTCTGGGAATCTACTGGGTAGGTATTCATAATGGATACTGACAACAAAAGGTTCTCTTCATGGAATATTTACCCAGATCATCATAGGTCGTTCTTCCTCAACATCAATCTCGACAAGTGCACAAGCTTCACCCAACGAATCTTGTCCAATAGATTTGTAGTCAATACGAAGGAGCCTACCCACCCCATAAAACTTTGATTAGGAATAGAGAAATCATGAGTTTATAAATATCATCATGTTTCAACATGCAAGATTATGGTCAAGTCATATCTTATCATATTCATGAATATAGTGATATGATCATAACAAACCATAAGGTAGATCAAGTTGGGAATTAGGGTTACAAATATTATTAATCTACCAATTTGAATCCTTAAAATAACATGTATAACATTAGAGAATGATTCTGGCAAGATCAGAGTGTAATATAATAACCAACATATGCATTTAGATCATGTTAGGTGCACATGCACGTCACATGTAGTCAAGAAGGCATATGCGTGTATTACATGGCATTTTGTGTCACAAGTCATCTTCAGACTGTTTAAAGTTCATCATACAAATTTGAACATTATGGATTAGCTTTAGCATTCCGATTAAAGATCCAACCATGTATGTACTTGAACATGATGATTTAGGGCATATAAGTTTTAAAAAGTGAATGTTTAGATAATATGAGTGACTCATGGAAAAGTATCATAAGGTCCTAGTCAAACATGGCACAAAGCTTCATAACGATACTGATTTCAAAGTTAGATGATCATTTGATAGAAAATTAGGCCAAAGGACTATTCTATGAGCAAGTCACATAATCCATACACAATATAGGGGTCATGTTTAGGTCAAGGTCATCATTAAGGTCATATTAATATGATCCAACGAATTAATCAATTCAAAATGAAGTAAACTTATTGATTTAGATGTTTAATTCAAAATAAAATCATTATTGATGCAAGCAAAACATAATAGGGCAAAAAGATCATTAAATAAGCATAAACGTATTCCCTTTAGCACAATCAAGAGAACCAAAAATATATTTGGGCTTTGAAAGAATTTTTAAGTAATAGGGCTCTTTTTTTTTTATCAAAATAGTTTATAACATGTCCATTTTTGGATAATCGAGCTAATTTCTATGGTATTTGGAAGATAAGGATAATTTTAAGAAATATTGAGAAAGGGAGAATGATTTTACCAATTTCCAAAATAAGCCTGGATTGTGGGTCCACCATGAACTCATTATGATCTGGTGGCTCTGAGTGGATGTTCCCATTAGTAGAGATGGGAGAGGTTGTGATTGGAGTAGGATGCCAGATATGGGCCCACCATGGACCTTATTGATATTGATTGTTGGGGTAACACCCCATTGCATCCATAATGTCTTCACATGAAGGTCGCTTGGGCAGAGGATCTTCCTGCTAATGGGGTTGCCGACATGAGAGGGAAGTGGCTATCTAGGCCACAATTGGTCCTGAAAATCCTCCACCTATCCTTGTCTTGGCACAACATAGGTGAAGGCAGGCTAAGGTCTATTGATGAGGAGGAAGATTGGGATCTTCAACCTGAGGTTCATGGTGGTGCTCAGAAGGAGGAAGAAGAAAAACTGAATCAAGATGCTAGGGGGCTGAAAAATCAAAAGAATAGAGGGGAAATGAAGTGGGAGAAGAAAGAATGTGGATGGAGGGGCTAATTGGTGAAAAGGGTCGAGAAAGGGTGAGTTGGTGAGGTGTAGTACTATGGCTGCCAACCATGGTATGGAGAAAGATGAAATAAACTAATTCGTTGGATGGACATTTAATCTGTCATTGTGGGAGATTTATACCATATTGGATTTTAGGTACAAAGTCTATTTTGATCTATAATTCACAAATTCTCCTAAATAATAGTTCAATAAAAATAAAGTCCTTCCAACTACTAGATGATCCTTTTGACTTATTTTTATGTTCCTTAATACAAGTTAGCCTCCTTTTGAGTTTCTTGTATTTGATATCCTCGATTGAGAAATATTTGTAAAGAAGTCACTCAAGTTAAAATTATGAGCCATTGTGGTATCTTTTGGTGCAATCAAATACACTCAACCATAAAATTATTGAATCTACCTTCATAGATCATTTATTCTCAATATAGAAACTAATTGGTTTTAGAATCAACTAGAAATACTATCTAAAATATTATAAAATTTAATAGAGCAACTTGATCAATGGATTCAAAAATTAATGTTGTATCTAGAAAGTCACTACCTTTATTCCAAATTTGTGCTCATTCACACCTTGTTTGACCCTTCAGTTAATTAAGACAAAAACTTACCAAATTAATTGCATTGCTAGGAATATTTTTTCTCATTTAATTAACAAAGTTTTTTATTTAACCTCATGTAATGCCTCCAACATCTGTGCTATGTCCTCATCTCATGCATAGGGTACACACTACAAAATAGATTAACCTAAGAGCATTTTCTCTCTGTTACCACATCTCCTCTTCCCTATTCTCTTCCTCTTCCCCTACCTATTTCATCCCTTCTAATGATCCCTCAACTTAGGAAAACCCTACACACCTTTACTTCCTCTCACTCCCATGAACCTAGAAACTAATGTAACCCAGATATGTAAAACCACGATGTATAGAAGACCTAAAGTAGAATCCAATCACTGTCGACCCCCATATGCCTAACATCTGTATATTTCTAACATGTATAAGGGCCTCCTCTAGCCATCGATGCAACATGGCTAGGGAACCAAAGATAGCGATGCTCATTGCATCTACACACTCCACAATGCTGCCAACTTGAATAGATGGAGTCTGCATATCATTCCTGAGTGTGAACCCCACCACCATCTCTAATCACCATAGACCGGTGCTACACCGATCACATGGATCTGCTAGATATAGAAACAAGATAGACCACCTAGAACTCTTAGATCCTCCACCACCGACGTCAATTGACACCTAGTTGTAGTCTACAGATGCCTCCTGGACGTCTCCCAGATCATGTTGCCGCATCCTATCACTACATCACCAAGTCTGACCGAAACATGCATCTCTTGTATCTTGGGTAAGAGGAATCCTCACACTCCACTCTTCCCTTATGAATCTCGACATAAGTACTGCAGGTGTGATTATCATTGTTGTAGTGTAGTCTGAAGACTCCGGTAACAACTCATAGGTTGGAGTTAGGGATTTTGTTAGGCCATATGACCAGCTTCTAGACATTTTGTTGCATCAAGATCACTAAACGATTGAGGGCCTACAACTTTTAGATGTCTATGAGCATCAACTCTACTCCACCTTGCTTCTTTATTGCCTTCACCACCCCATCACAAATCAGTCTTTCCGCTATCTGACCTACCTCTATGTTGACCACAACTTCCATTGCTGATAAGATGTGGTCTAAAATACCTAAAAGACTTGCAACTACCTTCTTAGACCCCACAACTAGCTCATTAGTTTTCCTTACATTCTGATCCAGAATTTGGGCAACACTTCCAGATGTCATGCTGACCCATTGGTACCCTCTGGAGAAATGGGATCAACAAAAGTGAAAGCTCCAAACTCATCAATCCTTAGACATAATATATTGTTGCCATCATAGATCAGTTGTATGACTCCTTGACTACTAGTTAATACATTTTCTCTTACTACATTTCAGATATTAAAAATATAAGTATAGATAATAATATATAAGTAACATATTAGATCATTAGATAGTGGTTAGGATCGTGCATAATAGAAATAGGCACCATAATAATTTGATTGTACTCAAGTGCCATCATATTAGAATATACACTAGTAGATTTGTGTATGCAAAGTATGAATTTGGTTAACTTTTCCCATGTATAAGTTTGTTATCAAAAATCAGGTTGACAATCTAAATCTGAATATCTAGTAAGATTGATCAATTAATTAACCTTGTCACACATAGTGGTGCACACGTATGTTAGTATGCATGTGCTAAATCACATGTGTATAAATGTCTTTGTAGTTATTGTGCCCCAAGGATAACTTTATATACTCTATATCAATAATATTTTAGGAAATCCATGGGTATAAATATGTATAGAAGTGCTCTATTATAATTCATCTAAATCCTACTTGTTCTTGGGAACATGATCGAGATGCATGTATGCCACTAGTGTATGATGACTCAAAATCCTAACACATATACATATTACGGTATTTTGAAATACAACAGGGATCTCAGAAGTACAATTATATAGATTGATCTAATTTGAATAATTTAGTGTATGAGAGGAAGAATGCATACATGTAAAATACTATTTTGATGTAAGTATGGGTAATCTAGGCATGTTTATACTGACTTAGCCAAAAATAAGTTTTATAATGAGAATATATCTAAAACCCTAGATTTAGAAACTCTTGAGACACTGGGAACTAAATCTAATAACATGATGATGTTATAATTTATTATACGACATTGACTATATGTATATAACTTAGTTAATACCCTAGAAAAGGCTAAAATTTAAAAAACAAATTAATCAAACTTTTGAATGGAAATCCCTAGCCATCTACACACTAATAAAATGAAATTTACAAAACTCCTAATTCGAAGCCATATCGTGACAATATTTCTCTAAAATTTGTAGATCTCTCTCTTGATTGTCCATTAGAGTGAATACTTGGAATTTTGTATTTTGGATATTTTTTATTCAAAGATATGAAATTTCTATTTTAAATTTTCAAAGCTTATTCCCTCTTGAAATCATACACGGTGGATAGGTTGGTTGGTCTAAATTTATTTCGAAAACTTTAGCCTTACTCTTTGAGAAGACACCAACAAATTCTTGGAAATTGTGGCACATGTTTAAACGTTGAAAAAGGGCAGACTAGTGTCCCTAGTTTAATGGAATCACACTTCCAGACCTCTATATAGAGTTAAATGACATAGGGTCTCTCAATATAATGGGTACCTCGATTGATGCATTTTCGTTATTCATAGGAGAGAATACATGGATTTTCCAACAACTAGACATTGAAATGTGCTATCTATGTGAAATTTTGAATTACTAGTTCATAAATTGGATATTGAATCTTATTAAATATGAAAACCCATTTCTACCTTTTGATACTTGCCTATATTTTTTATTCATTGGAATGTTATCACCCTTTGTAGATAGGATCATACTTTTACTTTTTGAATTATCAATTTTGTACTAGATATTGGACTGACTCATATTTCCCTTCTCAAGGTCCAATTGTGGTTTTATTCCCTCTAGAAACTCATGGACATGTGATACAAGAAGACCTAGAAGAGATGTGCTAGAGATGTCCCTTGTTGAAGATATATAGGCATGATGCCTTTTTGTTATATTTGTTAACCATATATATAAGCTTATTTGATTCTTGATTAGATTAATATTGCAAAAATATTTGTTTATATTTTCTGATGCAATTTTGTAAATATTTGATCACAAGGATCAGATCATTACAAGATCCAAGTGCCAAAATATACTTCTCATAGTTTTGGCACTTTCCATTGTCTATAGTGGAGGAGTCTAGATCATGCTTGATTAAAGAGGGGCAATCAAGGGACACAGATTGGTGACACCATCCAACATGGCCCTAAAATGGTTGGGCCACAACAAAAAAAGAATAAATTGATTTGAAATTTGGGTTTTGATGTTCTATAATTCAAATGGTCATTCCCCCTCATACAACCTCAACATTGAGTGAAAGGGTGTGCATTGGATGTGTGAGAGTGTCCTATATGCCAAAAACATAAGTTGAGGGTAAGAAGAGACCCATAGAAGGTATTAAAAGAGGATGAGAGAGGATGATGTATAAACTGGGTACAACTGTGATTCCATGTCAAAAAGAGTGTCACCACTTATCATGTGAAGATAATATAAATTGTAACGACCCTGCCTCCCGGTAACCCCCAATTAAGGGAGACCCGGAGGTCAGAGCCATTAACCAATTTTGAGTATAAAGGTTTCTAATTGTGGATAAATACCCTAAATATAGTAATTAGGGTTTTCTCATGAATAGAATGTGGAATTAATAGCAAATCGAGTTCATATGTGATTTAGACCGTAATGAACTATGAATTGATGATAAATGCGTATAATGATCTTGTCATGGATTAAAGGGATAAAAATAGTAGCTTTAATGAGAAAGAAGCTTAATTGATGATTGATGTGCCTATAATATGAAAATAGGGTTATATGTTGTTAAGATAACCTTAATGTTGAAGAATAGATGAGATAATTAGGGTTTATGAGTAATGGCATAAAATTAGGGTTTAATATGGTAAAAGATGAAGGGAAACCCTAATTGCAAAACGAAACCCTAAAATGGATATAGAAACCCTAGAAAGTGAATCCAAGTTAATAAAGTAGGTTCTTGATAAAGTGTGTAATAAATAGAGTACATATTCTTTTCAGGAATTATGTGATTGTTGAATTACTTGGATTGCATGCTTGGTTGGATTTTCTTAATGCTTCTGAAATCATCAAATCAGGTATGTGGTTACACTTATGAATATCTTGAGTTAGTTTTCTGAGATTTATCGAAGTTTTCATCGATGTCATGAATTAATTGTTGGATGATTTTAATTCATGCAAACTATAATGTGGCTATGACTATCACATAAGATATGTGCCTACTAGCTCAGATCATGGTCCCCTTTGTGGCTTAATAGTTGACCTAGTAAATGGCTACCAATGGGGTAGGTCCATCAGGTCATTAGATGACTTAGTAAATGGCTACCAATGGGGTAGGACCATCAAGTCATCGTGAGTTAGATATTGGGCTACCTTCGGGTAGTGTCATGCAACTCTATTACCCTAGGTATTGGCTACCTGTAAGGTAGGTCCATGGGGGTAAGAAGCTACCTAAAGAGAGGTAGCATACAAAGGATAGCACAGAATTAAGGGATAGGTAAGGATTGAGTAGTAAGGCTTAAAACGTAATCTTGGTTGTTAAATGATTAATTGAATGATTACGTTGTTAACATATTTGCATGATTATTGTTTCCCCCACATACCAGCTTCGGCTGACTGACGTTTTGTTTGTCGCGTTTTAGGTATAATGAAAAGAACAAACAGTAAAGTGGCATATGTGGTACTAAATGAGAATTAAAGTGCAAAGGAGGATTAGATAGATTAGTATCTGTGTGGATAGAAGTTTTGAAATCCCAATATTAAGAAGTATGCAAAAGTTTTTATTTCTCTCCATATTTCAGTATAGTTGGTAGAATTTAATAATTGTTAATGATTATTTGTCGAACCTTTGATCCGGGTTATTGGTTAACAGCTCTGTCCTTTCGGTCTCCCTTAATTGGGGGTTACCGAGAGGCGGGGTCATTACAGGTTGGGCCACAACAAAAAAAGAATAAATTGAATTGAAATTTGGGTTTTGATGTTCTATAATTCAAATGGTCATTCCCCTTCATACAACCTCAACATTGAGTGAAAGGGTGTGCATTGGATGTGTGAGAGTGTCCTATACGCCAAAAACATAAGTTGAGGGTAAGAAGAGTCCCACAGAAGGTATTAAAAGAGGATGAGAGAGGATGATGTATAAACTGGGTGCAACTGTGATTCCATGTCAAAAAGAGTGTCACCACTTATCATGTGAAGATAATATAAACTAAAAAGCATAAAAATATATCTAAATAATGAAATTGAGAGTAATAGTCAAAACTAGTGCAAATATGAAGTAGATAACACAAACATAATGATAGAGGAAAATGTAGACCATCACAAGAAGCTCCTAGAGTCTTTAGAAGGTCACCTCACCTTTTTTTGAGGTTTATCCCCTTTCCTCCTCATTGTGATAGTTGCAAATGTGGATGAGGAAATTGAATGCATGATACATGGAACCACCTTATGAGGAACGAATTAGTGGTATGCTAAGGATCTCAACAGTTCCTTTTATCCTCTTCATTGTGTGTAGGATGAATTAGATAAGATGACAAAGATTATCTATGTTCTTCTTTATATGGTATTTTGTACAGGGATGAAAAGGAGTGGAGGAGTTGTAAAAAGGTAAGGTGGAGGTGTCATGCATCTAAGATGGATGAATAGATTCACACCATGTTGACTTCGTTTGTATCAGGATGATACAAGCATCCACAGAAGGAAAGGAGTAGATTACTTGGGCTTGGGTGGGTCCAATGTTGAGATGCACCAATTAGTCCTTTCTTGGACCAAAAGTGGAGCCGAGTAAAGGTAGATGAGAGAACATTCATAAGAGATGTGACACACATCTTGATTCTAAAGTAGCAGACTCAACACACATTGTTAAAATATAGGCGAACCCATCTATTATTTAAAAGTGTATCAGAGAATTTATAAAACATAATAAATAATTCAAGTATCCAAGCATATCCCCAAAAAAATTCTAATTTTTCATAAAAACATGCGTACATAATTAATAAATAATATCAAAAGTTTGACGCTTTTTAATATTATATATAATGACAGATGTATAGTACCATCTCCTTTTTATTTATTTTTTAAATTATATTTGATGGCCATAAATTCTAAGAATATGTGTTGAGATATAGAAAATCCATACGGTTAACATTATTAGAGATATTATATGTGATTTCACATTATGTCAGTAAAAACTTAAGTAAGGCTAGAAACCCTTTTATGATTATGAAAATAGAAATAATGCTCAAGGCTAGAAACCCTTTTATGATTATGAAAATAGAAATAATGCTCAATAAGTCCTCATGAAAAAATGTTCATCTTATAATACACATTACACATGATTATAAACCCTCATTATTTGTATTTTGTTATCTTGATTTTAGTGATGTATTTATAATACAAATATGTTTGTTATGTTTCTTTAGACATAACTTAAGATATAATTAGTAGATTAACTTGAAATTAGGGATTTACTTACATTAACATAAGCAATGCTTAATCATAAACAACTTATATAATTATGAACCTCACAAATGTGGCTTAGAATTCTATTGACTAAGATTTGACCATGTTAGAATTCACTTAAGGATGTCGAATTAGGTAAACTCTAAACAAGGTGTTTAGCTTGTCCTCTTTTTTTAGTTAGTTCATGTATGAATTATGATCTATTTCCTACTGAATTGTATGATTGTATTTATTTTACATGATAATTATTCAACATATTATATGGTTGTTTTCTAGATTAATATACTTTCTTTCAATCTATGGAATTCCACACTATGACATATTTTATTTCATGCTTTAGGACTAGGAACATTCATAAAGAGGTTGACTATATTTTGATTGGGTCCACTTGGTAGATCAAAGAAATATACTACTAATATCCTCAAAGCATGTTGTGAAGTGGATTTTGTAGCTCCTTTGGTATCATAGGCTACACACATGTATATATGGGTGTGTATATACATGTGTATCTATATGTGTATTTGTATATTTAGAGAGAGAGAGAATTATTACTCTACCAAAGTTTCTTAAACCAAGTATAATTATAGACAAATGTATGATTTTATGTTTAATCATATTGAACTTGCTTTTGGGTCTTTCTTGCAATTGAAATTTTTATTGCCAAAAATATAATTTCTCCAACGGTTTTCATACACAACTTCTACAAGTTTGTGTCAATATATTATTTTCTTATTGTTTTTGTGTCAAAGCTAGCATTTTAGACACAAAATATGATCTTTTTATACTGAGAAAGTTTATATATGAAAATGAATTGTATATAAATTTTGTTCAATTGTATGTATATCTTAGTTATACATACTCAAGTTGTAAATAAAAAGTGAAATAATGTACTTATTTACTATTATGTGTTTGTGAAGTTTGTAATATCTATTTTGGAGGTTTGTGTATATCAATCTTCTAATGAGTGCATTGGTAGAGTTTCAAATCAATGTTTTGGGATGTTCAATATTGATACCTCAAGATATAAAGGAAAATCTAGGTCCTTAATTTTCTATTTGTAATTTAGCTTATGTATGATATCAGATTTAGTCTCCTATTATAATAATTGGTTGGAAGTTTTCTTCTTCATATATATAAAAATTCAAAACTATCTGAATTTTTCTATTTTTCACCATTACTAGGTTGTTGCCTCATTGTCTTAACTCTCTAAGGCATGTCTAGCATCCAAACCCAATGTTATTTTGTTAAGGACTAACTATATAAATCTAGTTGAGCAAGGTTGAACATTACAATGGATTCCTTGTTCTTGTTTCACCTAATTATCAAGGGAATTACTAGCCATTCATGACTATTTAATCAAAAGAGGTACATGTTCTTGGGTTGCTCTAATATAGTAGTATGTACCCTTCTTGTTCAATTTTTATTGCCACGAATAAGGGATAACTTAGGTTATTCTTCGTATCTAAATAATACCTTTTCCTATATATTGCACCTTTATATTGATGTCCACCTTTCTTGTGGTGCATATTATGTTGCCAATAGCTCTTAGTATGCACACCTCATAATATTCCATGAGGAAATTTGGAAAATGAAGTCATGTTGCTATCATGTGCCTTTGATATTTTATTTTTATTTTTGGGGTTTTGGTATACCTTATACTATGTACAAAGATGGTTGGGAATGTTATTTTATTGGGTGGATAGAATGGGAGAGTTGTCTCTATAATACACTGATCTCTTTTTACTGATGGATCATGTTATTTGCTAGGGAAGAGCCAGATGAATGGAACTCTTCATTTGATGAAAAAAATTGGGACTAAAGCACAAGTTTTAGATTTCATGTTTTCACTAAAACATAAGAGTTAAATATGTGTATTCTATCATAGTAGAACTATACTCTCATTTATTTTGTAATTAGTAAAATAGTGTAGTATCCTCCATCTTGATCAATTATGTTAAAAGTTCTACATAGTTTCTATAGTAAATGATAAATTTTGTACAATATAGGTTAGCACGAGTCTAATGATGATAGAGTGTATACGTGGTTGTGCCGAAAGAGATTTGATTTTCCAGAGGTTTGACTAGATGGGGAAAAATATGAATTTATCTAGTATAATGTATAATTATGTAAAGAACATTTCCTGGAACATTTCCTTTGTCTATTGTCTGTAAAAGCCAAGAACAGATCGCATCCTCTTAGAATGAATTCTTAAGATTGTATAATGGGGCAACACTTTTTAGTTCAATGAATTAAAGTACTTCTCTCTTGCATCTGCAACAATCAATTCAATTAATATCAATGTATCCACCTCCATTCTTGCATTTCACTGAACAGGATGATATTTGATATTGTTGTTATGTTGATTAATATGCTTTCTTTCAATCTTTGGATTCAATGCTATTGTTTAATTCGTTTTTTCATGTTTTATAAAACTAAGAACATTCAGAAAGAGTTGCACTACATGCAAATTGGGTCCACTTGGTTACATCTAAGAAGTAGACTATTACCATCCCAAAAGCATTTGTGCAAGGGTTTTTGTATCTCTTCAGTAGAATTGGTTATATATATATATATATATATATATATATATATATATATATATATATATATATATATATATATATATATATACATGCATACATATATATATATATATGTTTGTGTGTATATGCATATGTGTATATATAGGTGTATTTGTATATTTAGAGAGAGAGTGAGAGACACTACTCTCCCAAAGTTGCATAATTCAAGTATCAATAGAAAATTGTATGGTTTCATGTTAAATCATATCAAACTTGCTTTTGCTAATTTCTTGTAATATAAGTTTTTATTACCATATATATAAGTTTTCATAGGGTTTCTATACAAATCTCTTTCATGTTAGTGTTGATATATTATGTTCTTATGGTTTTTGTTTCTGAGCTAGAATTGGCATGCAAAATATGATATTTTTGGAGTGAACAAGTGTATATGTGCAAATGTATTTTATACGACTTCTGATCAATTGTGTGTATATATTGGTTACGAAAACTCAAATTATAAATAAAATTTGCAATGATGTACTTGTTTACTATGATGTGTTATTGGATTTTGTAATGCCTATTATGGATGTTCGTGTATATTTAATCTTCTCATGAGCTCATTGATATAGCTTTAGATCAGTGTCTTGGGATTTTAAGTTTCAGTCCTTTGAGATTGGAAGGAAAATCCAAGTCCTTAAATACCAATTCTTAGTCTAGTTTCTATATGATTGTTAGATTTAATCATCTATTTTGTAATCATCATCTAGAAGTTGTCTTCTTCATATTCATTTGGTCCCCTGCTCTTTTTTCAGCTATTTATCAAAGAAATTACTGGCCTTTGTGACATATTCATTCATAAGAGGTGCATATTCTTGGGATGCTCCCATACAATAGTCTCAACCCTTCTCCTTCAATTTTTATTTCCATTAATAGGGGACTACTTAGGTTGAACTCCTTAGCTAAATAATAAATTTTGCCTCTCTATTGCATCTTTATGTTGATGTCCACCTATCTTGTAGTGCATATTATGCTTCCAATAGCTCTTAGTATGCATACCTCATAATATTTCACGAGGAAATACTGAATATGCAGTTAAACGGCTATTGTAATATGAGATGGGACAAAGGACAAATATTGCATTACACATATTCCCAAAAATGTAAGAGTTTTATAGGTGTGGTCCGTTAGAGCACTCTTGTACTCCAAATTCGTTGTGACAGTTTGTTGTTTCAGTTGTTGTCCAGAACCCCCCAACTGCACAACTAACCCAAAGACCCGCCCTTAAGAAAATTAATGGGGTATTTTTACGGCTTAGATTAAATGTAACCTTGATTAATTTTGTAATTAGTTAAACAGTGTAGTATCCTTCATCTTGGTCAACTGTATTGCAGGTTCTACATAGTTTCTGACTTTCTATGGTAGATGAGTTTCGTACAACACAAGTTTCCACGACCCTCATAATATCAGAATCCAGTTGTGGTTGCGCCAGAAGAGATTTGGATTTTTAAAGGAGCTTTGCTATACATCCCCAATACTAGACCAGAACCCACACTCGCTTTGTCCCCTAGCATCTTAATCATTTACTGTAGACGTGACTATTGACAAGTGGACAAACCGGCTGCTGTGACGACGGGACGGGACGGGATCGAGAGAGAGAGAGAGAGAGAGAGAGTGTGTGTGTGTGTGAGAGAGGGGTCTGTTTCTGATGGGACGGGCTGGTGGTTGGAAAAAGAGGGTGTGAGAGTAAG
Source organism: Alisma plantago-aquatica (assembly GCA_963693085.1). Taxonomy (NCBI): domain Eukaryota; kingdom Viridiplantae; phylum Streptophyta; class Magnoliopsida; order Alismatales; family Alismataceae; genus Alisma; species Alisma plantago-aquatica. Next base: position 1,005,098,957 of record OY856413.1, read on the forward strand.
GACTAGAGAGAGAGTGTAGTTGTACGAAAAGAGAAAAAATAAGAGAGAGGAATTTATTTTGTTAATATCTTTCAAACTGTAATGTATTTTTTAACAAAATAAAAATCATTAGGTTCCTTATGAAAAATACAATCCAATAAGACTAATGTCGATATATTTCGAATGCTTTGAATATATCATTTCTCATAATTTTACATATTGTAATGAGAGAGAAAAGAGAATGGAGGAGGGAAGTAGTGCCAATTGTAATGATTTTTTTCCTAATCGAGTTGTTATGTCTCATCTAGCATGTTGTTATCGTTTGTTATCTCACATCTAGAACGTTTCTATCGTTGTCAATTTTTTTATTATTTCTAGTTTAACTTTTTATTTCTTGTTTATCCTTAGTAAATATTTTGTTATCCCTAGCAAATGTTCTTGTTATCCATAATTAATATTTTGTTATCTCTAGACAAATCTTTTGTTATCTAAGTAGTATATATTTTTTAAATTAGGTGTTATCTATAGGATTTTTTGTTGTTATCCCTAGCAATTTTTTATTATTATCCCTAATAAATATTTTGTTATCTGTAGTCAAAATTTTTATTATCCAAGTAATATTTTCTTTGTGAAAATTAGTTGATATCTATAGAGATTTATTTTGTTATCTGTAACAAATTTTGTTGTTATCTCTTAAAATTGAATGTTACCTCTAGGAAAAGTTTTTTATATCTCTACTTAATGTTTTGTTATCTCTATACATATTTTTTATTATCCAAGTAGTATTTTTTTTAAAATTAGTTGTTATCTATAGAGAATCTGCAGAGAATGTTTTGTGTTATCCTTAGCAAATTTTCTTGTTATCCCTAGTAATTTTTTTATTATCTCTAGTCAGTTTTTTTTGTTCGAGTAGTATTTTTTTAAAATTAGTTATTTTGTCTAGAGAATTAGAGAGAAGTAGTGCAATTAATTTTTTAAAATTAGTTATTATCCCTGGTTCAATCATTGTTATTTCTAATTTAGTTTGTTATTACCTCTAATCCAATTTATTATTATCTTTTGATCAAATTTGTTGTCATAGGAGAGAAGTGATGCACTTAATCAGGAATCTACCATTTTTTATTTTGTTTAAAAATACATAACTATTTGAAAGTTATTAGCAAAATAAATATTTCTCTCTTAAATTTTCTCTCTCCCTACAACCACTCTATATCTCTCTCTCCAGTCTTCTCTCTTACACTTTCTCATTTTTTATCGACATTAATCTTGTTAGAATGTATTTTAATCAAGAATCTAACAGTTTTTATTTTGTTTAAAAATACATAACGGTTTAAAAATTATTAACAAAATAAATATCTCTCTTTTGATTTCTCTCTCTCTTTGCAACACATTATATTTTTCAAAAATATGTCGACATTAGTCTTATTAGAATGTATTTTTTATGAGGAATGTAACGAAATTTATTTTGTTAAAAATATATAACGGTTTGAAAGTTATTAGTAAAATAAATATATCTCTCTTGATTTCTCTCCCTCTTTACAACACATTATATTTTTCAAAAATATATTGATGTTAGTATTATTAGAATATATTTTTCATCAAAAATCTAACGGAATTTATTTCGTTAAAAAATATATAACAGTTTGAAAGTTATTAGCAAAACAAATATATCTCTATTGATTTTTCTCTCACCTTACATCCACTCCTTTCCGCGCTCTCTTTGTCACACACAACCAGCAAGGGGTCTCATCATTATCCATAGGTCCCATCATCAATCATCAGTCGGTCAACCTCATATCACGTCGTTGGTACAGTCTTTGGGAAGGCCGCCAGCCTGGACCCCATACACTAGTAACCAAAGAGGGTCTCATTTCTAGTATAGGATCTGGTCCCTGGAGGCTGGAGCAGTTCGGGGTACAATATTGAATATTATCTAGTACTATGTAATGCACGTATCTTCGAACATTTCCTTATCTATTGGCTACCTAAGCCAGATCCTATCATCCTAGAATGAATACTTAAGCTTCTATAATTTTTTCGTGTCACACTTTCCGGTTCAACGAATCAAAGTACTTTCTCCTCTCCTGCATCTGCAACAATCAATTGAAATAATTTCAATGTAACACCTCCGTTTATTCGTGTCCATGAACGAGCAATCGGATATTCGTGTCCATCAACTACTCAAAGAACACGCAATCCGTACATTGGAAATCTGGTAATTGTTCAAGCTGTTTAGAGGTTAAAATCAGAATCAGGAACAGCCGAAGCAGCAGAATATTCTCCATTAATACGAACCAATACTTGTTCTGGAAAACATACAAGTTGCTGCGTTTTCTGATATCAAGAACAACAACTATAACTGAACGTCTGCGGGATTCCCTGCATTTCCATCACCGACAGGAGACGAGCCGCCAGTGCCTGACGCGTCCGCCAGTTTCTATGCTACCTCATCCTCAGTCGCGCCTGCCGTCGAGCGCAAAGCGAGTGGCCGGAATTTAACTCACCGGCGAACGGATTTGCTTACGACTGAAAGAACAAGCTAACCGGCGATCGTGAGAGATCGAAAACCTGTTCCTTGTTCAGCTGTTTAACAAGATCGCAATAAGGAACAGAGGAAATAGGAGTTTTTCCTACAACTTTTGTCAACCCTATTCTTTTCGGAATTGTCAGAATACAGAACCGTCGAACACAGTCAAGATTGTTCTAGAAAACATACAAGTTGCTGCGTTTTTTTATATCAAGAACAGCAAGAACTATAATTGCATGTCTGCGGGATTCCCTACTCTCCTACTCCTATCTCTAGCGGAAGCCAAAAAAGCCATGCTTCAGTCGGATCAGCGGCGCCATATATCCTCCGGCTTAATTAGCATGGTCTCCGGTTCGTAGTTACTTGTCAGCAGCGTAATTCTCCAATTTGGCATCTGGAGCTGGCTGTTGTTAATATGGTTATTGTCGTTCATGCAACAGCGACAGATGCAATATAATTAACAGTTCAGGCAGATCCAAAATAAGATTCGAATAACAAGCAATGCAGGAGAACAAAAAATAAGAGTTAGATTCACAAACCAGATCGTTCGTTGAGAAACGAACGTGTTACTTAAATAAACCAGTGCCCGGCAATCCTCGCGGATAGGCACCGTTCTCCCAGTCTCGATCTGGCACGAACCTAGAAGTTGTACGTCTTGCTCGCACACGTCGTACTGCTACCAGTGCAGCATAGCCACCGCAGGTACCACCGCCTGACAGCTGCGTCTGAAGGAAAGGACGAGTCTCACTTCGCACAGGAGGACAACTCCACAAAGCAACTCCGGGGACGACGACTCTCGCACTCGGGATTAGGGCTCACAAAACACACGGCGGCAGAAAACTGTTTTCGGTGTGTTTAACCCTAATGACCGGAGTCATATAAATAGGCACGCACGTCCCTAATCCTATTCCCAGTTAGACGCATGATTCAACCCTATCTTAGGGCTTTATCTTGTGTCATTTTGCATTTCAGCCACATCTATACTTGTTAGATTACATGTTATTTCCCCCAATATGCTTATTTATATCAAATGCACTTATGAAGGTTTTTTGCATGTTTTATAGGTACTTTGTCCACTACTTGATGGCATGGAAAGAGGATGGTCCAGTCTAGGGTTTCCTCAGGCTTGGAGGAGCTCAAAATGAGGCCAAAACCATTTCCAACATACCCCAAGTGGTCAAAGAAAGTTTTGAAGCAATACCCTCCATGGATGATCAAGTTCAAGGCTCAAATGCATGGGAGAGACACCACCACGACCGTGGTGAGCCCCCACGGCCGTGATGGACATGCCCCAAGTACAAAAAATCAGTAAAACTCCTAGAAATTGATGAAAATGGCCAAAACGACCGTGGGGATCAACACGGTCGTGGCCATAGGTCCCCACCACGACCGTGGTGACCTCCCCACGGCCGTGGCCATCCATGAACCTATCCCTGTGATCTCCACATTCTAATAAACCCACGACCGTGCCTATCTACCACGGCTGTGGTCTACCCTACCCACCACGACCGTGGTGACCCACCACGGCCGTGCTACTCACAAAATCCACCCAGTTTTCACTGCTTTCCCCATTTTGCCCCTAACTTAACCCTAGACCCCCTAGACTCCTATATATACCTAGGTGGCGGCTCGGGCACGAGGTTGGCTACCTTCCACCGCCTCCTAGCTCCCTAAATCGCCTTCCACTCCATTCCACTCCATATCCACCTCAAATCCACTCCATTCCACCATTTTCACCACCAAATCACTAGTTTAGACTAGTTCCTACCCATAATCCCCTTCATTCTTCACCCTTGCACCTTGGAGGAGGGAGGAGGTCGACCTGCTACTGTTGGAGAGAGGATTGACAGCCACTACTTCGAGCTCCATGGCCACCTCTATCTTCTTCCCCTCTCTTTTTGTATTTTCCATGTATATGAGTAGCTAGGCTCTTTGGGTGGGCTGTTTGGGGTCAAATATGTTACTTTGATACCATGTTGGGGGAAAATGACATGTAAACTTTGTAATTCCATTTGTTAATGATTATGTTCTATTTGCATCTCATTCTCCATGGATTGCTTGTTGGTTTGTGTGTGAAATCACTTAGGAATCTAGGCAAATTGCTTATATGTGTGAATTTTGGGATTTGCCCCTAGGTCCAATTCTTGGATCCCTAGGTTGCCTCCCATCTTCCTACATCTTAATCAATCTCCCTAAGCCTAAGTGAGAGATCTAAGTAGCTAGATTGGATAATTCTAGTGCAATTAGCATGGAGCCTTCTCAAGGCTAGAATGTGGGGGAATTGGGGTCCAAAACCCTAATCTCACCTCCCCATTACTACCCTTGGCCCCTAATTGCCCTAGGAATGCCTAGTCTAGAAACCTAGACTTGATTAGACTCTAATTGAATTAAACCTAACCCCTAACCCAATTGAGCCTCGTAAGGGTAGTAGGGGGTGTTAGGGACTAGTTCCCCTATACACAACCTAGCATATCCATGGCTAGTTAGTAGCTTAGGTTAATTCATTAGACTCTAACTTGTTGTTTGGTTTGGATAATCTAAATGAAATTATAACGTTCACATGTCACCCCCCAACTTAAGTGATAAGTTCATACCCCTAAACAGCCCACACATCTCTTTACTATTTAAAACCCTAGTTTTGTGCTTGCTTAGCTTAGTTAGCTTCTTGCCTTGTTCTTGCCTTGTTTATGTTAGATTAGCTCTTTACTTGCTTTCTTGCTTCCTCTTGCTTGCCTTAGTGTAATTTGCCTTTCCATACCTAGCTTAATCCTTTCTTGCTTGTTTAGCCTTAATCTAGTCTAGGGTTAACGTAGATTTCATTCCTGCCTTTAATTGCTTGTTTGTCCATAGTAGTTTAACACTCAAAATTACTTTTAAACCCTTAAACCTAGTCTCCGCAGTAGGAACCTAGCCAAACTAACCTAGCTCTAGTGCCCCCTCTTTTCCCTGTGGATCGACCCTATACTTGCCACCTTCCTATACTACGACACGACCCCGTGCGCTTGCGGGTGTAGTTTTTTTAGTAGAAGTAGGTGTGTTAGTTAGGTTTATAAATTTCAAAAGCAAAATCCCTTACACCGTGCATTCCGACCTTGTGGGGCGCATCTATTCAATCGAGTAGTGTGTTAGCACCACTAGCGGAATCACACCAACGCAACACTCGGTTGCTCTCGTACACAATACGGAATAATCCGTAAAAGAGAAACACTTTCTAATTAGGATTTAAGAAATCCGAATAAGAAAGCAACAATTAATTACACGAGTAATTAATTACGTAGTTGTATCCTAGTACAAAAAGAAGACGGAAGACGGAAGACATTCTCCACAATCCACAAGCCCAAGCCCAAGCCCGGCCCGACCCGGCGAGGCGAGGCGTGGTGTGGCGCGCGCGCGTGCGTGCGTGCGTTGTGATGTGACAATCCCACCAACCAAGGAGGCGCGCGCGTGCGTTGTGATGTGACAATCCCACCAACCAAGGAGGTGAGCATACCTCCTTCCTAGGACTCCTTTGGACACTAGTGCCCCATGTGATCCTACATATGAGGACCACAAAAGTTCTAGGTGTGAGCAATATGGGATAAAACTTCTTTGCCATTTGCACTAGAAACAACACTACATTCTCACATGTACTTGTTGCACTACATTGGGCTTAACCCATGCAAATAAGTGATTACTACATTAAATGCACTACACTAACCAGCTGCTATATAACAACAGCTACAGTACTTACGTATAGTAGTTAATCACATATCTAACAATCCCCCACAAAGTCCAATGTGTAGTATGCTCTACCATTCAGTCCTCCATACTGTGCTTTCAGCAGATACCTTTCGGTTTGAATCTACCTGAGTTATCCAACTGTGATCCTTGTAGGAACTAGGTGAACGAAAGTCTTGAACCTGAACCTTGGGTACAAGAGTATAGGTTGGTAACAACACAATAAAGACATGGTAGAAAAGAAAACAATGCATTAAGGCCATGCATATAAAATATAAATCATGATTGATAACATAGAACAACCCAATTCTCCTGTTACGACCTACACAACATCAATCACTTAGCTGGAGTCTCCAAGGATGTACTTCTAACATCCTGTCGTAAGACTTGACACCATTAAGAGACTACTCTCTTACTAACTTGCAGTCATGACACTAACAGGTTTCCCAGGGAATAGATACACAGATGCAAGAAGCATCAAACAAGAATACATAGTGTCATCTGATTTACCCGACAACTTGTTATTACCACATTGAACCCAATTTGTGGGATCTCCACTCTTTTGGGTTGGGTTGCTACTGCCTGCAAATCTATAGGGGTTTCAGTCCCATTCCCAACTTGGATTTTTCCACTAAAGCCAAGGTAAGACCTTTAGTGAAAGGATCAGCTGTATTATCTTTGGTACCGACGTAGTCCACAGCCATGACCCCATTAGACACTAACTCCCTTACAGATTTCAATCTGACTTGGATGTGTCTACACTGTTTTTGATTGTACTTGGAACTCTTTATCTTAGCAATAGTTATAGTGCTGTCACAGTGAATTGAAATTGCAGGAAGCGGCTTCATTACCATAGGTAAACTAGACATAAGTCCATGTAGCCATTCAGCTTCCAATCCAGTTTCATCTAAAGCACACAACTCTGCCTCAAAAGTGGACCGAGACAATATGGTCTGTTTCTTAGACCTCCAGGAAATAACTCCTCCTCCCAACAGGAATACATATCCTGAGACACCATTACTCCCAGAATTCACGGCAATCCATCTTGCATCACTATATCCTTCGACTACGGAAGGATGTTTACCATAATGCAGCCCAAGGGAACGTGTTCCCTTGATATACCTCAGAACTCTGTCAAAAGCTTCCCAATGGGTCTTGTCGAGACAATTGGTGTATCTACTTAACTTGTTCACGACAAACGCAATGTCTGGACGTGTACAGTTCATAAGATACATCAAACTTCCGATAATCTGAGAGTATCGTAATTGAGACACTGGAACCCCAGTCTCATTCTTGAACAATGGTTTGGATGAATCATATGGAGTCTTAACAGGTTTACGTGATGTGTACTCAAACCTCTCCAGTATCTTCTCAACATAGTGAGACTGAGAGAGAGTTATACCATCAGTAGACCTTATGATTTTAAGCCCTAAAATCACATCAGCGACACCCATATCCTTCATCTCAAACTTGCTACACAAGAATGACTTTGTCTCTTTTACTACTTTCATATCAGAACCAAAAAGCAGGATATCATCGACGTATAAGCATAACAAAATGAATCCATTATCGACAACCTTGCAGTAGAGACACTTATCAAATTCATTAGAAATAAAGCCAAACGACGATATCACAGAATCAAATTTCTCATGTCATTGCTTAGGGGCTTGTTTCAAGCCATATAATGACTTAACAAGTTTACACACTTTGGACTCATTCCCATGACCCACAAATCCCTCAGGTTGTTCCATATATATCTCTTCTTGAAGATCACCATGTAAGAACGCGGTCTTCACATCCATCTGATGGATATAAAGATTATAAATGGAAGCCAATGCTAGTAGCACTCGGATTGTGGTCATGCGGGAAACAGGTGAATAGGTATCAAAATAATCTATTCCTTCCCTTTGTGTGTAACCCTTAGCAACTAACCTAGCCTTATACTTATTGATTGTCCCGTCTGCATTAAGTTTCTTCTTAAAAATCCATTTACAACCAACTGCAGAACAAACAGGAGGCAAATCCACCAATTCCCAAGTTCCATTCGAGAGAATTGATTAGATTTCATCATTAACGACTTCTTTCCAAAACTTAGCTTCTGGAGATTCCATAGCTTGTTTGAAAGTAACAGGATCATCCTCAACATTGTAAGTGAGAAACTCACTTCCAAAGTCCTTTGATGTCCTAGACCGTTTACTTCTCCTTGGTTCAACTATTTCTTTAGAATCATCAGATTCAGAAATAGCTTGTTCTGAGTCGCCCCCCACATTTGTCATCCTTTCCACGTTTTCGGGAATGGAACCTGTGGTAAATGAATCTTCTTGAGAAACTTCATTGGGCACACCAGTTTTCATAGGAAACACATCCTCAAAGAATGTTGCATCACGTAATTCCACAATTGTATTGACCTCAATGCTAGAGATATCTGATTTTACAATCAAGAATCTAAAAGCATAGCTTGTCTCTACATAACCTAAGAATATGGCATCAACCGCTTTCGGTCCTAATTTCTTCCTTTTGTGTTCAGGGACAAGTACCTTAGCAAGGCACCCCCACACTCGAAGATATTTAAGACTCAGTTTCCTTCCTCTCCATAACTCAAACTGACTACTTTCTGAATGTTTATGGGGAACTCTATTCAGAATATGGCAAGCCATATTCAAAGCTTCCCCCCACATAAAGTTGGGTAATCCAGATGTTTGGAGTAAGGTATTTACCATATCTATTAAGGTTCGGTTTTTACGTTAAGCTATCCCATTTGATTGTGGTGAATAAGGATCAGTTACCTCATGAACTATACCATGCAATTGGAAAAATTCCAAAAACAAATTCGAGGTATACTCTCCTCCCCTATTAGACCTTAATCGCTTAAGTACTTTACCAGTTTGAGTTTCGGCTTCTTTCTTATAAATTTGTAATTTATACAATGCCTCATCTTTACTTCTAAGTAAAAAGACATAACAGTATCTACTCGCATCATCAATAAAAGTTATAAAATAACGCTTTTGATCCCTCGTAGAAACACCATTAAATTCACAGATATCTGTATGAACTAAATCCAAAATTTCCGAATTCCTATTCATAGAATGAAAAGGCTTCCTAGGCAATTTAGCTTGTACACAGATTTCACATTTATTGTTGCTAATTTTAGATTTAGGGATCAAATCTAGATTCATCATACGCTTCATTGAGGCAACATTAACATGTCCCAAATGTGAATGTCATACATCGAATGAAACAAGATTCATGCAAACAGAACTATAATCATTCAAATTTAAAATGGAATTTGAAACAGGTTCAACATGAATCTTAAATAAGTTCTCCACGTCACATAAGTACCCCTTGCCAAAAAACAAAGAATCACGAAGGCGTGTAATAATAGCCTTATTACATTTACAGTCTACTCTATAACCTTCTCTAACTAATATGATGCCACTAAGGATATTGCATCGAATGGTTGGAACATGTCTGACCCTGTTAAGAGTCAAAACCTTCCCCCGAAGGGAACTTCAAGTCCACCTGTCCTTCGCCTTTGACTTCTGCAGAGCTGAAATCGCCCAAAGTCACGGACCGACCTCGAGAGGCCTGATAAGACACAAATAGGGATTTATCAGCACACACATGTACATTAGCCCTAGTGTCAATTATCCAATAAAGTGGTTCAAAAATAGAAAGAATTTCAGGTTTAATAGACACGTACCCATCATTGAGGTTCAAGGATGTAGTCATCATGTTGACCATAGCCTCCTCAGTTGCAGATGTTGTAGCTTTCTTTGCCTTCTTAGTAGGACAATCCTTGTTCCAGTGGCCAACCTGTCCACAAGTCCAACAAGGTTTGTTCTTCGGTTTCTTTTGGAACTTTGCCTTGGGTTTATGTGCATTCTTAGATTTCTTATCTTTGGTGTTTTTCGTAGAAGTAAGATTAACAGTTGGATTAGCATCAGTAGGAACCTTGACCCCTTTCTCCTTTAAGTGTTCTTCTTGTATATTAATATCCATCATTAATTCATCCATGGTGTGTGTCCCTTTACGATGCTTCAGAGACATACCAAACGATTCCCATGACTTAGGGAATTTTTCTATGATAGACATAACAACAAATTTCTCAGGCAACACCATCTTGGCATCTGAGAGTTCATGAACTAGGAGTTGTAGATCGTGTGTTTGATCAGAAACTGACTTACCCTCAACCATCTGAAACTTAAGAAATTTAGACACACAGTATTTTTCAACACCCTGATTTTCAGTGCTAAAATTCTTAATTAACAATTCCCATAAAACCTTGGACGTAGTGACTGGCGGCTTTGAGTATGAATCATACAGTTTGTTATTTAAACCAAATAGAATCAAACCGCGGCACGTTTTATCACCCTTCTTCCAATTGGCAATAATGTTTGCATTATCAGGAATTGTTTCATCAGACACAGGTTCAGTTTCAATTAAATACTGATCATAACCCGCAATATTCAGCCAAATTTCCATACGACTCTGCCAACGGGCAAAGTTCGTACTAGTAAACTTTTCAGGCATATTGTTTGTATCAATCTTACATCCCGAACTACCATGACCGGCCATGTTAATTAACGACAGAAATTGGTTTCTTTAAGACTATTGTTAATATGGTTATTGTCGTTCATGCAACAGCGACAGGTGCAATATAATTAACAGTTCAGGCAGATCCAAAATAAGATTCAAAGAACAAGCAATGCAGGAGAATAAAAAATAAGAGTTAGATTCGCAAACCAGATCGTTCGTTGAGAAACGAACGTGTTACTTAAAGAAACCAGTGCCCGGAAATCCTCGCGGATAGGCACCGTTCTCCCAGTCTCGGTCCGGCATGAACCTGGAAGTTGCACGTCTTGCTCGTACACGTCGCACTGCTACCAGTGTAGCACAGCCACCGCAGGTACCACCGCCTGACAGCTGCGTCTGAAGGAAAGGACGAGTCTTGCTTCGCACAAAAGGACAACTCCACAAAGCAACTCCGAGGACTACGACTCTCGCACTCGGGATTAGGGCTCACAAAACACACGGCGGCAGAAAACTATTTTCGGTGTGTTTAACCCTAATGACCGGAGTCATATAAATAGTCACGCACGTCCCTAATCCTATTCCCAGTTAGACACAACACTCGGTTTCTCTCGTACACAATACGGAATAATCTGTAAAAGAGAAACACTTTCTAATTAGGATTTAAGAAATCCGAATAAGAAAGCAACAATTAATTACACGAGTAATTAATTACATAGTTGTATCCTAGTGCAAAAAGAAGACGGAAGACGGAAGACATTCTCCACAATCCATAAGCACAAGCCCAAGCCCAAGCCCGAGCCTGACCCGGCCCGGCCAGGCCAGGCGAGGCGTGGCGTGGCGTGCGCGCACGCGCATGCGTGCGTGCGTTGTGATGTGGCAATCCCACCCACCAAGGAGGTGAGCATACCTCCTTCCTAGGACTCCTTTGGACACTAGTGCCCCATGTGATCCTACATATGAGGACCACAAAAGTTCTAGGTGTGAGCAATATGGGATAAAACTTCTTTGCCATTTGCACTAGAAACAACACTACATTCTCACATGTACTTGCTGCACTACATTGGGCTTAACCCATGCTAAATAAGTGATTACTACATTAAATGCACTACACTAACCAGCTGCTATATAACAGCAGCTACAGTACTTACATACAGTAGTTAATCACATATCTAACACTAGCTCGCCGCTACTAGTCTCTGTGCTGGTCATGCTCCTCGTCCCTTAGCCCTTGTTTGGAAACGGACTGGGATTTCGTAGTCTGGACTGGATTAGACGGGGTTAGTCAGGATTTAGTCTGGATCTGTTTGGAAACCCAGTCTGATTCTGTTTGGCAACTCAGTCTGATTCTGGTCAGCTGGTCTGATTTGAGTCTGATTGCAGTCTGATTCTGTTTGGCTACTAGGCCGGATTCAGTCTGATTTTGTTTGGCAACATAGTCAGTATCTGCTGATTCTGTCCTGATGTTGTAGAATTGTTTTAAAAAGAGTAAGGAATGTTAGTGCTGCTGCTTAAGCAGAAGTTGGCCGAAGTGTATTATATACTAAATAACAAATAAATAATATATAAAATGCATAATTTATGTATGTAAATTAAATAGTAGCAAACGTGCGTAGCATGTCTGTAGCAGAACGTAATACCACATAAATAAAAAGATAATATTTTATTGGTTCCCGGGCAAATACATATGTAACATACAAACTGAAATGAGAGGTCTGTCCTGGACCTAGACAAAGACAAAGCTACACAATGTAATAAGTTGGTGAGCAAGCAGCCAACTTCATGCCTCGTCGGACTCGTCGGCCAACTTCATGCCCTCGTCGTACTCGTCCCACGACACAGGACAGCCTTCGTCCAACAACTGATTTGTTTCCTGTTTGCTGGCGTCTTTTGGCCACTCGAACAGCAACGGTAGATGGTGAATAGGATGAGTAACACCCTTGGCTTGTTCGTCTCTCTCATTTGGGCCCTCATCGCGTGTAGGCTCACAACATGGTTTCTTGCAAACAAGCTTTTCTTCTACATATTTTTTAATTTTTGACGGAGACATCAATAGTTTTTCAAATTTTGTCCTTGCCTTTGATTGTGACCGCGATGATGACATCTATAGTTAATAAATAAATATAAGTATTAGTAAATATCAATAATAGTAAGATAACTGTGACAATATTGAATACAAATAAATGGTCTAAACAAACTTAGCTACAAACAAGTAAGAACGTGATATATGCATTCAATACATAACAATAAAAAACTCCAAACAAACTTAGGTACATACAAATAAATGTTGCGAAGTAAACACAAACAACTACAAAGTCGTGGAAATATATTACAGGTTAATGTGTTACTTTCGCCATCTATCGTGGTTGTTTGATTCACTCATCGGTGTTAATAAGGTATTCAGCAACCCCGGGTGGGTAAATGCGACGAGTCGTCATGAAGTTGTGTTGCACGGGCAATGGCAGGGGAGGCAATAAATCTCCCAAAATAAAAAAGATTGTCTCTTATGAACTCTCTCCTTATGTGTTGCCATCTCATCTGCAACTCAGTCAAAGATATGTAAGGCCCCCCAGTTATGTTTTGGAAGTCACGCCATGCCTCCATCCAAGCCCGTGTAGTATATACTCCATTAACACATCTCCCCAACTCATATTGGTTTCTCATAATACCTCTGAGAACCATATCAAGCTTCGTATACCACATAAAAGAAGGCGTCCTTGGAGGCCCAGCCATATTACAGATTCTGTAAGTAATATGTTTTACACGTAAGTGTGTATCGCACAATTAAGGGAATATAAAATGCATATTCAGTGCTAACTAACATTTATCAACATCATGGTGAAAAAACATACACCCTCCATAAAACATACACCAACATTATGATAAATAACAAAAGCCTGTTAATGTCAGATGAATTCAGGAAAATTTAATGTTAAAAACATTGAATGGTTGACAATGTAAATCGACACACCAAACTAAATGTAGCTCTCTGTCATTAAACGTTATGGCGTCACCGTGGGTGAAGGAATGTCTACAAGAAGACTACATTCTTCCTCCAGACTGGCAACGTGGCATTCTAGACCCTCATGGTCATACTTTTTTTGGGTGTATATATCATCGTAGTTGTGATGAATTTCAACAAAGTCCTTCATGTTCATTGACTGGCCCCACACTGCCTTACACTCGACAGTTAGTAACATAATCTCAGCTTTCAAAGAATCAATTGTTGGGGGGAGATCGACTGCCCAACGGAAGTATCTGCACCTATCTTTTCCCTACAATGTATTATCAAGTTTAATGAATGACAAAGAATGTGCAGCATACACAACGACAACCTATTATGTATGTATTTACTAGTGCACCTCACGAGAAGGACATATGTAATACATTTCGCCCGGCCTTTCACTCAGAATGCCAAAATCATACAACCCTGCATCCTCTGTGTTAAGCCGCAAGGCTGCATCTAACCCACAATCACACCTCAGAACTTCAGATAGATCCATTGACATCTAAAACATAATTGAGGTAATTGAGGATTAGTAAAAATAATGTCGGATTCTGAACATAGATTTAAAATACAACTTTCCGAACATAAAATAGGCCTAACTGCTTGTTCTAAATCTATGATGTATTGTATCCGTTCTCGTTTGAAGAGTCGTTACTGCTCGTGATGTGAAGTTGTTGGCGAAGATATTGGCACCTCTCACGTAGAGTGGAAATATCTTATTCGAGCCTATCGGTGTCTGCTCTTGTCGAACTGACAAAGTCACATAGTTCAGACCATAGCTTGCGTTCGTTGCGTGCATATGCAAGTTGTGTTAGCATAGCATCCCTAACTGCAGTAAGTGTGGCAACTGTGGGTGGTACACGCTGCGCGGGCAATCTCATCTGGCATCTGTTCGAAACAAGCCCCCTACCACATGTAAAATACGGTATGTGGGGGTTGTTATTTTCAAAACATCCATTTACCGCGTCCGCATCATCCATATACACACGTACAGTGCATTGAAGGCCGCATGTACAGCAAGGCATTCCATTCTCCATTTCAAGACAACCTACCGATTCATTATGTCATGTATATTATTAGGATCCAGTAAAAAGTTCATAAAAAAAACAAGTAAAGGCTACAAAGTTTTGTCGTGGACAATTGTTCAAATAATATCGAAGACTATTACAGATACAATTGTACGTCAACGGGCATCCCATAGCAAATTAGAAATGGATTCACGTAAATGGTCACCCTCCCTTGAATCGGCCTGAGTTGTTTGTTGGAGGGAACTCAGGTCAACCCCAGCAGGGGGAACGACAGATGTTGAAATGTCATCTGGGAGTTCGTCCATGATACTGTCGCCATCATGTTGGCGGCGTATGAAATTGTGGAGGATACAACAAGCCATTACGAGGCGACACTGTGAATGTATGGGATATGTCGCCCCCTTTTTAAGGTAGGCAAACCGCCGCTTCAGCACCCCAAATGCTCTTTCTACAACATTACGTAATTGTGTGTGGCGGTGGTTGAACATCTCCTTCTTGTTGGTGTAGGCATGTCTGTTTCCTTGGTACTCAGAAATATGGTAAGCTGTGTTGCGATACGGTGCAAGGAATTGCCGAGTGTTGGCATACCCTGCATCAACTAGGTAAAACTTTTCCGGCGGAACTTTAAACCCACCCGTGGTCGTCGCTGACTGTAGGATCCTTTGGTCAGCAGCCGATCCCTCCCACCCAGTTAGGACATATGTAAACTCCATGGAGAAGTCAACTACAGCCAAGACATTAAGAGAGACATTCCCTTTTCTGTCTCGGTAGCAATTTTTCTTGTCTCGTTTAACCAAGATGGGGATGTGTGTTCCGTCAATTGCCTCGATGGCATTCTATAACACCAAAACAGGTTGTAAACATACAAAATATTTCCAAATGATTAAAGATTGTAGGGGCTAACTATTACCTTGAAGTACGGGTAGAACCTTGGGGTCTCCAATATACGAGAATGTGTTGTCGTGCATGTCGCTGCAGTTTGCATGACAATGTACTCATTTGACAACGAACACACAGCATCCAAGACTTCGTTAAACTTTCTACTGATGGTCTCACCAGAGTGAATGTAGTCCTCAGCCAAAGCACGATTTGTATGTCCATGGCCAACCATTTGTAGGAAGTAGCACACAGCCTCAACCGAACTTACGCCTCTAGTACTTCGTAACAAGGCCCGACTCTCAAGCTTGTCCACAAGGGCCAATATAGAATGTGGTCTCATTCGATATAGGTCATAAGCCCTTTGTTCATGACCGTTTAAAATTTCTAAGACCTTCTGGTGGCCACTCCTAATGCTAACTGACCTAGGTATTGTAGGTGGTATTTCGGAAATGTCATCAATGATGGAGTTTGCTATGGACTCAGCTATTGTATCAACAATGTGATTAGCTGGACTAGACAATGTATGTAGAATGTGCATGAGGAGGTCAGGTGTTTCTGTTTGGTCAGTGGTTGACATGATTCCTACAAGTGGAAGCATAGCAAGGTTGTCATGGCAACGACTAGGAAAAAATGACTAGTCTACAATCATATGTAACCGTAGACATATAAAATAATGGCTTCCGGGATACATAGTGAATTAGATTGAATGCAAAATAAAAGCATGGCAGTGAAATAAATTATTACAACAGTTAATCAATTTAGTTTCTGCGGTAAAATAATGTCTGGACGGGAATAAAAAATTTTCAACAATACAGCAAATTAGATTATGGCGAAAGAAAATGTTTCGAAGGGAAATAGATTATTACAACAATGAAATAACTTTCTAATGATTTGCTGAGTGAAATGTCTGGCCGTTAATCAAACTGATGTTCCCCCTTATGATCCGGTAGAGCCAGCATCATTGGACGAAGGAAAAAATGCATCATTGGACGAAGGAAAAAATGCACGGTGAGATGACATAAACGACGATGGCATACTTGAGCTGTTGCTGAAGTTGGGGGTTGGGGATTGCGTGAAAAATGCATTGTGAGATGGCATAAACGAGGATGGCATTGAAGGTGTTGGTGTTGCATTGGCAGCTTGGGACCTTTCCCAAAGGTCTTGCAACCATATGGTTATCTTTTGAGGTGTGTCTATGAGGCTGAGGTAGATGATGCGGTTTGTTGAGTCCTTGATGGCGTTCACAAGTGTTGTAAACACACAAGTGGGGGCATCTGGGTAAGTGTCATGGAAATGTTGTAAGATGGTTGTAAACTCTTTCTTTTCAAAGGCTCTAGTTGCCACACCACTGCCTAACTCGTGAACCTTTGCATAAACATGTGTGAATTCAGATAACACTTTATTTGAAAGCCCACATCGGTCTTCAGCCATTGATGGCCGCTTCTTGCGCCTAACGACAGGAGGCCTCCCACCAATGCTCTGTGTATCTGTTCCGCCTCCCCCGATGTCTCCCTCACTTTGCATCCCATATGCGGCCATATTCGGTACCCTTGATTGGCTTCCAGTGTTCATGGGTGTCTCTGACCCATCTAAGTCGACACTGACATCATCCTCGGAGGCAACGTCAGAAGGGATTTGTGTGTCCGTTGAAGACATTGCATGATGTCCTCTAGCAATGTTCCTCCCACCATCATCTCAATGTCATAGTAGTGGGGAAACGGCTTGTTAAGCAACCTAGCAAGATCCTTGTTTGCCTAAGTATACAAAAATTTTGTATTAGGAAAGTTTAAGTGTAAATATAGGACATTACTTTATTCGATTAATAAGGGACTGGTTATTGTATATACCGCAAGGCTCTCCCTCCATTCAGGGCTATCGGGCAGCGTGGGCTTATGCCTAGTGTCATCCCATCCAACACCACTCTTATTCGTCACAAGCTTCAAAGCGGCATAGTCCCTCCTCAAGTTCTTCCACCGAGTTTTGAGCTGGTCTATATTGCAGGACTTCTTCCCCATCCTATTTTGCATTTCCACAGTTGACTCCCGCCAAGCCTCCCTAGTGAAATGACCATCGACACACCTGCCTAGGTCATATTGTCTGCGCAATGCTGATACTAGAGTGACATCAGAGTCTCTTGCCCAAACAATACGAAACTTGGGCTCACCGGAAGACATACCCCCGCAGGTGCTGCAATATATTATGATACACAATTCGTTATGCTATCAAGATAATACTACAGTGGAATTTGATTCATTCCATCGGATTCATCTCAAATTGTACACGTTAGCTATATTTAAAGATGTGTTTTGTTTGCTGATAACATATCTGTCTTGCATTACTTGCTAAGCCAACGAAAGCATGTACTGGAATGGTGATGGCTGAGCTACAATTACACCAAAATTACTCTATACAGCAGGCACTACTATGTTGGTGTGTCCTGGAAGTATTCTGTAACTAAAATTACTCTATGTTGGTGTGTCCAAGCATATTTGTTTCATGAGTTTCAAGCAACAGAAATATAATGATATCATTTCAATGTTATAAATCATGACCTATAATACAAGTAATGTATAAATAAAGGTAGTTATTAGTACTCATTTTCGACCTATAGAAAACTATTATGGTGATCAAATAGAAATCAAATAGACTGGGTTGCCTTTCAAATACAAATCAAATGTCAGAAATAAGTTATGGTGATCAAATAGACTCAATGTAATTCAACCATTGTGTAGAATCCAAAACAATATTCATTTATTTTACAGATTATCTCTTCATAGTCGAAACTGATTTCATTTTGTACAGACCTAGGTATTCTATAAAAGAAACACTGGTAAATTGCACATGTATGTATAAAACAGTTCTATTTCAGTGTAATGTACATGTTCAGTGCATGGAAAGTCAACAACAAGCCATGATAGGATAATCCAAGCATATTTGTTTGATGCTTTCAAGCAAAAGAAATATTATGATATCATTTCAATATTATAAATCATGACACATGCTAGGTATTATCATACATTAAATCAGTACATTAAATTGTTCACCCTTATTACAACAATGAAAAAGTTGTTCTATTTCAGTGTAATCTATAGGTTCAGTGCATGGAAACTCAACAAGAACCCATGATAGGATAATCCAAGCATATTTGTTTCTTGAGTTTCAAGCAACAGAAATATAATGATATCATTTCAATGTTATAAATCATGACCTATAATACAAGTAAGGTAGTTATTAGTACTCATTTTCGACCTATAATACTGCAATACTAATCAGTAGATTAAATTGATTCAACTTTTGACTGAGCTAGTTGTTATCATAGATTAAATCAGTAGATTAAATTGTTCCCCCTTATTACAGACTGGGTTGGGTCACTGAAAACTACTATGGTGATCAAATAGAAATCAAATATACTGGGTTGCCTTTCAAATACAAATCAAATGTCAGAAATAAATTATGGTGATCAAATAGACTCAATGTAATTCAACTATTGTGTAGAATCCAAAACAATAATCATTTATTTTACAGATTATCTCTTCAT
The DNA here is from genome assembly GCA_963693085.1 of Alisma plantago-aquatica. Taxonomy (NCBI): domain Eukaryota; kingdom Viridiplantae; phylum Streptophyta; class Magnoliopsida; order Alismatales; family Alismataceae; genus Alisma; species Alisma plantago-aquatica. The sequence continues at coordinate 1,005,118,162 of OY856413.1, forward strand.
AGTCGAAACTGATTCCATTTTTTACAGACCTAGGTATTCTATAACAGAAACACTACTAAATTGCACATGTATGTAAAACATTGTTCTATTTCAGTGTAATCTACAGGTTTAGTGCATGGAAACTCAACAAGAACCCATGATAGGATAATCAAAACATATTTGTTTGATGAGTTTCAAGCAAAAAAAATATTATCATAGCATTTAAAAGTTATAAAGCATGAAATACGGTACTTATACCAATAATACTACAAGTAATGTATAACAAAAGCTAGTTATAAGTACTGTTTATCATTTTATTATTCCCTAGATGCACATAATCAGTTATTACAGTTATAAGAAAATCATTTATTTGACAGATTATCTCTTCCTAGTCGAAACTGATTCTATACAGACTTAGGTATTCTATACCATATTTTTATACAGACCTAGGTATTCTATACAGACCTAGGTATTCTATACAGAAACACTAGTTTTTACAGACCTAGATATTTTGATATCCAAGGCCTAACTCCTTAATCAATTTCTTAGCTTCATGATAAGAAGATGGGAATGTGACCAAATGTGGAAAGGCATCCAATAGAAGTTTCAATAGTTGACTAAAAGATGTGTTTGTCCAGTGAAACATACATTTTAAATTAAATAGACGTAGAAGAAATGACAGTGTTGAGAAATTCTTACAACCAGGGTAAAGCTCATTATTAGAAAGCTCACTAACTTCTTGAATTTCATGTCATCTTCAATAATGTAAAAAGACTCTTCGGGCCATGGAGAATCCATTTTTTATATTCTCTGAAAAATCCATGGAACAAAATGTCTTTCCACCTCCTCAATAGAAAACTCCTTCTTTCTATTTACTTTGCATTCACCATAATAATCAGTTATTACAGCTATTTTTTCGACAATAAAATCATTTTGGGATACTTGTGGGTACTACTATCTCGTCCTAGTCCAAATTATCTCCATATAGCAAGCAACAGGATATGAAAAAGCATAACAACGGGAGAGAAAGAAGGAACTATGGGGTAGATATCAACCAAAAAGGTTGTATTATTCCCTGACCTCCTCTCTGACCGTATTCAAACATGAATAATGAGATGGATATATTCTGACTGACATACACAACGATTAACAATAATACTACAGAGATGGATATATTGTGAAAAAAGCATAACAACGACAAACATTGCTTAAACTATGCCATCGACTCATAAAATGTGACTGTCATACACAACGATTAACTTGTTTGGAACCAATGTCGGCTGAATAAATACACAAATTAATGACCAATCCACCTCAGAAATGTCTGCCTTAATCGACATCACAAACAAAGCGTCGGCTACCCTATTTCGTAACCAACCTTAGCAGGAAGGGGCGACAAAGAAGAAGCACTGCGTCCTTGCTGTGTGTAGCACCGCCGGAGCACCAGGGAGGAGAACCGCCGGATTTCAGCCAGGGACGACCAGCTTCCGCGAACAGCTGCTCCAACAGACGTATGTGGAAGTGAAGAACCTCGCAGCACAAGGCGAATATGAAGGCAGACTGACACTTTGCCTTGGACGCACTAGGGTTTCTCCTGTGCGTCGACAAGATGGGACAATGTCAGATTGAGATAGTCGAAGACCAGGGTAGGGTATGGCTGACCTTGCTTTTGAGGGATGTAGCCGCCCCAGTAGACCGGCGGTTGCAGACGGCTGAATTAATTCTCCACGTGGGCGCTTCGCCCGACGATGACCTCTGGCCTCCATCCGCGATTTGGTCGAGGTCGCAGACATGGCTTTACTTCTCTCACACACGGACCAACAGTATTGCGCGCAGAGAAGAGATGCGAAACGCCGGGAGGCAGAGCGCCGAGAGGGAGAAGGCTAGGGCGAGAGGGAGAAGACTAGGGCGAGAGGGAGGGGCGCGAGGGATCGGGGGTTGTGTCTGGGCAGAAACCAGACTGAGATTCGCAATCCTGCCTCGACCGGGACTGGGATTATGCGGATTATGGGATTCCGTTATCCCAAAATGGGGATCGAACTGGGTTGGCTTCCAAACACATTTTTCGACCAAACCGGACTGGATCAGGCCCTCGTGGCACTAAACCACGGGCGCTAATCCAAGCCCAGTCCGTTCCCAAACATAGGCTTACAGCTCAGCTGACGTCCGCCCTTTAATTTGCTGCCGCTATCCAGCGTTGTCGAAATGGAACAATCTGACGGTAACGGTGCCCAGCCGCGTTCCTTCCCCAAGCTCGTTGCACACCATCCAAGTCCAGGCTCGTTGGTTCCCGTTCACCCGATACTGTGGACCTTCCAGGCCGGCCTGCAAAACCTTCATCGTGCGGCGTGGCCCGCAGCGTCCTTCAGAAGATAACGAGTCCACAAGGAGGGACGCCATGATGTACACATGATCCCAGATCAGTAGCTCCAACCTCCGTGAAAGATTCGGCATCACACGAGGTCTGCGGGCAGTAGGGTCGGTGACGCGGCGGTGCATGGTCGTATTCGGTGATCTCGTTGCCGCGTTCATCCAGCACAGCAGCAGTTGCGACGTAGTCGTCGCTGTTTCCGTGTTGTTGCCGTTGCTCGAATCGGAGTCGCACACGGACACGGAACGAACCGGCGCCGCCGCCTGCTTCTTGCGGCTGCCGCTGGGGTTCTGCTTCTTGCGGTCGGTGCTGGGCTGAGGCTGGGGTTCTTGACCGCGGTTGCTCCGTGGATGTTCCAAGGCCGTAGAGACGGGCTGAAAACGTAGAGCTGTATCTATTATGGACCCACTCAGATGGATGCGCGCTTTTACAAACGAGGATTCCGGAGGGAAATTTGATTGAAAATGCAAAGCCTAGAACTGTATCTAACGGGATCGGTTGAAATACTGCCCCATCCCCCCGTGGTTGGCTAGAGTTGAGATTGGATTACCTTTATATCGGCACGTGTGTCTGGTTTTCTTTGTCTGCCCACGAGTTCAACAATGGAGTTGGGTCTCATCACATAGATGGATATAGTGTTAGACAACCGAATGTTTATCTGGAATAGAAGACCACACTAATTTCCTAGTATAATGGTCAGAAGTCCTATATATGCGTTGTTGGGACATGTAAGTACAAACCCCGCCGGAGTGTACTTGTTTATTGAGATATCAACTCCTAGGATGGCATGTTAAAATCAGATGCCATCCTACACAAAGAAGTGATAATATGTGGATGTTGACGAGTTACTCTTCTATAGTATACAACAAATTGAGTGGATTGGAGCTGGATGCAATGTGTTTTAATGAATTCTTTAAAATTACATTTTGGTTCTTCTGTATTAATTTTTTTCCTTCCAGACAATATTAGAGATTGTGGATGGAACTAGATGTAATATTTGTCTTTATTTTATTTTAATTACACACTGGGACTTCTGAACCAACTTTTGCTTTAATTTTTTTATTTAGAATTTTGTCCCTTTGTATTATCATAAGGCAATTGTTTATTCCATGAGTTTTAAGAATATAATTTATACGAAATATGAAGGATGTACAAAGGGTGTGTGCAACTTTCGCCTCTATTTTTAGTTTTAGATTGACCCATATTTATCCTATATGTTATATGTACAAACAGTTACAGTAGGAGCTAGCTCCCACTAGTCTTCGGGCAATATCAAACTGTATCTTTTGGATTGTATCTTTATGGTTGCTACCAGAGTTGGGGGAGGTGGTGGATATGGTCACACTTACTTGTTGATTCCAAAAAAAAATCTATGTAGTGGTATTTTAGATTCCTTGAAGCATTCGTAGTTCTTATAGGCCCAATCCATCTTACATTTTTGCATTGGATATGATATCAATCACGTTACAAAAAGTAATCCCATGTTAGTATACATAAAAGCTTATTTTAGATTGCATTCAAATGATAGCAGTGTCCCAACCCATTAATACCTACAAATTATCTCCAAAGAATTGTGTAGAATAAAATGATTTGAATAATAATAAAGATAATCATATGATAATTATGATGGCATATCTTGTAAATAATTTGATTAGTAATAAAGACAATCTTCCAATTTGTTCTGTTTAACCAAGTTATGAGATAATGATAAAACACAATAAATATCTAAAGAATGGCATAATTCAATGATGTATGTCTTCAGGTTGATGACCTGAACATTGAGATCAGACAAATATTAAGATTATGTACATTTTTTAGTATGGCCCTAGTCATATGTCATTATGAAAGGATGACAAACAAGACTGACACATAAGACTAGAGTTTGTGTTTGTTGATAACAAAATCTTATCAGTCAGGATATGGGATATCAAAATAAACACATAGAAACATGTTGGAGAACAGTGTATCAGATAGACCCACCTTGAGAGTGACACATGGAAACCTAGATTGGTAGTCATAATCATATCTCATAGTGTAGGTGGTGATTGTAGTTCTTAGACCTAAAATCACTACACTCATCATTTGTCATTCAGTGTACTTTGACATCATCCACTGTGACCTTGAATAAGGGTTTTCATAAAGGTGATGATAGATGCATTGTGACACATGGGGATGAATGTGAGTGATGTAGATGGGATTTGTCCTTCTTACTAGAGTTTGATATCTAGGTCACTTGATAAGTGAGACTGAGAAAAGCATACACATGCACATGTGAATCAATATATGATATTGAGTTCACATATATCTCAGATGTTCTTCTCTAGTTCAAGGAACATGGATTGAACATTGAGAGGATGATGATTCCATGCCTCAAGTTCAATTTAGATATCTGTGATAAAGTAATTAGACAATCACTATAAGATCAATCATAGATTGTTAGAAAGGTGATTGAGCCCTTCTTCTACATGAAATACAATAGGAGACACAATGCTCATACTAATAAGGGTCAAACTCAAATGCAAGATGCATACATAATAAGTAACTATCATAGTTCAAAACACAATGAAATGTCACATTTAGTTAAAAGTGAACAATGATGTGACTAAATTGGAGTCACATAACCATCAAACTATGGATTGGACATTGAGTTGAGTAAGATGCTACTTAGTGAGAGAGAAAGGGTACATGATAGGAGAGAGGAAAATTAGGTTGTCACATCCTTCTCTCCTTAAAAGAAATTTCATCCTCAAAATTCATCCAAGATCATAAATAAGAGTCAAAGTCAAAATTCATCGAGTCTAGGTATCCAATCATGGTTGTCAACACATTCTCCATAATGGTATGCACACTAGGTTGTTATCATCAAGGGTGTACTCATCTCAATGATATACACATTTACTTATTATCCCACCATATTATGATATCATCATGGAATTAGGGTTTTCCATCGCCTAGTATCCATACATTAGGTTTTTTGTTCATATATGAGACTAAGGGGTATCATCAAAATCTATATTATCAATTCTCAAACGAATATGTTCATGGTCATGGATTCAAACGAGACTATCACTGAGTGTGTATCTCATCTTACTTTAGATTTCATGCATGTTTTTGCTTTTCCCCAAAATTCTACCAAATTTACCCAATCATGTTCATCACGTCTCATTTTTTGAAGTTAAATGATTTATTCATTAGGTTTATTTAAATTATTATCCCAAGAGCATCGACACAAGTTAATCTTTTTTTTTGGGATGGGTATGAGATTAGGCATGTTACCCCTGATTGTTCAAGCTAAGATCTCTAGACATGATCGTATCAAGCTCATGATTTCAAAGCTACATATTTTATGTATAGTATGATTTCATATTAGGTCTAGCTTATGTGAGTGACTTATCTAGCATATATCGAGTTTTTAAAGATAAGTGAGATATTTCTTGTATCTAGCGTCATTCGAGGAACAATATTATCATCAATGTCGAGGTTTTGAAACTTTCTCACTTGTATCTAGAAAGAGCTTCACATGCTCAAGCCACTCAATCTAAGACATACATATGTCAAGGTAAATCATGCTAACCACAACTTTCTACCTCTCACAAAATTTCTACCCATCTTTTGAGAAAGAAGGGTAACCACTAGATTCTTGTATATACAACTACTAACCCGAGTGTGAGGCTCATCATGGATATCACACATCATGTACATCATCTTAGGGTCTTGGGACACCACCCACACCTATATAGCAAGCATCAAATTTTCAATTGCATCTTTCTCTAACGTTAGATATTTTCATAGGAAGTCTAGGGTTCAACAGTTTCTAAGGACCATAAACTAGGCAACTTATCTCATATACTTAGAAGTATTTTGGCTAGGGACTCATCATCATGTATTTCATCATGCATATTTTCAATATTTCAAATATTTTGGAGTTTAGGTACTCTGACCTTCTCCTGTGATGAGTCAACTCATGTCAAGAGGTCATCCTTTCCGTATGCCCCATGCTAGAGGTCCTTCTTTATAAAGAGATTGAGGCTAATGTTGGTCTCAAACTGTATGTCACATATCAACAAGTACACAACTAGTTACAAGCAAGCATGCCAACCCACTAGCTATGTTTAGCACATCAACCAAGCCATATGTATCATACAAGGTGCTATGTTTATCTAGGTTTGCATGGTCAAACACATTCCATATCATCAACCTATTTAACTTTCTCAAGGACAAACATGGATCTTATTAACATCAACATCATTAGCAACATCAACATCAACATCAACATCGAGATCGACATTAACATCATTATCATTATCATCTTAGGTTATCTATGTTACTCACTAGCCTAAACTTTGTCATGGTTGTAGACAACTATAGATACTACAACTATCATCTAAATTCTCATCTAGACTTGATGTTACATCTCTTTCTCTGAGGTTACATAAACACTCACTGCCTTTCTAGGTGTGCTAACATTTTTCATAGGTACATATACTAGTACTTGAAATAGATTTTCTCCAACGTTGAAACATTCGATGAAAACCACCATACTCCATTCGAATAAAACCAAAACCAAAATGAGTTACCACACTCATTAGGTAGTCTAGTGTCATGACACCTAAAGAACTAGCAAGAACATGGGGCACACCTGTGTAGATATCCTAAGAACATGTCGAAAATAATATGTCTGGGGTGGCAATTTACACAAGTCTGCACCTAGTTCTAGAACATCTAGGTTCTAACCTAGAGGCTAAGTCAACCTCATCCACAAGGACATTTCATTAAGTTTCTAAGGTTGAGATGTAAGGTGAGTTTAGTTTGTGTTTCATGTGCGCAATGTTTGGTGTAATTATTGTTCATGCTCTGATACCATCTGTCACGGAGTCAGAATCCTAGTCCCACGAACCAAATGAATACCAAAGGCAACATGCGGAAGCACAAAGCTTAGCACACATGAACAGATAACAAGATAAAGGCACCAACATAGTCTCATCATTCAACAAGTATAAATTATACAAGATACATCATATTCATGATTTCAATTACAAATTTCCAGAGTTGAGGTACAAGTCATTCATGTGCACTATATCTGGATCTTACAACAAGTACACCTAGAATAGCTCACCAAGCCCATCAACCTGCTAGCCATCTCTGAATCTAAAAATAAAATACGAGAAACGGGTCAACACACAAGGTGTTGAGTATGGGGAAGAAAGATACATATATAGGTATAAGCTTTGCATAATTTGAAAATATTTCAAGACTAAATGAATAAGAATAAACATGTTAACTGTTTAACAAAATGCAAAACCATATTTTATATCATTTCACTCCATTATACGAACAATATCAAGCATTTTTAAAGCCTTTGACCATCTTCCCGTCGGAAGGGTCTGTAAGGGTGCACAAGATTAGCCAACCCTTTTATATGAGAGGGACCTCAAGGCCATAGCCAAGAGATAACCCTTTATCAACAATTTTATAATGGAGTTCTCTCTCTCTCTCTCTCTCTATATATATATATATATATATATATATATGTATATATATATGTGTGTGTGTGTCTGTGTGTGTGTGTTCAAGTTTTAAAACCGGCGAGGCAAACATTGAGTTAGACATAGAAATACTACATGGCAATATTTGAGCAAGTAAACAAACAAGCATACAATACATGTCTTTTCAAGCAAGAAAGCAATATTCATATAACTAGATAAGGCCCATACCTGATTTATAGATTCTTAACTTAACTCATCCATCACCATCTAGATCATAAGCAAACCTGATTAACAACAAGATTACATGTATGCATTAGATTTTCATCATTAACCCTAATGAGTTGCATTTTTAGGGTTTTGTCCAAGTTAGGTTCAACATTGCTTATTAGTACATTAGATGATCTTTTATTGATCTAGGGGTCATTAACAATGTGAGGTTCAAGTTCCAAGTCATTCTTAGGTTCCATATGGATATTACAAGATTTAGGACACTTATTCTCAAATTAGGTCACGAGACTCATAATAGAGTAACCAAGGTCAAAGATCACCAATTTAAGGGGTTCAAGCATAGGATTTTATTTAGATCAGCAAGAAAAGAACAATAGAAACACATTCAAAGTAAGGTGATGTCTACTAGGGTCTAGGCATCAAGCCACCAACACGGGTACCAACATTCACTCATACATGCAATTATCAAATTAGCATACTTATGTCATCAAGAGTACAAGGAATATTATAAGGTTTCCAATGGCATAAATTACTGATCTCATGATTAGTTAAGCATTTGGAGTCATTAGGTAGCAAGGTTAGCCTCAAAAGATCAATGCACATCATTATAGTCCAATATGGTCACATATGTACAAAAATGAGTCATTTATGAGAAATACATGGAGTAGGACCTTTATTAGGTTTACAAAGACATTAGAGTTACTAATTTGATGCTTAGGTGGGTATATATGCATCAAAGTTCCAAAATTCATCATAACATCACATTAAATATGTTAAGAAGATCAAAAGATTGCATTTTTTAGAAAAATAGGAGAACTAGGATCATATTCAGGTCCAGAAACATGTACAAGTTGTAGATATTTTTGAGAGGATCGATTTGGTATATAATATTATATAATTTGGGTGTGGGATCTAGGAGTTATGTATTTTACAAAGTAAGTGTTGAAAACTTTAGAGAAGATGGGGGTTACCATATAATTTGGTGCATGATCGCAGGCGTCCAAGATTAATCCAGTGGTCGTTTGATAGCGTCTATGCATTGGGCCACTGGGGCACTCCTAAGCCATGTGGCACTCCTTGATAGGGCCATAAGCCCAAGCCCGGTAGCCAGCATCTTTGGGTCACCCACAACTGCCAAACGATGACGACCTTGCGGTCCCAAACGCCTTCTCACCGCTATACTGGCCTCTCACGATTCCACTTATCGTGATCCCTGTTTCTCCTCTGTGAGAACATAGCATCAATAGGGGAAGTCTCCCCTTGATCTCTGGTGGATGGAGAAGCTAGGACAACCAGCGGTGCAGAAATCCCCGGCGGTTGGGGTTTAAGGCAAAACATCTATGATCATTGTGCTCCTCTCCGTCAACCTTTGCACCTCCGATGGTGTCAAGAAGGGATGGCTCGAGCAATATCTTGGCATGGGTCCAGAGTCTATACAGGAGGGGAGAAGAAAAGTGTGGTGACATGAAGGGAAAGAAAATCGAGGAGAGATACGGAAGGGGAGACTAGGGTTAGATGGGAGGGGTTTATAAGCAACAAAGAAGGCTAGGGTTAAAGTCATCCTCGGTCGACAATATTTTCGACCGAATTTGTCTCGGTCGATAATATTTTGGACCGAGATTAACCATGTTTCAATGTTTTAAATTAAGTACCAAGTGTGTGTGTATGAGATTAACCAAGTGATGCTTTGTCAAATTTAGCCATAATTTATTTTTCAATCATTTGAAATAACAATATTCTTAAATAACATGTATATGTCCAAATGAAGCCATGGAAAACACTTTTATTCATAACAATTTAATGCCCATACACTTTATAAGATGAAACATGACATACTTGCTTTATAAAAAGATATACATTACATCATTACAAAGATATCTCATAATCTCACTGGAAAGACCGAAGGATTACATCAATGTCTGGGTCTTTTCCAAGAAAGGGCTCAGCTCCATAATATCTGACCAGTGTCTGCCACTCCAAGGCACCTGTCATGGTTAAGGCATAAGCCTCCAAGAAGGTGGGAACACGATCAAAGCGAAAGTTGGCAGCAATGTCTTGGAGTTGAATTGAGGAAAACTGAGTATGTGTGAGATCAGGAGATGGTGGAGGTGGAATTTGATAGTAGTTGTAGGAAGGATTGTATGGATTTATCATGCCAGGATTAAGGGAATAGGGATATTCATCAGGTTGGTTAGGAGAGAGAGCTTGCATCCTTTGGTTTAAATAAGTCATGCCATGGTGATTATAATCCAATTGCTTACTTAGGTGATATTGGGAGCCATCAATGTATGTCAAGGTATTTGTAATAGGATCATGGGGTAGGTTGGTAGGAGGAGGTGGTGGAGGTATGTCTTGGGTGGATGTCTCCCCTTCAGTCCTAGCCCTTTTGTGGCCGAAATCGATTCCCATCTTTTCCACCGTATTTTTACTTATCTTTTGAGGCTTTCTATCCCATGTGTAACCTAAGTCATCCTCAATATTCTTCTTAAGAAAATGTTGAGTGATTTGGCATACAAAGTCAGCATAAGGTGGATTGCCAAAAAACTCAAGCATATTCTTAAGGATGATACGAATAAAGTTTATGGGAATACCTTTGAGAATGACATAGATAAGGTACATACGAAAGGTGGGTACTTCAGATTTGTTTGCTCTAGGATGGATATTGGTGGCAACAATGAGATTTATGATCCTAGTTTCAGGTTTTAAATTTATGGCATAATAAGTACCCCTATCTTCATGACAAGTCGTATTTGATTGAAAGATGGCTCTTTTGACATCAGTAAGGCTAGTTGTAGTGTCATCTTGGGAGAGTTTGTTGAGTGGATTTCCTCTAGTGAGATCAATAAAAATTTTATATTCTTCTATATCTATGTCAAGCATATTAAGAATACCCTCCTCAGTAAAATGGCATAGAATTCATTAACTACTTTGGAGGAGTAGGAATGGAAGGAGGGATTTAGAAAATCAGTCAAATGTTGCACCTCAAAAAGTTCCTCCAAATCGACAATGCTTTGGAAGTCCATGACGTCGACTGGCCATCGTGGAAGAGGAGTTTTTGACAAGAGCCTGAGGTAGCGGTCGCCTGCAGCTGCGTCGATGAAAGGGACGTCGTTGATGAACGGCAGCGTTGAAGAGACTGTCCTTCCTTTCCTATCTGCAACTTGCTTCTTTCCGCGCGTAGATGATGAAGCCATTTCATTGCTTTGAAATGGAGAAATAGCAAGCAAGAATTGGATGTAGAGAAGTTGAATATTTTCACAAGAATACACTAGAGAGGAGCTAGAGAAGTGAGAATGTGAAGGTGTGAAGAAATGGATCGTTTTGGGTGCTATTTATAGAAAAACAGAGTCAATTTCGGTCGACAATTTGTCGACCGACGCCCGAAACGGTCGTTTTCTGGACCGTTCTCCTGGTCGGCCAACGGTCGTATTTATAGCCGTTATGACGGTTGAAATTCTAGCCGTTACGACAGTTGATTTTTTTATCCGTTATGACGGATGACTTTTTAGGGTCGGTTTTTTCCATATAACCGACCCTAGAGCTCTTTCGGTCGACAAATAGTCGACCGACAGAATTTTTGAATAGAGTTTAGTACTTTACAAAACGTTATAAAGCATTGGGATCTGAATCTTTTGTCTCATTGTTGGTAATTCAATCCCTCAATTACACCATCATCACATTTGCTGATTCTGGGTATTCAAACCCTTAGTTCATCACTAAACATGGTTATCACTTATCAGGTAACTATTACCTTCAGGTTATCTGACCAAGGTATTCAGGATATTTGTTACACAATCATCTCAATTTCATATCAACCATATTGATTTCATATCAACATCATGCAATACAAAAATAACATCTCTATTCCCTCATTAGGGTTAAAGTTTCCCATCTTTATCAATTAGGGTTTCACATATCATCATCCCATATTGAAATTTCACATAACATTATCCCATATTAGGGTTTTTACACAACACCACCCTATATTAAGGTTTCACATAACATTTCCATATTAGGGTTTCACATAACATCATTCCATATAAGAGTTTCACATAACATTATCCCATATTAGGGTTTCATACGACATCACCATATATTAAAGTTTCACATAACATCATTATTAGGGTTGTGGAAGCACTTTAGAGCTCCTCGGTCGACGAATTTGTCGACCGAGATAGAGGCAAATTATTGTCGGTATTCATTATTAGGACGTGTATAAGCACCAATAGGGTCGGTTTTTCCTTTATAACCGACTCTAAAACGCTCCACGGTCGACAATTATTGTCGACCGACATGAATTTTCGATCCAGTTTTTCACACATCTTTGGTCTACATATTTCTCGACCGACACACATTTGGTCGATGAATTCATCGACCGAATGAAGCCAGATTTCTTTCTTAGAAGCACCTCTAGGGTCGGTTTTTCTAATAACCGACCCTATAGGGGGTCTCGATCGACAATATTGTCGACCGACAATATCCAGTTTAGTTTTTCACACATGTATAAGCACCTTAGGGTCGGTTATACGAAAAAACCGACCCTAGTGGTGCTTGTATGAAGGAAATCTTGCTCCTTCTCGGTCGACAAATCGTCGACCGAAACGAGCCAGATTTCTTCGTATTAGCACTTGTAGCGTCGGTTTTACCTAATAACCAACCCTATAGGTCTTTTCGGTCGACAAATTCGTCGATCGAGTTTACGTTTGATTGTTATTAAACAACCCGACACGGGCACCGTTTATCTGTAGAGTCGGGTTTTGGTTGTTAACCAACGCTACAGTTTTTTGCTCAGTGCAAAAAGCCAAAATTTTAGTCTTTCTTCCTCCCGCGAAACCCTTTTCTCTTTTTAATCTCTCTCCCGCGGCGCCGCAAAACCCCTTTTCACTTTGTCATTCTGCCGTTGCCATGAACGCTTCTCCGTGAAGTCGTTGCCGCCTCTCCACGCCGCCAAGAGGATCGTGAAGCTCGTTGTCGCCACGAAGAGGATCGTGAAGCTCGTCGTCGCCGCCTTCACTCTTCCTCCACAAAGCTCGGCGTTGCCGTGAAGCTTTTCGTTGCCGTGAAGCTCTTCATTGCTGTGAAGCTCGTCGTTGCCGCCTTCCACTCTTCCACGAAGGTCGCCGCCTCTCCGTGAAGTTCTTTCTTCTCTTCCTCCACGAAGCTCGCTGCCATTTCCAAGTAAGTTCGAGCTTCCTTCGTTCCTTGTTCCCCTTCATTCCCACCCGCCTCCATTGCTGCTTCCAGGTCCATCTCGGTCGACAATTAGTCGACCGAGAGCCCACCTGCGCGCAGCGTCCTGGTCCACTCTCAGTCGACAATTTGTCAACCGAGAGTGAACCTGGACGCTGCGCGCAGGTGGGCTCTCGGTCGACTAATTGTCGACCGAGATGAACCTGGAACTTATTTATGTTTGAGCTATAAATGTTTTAATCATATTTGTTGTAATGTTCACAAATAGTTCTGAATATTATAATGATTTCAATCTTTAGACTGTTGGAAACGACCTTACTTTGCTAATTTGTACAAGTATTTTCCATTTTATATGATTTGATAACCCAATAATAAAAACATGCATGTCTTTTTTCATATGTAATCATTATATAAATTTTAGAAATTAATACTAGATTAGACATGTGTACTCCTAGATTGACACTTTAGGGTTGATGCATGATGTTTAACTTAATATATAAATATGAAAATAATGCATTTATATATTAACTTAGAAACCCGTTCAAAATTTACTCATTAGGAGTAAACTTTGGATAGTCCCCGGTTTGGGACTGTTTTTAGATATTTTAATCTCACTTAGGATGTACCTGTATAATGTATGTTTAGTTTTGTAGATTATTTCAGTAGGATTTCTCCATTTGTTCTCTGGGTACATATGTGAGTGGTTATTTGCCATTTACATCGGTGTACTTGGAGAACTTAGGGGAAATGCTGCTGAAAATTTCTTCAAAATAAACATACATTATACAGTTACTAGTGAGATTAAATATTCAAAAATGGGATAGGTGGTACACTTTAGTATATAAAATTAACTTTCTATCAATAAAAACTTACAGATTATTATAATATCAATATTAAACTGTTAGTTTTATAATTAATTTTAATGTGATATAGAAAATGGATCGAAGTTGGATGTCTATCAAGAACCGTTGCAGTCCAGAGTTTGCCAAAGGTCTTGATGAATTTATCAGATTTGCTGATGAACATAAGAAACTACCTACAGATAGGCTATATTGTCCATGTAGAAATTGTTGTAACAATTTGAAAGTTGATACTGGTGAGGAAATTAAGAATCATGTCATATGCAATGAGATCATACAAGGTTATAATGAATGGTATTGGCATGGAGAGAAATTGAATTATGGAGCAGAAAATGTCGATACTAATAGTTGTGGCATAGAAGATATAGATAATGATGATAATGTTAATGATGAACCGATTCAAGATGACCAGATTCAGGATGATATGATTGATGAGATGCTATGTAGTTGTCGGGACAATGTCATTGATCCACCTTCTTTATTTGCAAACATTGTCCATGATGCTAAAAAACCATTATATAAGGGTTGTACTAAGTTCACGAGGTTGAGTGTTGTGATGCGATTATACACTCTTAAAGCTCAAAACCGGTGGAGCGATAAGAGTTTTACTTCACTGTAGTCTTTGTTAAAGGAAATTCTTCCTGAAGGCAACGAGCTTCCAATTTCAACATATCAAGCAAAGAAAATAATGTGCCCAATGGGAATGGAGGTTAAGAAGATTCATGCATGTCCAAATGATTGTGTGTTATTTCAGAAGGACTATAGTAATTTGATAAATTGTCCAAAATGTGGTGCGTCAAGGTATAAGACTACAAATTCAGCTAAGGCTAAAAATGTCTCTCCTGCCAAGGTGATGTGGTATCTACCAATAATACCACGATTTCAATGCTTATTTGCTAATACAGAAGATGCGCAAAATTTGTCTTGGCATGGGGAGTTAAAGGTCAATGATGATGGCGTCCTACGACATGCATCTGATTCACCACAATGGAAGAAAATTGATTTATTATACCCTCAATTTGGTAAAGAACCAAGAAACCTAAGACTTGGACTCTGTATAGATGGAATGAATCCCTATGGTACATTAAGCAGCCAACATAGCACGTGTCCTGTTATGATTGTTATATGCAATCTTACTCCTTGGTTGTGTATGAAAAATAAGTATGTGATGTTGTCAACATTGATATCAGGGCCTAAGCAACCTGGAAATGATATTGATGTTTACCTTCAACCTCTAATTGATGACCTAATGAAACTATGGGAAGAAGGTATTATGACATATGATGCTTCACGTAAAGAGATCTTCAGTTTGCGTGCTATGTTATTTTGCACGATTAATGACTTTCCAGCTTATGGAAATTTGTCTGGATGTAGCATAAAAGGATACAAAGCATGTCCTATTTGTGAGGAAAATACTGATTCTATCATACTGAAACATGGTGGTAAAATCGTATATCTTAGTCATCACAGATTTCTCCCACCAGTGCATCCTTATCGAGGGCAACACAAAACCTTTAATGGGTCAAATGAGGAACGAAGTGCTCCTAAACCTATACCAGGACATGTTGTATATGATAGGGTGAAACATATTGTTAATGAATTTGGAAAGAGTTCAAGTAGTTTTTGTTCTATATATGTTGTGTTATTAGTATGATAAATATATGATAATATATATCGTCGTAACATGTTTTTGTTCTACTGTTTCTTATATAACTTATATTATTTCAATCTAGGTTGGTATGAACTGTAAACTTGCAGTGGAGGTTCCAAAATATAATGTTGTGGCAGCGGGCAAAGCGTACAACCTTGGTGGTAAATTGCATTGCCAACAAATTACTGATGACATCTGCCGTGTGTCCATCCATCTTGTGTATTACAGAATGGGGGACAAACCACTACCCATACCTAATCTTGAATATAGTACAGTTGAAGAAACTGAGGGTGCTATGGTGGGTTGGCCTAGACACTTGGTTATCAATGACAAGGTATACCTTATTTCTACCATATTTTTCATATTTGACTGCATATATGAACTCATGTAATATAAGTATGTAATTTAATTAACAGGTTTGTAAACCAAAAAGTAAAACTTCTGCTAGTCATCCTCCTATGCCCAAGCCATCTTTCATTCCCGAAACTACATTCAACGAATTGGGAAGCAAATCTAAATGTTTGTGTCGATACTTAGCCAACCAAAGATCGGGATCACATATGATGGTCAAGTTAACAGAAGATGCAGTTGGGAGGGACTTTGAGAATTTTATTTTTCTTGATGACATTATAGAGTTCTTCTGGTATGATTGGTCGAACACTTCGATAATAGAAGTATGGATAAGGTAAGGATCTATCAATATATATAGAAAATTCCAATACACATTTTTAGCTTATTTCTACATATGAAAATAATTACAAATGTTTAACAGTCATTTATATACCGAGGTCACCAACTTTGATATAAAGAATATTGCATTCTTAGTTCCTTCGGTCACTAGTCAGGTGGAGACAAATATTGAGGATGTGAATGAGTACTTCTCTGATGCATTCAAATATTTTGCTAGTGAGGGGAAGGAAATTATCCTAATTCCTTTTAACGTCCAGTAAGTATTATTATTCAATATAATTTTAATAATGAATGAAACTATTTATTTTAATATTTGTTTTATTCTTACTCAGAGCTAGACATTGGGAATTACTGGTGATTGTCCCAAAATTGATGACTCCTTATTATCTTGACCCAATGGGTAAAACAACAAGGAGTCACAAACTGAAATTGTCAGCTATGGAGTAAGCATAAATTTAATCAATTGCTTCAACATGATATTTCTATTTAGAATTTCTATTTTACCAACTGTCGTTTAATTGATAGGGGTATAAAGGCTTTTCGTGAAGCTGGAGGACAAATACCCACAAAATTAAAGACATTGACTTTGAAAAATGTCAAGGTAGCTACTTTGACAACTGCTTACTCTTTATGTATTAATTTTTAACTGTAATATGTCAACTCTTATACTCTTATCTCAATTGTTGTTTATAGTAGTTTACTAACATTAAGTATAATTTGTTATTTGTAGTGTCCTATGCAAAATAATGACCGGGCTTGTGGCTACTATGTAATGAAATATATGCAAACTATTGTCAAACAAGCATCACATGACATTCAGACTATAAGTCAGGTAATAAAGAATAACATCATAAATTTACAAGTGATTGTAGTCATTTTTATAAAATATTAACATGTGCATTTTCTGTTACAGATCTTTACAACTCAGCCTTACACACATGTGGACTTGAATGAATTCCGAGAAGAGTGGTCAAAGTGTTTTATAAGTGAAGTCGAAATAGCATTGGATTAAATATATCGGCTCCATTTATGTATGTGGTTTGAGTACGCACTTTTTCATATTTTTACTTTTGTAATATATGTCATCTCAGACTTGCACTCTATCATTTTGTAAATTATGATATTTATTATCATTTTTGTTATGAATGTGTGGTTTTGAATGGTGACGGTTGAGCATCAATGCTCCCCTCTCCCAGAATATATGAATCTTCTTATTCTTCTGTTCTATATCAATTTCTGCAGAATTGTTTTAAAAAAAAATCGTAACTTTTAGCATTGGTTTTTTAAATAACCGACCCTAAAGATTGAATTCAGTGTACACTCTTCGGTCGAGAAAATTTTCGACCGAAATATAACTTCTAGCGTCGGTTTTTGTAAAAAACCGAGTCTAAATGTCCTCTATAAGGTCGGATTTTTGAAATAACCGACCCTAAAAATTGAATAAAACATTTCAGTGTAAGACTCGGTCGACAAACTTCTCGACCGAATTACTATCGGTCGAGAGGTTTGTCGAACGATTCTTACACTGAAATGTTTTATTCAATCTTTAGGGTCGGTTATTTCAAAAATCCGACCTTATATAGAGTTCTCGGTCGAGACCGAAATATTTTCGGTCGATAATTTTCTCAACCGAGTGTTATCACTGAATGTTATTCAATCTTTAGGGTCGGTTATTTCATAAAAACTGACCTGTAAACGTTCTTGGTCGACAATTTTCTCGACCGAGAATGTTTACAGGGTCGGTTTTTATAAAAAAAACCGACCTTACAGGCTCCTTTTTTCTCACCTAGGTCAAATTTTTTACAACCTTTTGTGTCGGTGTTTACTCTGTAAGGTCGGTTTTATGTGGTTAAATAATCCGACGCTATAGACCAAATTCTGTAGCGACGGCCACCTAGGCGTCAGTTAAAAAGTTACGCTACAGGCTTTAAAAAACTGACGCTACAGACCATTCCTGTACTAGTGATAAGGCTCAAACTCATATGTAAGATGGATACATAATAAGTAATTGTCATAGTTCAAAACACAATGAAATGTCACATTTAGTTAAAAGTGAACAATGATGGGACTAAATTGGAGTCCCATAACCATCAAACTATGGATTGGACATTGAGTTGAGTAAGATGCTACTTAGTGAGAGAGAAAGGGTACAAGATAGGAGAGAGGAAAATTAGGTTGTCACAGTTGTTCTCTAACGTTCATGATTACTTGGGTAGAAATCATGTGCTACTAGACAACACTCATTGCTTGTAATGCCATAAATCATTTATGGAAATCATTGCCAATGTAACTTGGAACCTATAGGGTCACACATATAGGATGCACTTAGAATAGGAGTTCATTCATGAATATGGTTTAAACTTGATTACTAAAGAGCTAGGTATTCAAGTTAAACAACATTGGTTGAATATTGACTGATTGAACTGTAAACCAACTGGTTCAAAGTGTTTAACTGACCATTTTAGTGGGTCAGGTCAATTAAACCAACCTTGGAAAATCTGGACCATGAAGTGACCGGTTCAGAAAGTGAACCGATCGACTCAGGTACATGAGACGACGATCTCAGGTTGTGAACTGAGCTATTGGTTGATCAATTCAATTGATTCAAGGATTTGTGCTGAGGTCATGTTGTGCATTAAATTTGATATAAATTTTCAATACAATTATGATTGGGAAACATGATGAAATGACCAATATGTAAGACCCCTAACCTTGCTTTTGGGTTGAACATGCTTGCTTATCATAATTAGATGTTTAAAACCTTAATCAAATCTTATTTGTTTTTTTTTAAAATTGGCAATTCATTCATCCCGTCGCCTGGGGTTTGAACTAGTGACCTCTCAGTCATACAACATCACTTTTAACCACTCAGGTGCCATAGCATTGGCAAATCTTATTTTTTTTTGATATCATGTGACATGCTTAAGTTTCAAATTTGGTCCACTTTGGACACTTTTTGAGCAAGTTATGCATATTTGTGCTTGGTCTGGACTTTTATGAAATTTCCCCATAACAAAGGTTGTCTTATAATTTTTCACATTCCTGTTGTGCCTCACATGTTTTAATATCAAGTTGATATAGTGGTGCTTTGGGATGCCCTATTACACCTTGGTTTGAGCGGTAACACCTTGTCTTGAGGTTAGGGTTTGCTCTCATGGATGCGCTAACACATGGGTGACTTTGAGTGTTGGACCACCTAGTGTTGGAGGTTTCGAAGGATGGGACCTTTAATGTTGGTTGTCTCCAAGGTTTTTCATGTGCTCTCTAGTGTTGGAGGTCTTCAAGATCTCAAGAGACACCTAGTGTTGGCGGTCGATGAGATTTGAATTCATCTTGGTCGTCAACATCACCTAGGGTTGGTGATTGTTTAGTTTTTTGACCACCTTGGTCGCCAACAACCTTAAGCGATCGATGCATTTTCTTGTTGTGGTTGTCAGGTGTTGATCTATATGATCAACCTCATTGTAGGTATGAGATACTTGCATGGACGATATGCTTTGAACTTGGACACATGGCGTGTAAAGAGGCGAGATCACCTCCTTACTAAAATTTAAAGGAAGTACAAAATATCCATCTTTTTAGAAAGACAAAAGATATTGATGGATGCATGTATAATATTCCAAGTAAATAATCATGCACCAGATACATATAGAATGTCAATATCAGCGAAAAAACAACAAAATAAAGTTATTACATGGCTTTCATCATAGTTCACTACATATGTTTTTCAAAGGAAAAAGATAAGAAAACTAGGGATCTAGCTTTAGCAACCTAGACATTCTTTAGAAGAAAACTTGAGATCATCTCTTGGTGTTGATTTCCATGGACTTGGTCTTCACCTTGCTCAGCACCTGGGTGGTTGGAAAAAACACCCAGAAAAAGGGAAAGGAAAATATAATATGTACCAAAAAAATATGAATAGGATATCAAGGCAAAGAAAACATGTAAATAAAGGCTAGTTTTCATCATAAGATGAAGATTTCAAGAGTATGAGGCTATTTTAAATAGATGCTTTCCATAAACAAAATTTAATAAAAGGTTGCATGCATGATAATTAAGACTACCTTAACTAAGTAGGGTTGATGCACCTATCGGACCTCAACCTATAGGTGAGGGGAGAATTAATACATTCTCAGTCACCTACACATATTTTTATGGGGGAGAATAAGATATTCCCCAGGTTGAATTAATACATGCCCTATCTATGGGTGATTGTACATAAGTACCAATACTATAGCTAAATAGTCCATAAAATCAACATGCTAGAAAAGAATTCATGGCAAGTAAAAGCATCATATATTTGAAACATGGTAGTGGGATACAAGACCTGATAAAAAAATATCATTACTGATTTTGAGGCAATTTAACAAAAGAATCATGAATAGAGGAAATAGGGTTCATTAAAGCCTCATTAGGGAAATATAGGGTCTGGTTCACAAATATCCTAACTTTGGGTGCAAGGAATGCACATACATAAATAGGTATTTCACATACCTCTTTTCCTGATATCAATTACTAAGTTTCACCACTTTAATTGAGTCCAAGTTCTACTTTGCCTATTTTCAATGTATTAACATGTATTAGAGTACATAATGGACATTAATGTATAAAAATCCTAATTTTAGAACTTTTTAGAAAAACTCAGATTTAGATTCTAAAAATATAGCCAATGGACTTATTAGGTTTTCCTGATCAAGAAAACATATTTTTATGTTAATTTTGGAGTTATGATGATTAAGATGTACTTTTTATGGATTTTATACAGTTAATTCATTTTAAAAAAAATCACCCTTCATCAAAACTCGAAATAAGACCTTGAAAATATTTTTATTATATAGAGATTCATTTTTGAATTCCAAAACATATTTATTTGTCAAATTTGGATAAGCGAATTAAAAGATATTAATTTTTCAATTTGAACCAATCAGGAAATGACAAGTCAGAAATCTTCGAGAGAGAGGAAAAGTGAGAGAGAGGGAGAAAACATAATTTGACCAAAGATTAGGGTTGGATTTTCATAGGTAAACAAAAAAGAGCTTTAGAGAAGGTAAAATAGCAAGAAACCAAAACCCTAGAAGAACATGGTAAATAGAGATGGAGATCATTGATTTTAGACATAGAAGCATGAGTTCTAAGCATGTAGTAAGCAATATATGAGAAGGGATTAACAAAACTCACCTCTAGTAAGGTGGATAGGTTCAAGCAGAAAGATTCTCGATCTATAGAGGTTGGTTTCTCCAACAAAGCTCCTATATCGAGCAAGAAGTACCTTCTCCACTTTAGAGGTGAAAAACCCTAGCAAAAGAACATGGAGATGAGGGTTTAAGGCTCTAGGTGGGGTTTCACCATGGGAGGCCATGGTTCCAATCTGTAATAAGGTGGGAGGAAGACTAATAGTATGAGAATAGGGAAGGAAAGGAGGAATCTTACTATTTTTGGTCAAAATCACCAAGAAGGAGCTTTAGAAACCCTAAATGGAGCAAATTTGGAACCCTAGGAGCCTTCTTCACCGAGGTAAGCACTCTCTTTTACCATGGGACAAAACCTTCATGGAAAAATAGAGTAGGAACGTTGCTCTAAGCTGAGGGAAAGAGAAGGAGATTAAGAGTTTTTGAATTGTGAGTTGGGAAGGGGTAGACATGGCTTTATAAAGAAGGGGGCATGCATAAGGTGTGTATGGGATTTTCCATGTGTTCCTAGCTTAGAGCTTCATGGCCATGCAAGAGGACAACTCATAGAGACTTATTGTATATCAAATGTCAGTCATAAAAGCCCATGGAGACTTCTAGGCCATCCCCACCGTCCTCAAATCAAAGAAATAACCCCATTGGTTGATAGCTTTTTAAGATAAGCTCATTTATAAAGAGGGTAATCCCTAAAATGCCCTTGGAGAGAAACACCTTCAAACCAAGGTTCAACTAGGTGCCCCATTGTTACAAATCTTAAGAATGGTATGGTAATATCTAAGGATTATAATGCATGTGATAATTTGCAAAGAAAACATACCAATTGGGTAAATTACATAAAAGTCCATAATGTTCCTAAATTGCATAACTTGCACAAACAACATTCAAATTGAACAAACTTTGAAACTTAAGCTCATTTTATGATTTCAAAACACATAAAAAAGTTATATTAAGGTTTAGAACACCTAAATAGACTTTCACTGAGGAATTTGTGCATAGACCCTTTTCGTGGTACAAATAGTGAATAGATGTTCACCAAACCACAATAAATTCCACTAATTAAACATGAACAGCATAAAGGACAGAAATGAAAGGGAAACTTGGGAAAAAGGTTTACATGGATATTACATCTAGGATTCATTATGTTACAACACTCCACCCCTTTAAAATGATTTCATCCTCGAAATCTCAAGCAAAAAGAGAAGGGTGAGTACATAACATTTCATCTCTCAACTCCCAAGTGGTTTCTTCCAGACCATGATATTTCCACAAAACTTTTACCAACTCAATCTCTTTGTTCTTCAGCTACTTTACTCGAGAGTCAAGGATCTTCATAGGTAGCTCTTCATAGGTCAGATTCTCATGTATCTCTAAAGGCTTAAAAGTAAGCACATGAGAAGAGTCCTTTACATACTTCTTCAGCACAGAGACATGGAACACAATATGAATCTTATCATAGAAAGGAGGTAAAGCTAAGAAGTATGCACAGTCTCCAACCTTATCTAAGATTTCAAATGGTCCAACATAGTGGGGACTCAACTTTCCTTTAACTTTAGATCTAGAAATAGAATGAATAGACTTGATGTTCAGAAATGCATAGTCACCCACTAGGAAGCTAACATCGGACCTTTTCTTGTCAGCATACATCTTTTGTCGGTCTTGAGCAGCTTTCATGCATTTCTTTATCAACTATACTTTCTATGTCATCATCTGCATGTCATTTGTCTTCACTAGAGAACGTTCACTGGCATCATCCGAATGCAAAGGTGAACGGCATGGTCTACCATAGAGAGCTTCAAAAGGTGGCATACCAATACTAGCTTGGTAGCTATTGTTGTAAGAAAACTCAGCTAATGGTAGATATAGATCCCATGCACCACCCCAATCCATCACACAAGAACGAAGAAAGTCCTCCAGAATCTAAACTGTTCTCTCAAATTGACTATCAGTTTGTGGTTGTAAGCAGTACTGAAACGCAAGTCAGTACCCATCTCCTCTTGAATCTGACCCCATAAATGAGAAGTAAAGTTTGGGTCACGATCAGAATCTATCACCTCAGGTACTCCATGCAGACAAACAATCCACTCAACGTACAATTGAGCCATATCCACAACTTTTTAATTGGTTTTGAAAGGCAAGAAGTTAGCAATCTTTGTAAGTCAATCAATCACCACCCAAACAACATCATAACCTTTCTTGGACTTAGGGAAACTAGTGACAAAATCCATAGTAATCTTCTCCCATTTCCATTCTGGAATTTCAAGAAAGTGAAGAAGATCACTAGGTCGTTGATGTTCTATCTTGACTTAATGACAGTTCAAGCACTTCCTATATCATTCGTCATGTTCCTCCACCAGAAGCTTCGTTGAATGTCCTTTCCCATTTTTGTTGTGCCAGGGTGAATAGTGTACTTAGACCCAAGAGCTTCACTCAGAACTTTTTCCCTTGGGTCACCAACATCTGGAACCCACAACCTATTTTGGAAATAGACTGCACCGTCCACTCCAACATAGAAGTCAGATTGTAATTTCTCTACTAAGGCCTTCATCCCTTCAAGCTCAGAACTTTCCAATTGTGCAACAACAACTTCTGAGATCCATGATGGTGTAATGATCAAGATAGCCATATGAACACAACCTATCTTCATCCACTAAATTGACAAGCTGGGGTCACCATCTAGACACATGCTCTAGAATTTTCCACACAGAACACCTCAGAGCAAAAAAAGCACATCCTTTTTGTGACTCAAAGCATCAACAACTACATTTGCTTTATCGGGATGATAGGTGATGGTAAATTTGTACTCTTTAAGATGCTCCATCCACCTTCATTGTCGCAGATTTAGATCCTTATATGTCAATAGGTACCTGACGCTTTTATGGTCAGAGAAAACTTCAAACTTCACACCATAGAGATGGTGTTGCCAGATTTTCAGAGCATGAACGATGGAAACAAGATCTAAATCATGTGTAGGACAATTAGCTTTATTAGGTTTCAATTGGTGGGAAGCATAGGTGGTCACCTTTCTATTTTTAATCAAGACACACCCTAAGCCTTGTTTATAAGCATCAATGTAGATGACATAGGGTATGCCCTCAACAGGCAAGGCAAGAATGGGAGCAAAAGTCAAACACTCCTTTAGCTTCTGGAAATTATTCTCACATTCCGATGTCCATGAGAGCTTGACATCCTTTCACGTTAGCTTGGTTAAAGGCAAGGACAACTCAGATAATCTCTTGATAATCCTTCGATAGTAACCTACTAAGACAAGGAAACTACAGATCTCTGAGGGATTTTTCAGAGCTTTCCACTTGGTCACAACTTCTACCTTTGCACGATCAACAACTATATGTCTGACAGTAATCACATGACCTAGAAACATCACTTCTTTCATCCATAACTCACATTTTGAGAATTTGGCATAGAGTTGACTTTCTCTCAGTGTATGGAGCACAATCTGGAAGTGTTCGCAATGTTGTTCTACCGTTTCAAAATAGACCAAAATGTCATCAATAAACACCACCACAAACTTATCAAAGAATGGGCCAAATACTCAGTTCATCAGTTCCATGAAGGCAGTAGGGGCATTTGTCAAACCGAAGGGCATGACCAAGAATTCATAATGCCCATAGCAAGTTCTGAATTCTGTCTTCAGGGCATCTTCATCCTTCACATGAATCTGGTATGAGCCACTCTGTAGGTCTATCTTTGAGAATATCGTGGTTGACTTCAACTGATAGAACAAGTTATCGATGTGAGGCCAAGGATAATGGTTCTTCACCTTCACTTGATTAAGCATGCAATAGTCCATGCACATCCGCAATGAACCATCCTTCTTATTCATGAACAAGACAGGTTCTCCCCATGGAGAGATATTGGGGCAGATGAAGCCTGTGCCGAGAAGCTCCTCAAGCTTCTTCTTTAACTCAGCAAGCTCGATAGGGGCCAAGTAATAAGGCGGCTTTGAGATACACAAAGTGCAGGGCACAAGGTCAATGGAAAACTCCACCTCACGAGTTGGTGGAAAATTGAGTAACTTCTCAAGAAATACATCAGGAAAGTCCTTTACCACATCTATATGATCTAGAGCAGGAGGTGTGGAATCAAGAATGATTGATGCTAACTATTCTCTACTCCCTTGCGAGACAAGTTTTTTGGCTTTGATGGCAGAGATGACAAATTGATGATCCTCTCGCTTCCTACCCTTAATGCATAGTCTCTCTCCATTAGGATGCAACAAGCTAGCTTTCTTTTCCCGACATAATAAGGTTGTATCATGTTTCCTCAACCAATCAATGCCCAAGATAACATCAAAGGCAGACACGTTGAGCAGGATAAAATATGAAGGAAACATCTTTCCAGATATATAAAGGTTCAAGGTAGGGAGTTTAAGGTAATAAGAGCATATCCTACCACTAGGTGTTTCTACATCTAGCACATGACCCATGTATTCATATTCTAACTCTAACATGGAAGCAAACTAAGAAGACATGGGAGTGTTTGAAGAGCCAGAATCGAAAAGTGCCTTGATAGGATGCATATTGATATGTAAGGTACCTTCTACGACTTCATTATCTCCACCCGCTTCTTCAACATTGAGAGAAAACAACCCTTCCATTCTGCCTTTCCACAGGCAGTCATCACTATGTCTGGTTATTGTTTTTTCACGAAGGCGGATTTTGTCGAGGCTGTTGTGGATGTTGGCCTGGTTGTTGGGCTCGAGCATGTCCTCGTTGAAACCGAGGACAAAAGGGTCAAATATGCCCAACATGGTTGCATTCATGGCAGGTAGGGGGAGGTCGGTCATCTTTATGAGCTGGGCCATTGTTGGCAGGACATCTCCCACGTAGATGGTGGCGGGAGCATCGGTTGCACCTCTCCCGCCCACAGTTGTCATAGGGATTCTTCCTTTTGTTGTTGTTGTTTTTGTGCCCTAGAGATTGGAATCCAGGATAGGACACAATTGCCAAAGCCTTGTCCACCATCTGTTGGAAGGTGAGGGGGAGTTGTGGAACAAGGTTTCATCCCGCTGGTAGTTTAGACCCTCTCGGAAAAGGGTCTATCTTCTCTCGTATCTAAGGTCTATGACATAGTGTTCTAGGAGGAGGAAACATTGAACGTAATCGGCCATGCTCATGCCACCCTGCTTGATGTTGTAGAACTCAGCCCCCTTCTTCCTCAGAAAGGCGGAGCAGATATACTTCTCATAAAACAACTTCAAGAACTGGTCCCAGGTCATGGTGGAGGTGTCTCTGGTATGGGCGATGTCGTTCCACCAAACCCGGGCCAGTCCATCCAAAACGTAGGTAGAGAACCAGACTTTCTGGTGAGGAGGGCACACCATGCCCTCAAAAGTCTGATCAAGAGCCAACACCCAGTCATCAACTTTGTCCACCATATTAGGCTCACTTTCACCCTTGAAGTAAGGTGGTTGCATTTTGATGAAGTCAATGAGACTGAACTCTTTGGGCTTGTTGTTGTTTGCAACAGCAGCAGTGGGTTTCCCTACTAGGGTAGTAGAGAGCAGTTGGCGTAGCATTGCCAACTCCTATTTAGGCATGAAGGAGGGGTACTAGAAGTTGTGGGGTTCATCACATTCTGCCCTTGTGGTGTCAAAGGGGTATCCAAATTGTTGGAGTCAATCTAGGTAGACTCTTTAGAGTTGTTGTTGTTGTTGTTCATGTTGTCAAACATGTCACCCCTCCTGAAAGGAAAGGTTATCATGTTAGGCTTCCAGGAGTATATAGACATAGATGAGAAAAGAATGTCTTGAAAAACCACTAGAGGGGGGTGAATAGGGTTTTATGGATATTTAAAAATAATTTAACCAAAACAAGCAACCACAGAGATATTGGATAAGGGGACAAGGTTTTAGAGTGGTTCCAACCTTAGCAAATACTAAGGCAGTCAATCCACTACCTGGTTTCTTACCCAACTGGGATTTTGAAAGTATTTAAATTTTATTACCTCTCAAGGATGTTACATAAAATTACAAATACTTTCACCAAACCCTTTGGACAGCCTTCACCTAGAAGTAGTCTCACCAACCTCAAAGCAACCTTCCTTGAAGTAACCTCAAGCTCCCCCTTGAAGTAGCCTTCCTCTTGAAGTAGCTTCCCATTGAGACAACCTTCTTTAAGTAGTCCAAAGTCCACCTTCTCCACCGAGAAGACCCTTCTCCACCTGAGAAGTCAAACCCTCTCCAATCCGCAGCCTCCAACCCTAGGAGTAGCAAGGAGAGTACAAACAATATAAAGGAACAAGAAGGAAAAATAGAAATTACAATATTGTTGTAGCACAAGGCTTGAATTCCAATATCAAGCGTTTTGATCTCCTAACCAATGTATATGGAAGTGTAAGTGTAGTGGGTAGGAGATGCTAGCCTATAGGACATGAATTTGGAGCAATGGAAATGAGTAGCAAATGTTGGAGTTACTCAATTGCTCACAAGAATGAATTCTCAATTGCAAGTGTGAATGCTCAAGTATTGTACAAGTGTATATAGGGTGTCCTAAGGCTTGTCCTATTTATAGCAATGGCCTATGAATGCTTAAGGACGTTCTAGACACTTTCTAGGGGGTTCTAAGTGCTTAACTAGCCGTTAGGTATCCACTAGTTGCTTTAGCAACGACTACTTAATTAACTCTGAAAAGTGTAGACAGAACTCTTCTCAGTCGAAGAATTATCGACCGAGAGTCCTTCTCGGTCGAGGAATTCTCGACCGAGGGATTGTCTGGAGCAAATGTATATAACGTTCTAATCCAACTCCCAACTACCTTGTCTGTTGTGTCTAACAGCTACTTGGGTCATTCTCGGTCGAGGAATTGGTCGACCGAGAGTGTCTCGGTTGAGAAGTTTTTCGACCAAAAATGACTCTCTTTCAATATTTTAAACTAAGTACTAAGTGTGTGTATGAGTGTGCAGTTATGACACTATTATAGGGGATGACCTATCTAAGTGTTGTGATTGGCTAGGGAAGATCTAGACGCTTGATTTACATGATATCTAAGTACTTGTACGTTATATACTTGTATAAATTTTTACATTTTATTACAATCATGAAAGTAAAGCATTTTGAGTATATAAATCTTCTAAGAGTTTGTCATCCACCTAGTTCCTACAACACTCAAGTAGCATGTTAGATCTACAAGAATGAAATGTTTGTCATCATCAAAACAAAGAGATTATAATAATGTCCAATTTAGCCAACAATCTCCCCCTTTTTGAAGATGACAAACATTTCCAAAATATAAAATAAGGAAATGTAAATTATATGAGTTTCATACCTGAAGTTTACCTTTTGTAGCCATTTTCTTGTTTGCAAGTGTGTGCTGGCCAAATGATTATGAAACTCATTGTATTTTATATTTTTGATTTTATATTATTTCTCCCCTTTTGTTATTTCAAAAAGATAACCAAGATAATTATTAAGCATGACTTTTATTATTTACCTTAATTGTATTTCTATGTTCCCCCTTAAAGAGATAGTCAAGTTTAAAAGCAAGGGATTAATATGAATGCAAACTATGCATCGTCAAATTTAGTCACAATTTATTTCTCAATCATTTGCAAAGAATAAGATCTTTTTAGGTTCATTGCATATATTACTCCCCCTGTTTGTTATACTCCCCTATAATATTCTTATTTTAACAAAGATATATCCAATTGAAGCCATAGAAAACACTTTTATTCATAACAAGTCAGTGCTCATACAACTCATAAGATGACCCATAAATCATAACATACTAGTTTATAACAAAAAGATATCCATTACAAACATTACAAATACATCCATAAATTTCATGATCTCACTGAAAAGACCGAAGAATTACATCAATTTCTGGGTCTTTCCCAAGAAAGGGCTCAACTCCATAGTATTTGACCAGTGTCTGCCACTCCAAGGCACCTATCTTGGTCAAAGCATAAGCCTCTAAGAAGGTGGGAACACGATCGAAGCGAAAGTGGGAAGCAATATCTTGGAGTTGGATTGGAGAAAATTAAGTATGAGTGAGGCCATGAGATGGTGGAGGTGGAATTTGATAGTAATTGTAGGATGGATTGTAGGGGTTTAGCATGCCAGGATTAAGTGAATAAGGATATTCATCAGGTTGTTCAGGAGAAAGGGCTTGCATCCTTTGATTTAAATAAGACATGGCATGATGATTGTAATCCAATTGCCTACTTAGGTGATATTGAGAACCAGCAATATATGTCAAAGTATTTGTGATAGGATCATGAGGTAGGCTAGAAGGAGGAGGTGGTGGAGTTGTATCTTGGGTGGATGGCTCTCCTTCAGTCCTAGCCTTCTTGTATGCAAAGTCAATCCCCATCTTCTCGACTGTATTGCTAGTGATCTTTTGGGGTTTCCTGTCATATTTGAAGCCTAAGTCTTCAATGCTTTTCTTAAGACAATGTTGCATAATTCGGAAAACAAAATCAGCATATGGTGGATTGCCAAAAAACTCAACCATGTTCTTAAGAATAAGACGAATAAAATTGATAGGTATACTATTTAGGATGGCATAAATAAGATACATGCGAAAAGTGGGTACTTCAGATTTGTTTGCTCTAGGATAGATATTTGTAGCAATAATTAGATTGACTATCCTAGCTTTGGGTTTTAAGTTGATGGCATAATAGGTACCCCTTTCTTCATTGCATGTTGTATTGGATAGAAAAATGGCTCTCTTGATATCACTCAAACTAGTGGTAGTGTTATCTTGGGAAAGCTTATTGAGAGGATTGCCAGTGGTGAGGTCAACAAACTCCTTATATTCATCTATATTAATGTTGAGCATAGTAAGAACATCTTCGTCAGAGAAGTGAAATCCATACCTACTAACCATAGAAGAGAAGGAATCATGGTAAGGATGTGTGGCTAGACTGGCATAGAATTCATTGACGGCTTGGGAGGAATAGGAATGGAAGGATGGTTTTATGAATTAATAAAGATGTTGTACCTCAAAGAGTTCTTCAAGATCAACAATGTTGATGAAGTCCATGACTTCCACCGGTCGTTGAGGAAGAGGAGTCTTTGAGTACAGCCTGAGGTAGCGATCTCCAATAGCTACGTCATTGAATGGAATGTCGTTGATGATCGCCAACGCCGGGGAGACCGTCCTTCCCTTCCTTGCTGCAACCTGCTTCTTTCCACACAATGATGAGGAAGCCATCTTGATGGTTTGAAGTGGATAAGAAGCAAGACAAGATTGGGGTAGAAAAGAGCTAAAAATTCACACAAGAAGGCACTAGAGAAGAGCTAGAGAAGTTAGAATGTGAGTTTGTGAAGAATGGGGCCGTTTTGGGCTCTATTTATAGCAAAACAGGACCTTGCTCGGTCGACAATTCGTCGATCGAGGACCGCAACGGTCGATTCCACAGACGCTCCACTCGATCGTCCAACGGTGGATCAAAAAATAGCCACTACGATTTTTTTTAAATTATTATTTTAATCAGAAAAATTTGCCTTTTAATTCATTTGAATGGGGGGTTCACAAAGTTTGTCTCGATCGACTATTTTATCAACCGGTGTAGACTCGGTCGAACATTTTGTCGACCGGGGATATGTCTAGTTTCGAATGTGTAACATCTACTTGGAGAGTGTCGGTTGAGAAATATAACCAACTGAGATGTCTTCGGTCGACAAATTTGTCGACTGAGTATGTCTCGGTTGAGATTTTTGCTGACTAATGAAATTGCTGTGATTGAACATTGTAGATGGAATTTTGAGCTAGTTTTTAATACAAGTGAGAGACTATATCTTTAGAGATGTATAGCACATATATATATCTTCTAGGGGAGTAATAATTTAATCATTTTCCAAGGTATTTGATCAAGATAATTTAATAATCCTAAGGTCACAGCTAGTTTTTAAGATTTGATTTTGACCTTTTATTAGAGCTTTTGCACTAAAATCATGTTTTTCAATATGATGAACATATTTCAAATCAAGATACCAAGATTAATTCAATAAAATGATTTACAAATAAGAATTTTGTCAAGCTTATTTTAGGTCGACCTTGACTTCGACCATGGCGCCCCTTGGTCAAATTTGATTTCAACCAAGAGGCAATTTCTGCAGATTTACAATTTAGGCATTTTCATAGCTTACAGAGTATTAAACATGTATAACAAGAATATCATTTTCCATAAGCCAAACACAAGATAATCATTTAACTAGTATGTTTAAAGATGCATTCGTGCCATAGAAATTCATCTTAATATGAGCTGAATCACAATGATCATTTTGAAAGCAATATACATTCATGGTTTGTATATATAGATCAAAGTTTATTTTAGACAAACCAATTAAAAATGAAACACAATGATCATGGTATAATGATTTTGATAGAGCAGTAGAGGGATATCCACAATGATCAAGATATAATCATATAATTTCATGAAATACAATGATCATGATCATTTAAACTAAATTTCAATACACATGGTTCCTATATAGATAGACTAGGGAATACTTAGAATAAACCATGTGGATTATGATAAAACAGTAATTTCCTTGATTAAAACAACATGGTTCATATTTCAAATTTAAGACAAACCATGTAAATGAACATGCTTAATAAACTTTTTCAATCAATGAGGAAAGTATGTTCAATATCAATTTTCATATAGCTCTTTTGCAATATGTTTAAGGATTTCATATTCATAAGGTTATACCTTCATTCAACAATTCATGATGAAAAAGATCAATATGTCTTGATTAAAAGATGATCTGCAAGAATTGTGATTCTCAATTGAATCAATTTTTATTATTGCTGAATTGATTAGCAAATTAAAACAGTGTAAATAGGTTCTCTAGACCTTTGATCGGTCGAACTCTTCCTCGATCGAGATTTATCTCCGTCGACGTTTTTCTCAACTGAGAATGCTGCTGTTTAAACAGGTTTTATCAAATTTTTACAAGCTTAAAAGAAGTAACCTGCTCGGTCGACTAATTTTCGACCGACAGAGTTCTCGGTCGAACATTTTCTCGACTGAGAATATTTCTGTATTGTTTCAGTAAGTTGTTTGTGCAAGTTTTAAAGATAAATAAATACATTAAGTTATCTACTTGGTTGAGATAAGACACTTAGATATTCAAATGAACTTTTAGGTCATATCTCAACTAAATTACATTCAAATCTCTGGGTTATGAGAATTCATACTAAATCAAGTTATTAAGAATGTGTCTTTAGGAGGTTCAATTTTGCTAAGTTGAGATAGACATAAAGATATACAATTTATAGTCTTTGGTCTTATCTCAACTTAATTAAATCAATTTAGTTTGGGAGTTTTGGAACCCATACCAACTCAACTTCCTTTTTCTTGTAAGGACATCAGAAGGAATAATGTCCAAGACGTAAACAATAATGGAAACATATAGAATCAATCTCATGTCTCTTTCTATGAGTTTGTTCTAGGTTGTTCTTGGGTACATATGTATATTTGCCTCTAGGTACATACATAGATTGACTCTTTGGCACTTGTATCCTTCCCCAACTAGGTTTTTGATAAGATTTTCCTTTAGGCTTGTAACCTAGTCCTCTCCTTCCAACTTGATGGTAAGAATTTAATAAGATTTTATCAAGAATACCATTGTTACTTAGGCTACTAATTTCTTGTTGTAACTTAGCAATCTCATCCATTCTTTTCTTGATATCTAGCTTTGCTTGATCTAGATCAGATGATAAAGAATCTCTTTCTTTTACGATAGTATCATAATCTAGATGTGTACACAAAACAGGTTGTTTTTTAAGATCATTTACTTGAGTTTGTAAGTTTATCTTTTCTAGGGAGAGAAGATTGCAATTTGCTTCTACTGATTTCAGCTTAATATTATGCTCTTCAATAGCCTTTTTGAGATCTTCATTTTCAGATGTTAGAGCAAGAAGATTAGCATGTAACTCATCATTTGCTTTATTAGATTTCTTTAATTTCTTCTTGCACTCAATTTACTTATCATGTATTTCTTAAAGACTAGCAATTAAATCTTCTTTTGATAAATCAAAAAGACTTACCTCTTCTTCTTCTTCTTCACTTATTGTAGCAATAAGGCATTCTTTATGCTTATCTTCCTTATTTAACCTCCATGGATAGCTAGGTGTTGTGTTCCTTGTTCCTAAGCACCAATTACAACTTGTTGAAGATTGGTCCATGCTTTTCCTTTGCTTGCGGTTGTAGACACCACCATCCTTCATTCTTCAAGACTCGATTTGAGCTCCTTGAAGCCTACTCTGATACCAAATGAAAAACCACTAGAGGGGGGTGAATAGGGTTTTATGGAGATTTAAAAATAATTTAACCAAAACAAGCAACCATAGAGATATTGGATAAGGGGACAAGGATTTATAGTGGTTCTAACCTTAGCAAATACTAAGGAAATCAATCCACTACCCGGTTGCTTACCCAACCGAGATTTTGAAAGTATTTAAATTTGTTTACCTCACAAGGATGTTACATAAAATTACAAATACTTTCACCAAACCCTTTGGACATCCTTCACCTAGAAGTCGTCTCACCAACCTCAAAGCATCCTTCCTTGAAGTAACCTCAAGCTCCCCCTTGAAGTAGCCTTCCTCTTGAAGTAGCTTCCCGTTGAGACATCCTTCTTAAAGTATTCCAAAGTCCACCTTCTCCACCCAAAAGACCCTTCTCCACCTGAGAAGTCAAACCCTCTCCAATCCACAGCCTCCAACCCTAGGACTAGCAAGAAGAGTACAAACAATATAAAGGAACAAGAAGGAAAAATAGAAATTACAATACCGTTGTAGCACAAGGCTTGATTTCCTATATCAAGCGTTTTGATCTCCTAACCAATGTATATAGAAGTGTAAGTGTAGTGGGTAGGAGATGCTAGCCTATAGGACACGAATTTGGAGTAGTGGAAATGAGTAGCAAATGTTGGAGTTACTCAATTGCTCACAAGAATGAATTCTCAATTGCAAGTGTGAATGCTCAAGTATTGCACAAGTGTATATAGGGTGTCCTAAGGCTTGTCCTATTTATAGGAATGGCCTATGAATGCTTAAGGACATTCTAGACACTTTCTAGGGGGTTCTAAGTGCTTAACTAGCTGTTAGGTATCCACTAGTTGCTTTAGCAACAACTAGTTAATTAACTATGAAAAGTGCAGACATAACTCTTCTCAGTCGAAGAATTTTCGATCGAGAGTCCTTCTCGGTCGAGGACTTGTCGACCGAGGGACTGTCTGGAGCAAGTGTATATAACGTTCTAATCCAACTCCCAACTACCTTGTCTGTTGTGTCTAATGGCTACTTGGGTCATTCTCAGTCGAGGAATTGGTCGATCGAGAGTGTTTCGGTTGAGAAGTTTGTCGACCGAAAATGACTCTGTTTCAATGTTTTAAACTAAGTACTAAGTGTGTGTATGAGTATGCAGTTGTGACACTATTATAGGGGATGACCTATCTAAGTGTTGTGATTGGATAGGGAAGATCTAGACACTTGATTTACATGATATCTAAGTACTTGTACATTATATACTTGTACAAGTTTTTACATTTGATTACAATCATGAAAGTAAAGCATTTTGAGTATATAGATCTTCCAAGAGTTTGTCATCCACCTAGTTCCTGCAACACTCAAGTAACACGTTAGATCTACAAGAATGAAATTTTTGTCATCATCAAAACAAAGAGATTATAATAATGTCCAATTTAGCCAACATTTCTAGGTCTACTATTGCCTAAAAACATGCTATTTTGGACAATATGTATCAGCTTAAGCTAGGCAGGTATCATATGGATCCAAGAGTCTCGTAAACCAAGCTAGTGGTGAAGAGGAAAATACTACCAGTCCCCGAAATCTTGATCCTTTCTAGACACCTTTGCTTCAACTTCATGCCCTAATAGTTTCCTAAAGGCTCTGATACCATGCTGTAAAGAGGCGAGATCACCTCCTTACTAAACTTTAAAAGAAGAACAAAACATCCATCTTTTTAAAAAGACAAAAGATATTGAGGGACACATGTATGATATTCCAAGTAAATAAACATGCACCAGATACATATATAATGTCAATATCAGCGGAAAAACAACAAAATAAAATTATTACATGGCTTTCATCATAGTTCACTACATAAGTTTTTTAGAAGAAAAAGATAAGAAAACTAGGGATCTAGCTTTAGCAACCTAGACATTCTTCAGAAGAAAACTTGAGATCTACTCTTGGTGTCAATTTCCTTGGACTTGGTCTTCACCTCGCTTAGAACATGGGTGGTTGGGAAAAACACCCAACAAAAGGGAAAGGAAAACAAAGTATGTGTCAAAAAATATGAATACGATATCAAGGCAAAGAAAACATGTAAATAAAGGCTAGTTTTCATCATAAGATGAAGATTTCAAGAGTATGAGGCTATTTTTAAATAGATGTTTTCCATAAACAAAATATAATAAAAGGTTGCATGCATGATAATCATGACTACCTTAACTATGTAGGGTTGACGCACCTACCGGACCTCAACCTATAGGTGAGGGGAGAATTAATACATTCTTAGTCAGCTACACATATTTTTATGGGGGAGAATAAGACATTACCCAGGGCAAATTAATGCATGCCCTATCTATGGGTGGTTGTACGTAAGTACCACTACTATAGAAAAATAGTCCATAAAATCAAAATTCTAGAAAAGAATTCATGTTAAGTAAAAGGATCATATATTTGAAACATGGCAGTGGGATACAAGACCCAAGAAAAAGAATATACTGATTTTGAGGCAATTTAATAAAAGAATCATGAATAGAGGAAATAGGGTTTGGTTCACATAATCACAACTTAGGGTGTAAGGAATGCACATACATAAATAGGGATTGCACATACCTCTCTTCCTAATATCAGTTACTAAGTTTCACCACTTTAATTGAGTCCAAGTTCCACTTTGCCTATTTTCAATGTATTAACATGTATTAGAGTACATAATGCACATTAATGTATAGAAACCCTAATTTTATATCTTTTTAGCAAAATTCAGATTTAAATTCTAAAAATATCACCAATGGACTTATTAGGTTCTCCTGATCAAGAAAACATATTTTTATGTTAATTTTGGAGTTATGATGATTAAGATGTACTTTTTATGGATTTTATACATTAAATTCATTTTACAAAAATCACCCTTTGTCAAACCACACAATCAGCCCTTGAAAATATTTTTATTAGATAGAGATTAATTTTCTAATTCCAAAACATATTTATTTGTCAAATTTGGATAAGTAGATTGAAAGATATGAATTTTTCAATTTGAACCAATTAGGAAATGAAAAGTCAGAAATCTTTGAGAGAGTGGAAGAGTGAGACAGAGGGAGAAAACATCATTTGACCCAAGATCAGGGTTGCGGTTGCATAGGTAAACAAACTAGAGCTTCTAGAGAAGGTAAAACAATAAGAAACCAAAACCCTAGAAGAGCATGGTAAATAGAGATGGAGATCATCGATTTTAAACATAGAAGCATGAGTTTTAAGCATGTAGTAAGATTTATATGAGAAGGGGGTTAACAAAACTCACATCTAGTAAGGTGTACAGGTTCAAGAAGGAAGGTTCCCAAGCTAGAGAGGCTGGTTTCTCCAACAAAGCTCCTATCTCAAGCAAGAAGTACCTTCTCCACTTTAGAGGTGAAAACCCTAGTAAAAGAACATGGAGATGATGTGTTTAAGGCTCTAGGTGGGGTTTTAGCATTGGAAGCCATGGTTTCGATCTGTAATAAGGTGGGAGGAATACTAACAACATTAAAATAGGTAAGGAAAGGAGGAAACTTACTATTTATGGTTGAAATCACCAAGAAGGAGCTTTAAAAACCCTAAATATAGGAAATTTGGAACCCTAAGAGCCTTCTTCACCAAGGTAAGCATTGTCGTTTACCTTGGGACAGAACCTTCATGGACAAATAGAGTAGGAATGTTGCTCTAAGCTGGGGGAAAGAGAAGGAGAGAAATATTTTTTGAATTGTGAGTTGGAAAGGGGTAGACATGACTTTATAAAGAAGGGAGCAAGCATGAGGTGTCTATGGGACTTTGCATGTGTCCCTAGCCTAGGGCTTCATGGCCATGCAAGTGGACAGCTCATAGAGACTTATTGTATATCAAATGTTGGTCTTAAAAGCCCATGAAGACTTCTAGGCCATCCCCATTATCCTCAAATCAAAGAAATAACCCCATTGGTTGATAAAATTTAAAGATAAGCTCATTTATAAAGAGGGTAATCCCTAAAATGCCCTTGGAGAGAAACACCTTCAAACCAAGGTGCAACTAGGTTCCCCATGGTTTAAAATCTCTAGAATGGTAATGTAATCTAAGGATTATAATGCATGTGATAATTTGTAAACAAAACCCACCAATTGGGTAAATTGCATAAAAGTCCAAAATGTTCATAAAATCACATAACTTGCACAAACAACATTCAAATTGAACCAAATTTGAAACTTTGGCTCATTTTATGATTTAAAAACACATAAAAAGTTAGATTAAGGTTTATAAAACCTAAATAGACTTTCATTGAGTTATTTGTGTATAAACCCTTTTATTGGTACAAATAATGAATAAATGTTCACCATACACTATAAATTCCACTAATTAAACATGAACGACATAAAGGACAGAAAAGAAAGGTAAAATTGGGGAAAAGGGTTACATGGAGATTACATCTAAGATTCAATATGTTACATGGAAAATGTGGTCAGACACCTCTACTTTCTCTTTTCTCTCACCCATAACTATATATACCTCCCTCTTCTCATGCAACCAAACCCTTTGAACCCTCTCTTTCTCTCTTCTTGATCTTGGATTTCCTCCCCTCTTTCTTGGTGGTAAAGGAGGAGCTCAAGGTTGAAGAAGGAGGCTGATATTGCTTGCATATCCTCCCCTCTTTCTTGGTGGTGAAGAAGGAGCTCAAGGTTGAAGCAGGAGGTCGCTCTTTCTTGCATATGTACTTGGGTTTGGATCTACCCTATTTGAGGTCCTTTGGTGCTTCCTTGCTTGGTTTCTTGACTTTGGTAAGTGAACTCTTGCTCTTTTCCTTCGTTTCCCTTGCTCTCATACCCCCCTTATTGCCCCTTCTTGGTCGGATCCATGGTGAATCTTGAGCTAGTGGTTGAAAACATCTTCTTTCTTGCCTTTTCAACCTAGGACTGCTTCCCTTTTAGAGAAGGGACTAGCTTGGCCAAGGAGAGTTCTCAAGTTACGGTTTCTACCTTATTTTCTTCAATCTACCTTGCTATTGGAGTTTCTACCTCATCTATAAGGTGAGTTATATAACTTTCTCCATGATTATTGTTTACTCTTACCTTGCATGTACACGATCTTGCTCTTAAATGAAGTTCTAAGCAAGAACAAACTACCTTTACCTAGGGTTTGAACTTAGGGGATAGTTTTTGAGTAGTTTATCATCTTCCCTACACCTTGTGCATGATTCTCTTGATGGAAGCTATTGGTATTTGCATGCTTTTGGAATGATGGTTTTCTCTCTCTCAAATGATGGTTGCTAAATTAGGGTTTTGAGCTTATCTTCTTCCTAGTGATGCAACTTGATGAACGTTTAGAATCCTGGTGATAACCAACCTGTTTTGGAGGATTAGTGGTCGATGAGATTTTGGTCTCTGCATGGTCACCAAGATTTTGAATGCATGGTGGTCACTTACTTTATGTGGTCACCTCAAGAATCTTGATGTTAGTGGCCACCAAGTTTTATTCAATGTGGTCGATGAGGTCTTGATGTTATGTGGTCGCTAATGTTTTGTTTACCTTGATTGGTTGCTAAGAATGTTTACACGTGAGTGGTATCCAAGTTGTTGCTCTTATGTGGTCACCAAACTTTGGACCTTTAGTGGGCGATAAAGGATTGGATTATCAACGGTCACCAAGAGTTAATATTTTAATCGGTTTCCAAGAGTTGTGATTTCAACTGATCACCATTAATTGTGATTTCAATCATTCACCAAGTTTTATGTCTTCATCGGTCTCTAATCTTAATTAATCATAGTGTTCATTAAAGTGACCAACTCTAGTGATCGTTGAAGTGGCTAACCCTAGTGGTCACCAAAGATGGATAACCCTAGTGGTCGTGAAGGGTACTGACCCCAGTGGTAGCTGAAGTTTCTGACCCTAGTGGTTGATGAAGTTGCCGACCCTAGTGGTTGATGAAGTTCCCGACCCTAGTAGTTTCTAGGTTCTCTTGACTATATGATGGTTTGTGTTTGAACCTAATTATATGCACCAATAGTTAGTTGAGGGTTGATTTGTAACATCAACTTAATCTGCCATGTAGAACCTAACCCTAATTCAATTACATGATTGGTGGATAATCGTGTCTAGTTCCCTTGTATGTTGATATGATGAAAGAATTCTCTCTCTCTATGTTGTTGTAACCCTAATTTATTGCTATATGAACATTATAAGAATTTATAAGTAATTCTATGCTAAACTTGTATATCACAAGTATGGTGATGGTATGATGAGCCTTGGGTAAGGCATGGAGAGATAATGATGTTCTTATAGGGAATGATGTGGTGGTCTTAATGACCTTTGGGCAAGGTTGAGACTTTAATGGAGGGGTGATCCTCTTGATGATGTGATGAGGATTGATATCATGTGATAATGTGATAAGATTTATGTGATGCCCCGCACCACACAAAGTGAGATTACTCAAAACATAACTGCAAAACAAGGATTAAAAAATTGATTACTGAGAAAACACTAAAAATTAAAACATTCTCATAAAACAACCATATGGAAAGAACCTTTACACATGAATCCTTTCATGCCTCAAAGCATTCACAAGGCATGTTTTCAACCTGTAATGAAAGCACTATTCTAGAACATCTATACATGAATCCATCATATCTGATATATAAAGGGCACATAAGGATAGCACATCTATAAAACATCTACTAAACGTTCCCAAAGACACAAGTGTACAGGGACGACTCTAGGACTCTATCAACAAAAGACATCAAACAATACCTCCAACCTTATCAACTACTGCCCCTCTGGCTAATGCTCAACCTCCTCTGCACGATCTCTACCTCTTCATGCTTGTCCACCTAAAAAGGATGTGGGAGACCCACAGGGTGAGATTCCAAATCTCAATGAGAGATATAACTCACCACCAACTCTATTATTATCACAAATAAGATAAACTCAGTAGCAGTATAAATACAACTAAGATGAAGCAGGTGATGATTATTAACAGGAAGGGAAATTATTGTTGAATTGTGAAACATATTAATAATTTAAAAGGAATATGAAGAACATGTATATTTTCTATCAAGAACATTGTATAAAGATCAAGCAAGGCCTCAACCAATGTTTTCATATTTGATCCTATACCATTATACCACATGGCTGATCACATATTTCATTAAGCCCTAAGGATTTGAGAAGTACCACCCAAATCCAACCAACCACTTAATAACTCAAAATCAGTGCCATACAAGGTCTAGTGGAAGATCCAGAATCCATGACCTCATCCCCTCACTCAGTGTGAGGGAATTGGCAGTGACATCATTATTCAGACTGCTATCAGTGACTTATAATCCAATTGTACATATCTAGCCCACCTTGGTACATGTCACGACGCTAATGAGTTACGACCATAGCAGAACTCTTTACTAGGATATGAAGGCAACCATTCCTGTCTCAAATTGAGATACAATCGTAGTTGTACTCATTATTGGGTATGACCATAGCCAATCCCATCCATATACATTCAGGACACAAGGAGATACCTCAAATTGCACCCAGCATATCAACAATATGCGCTCTGAGTTAAACTCATTTCACCATTCAACAAGTGTTGACACTGAATGGATCTATGGCACAGGGCAAACTACACTATTAGATTTCACATGATTAATTAGATCAATTTAAACATCTATAAGCATCAATAAAGTTACAACGTATAACCTTTAAACAAGATCTACATAAACATGGCATAACTCATCACCAGAGCAAATTGAATCACATTAAGTGTGATCTCATCACAGCATGTCCCTTTATGCTTTTTATTCATCATATGTCCATCTCAAGGACCAATGTCCATCACAAGGACCAATGTCCATCACCAGGACTACATATCTTAGGGTATCAACCCCTCAACTCATCTTTGAGAGAAGCTGTCAATTTCACATGAGGCAAATAGCCATCACTAGGTCATAAGACCATTAACACTTCTCTTGGGGTTATCATAACACACTTTCCTCTCAAGGCTTATTCCAAGATATAATAAACATCATAGCTCATACTTGGATATGCATAACATTTCTTATCTGCATGGTTGGAAACATATAATAAGAGAAGCAATGCATCATTGATATTGTCAACTTGTAGAATCAGTGTCCTACAAAGCACATCACATGTTTTAGGGTTAGGGTTTCCTCTTTTAATTGATTAGGGTTTGCAAGATTGGATCAACAACCATCTTTAGATCATCACTTCCTCCATCATTATGAAGTATATTTAGAATATGTGGAAACATATTTCTATCATTATTATGAAACTTGTAAAGAGAGAGTTATCTTTCAACATCATACACATGATTACACCATAAAGTATCACATCACACCATGTGACCATAGAATCAACAAGATGCATCACTACACATCACATAGGGTATCGGTTAGGGTTAGGGTATCAGTTAACCCTAGGTATCGAGCAACCAACCTAAGTAGGGTATCGACCTACCAACCTCAAGGTGAGTATCAGTTTATCATCACTTGGTATCAGGCACGAC
The DNA here is from genome assembly GCA_963693085.1 of Alisma plantago-aquatica. Lineage (NCBI taxonomy): Eukaryota > Viridiplantae > Streptophyta > Magnoliopsida > Alismatales > Alismataceae > Alisma > Alisma plantago-aquatica. Next base: position 1,005,160,542 of record OY856413.1, read on the forward strand.
AAATTGTATCAATTAGAGGTACATAAGAGAGTGTATTGGCCATACTATCTTAAAAGGGTATCGGCCTATGTATCTCTTTAGATGTCGACCACCTTCACCATCATGGGATATCAGCCATACCAACAACTAGGGTATCGGCCTCAAAGATCACCAAGGAATATCAACCACTTTCACCATCATGGGATATCGTCCATAGCCTCAAGGGAAGGTACTCCTCACTTCTACTCTAAATGTATCAGTCTAGTGTGTATCGAATTGCATGTGTGTCAAATTAGGGTTATCCATGTCAACTTCCATACACAACTAAAAGCCTCATGATCCAACAATCTTCCTCACTAGTCACCATTAGGTCATAACAAGCCACATCATGATAGGTATATCGATTTAAAAAAAGCATATTGGTTTAGAAAAAAGCATATCAGTTTAGAAAAAAGCATATCGGTTTAGTCATCTCCTACCTCAAGATGACGTTACTAACAAGGAAAAGGAAAAAGGGGTGCAACTTATAGCAGCAACTTCACAAAGTTCTATTCTCAAAATAGATAAAAGGCTACCAAAGAAAAGTTACTAGCATGCAAGCAATAACTCAAAGTAGAGGAAGAAGATCCTCCAAGCACAACACCCCTAAGAAATAAGATAGAACCATGGTTAAGAAAGCAAAAGAGAGGAAAGAAGATACCAAGGTCCATGGCCGAGAAGAAGAAAGAAGGAGAGAAAGAAAGCTAGAAAACCATGGATTACCAAGGAAGAAGATGAAAGAGAGCACCACAAGCTTTTGGCTCACCCACCAAGATCCAAGCGAGAGTGCACTTCAATCTCAAGGTCAGCCACAAAGGAGGGAAAGCAAGGATCACTAAAAGGGTACTCTTGCATCGGAAGAAAGGGGTATATATACATCACCGATGAGAGAGAGAGAGAGAGAGCAAGGGGAAGGTATCACCACCTTAGAACACTAGAAGACACATGTCTAAGAAGAAATACCACATGTAACACCATGCAACAAGGTGATATGATATATGTCTCACTCACTTGGTCACTAAGGAAGGTCAAGAACGATAAACTCATCCATCCCCTTCACAAATCGATAGGGATGAAACTCTAGGTCACAAACCAATATGGCACATCTCTAGAGTCTCCATAAAATGATATGGTGATCCTCAAGGTACCACCAAACCGATAGGATGTCCCCCAAGACACCCTCAACTGATATCAATCCTCCTCATGGAAACCACATATCGATACCAGGTCTCCTCAAGGCTCTCAAGCTTGAGACAACACTCTTATGAGAAAAGCACACCTCAAACATGTACCCAAAACATAACCAAGGATGTCACCACTCAACCAAGGCCAAAACAAGGCACCCAACACTTCCTCTCTACTCTAGATGATGCCAAGAGAGAGAAGAAACACTCTAGAGGTGGAAAACTTGCACATCAACCCATATTTTGGGTAAATTGTGTGTTGCACCAAAACCTCTCCACAAAACACTAGCATCAAGCAACAAGCTCAAACAAGGAACACAAACCTCCAACATGCCCTAATTACATCTTAGATGATTAGAGCAAGGAGCTAAGCAAAACATTTAACCAAAACAAATAAGGTTAGCCCAAAATGTGGGTCAGGGTCCTTACAAGCCATAAACCCCTAACATGGATTTTGCCCCCTAAATACTAAGAGAAAAGAGAAGGGTACTTCCTCCTCATCTCCTCTTCAAGCTCCCATGTGGCTTCCTCAACACCACGATGATGCCAAAGAACCTTCAAAAGCACAAGGTCCTTCCTTTTCAACTTCTTCACCCTTTGATCAAGGATCATCACTAGACCCTCCACATAGGTCATATCCTTATCAAGCTCCACCTCCACAGGCTGTAACACTAACTTTGTATCTAAATGGAACTTCCTTAGCATACTGACATGGAACACTGGATGTAACCTATGCAACTCAGGTGGAAACTCCAACTTGTAGGCCACCTTCCCAACTCATGCCACTACTCAGTAAGGTCCCACAAACCTGGGAGCCAACTTACCCTTCTTCCCAAACCTCAAAACACCTTTCCAGGGAGATACCTTTAGATATACTTTGTCTCCCTCTTGGAACTCCTAGGGTCTGCTACGATTGTCTACATATGACTTCTATCTATCATGTGTTGCTTTCAACTATTGATGTATCACTTTGATCTTCTTTGTTGTCTTCTGCTCAAGCTTAGGACCCAGAAGCTGATACTCCCTTGTCTCATACCAACACAACAAAGACCTACAACGTCTCCCATACAATGCCTCATATGGTGCCATGTTAATACTTCTCTGATAGTTGTTATTGTAAGTGAACTCTATCAGACTGAGGTGTATTTCCCAACTTCCTATAAACTAAAGAACACACGCCCTCAACAAATCCTCCAAGATCTGGATGATCCTTTCAAATTGACCATCTGTGTATGGGTGGAAAGCGGTACTAAACTTAAACTGTGTACCCAAGGATGTGTGCAGTCATTCCTAAAAGCAACTTGTGAATTGAGGACCTCTATTAGACACGATAGTTGCTGGAACACCGTGCAAATGCACAATCTCATAAACATAGACCTGAGAAAGCTTCTCTACTATGAACATTGTCTTCATGGGAAGGAAATGCACTGACTTGGTCAACCTATCAATGATTACCCAAATGGAATCATAACCTGTGGCTGTCCTAGGAAGACCAACCAAAAAGTCTGTAATCACACAATCCCATTTTCACTGAGGTATAGGCAACAGTTGCAATGCTCCTGCAGGCTTCTAATGCTCAGCTTTGACTTCTTGACATACTGCACACCTTATGATGAACTCAGCTACATCTTTCTTCAAGCCTGGCCACTGATAAATATCCTTCAGATTGTGGTACATCTTGGTACTACCTGGTTGTATAACATACCTAAATGTATGAGCCTCTTCCAATACCATCTTCCTTAGGTTATCCACATCAGGAACTATTATCCTGTGATGATAACATATTATCCCGTCTTCCATCTCGTGAAAACCATCACGCTTCTTGCTGCTGAACTATGATCTAATATGCCATGTCACCATGTTTGTTTGTTGAGCTTCTTTGATCTGTTGTCTCAACATAGGCTTCACTTATAATTGTGCCAACAAACTGGATAACAAAGAGACTTCCAACTTGACATTCATATAACGCAAGGATACCAACATGTCTCGCTTGCGGCACATTAAAGAATTCAACTGACCTCTATCTAAGATGAAGACTTCCTACTCAAAGCGTCTGCCACAACATTCGCCTTTCTTGGGTGATAATAGATTGTGCAATCATAATATTTGATCAACTCCATCTAACGCCACTATCTCATATTCAACTCTTGCTGTGAAAAGATATACTTCAGATTCTTGTGATCTATGAAGATCTGACACTTCTCCCCATACAAATAGTGCCTCCAAATCTTCAAAGCATGAACCACAATAGCAAGTTCCAAATCATGAATTAGGTAATTTTCCTCGTGTTTCTTAAGCTGTCGAGAAGCAAAAGAAATTACTTGCTTGTCTTGAATCAACACACATCCCAAACCATTCCTGGATGCACCCTAGAAGACGATGTATTATTTTCCTTGCTCAGGTAAAACCAAAATTGGTGCACTTATCAACTTCTCCTTCAATGTCTATAAAGCTCATTGACATTTGTCATCCCAAATAAATGACACACCCTTTCTCGTCAACTTTGTTAGACGTAGGGTGATAGCGCTGAAGTCCTTAATGAACCTCTTGTAGTATCCTTCCAAACCTAGAAAATAACACACTTCTGTTAGTGTCTTCAGCTTCTCCCATTCTGTCATAGACTCTACCTTCTTAGGGTCTATGCGTACTCCTTCTGTAGATATAGTGTGACCTAAGAAAGCTACCTCGCTCAACCAAAACTCACACTTGCTAAACTTGGCATAGAGTTGGTGTTGTCTCAACACTGTCAATGCCTGATGAAGATGTTGTTCATGTTGTTGACTATCATGACTATATATCAAAATGTCATCAATGAAGACAACCACAAACTAAGAAAGGAATGGTCAGAACACCATGTTCATGAAATCCATGAGTGTTGTGGGTGCATTGGTCATCCCAAACGGCATAAACATGAACTTGTAGTGACCATAACTCATCCTAAAAGCTGACTTTGGTATGTCATACTCCTTAATACTCAACTGATGATATCTTGACCTCCAGTCTATCTTTGAGAACTCCCTCACGCCATGCAACTGATAAAAAAGATAATATATCCTCAAAAAATGATACTTATTCTTTATCGTGACCTTGTTCAACTGCGTGTAGTCTATGCAAAACCTCATAGACACATCCGTCTTCTTCACAAACAACACCGGAGCACCCCACGGTGACATACTCAGCCTGATGAAACCTTTGTCAAGCAGTTCTTGCAATTGTCTCTTCAATTTTTCCATTTCTGTCGGTGCCATCCTATACGGTGTTCGAGCTATGGGTTGTGCCCCAGAAACCAGATTGATCTCAAAATCAATCTCATGAGGTGGGGGACACCTGGAAACACTTCAGGAAATGCGTCCTCAAACTCCCTAACCACCAAAACTTCCTAGATACTAAGACTCCTCACCTCTGTATCCACCACATGTGCCAAAAATGCCTGGCAACCTTGTCTCAGAAATTTCCTTGCTACCATAGTTGATACAAGACACATCGGGAGAATCTTCCTATCTCCTTGGAAGATCCACGTCTCACTACCATCTACAAACATCGCTTTCTTGGAACTGCATTCCAAGATTACTCTATACTTCTCCAGGGTTTCTATTCTAAGGATCACATTGAATCCATGCATGTCAAGTGGTACGAGATCCACTTGAATTTTGTGTCCCAAAAAAGAGAAAACACGAGAAGGACACACATCCTCCAACACTAAAGAACTGACCAACGATGTTTCTAGAAAAAAACTATTCTTCTTATGACTAACAGGCAAAGAACAACTACTAAGCACTTCTTGTGCGATAAAAGTGTGTGCAACCAAAATAGATATAAAGCAAGAAGAAGAAAAATTAGATTGACATAAGTTCATCTGAACTGACACCAGTGGTGGGTTGACCACCACCTTTGGCTGACTCATCGTGTAGAATCTAGTCATTTCCTATTGTCTCCAATGTTCTTTGCTTCCCTGAGTAGACGATCCAACTTCGAACACTTGGCCACATCCTTGTCCTCCTGTGCCACTATTATGGTGTCTATATGAGCCTTTCTAAACTCTACCTCGATTGCTGGGTCACTTCATCACCCCTCATCAGGCACTCCCACTTCAGATGTCCTACATGTCTGTACTTATGACAGGTTTGGGTCTCAATCTATGGCTTAGATGTCCCTATCACCGATGTTGATGCAACACTCTGGGGTCCTGAGGGCAGAAAACTATGGTCACTATCTTTACTTGGTGACCACTATGTCGAAGCACTAAACCTTTGCGATGTTGGCGGTGCAAAAAACCTCCACTTCTTGAAGGCACCTAATGACTACCCTTAAAACTGTGCAGACCGCTTCTTGGTACTTGCCTCTCTCTTCTCCTTCACAGATCGTTCTATCCTTCGAATAGACTCAACAAACATAGAAAACCTCTCCCGGTTCTCCAAAGAAGCAGCTAGGGTAGAACTCAACATTCAACCCCTTCTCAATACGACGAATCTTCACATTTTTTGTCACAGCCATGTGAGGATAGAACCTCAACAACTCCATAAACTTTGCCTCATACTTGTTGATTGTCATGGACCCCTATCGAATCCTCCCAAATTGACTAATGTTTTTGTCAAGATACATCTGAGGAAAGTATCAACTTATGAACTCTCGTCAGAACTCCTCCCAATCAACCACAACACTCGGTCTCTTCTCCTCCTCTATGACCCACCAATGGCCAGCACTCCCTCTCAGGAGGTACACAACATGCTTCACCTTATCCTCTTCAGGGATACTCAGATCTTAAAGGCCTTCTCAAGCTCAGTCAGCCACAGATCCACATCCGTCGGGTTAGCTATTCCAACATACTCAACTACCCCAACATGGCGAAGTTGCTCAAAAGTCTTCCGAGTAGCCAAAGATTCAACATGGGGAATAGGTGCCCTAGTATGAGGTGCATGCATCATGTCTACCATATGAGTCATCGTTGTCCTAAATTGCCCAAAAAGCGATTGAAAGGTAGGGTTTTCTATAATGGTTGGGTCAAACTGGGGGACTTCAGGCACCCAATCTTCTCATGCCTAGTTCTTTGCACCACCACTCGGTGTATCAACACTACTCTCAACATCATGTTCTTCGTGTTCTCTAGGCATCTTTAAGTTTTCTCTTCTTCTTCTGCATAAGCAAATGTAACTATAAGACAGACTGGAGGACACTAGAATAGACACAAACCCTAGTCCTAGGTCCCTTTAGACTCAGCGAACCTAAATCTCTAATATCAACCAAATTATGAGGCCCCACGCCACACAAAGCAAGATTACTCAAAACATAACCACTAAATAAGGATTAGAAAATAGATTAATGAGAAAACACTAAAAATTAAAACTTTTTTCATAAAATAGCCATATAGCACGAACCTCTACACATGAGTCCTTTCATGCATCAAATCATTCACAAGGCATGTTGTCAACCTGTAATGAAAGAACTGTTCCAGAACATATATGCATGATTCCATCAAATCTGATATGCAAAGGGCACATAAAGATAGCACAGCCTCAAAACATCTAAAAAACGTTCTCAAAGACCCAAATGTATAGGGACAACTCTAGGACTCTATCAACAAAATACATCCAGTAGCACCTCCAACCTTACTAGTTGTTGCCCCTCTGGCTACTACTCAACCTCCTCTACACGATCTCTACCACTTTGTGATCGTCCACTTAAAAAGGATGTGGTAAACCCATGTGATGAGATTCCAAATCTCAGTGAGAGATATAACTCACCACATACTCTATAATTATCACATATAAGATAAACTGAGCAGCAGTATAAATACAACTAAGATGAAGCACATAATGATTATTAACAGGAAGGGCAATTACTATTGAATTGTGAAACATATTAATAATTTAAAAGGAATATGATGAACATGTATATTTTCTATCAAGAACATTGTATAAAGATCAATCAAGGCCTCAACCAATGTTTACATATTCTATCCTATACCATTATACTACAAGGCTGATCACATATTTCATTATGCCCCAAGGATTTGAGTCGTACCACCAAAATCCAATCGACCACTTGATAAGTCAAAATCGGTTCCATACAAGGTCTAGTGGAGGAGCCGGAATCCACAACCTCATCCCCTCAGTCAGTATAAGGTCATTGGCAGTGACATCATTGGTTAGACTGCTATCAGTGACTTATAGTCCAACTGTACATATCTAGCCCTCCTTGGTACAAGTCACGGTGCTAATGAGTTATGACCACAACCGCACTCTTTACTAGGATATGACTATATCCATTCTTGCATCTCAAATTGAGCTACAACTGTAGTTGTACTCATTATTGGGGTACAATTGCAGCCAATCCCATTCATATACATTCAGGACACAAGGAGATACCTCAAATTGCACCCTATATATTCAACAATAAGCGCTTTGAGTTAAACACATTTCACCATTCAGCAAGTGATGACACTAAATTGATCTATGGCACAGGGCACACTACACTATTAGATTTCACTTGATTAATTAGATCAATTAAACAACTTTAAGCATCAATCAAGTTACAACGTTTAACCTCTAAACAAGATCTACATCAACATGGATTAACTCATCACCGGAGCAAATTGAATCACATTATGTGTGATCTCATCATATAATGTCCCTTTATTCTTGTTATTCATCATATGTCCATCTAAAGGGACAATGTCCATCACCAGGACTACATATCTTATGGTATCAACCCCTCATCTCATCTTTGAGAGAAATTGTCACTTTCACATAAGACAAGTAGCCATCACCAGGTCATAAGACCATTAACTCTTCTCTTGGGGTTATCATAACACACTTGCTTCTCAAGGCTTATTGCCACACATAATAAACATCATAGCTCATACCTATCTATGCATAACATTGCTTACATGCATGGTTAGAAACATATAACAAGATAAGTGATGCATCATTGATACTGTCAACTTGTAGAATCCATGTCCTACAAATCACATCACATCTCTTAGGGTTACAGTTTCCTCTTTTAATCGATTAGGGTTTGCAAGGTTGGATCAACAACCATCTTTAGATCATCACTTCCTTCATCGTTATGAAGGATATTTAGAAGATGTGGAAACATATTTCTACCATTGTTATGAAACACGTAAAGAGAGAGTTATCTTTCAACATCATACACATGATTACACCATAGGGCATCACATCACACCATGTGACCATAGCATCAACAAGATGCATCACTACACATTACATAGGGTATCAGTTAACCCTGGGTATTGGGCAACCAACCTAAGTAAGGTATCAACCTACCAAACGCAAGGTGAGTATCGGTTTAACATCACTTGGTATTGGGAACCACAAATGATATCGATTAGAGGTACATGAGAGAGTGTATCGGACATACTATCTCAAAAGAGTATTGCCCTATGTATCTCATTAGATATCGATCACCTTCACCATCATGGGATATCGGCCATATCAACAACTAGGGTATCAGCCTCAAAGATCACCAAGGAATATCAGCCACTTTCACCATCATGGGATATCGGCCAAAGCCTCAAGGGAAAGTACTCCACACTTCTACTATAGATGTATCGGGCCAGGGTGTATTCGATTGCATGTGTGTCATATTAGAGTTATCCATGTCGACTTCCATACTCAACTAAAAGCCTCATGATCCAACACTCTTCCTTACTAGTCACCACTAGGTCATAACAAGCCACATCATGATAGGTATATCAATTTAGAAAAAAACATATCAGTTTAGAAAAAAGCATATCGGTTTAGCAAAAAGAATATCGAATCCTACCTCAAGATGATGTTACTAACAAAGTAAAGGAAAAAGGGGTGCAACGTATGGCAGCAACCTCACAAATTTCTATTCACAAAATAAAACACAAGGATACCAAAGAAAAGTTACTAGCATGCAAGCAATAATGAGCCATAGATTAGGAGCAAGATAATAAGTAAAAGGTGATGATAACAAAGAGGGTTTATAGTTATATAACCCGCCTCAAGAACAACCACCAAGCTCTAAGGTCTAAGGTCAAGCTCTAAGCTGACAAACTCAAGGTAGAGGAAGAAGATCCTCCAAGCACAACACCTCTAAGAGATAAGATAGGACCATGGTTAAGAAAGCAAAAGAGAGTAAAGAAGATGCCAAGGTCCATGGCTGTGAAGAAGAAAGAAGGAGAGAAAGAAAGCTAGAAAACCATGGCTTACCAAGGAAGAAGATGAAAGACAGAACCAGAGCTTTTGGCTCGCCCATCAATTTCCAAGGGAGAGTGCTCTTCAAGCTCAAGGTCAGCCACCAAGGAGGGAAAGCAATGATCACTAAAACGGTTCTCTTGCATGAGAAGAAAGGGGTATATACATGGCCGATGAGAGAGAGAGTAAGGGGAATGTGTCACCACCTTAGAACCCTAGAAGACACATGTCCAAGAAGAAAGACCACATGTAACACCATGCAACAAGGTGATAGGATCTATGTCTCACTCACTTGGTCACTAAGGAAGGTCAAGGTCGATACTCTCATCCATCCCCTTCTCAAACTTATAGGGATGAAACCTTAGGTTACAAACCGATATGGCACAACTCTAGAGTCTCCACAAAATGATATGGTGATTCTCAAGGTACCAAAAAACTAATAGGATGTCCCCCAAGACACATCAATCGATATCAAGCCTCCTCAAGGCAACCACAAATCAATATCAGGTCTCCTCAAGGCTCTCAAGCCCAAGACAACACTCTTATGAGCAAAGCACACCTCAAATATGTGCCCAAAACATCACCAAGGATGTCACCACTCAACCAAGGACAAAACAAGGTTCCCAACATTTCCTCTCTCCTCTAGATGATTCCAAGAGAGATAAGAAACACTCTAGAGGTGGTAGACTTGCAAATCAACCCCTATTCTAGGTGAATTGTGTGTTGCACCAAAACCTCTCCACAAAACACTAGCATCAAGCAACAAGCTCAAACAAGGAACACAAACCTCCAACATCCTCTTATTACATCTTAGATTATTAGAGCAAGGAGATAAGAAACACACTTAAGAAACACAAATAGGGTTAGCCCAAAGCGTGGTTCAGGGCCCTTACAATTTATATTTCATACATATTATATCTTCTGAAGTTGCAACCTACCCATGTGTGTAGAACTCTTTTAGGGTTTACTTGTAACTTGATTGACATAGTGTTAACTCACACAATTGACATTAACTAATCAAGTTAAACCATAATCATGTAGTACCCTATGCCATAGATCAATTCTAGTATCAGGATTTGCTGGATGGTGAAATGAGTATTCCCCTAATGGAAGCTCAGAGTCATATATTGTTGAGTACATGCAGTCATTCCTTCTCAGGAGAGTGGTTGAGGCCATACCTCAAGTGATTATGATTCATTATATGACATATGATTGAGGGCATATGTAGTTGTACCTCAGATGATAGGGTTTTGAATACCCTAGTTACTAGTGCCATTCCTATATGCCAAGGGTGAACTAGGCTATTTTGTAGTTGGATTGTATATGTTGCTCTGAGTGACTCATAATGACTGAGGGAGGTTGAGATCTTAGGAGTCCAGCTCTCCTAGATGTTTTATGGCACTTATTTTGACTTACCAGTGGTCAGTTGGAGTCTGAGTGGTATATTTCAAACTCCTCATGGCTTAATAAAAGATGTAATACAGTCATGTAGTATATCTATTTAGGGTTAAACACGATATACATTGGATGTTTACCCTTGCCGTGTTTCTTATACTACTTAGTTGTTATATAATGTGGTAAGAGAAATCAATTTTTAGTAAAGGATAGTTTGATCTACTTCTTTATATATCATGTTAATCATGCATGTTGCTATGCCTATCTATTTAACTTTATTAATATTCTAAATTTGTTTAATGACATATAAACTATTCTAATCAATAACCATTCTTGAGAGTTATATATCTTGCTGGGATGTTGGTCTCACCTTGTGGGTCACCACAACTTTTTAGGTGATCATAAGTGGTGTCAGTAGGATCGTGGTCGTGTGGAAGAGAAGCTTGGAGAGAAAAGGATCATAAGGTTAACTAGTTGTTGGTAGTGTCCTTGAGTCATCCATGTACTCTCAGGTCCAGTTATGGGATGTTTTGTAGATGATATGTACATTGACTAAAGTTTTGGCAGTGTGCCAATGTTTGTATATGTGATAATCTATTTTGCATACAGGTTGTGGCAGAGGTCAATGGGCATACATGTAAATACTTAATATGGTATGTGTTGATATGCAAGTTGTTGGACCTTTATGTAAATATTTTTTAACATGATAATAACATTTAAATTAGTTTGATTTACCCAGTTTTCTGGCTATGTGATCAATTCATTTTTTATCATGTGTTTTGTTTTGAGTAATATCATTTGGTGTGATGGGATGTCACAAGTTTAACGGTTGAACCGATCAGCTCACATGTAAACCATCTGTTCACCTATGAACTGATCATTTTACCACTCAAATGATGAGAAAATTCATGAAATCTTGGTCCCTTTCACTCCCACTCAGATTGGGAACCATGACCCTAACCCTCCTATAAATAGAGGGTTACTGTGGGCTTCTCAGTAACAACTCAATTTCCTCTGACAATTGCTTGTCTTATATGGTTGTGATAATCGATAGAACCCAAGCAAGTCCTACCCGATGAAGGGAGGGATAGCTAGGGAGAATAATTGTAGGAGAGCAAGTTGGTTCTAGTACACCAACATGGAGGGACAACTCATTATTGTTTGTTATTATAGAATGAAAGGAGTTCATGGTTGTCTGTTTGGACTACCATAGAGGTGTGTAGCTTTTCCCATTAGGAGACAACACAAGTTGTTCCCTGTAGTGATCAACCAAGAGCTACTACTGACTTTGTACGAGTGTGACTTGAAGAAAGGTGCATACTACAATGAGGAATAGTCATTGGCCTTGCTTCAAGACTAGGTATGACCATGTAAACAATCCTTCCCATTACATAGTTGTTGACGTGATCGTCTGTAAAGGGGATTATGGCAGATAATTTTTTATTTCTACTGCCTATTTGATGCCATATTTCCCAACACCTCGACACAGTACCTGACTCTGTCCTTATGTTCTGCTTCCCTCTCCGCTCTACATGCCCATCCCAAATCCACCACTAGTTCTTTTCCCATCCTCTCTTTCCATGTTGCCAATGAACAATGCCTCTTCCAACACCAATTGAACCAAGACTCATGGCAGAGGGCCCTCACAATTCCTACCTAATGTTAGTTGTTCCCTTTTTAATAGATGTTCATATATAAAGATAATTAGATTTTTCAACCAAAAAAAAAGATAATTAGATTTGCATACAAAAAATGCATGAAAGTCGATCGTTACTGTGATATAACTCGATAGACACAACTATAGATGCGTCATATCAAATTGGAACATGATTAGGAAATAAATTAGGATGTGATATTAAATTTTTGATATGAGGGAGGCACCCTAAGACAATGAACCACGTAGTATATATGAAACACAAATATAATATGCTAAGAAATATCTATATATAATAAAGATGATCTTTAAAAGCATTGTCATCTACCATGATCTCTTCCAAGGTGAATTTTCTACCACCATTGTTGTTGTTTTCAAAAGTGTTGATGAGGGCTTCATCATCTTTTTTTCTCCTAATAAAATGACCTACAATGAAGAAAAAGTGTATATGTTAGTTCAATAACTTAAAGCATATTATTGATGTGTTTTCTATGGTTGTTGTATTTTCTATAAATTCTCCCAGTCTAAATATTCCAAATAATGGTTGTCGTCAGGGTTTTGTGGATATGTTGTGGATGTTTTGGCTTACTTCAATTTGTAAATATTTGAAGATTTATGTCTTCATTTGTTGAAATATGGAATAAATATCTTATGATCTATGTGGTGATGGGGCAATATATGAAAATGTGTGATGTTATTTTAGTACTTTTATGGCACATGTAGCATCTTGTTGGTCAATAGAATCCTCATTTAATAAGGTTGTAGCTTGTAAGTATTTTGTTATGTTTTATGAGTCAAAGGATAATCTTGATTTTCAGTGGTCCTGTTAGGTTCCAAATATCCATCAGTGAGTAGTAAAAACCTATGTAAGTGAGAAAGTGTTAAGCTCGGTGAGGTTTGTAATTTTTCCCCATGGCTACAAATATGATTGGAAGTGTGTGTTTTGAGGATGTGAATCATGTCCCAAATAGTTTCAGATGATACTTGGGGGGTAAGAGCACATTTTAGATAATTATTTCTATTAATAGTCAGAAGAGATAAGGTTGTGTCAGTGTTAAATGAAGTTAATATATGGGGTATCTAGTAATTACAAGATAAGTATTGAACTATGGATCTGAGATATCATGGGTCAAACTGAAAATTGATGTTCTTGGTAATGTGTGGGGGTGTGATCATGTGTATGATGATGGTGGAATTTTTGTTTATGTATTTCCACAACGGGGAAGCTTGTCCTTTGGGTGAGGGCCACCAATGATTTTTGTTGTGGCAATATTTATGCAAGATGAAATGTTTCCATAGACAATCTTAGTCTGTGGAAAGTTTGACAATGAATTTTGTGACCAAATAGATGGCATGGATTTTGAGGTTGATGATACCCTAACCCCTATATCACTTGGGAGAAATAATGGTGTTCCAGTTAATCAAGTTATTCTGTTCTTTTGGGTACTAGATCCATACATATTCCAATGGAATTTTTCCTAGTTTTATCAATATCCCTATCTGTAGGGAAATATGGCGACAGAGAAGGCAACATAAACAAAAATTTAACTGCCATATTCCCCTTTAGATATTAGATTGAGTAAATAGCTATGTAATGGGAAGGAAGGTTGGATGGGTCATACCTGGTCCTGGAGCAAGTCTAGCAACAATTCCCTCGTAGCAGTGTGTGTCATTCTTCAAGTCACACATGGGAAACATCGCCAATAGATCATGGTTGTTCACCATGGACAACAGCTGATCTTATCCTCTGAGCGGAAATCAAAGGCCTCCTCGCCTCTGTAGTAGTCCACATAGAGCACCAGGGACTCCTGTCATTCTAGAAGAATGAACAAGAAGGAGTTGTCCCTTCTAGTTGGTGTACAAGCACCAACTTGCTCTCCCATAATTGTTTTCCCTTATTATCCCTCCCTTTATTGGGTAGGACTTGCTCGGGCCCTCTCAATTATCACAACTAGATAAGACAAAAAATTTTGGAGCTAATTGATGTGTCTAAGAAGCCTCCACTACCCCTTTATTTTTAGGATGGTTAGGGTCAGGGTTCCCAATCTGAGCGGGGGTCAAAGGGGACAAAATTTCACTAATTTTCACATCCTGCAAGTGGTGAAACATTCAATTAATAAGTGAACCAATCGTTTGATGTGTGATCCAATCGGTTCAACCTTTGAACTATTTGTTTCATCATTTTTCCTAATCATAATTGTATTGGCAATTAATATTCAATTAATGCACAACATGACATTAGAACTGATACTGGATGCAATTGAGTTGATCAACGAATCGGGCAGTTCATCTCATGAACCAGTCACTTGTCTAACCTTGAGCTGATCTGTTCACTTAGTGAACTGGTCAGTTCATGCCATAGCTCAACCAATACTCAGCCAATGAAATTTTAATCAACTTGATACTCCAACCCATTGTTTCAATACATGAATCGGTCAGTTGAAAGTCCATTCAATCCTATATTGTTTCAATGAATACCTAAACACATTAGTAATAAAGTTAAACATCATTCATGAATAAACTCCTATTCTGAGTGTATCCTATGTGTGTGACCCTATAGTTCCAAGTTATGTTGGCAGTGCATGTCCATAACTAGTTTATGATATCACAAGCAATGAGCGGTATGTACCTACAAATCATTTCTAAACAAGTAATTTAGAAAGTTGGAGAACAAATTTAACCTACAATATGTTATTGGTGTTATAGTGTTTGCATAGTTCCTTTGTCACTAATATCCAGATATAACTCAATGCATGGAATCACAATGTTCAAACCATGTTCCTTGAAATAGAGCTAACTTTCTAAGATATATGTAAGCTCAATATCACATATTGACTCACATGAGCATGCCATGCATTTTTTAGTCTCTCTTATCAAGTGTCTAGGATATCATACTCTTTTAGGAGGGACAAATCCCATCTACATCACTCATAGTCATCCTTACATGTCATAGTGCACCCGATCATCACCTTTATGGAAACCCTTATTCAAGGTTTTAGTGGATAGTGTCAAATTACACTAAACCACATGTGATGAGTATAGTGATTTTACATCTAAGAACCACAATCACAACCAAAATTGTGAGAGATGATTTTTTATTGCCATGTAATGGTTTCATGAATCACTCTCATGGTGGGCATGTTCGATACATTGTTCTCTAACAAGTATCTATGTGTTTGTTTTGATTTTACATATGATGATTGATGGCATTCTGTCATCAACTAACACACTCTACTCTTATGTGTTATTGTTGTTTATTAATCTTCCACAATAAGAATCGACAAAGGACATAACAAGAATGTATATACTCTTGACATTTGTATGATCTCATTGTTCAGGTCATCAACCTGAAGACATATGTCATTGAGTAATATCATTCTCTAGACATTTATTATGTTACATCATTATCTCATAACTAAATAAAAATATTAAATTATAAGATTTCATTTATTATTAATCAAATCATTTAAAAGATATGATATTACAATCATCATATGATTGTCTCTTTGGGCAGACATACCAACACATTCCTACTCACACTAGAACCAATCACCCATGAACTTAATCGCAAGTTATGTAACATGACCATCATGCTTTTGCTATAAAAGTGCTTTTGTCAAGGGGTCAGCGACATTGATTTTGGTTGGCACTCTACAAATCTTCACATCTCCTCACTGTACGATCTCTTGTATGATATGGAACACCTTTGTATATGCTTAGAACAATGATACAATCTGGGTTCCTTAGCTAGTGCAATAGCTCCATTGTTATCACAATATAGCTCAATTGCATCATTCGATGCTTAAACCTCCCCAAGTTCTGAGATGAACTTCTTGATCCAAACAGACTCCTTTGCTACATTGGATGCAACAATATACATGAACACTTTCATAGAATCTATAACTTTCACTTGCATGGAATTCTTCCAGTTCACATCTCTGCTGTTGAGGTAAAACACAAATCCCAACTGTGATCTGTAGTCATCTTTGTCAGTTTTGAAGCCTGCATTGGTGTAACACTTTACCACCAACTCTTCCTCTCCTCCGTAGATAAGGAGATGATCCTTAGTTCTTGTCAAGTACATGAGGATGTACTTTATGGTTGTCCAATGAGTATCACATGGATCTGATTAATATCTTCTCGTCATGCTCAAGGCACATGAGGCATTGGGACAAGTATATAACATTGCGTAGATGATGGATCTAATTGCATATGCATATGGAATCCTACTCATGTGTTCCCTTTCTTCACAATAATTGGGGCATTGATCTCTAAAGATGGAAACTCCATGAGACATGGACATGTTTCCTCTCTTTGAGTCCTCCATGTTGAACCTCTTTAACACTTTATCAATGTATGTGCTCTGACTTAGTCCAAAAATCCTTTTGGATCTATCTATATAGATATTGATTCCCAAGATGTAGGTTGCTTCACCTAAGTCCTTCATAAAGAACATATTTCCTAGCCTGGTTTTTACCATTTGTAAAGTAGGGATGTCATTCCAATCAATAGTATGTCATCTACATACAATATGAGGACTAACATCATGCTCCCACTAACCTTCTTGTACACACAAGCATCGTCTTCATTTTGACTAAAGCCAAACTCTTTGACTATTTCATCAAAAGAAGATTCCAACTCTGAGATGTTTCCTTCAATCCGTAGTTTTACCTTTGTATCTTACATACTTTATTCACATCTTTTAGATTTATAAAACCCTTAGGTTGTGGCATGTACACATCCTCAATAAGATTCCCATTAAGGAATGTGGTTTTCGCATCAATCTACCAAATCTCATAGTCATGATAAGCTACCATGGCAAGCATGATCCTAACTGACTTATCCATTGTAATTGGAGAAAAGGTTTTGTCATAGTCAACATCTTGAATTTGTCTGAAACCCTTTGCAACAAATTTGTCCTTAGAGGTTTGTACATTAGCATCCATGTTGATCTTCTTCTTGAAGACCCATTTATAATCTATGGGTTTTACCCCTTCATGTGGATCCACCAAGGTCTATAACTTGTTGGTGTACATGGATTCCATCTCAAATTTCATGGCTTTAGGCCATTTCTCAGACTTTGGTCTCTTAGTATATTCTAGATAGGTTGTTGGCTCATAATCTATGACCAACTCACCGCCTTCTTGAGTCACAAGATAACTAAATCTCCTGTCTCAATGTGTGTCCTACTAGACATATGAGGTTCATATGCTACTTGCGGAATTTAAGATTCCACAGAAATTTGTGATTCTCTTTGTTCCTCTATTGGTTTAATGTTTTCTTGTTGATCTTGAACCTCTTTGAGTTCTACTTTCCTTCCATTAAATCCTTTGGAAATAAATTCCTTTTCTAGGAACACAACATCTTTGGCAACAAACACTTTGTTGTCAGATAGGGAATATAAATATATCCTTTGGTTTCCTTAGGTTATGCAACAAAATAGCATTTATTTGACTTGGGTCCAAGCTTTTTGAGAAACTTCTTTCTCACTAAGATTCACAACCCCAAATCTTCATAAAAGACACATTGGGACACTTCCCATACCATATCTCATATGGTGTCTTTTGAACCAATTTAGAAGGTACACAATTTACTGGAAACACAATAGTTTCAAGAGAATAACCCCACAAGTTATTCAGAATTTCAGCTAAATTCATCATTGATCACATCATATCTAGCAATGTGTGATTCCTTCTTTCTGATACACCATTATGTTGAGGTGTTTTAGGTGGAGTCCATTGTGATACAATACCACGGTCTCTCAGAAGGTACCCAAACTCTTGGCTTAAGTATTCTCCACCATGATCAAAACAAAGTGTCTTAATACTTTTTCCAAGTTGGTTCTATACCTCATTCATGAAATTATTGAACTTTTCAACATTGTTTATATATGTTTCATTAGGTAAACTTAACTATACATGATGAAGTCATCAATAAAGGTAATCAAGTACTAATAATCACCTCCATGACTTGTTTTAAAAGGGCCACATATATCAGTATGTATGATTTCTAATAGATCACTAGCCCTCTCATTATTTCTAGTGAAAGGGTCTTAGTTATCTTTCCCAATAAATAAGACTCACATGTGTCTATTGATTTAAAATCAAAAGAGTCCACATAACCATATTTATGGAGTCTAGATTTGCAATTCTCATTTATCTACCGTAGATGACAATTCTGAAGATATATCTTATCTGAGTTACCAATTTTTAGTCTTTTGGTATTTACGTTATAAACATTTGTATTTATATCTAGCAAATAAAAGACATAAGACATTGGGGCACTTCCATAAAAGATCTCATCTTTTGTAATACAACATCGACCATTCTTAATATGAAATTCATATCCATCATTGTCCATACAAGATATAGAAATGATGTTTCTATTTTTGGCAGATACATAATAGTAGTTCATTAACTCTATTACAAGACCTTTAGGCAGAGATAAATTATATATTCCTACCGTAGTGGAAACAACTCTTTCTCCATTTGCATCTCCCAGTTTGACTTTACTCTTTCTTAGAGGTGTACTTCTTTTCAGATCATGCATATTCAAACATATGTGAGAACCACATCTAGTATCTAGTACATGATTCAACTCTATTTTAGGGCTTCATCTTGTGTCTTATTGCACTTCAATCACATCTATACCTATTAGATTACATGGTATTCCCCTCAATAAGCATATTTGTATAAAATTCACTTGTGAACATTATTTGTTTATTTTTCAGGCATATGGACCATGCTTGATGGAAGAGAGAGAGAATGAGTGATCCTAGGGTTCCTTTACCATTGGAAAGACCTAAAGTGAAGTCTGATGCTCCCTCAACCTACCCCTAGTGGCTAAAGATCCATTAAAGCAAAGAAGTCCAAGAAAATCCAAAGCAACAAGTCCAAGTGTTGATCCAGAGACCAACACGACCGTGGTACCAAAAAATGGTCGTACTAGCACACTTGCAAATCAATAGAGCCATCTCCAAGCAAAGCTAGAATCACCACAGCCGTGCCACTCATAATGGAAGTGCCACCTTGCACGGTTGTGTGACAACAGAGGAAGAATGACCATGGAGCCAAGAACAGGTTGTGCATCTAGAGCTACCACGACTGTGGTGAACACCACGGTCGTGCTACCATAGCTCCACCACGGCCGTGCCACCTTCAATACAAAATCAACTAAGTCCCTATGAATTTTCACCATTTATCACCTCGGTCATTCTCATCCACCATGACTGTTCTCACCCCTCCCCACCACGGCCATGGTGACCACCACAGTCGTGCTACTCACAAAAAAACCTAGCTATTTTTGCACTACATTTCCCATACTACCCCTACTTGACCTAGTGCTTCCCCCACACCTATATATATATAGGTGGCGGTTCCAACACAAGGTTAGCTACCTTATACCACCTCCTAGCTCACCATTTTCACCCCTTAGCCATTCCACTCCATTTCCGCCTCCATTTCACCATTTCCACAAACAAAACCCTAGTTTCTTCTTGTTTCCACCTATTTCCACCATCATCCCAGGCCATTGCACCTTGGAGGAGATGGGAGGACATCCTGCAGTAGCTAAAGTAGAGGAATTATTTATCTACACTGAGCTCCATGGCTTCTTCTACCTCTTTCTCCCTTCTTTTTGTATTTTACATTGCTATGAGTAGCTATGCCCCTTGGATGGGCTGTTTGGGGTTTAAAATGTTACTTTGATACCATGTTAGGGGAAAATGATATGTAAAAATTGTAATTTTGTTTTCTAAGGATTATGTTCTATTTCTATCTCACTCTTCATGAATTTCTTGTTGGTTGGTGCTTGAAATCACCTAGGAATATAGGGAAATTGCTTATATGTGTGAATTTTGGGATTTGTTCCTAGGTCTAATTCTTGGATCCCTAGATAGCTACCCATCCTCCTACATTCTAATCAATTCTCCTAATCCTAGTTGAGAGATCTAAGTGTCTATTTTAGATGAATTTGGTGTGCTTAGCATGGAGATTTCTCAAAGTTAGAATGTGGGTGATGGGAGGCCTAAAACCTCACTTCCACTCCCATTACTAATCTCAGCCCCTAATCATCCTAAGATCATCTAACCTAGAAACCTAGACTTGTCTAGACTCTAATTGAATTACACCTAAACGCTAACCCAAATGAGCTTCGCAAGGGTAGTATGGAGTCTTAGGGACTAGTTCCCCTGTACGCAGCCTGGCATATCCATGGCCAGTTAGTAGATTAGGCTAATTCATTAGACTCTAGTTTGTTGTTTGGTTTGATAATCTAAATGAAATTATTATGTTCACATGTCACCCCCCAACCAATTGATAAGTGCATCCCCTAAACAGCCCCCACCTCTCTTTATTGCTTTAAAATCCTAATTGCCTTCTTGCTTAGCTAGTGTTAGCTTAGTTAGCTCTTTACTTATTTAGTTAGCTTCTTTCCTTGTTCTTGCTAGTTTAGATCTTTAATTTATCTTTTGCCATGTTTCGTATCTTAGTGTAGTGTAGACCTCTCCTTTCTTACCTTAGTGTAGATTGTTCTTTTCTTGCCTTGCCTTGTCTTTTCTTTCTTAGTAGAAATAACTGACTAGGGTTAACATAGGTTTTAATCTGACATGTCTTTCTTGAATTGCTCGCTTGTTCATCCTTAGTTTAACAATCAAATCACCTTTAAACCCTTAAACCCTAGGCTCCAAAGTAGGAACCTAGATTAAAAACTAACCTAGCTCTAGTGCCCCCTTTTCACCCTATGGATCGACCCTATACGTGTTCCCTCCTATACTATAACACAACCCCGTACGCTAGCGGGTTAGCATTTTAGTAGAAGTAGGTTGTTTGTGTAGGTCCATTATAAATTTTGAAAGTGAATCCACTATGTGTTTATGTCAGCGGGGTTGTATCTATTCAAACTCCAATTGAGTAGTTTGTAACCCCATTGGTAGAGACGCACTAGTTCCCATGATGAAGAAGTAGATAAATTTATCTCAATATCTGATGTGGAAAACTCTATCCCCACCTTCATCTTCCTGAATCCCATCAAGTACAAAGGATAGATTCCTCTTGTACTTTTCTTTCTCCTTATCTTGAGTGCTAAATATCTAGATTTATGCTTAGCCTCATAACTCTTCATGGCCTTGCTTTCATCCTTGGAACCCATCTTGTTGATCACTATCATAATATGTCCTTCATCATTCTTACTTCAACATTTATCAACATGACAAGTAAATCTGACAACAATTTGGCCATGTTATTTAAGTGCTAACACTCGATAAAATGTCTATATGACTCAGGCAATGATTGTAGAATCATATTTGTGGCCAACTATTGGATCAAATAGAATCCTAATTCTATTACACATGTCCAATCATATCGAGCACATGGGTGTCTATTGGATCTCCCAATGTCATCTTACACTCAAAGAGCACCTTTGAGACATTGTACCTTTCTTTCTGTGACCCCTGCGCCACAGACCAAGAGATAACTCCAACTAAACACGGAAAATAAAACTAAACAAGCAGATTACTAGAAAACAAAATTAAAATCAAATTCATTAAGCACTAAAACTGTAGAAACCTTTACATAAAAGTCCTCACAAGAAACATGCATAGAATATCATAGATCATAAGTTGAGTAAACCAAAATGTTCTCATCACATATGAGCATCTGCCATATCTTTACAAAACGCATCCAAAAATCATCCCAAAAACTTGAGTGTACAGGGGCGACTCTAGGACTCTACACCAAAAGACAAGCAACACTTCCAACCTTAGGAACTATTGTCCTTCTTGCTACTGGTTAGCCTCAGTTGCACGATCTCTACCTCCTCATGCATGTCCACCTAAAAGATTTGGAGAAACCTACGGGGTGAGATCCAAATCTCAGCGGTAGATATAACTCTCCACCGACGCTATTATTAATACAAGTTAGGTAATTAAAGAACAAACATAAAGCTACAACTATAATAAGCAGATTCATCTATATGATATGTCTAAGGCAGATTATCATTACTAAATAGTATAAGCAATTGCAATTGGATTGTGGAACATCTTATCATCATAAAAGGAGTATGAAGAACATGTATATCTTCTACCAACTAAACATTACAAAAGCAAGGCAAGGCTTCATCCAATGTTCCTTTATTGTGAACCTAAGCAAGTATACTACACATTTGTTACATATTTTATTATGCCCCAATGATTTGATTCATACCACCCAAATCCAACCCAGACACTACTAAGTCAAAATTAGTGTCATACAAGGTCTATAGAAGATTCGGAATCCATGGCCTCACCAAACCTCATGGTCAGTACACAAGTACACCACAGAGACATACCAGTCAACTGCAACCAGAAACATATAGTCAAACTTTGAAAGTCCTAGCCCACCTTGGTACATGTCATAGCTCTAGTGAAAATGAGCTATGACCCGTAGCCACACTCCTTTCAGGGTATGTCCCACAACCAATCATGTGAAACCTCATAAGCATCATATCTCTTAGATACGGCCCGCAACCGCACTCCTACCAGGGTATAGAGCACAAACAATCCTGTGAATGCATATACTCAACAATATATAACTACAAGCTTTCACTAGGGGAAGCCCGTTTCACCATCCAGCAAGTGCTGACATTGAGATGGATCTATGGCATAGGGCAAAACTGCATGTTTAAGTTACACTTTATTAGTTAGGTCAATTAGGCATCTTTTAGCATCAATTAAGTTACAACATATAAAGTCATAACAAATTCCACAAAGATAAGGGCATAGCACACTCAAAGAAATATAAATATATAGGGTATGAACTTGTCACCTATCACCACATGATGCTTGTATCATTGTCATTCACCTCATCACCAATACCAAAGTCACATACTATGGGATATCAATCCCACAACTCATCATAGGGAAATGTTATCTCATAATTGGAAGTAAGACATTGCCAAGTCATAGGACCCATTCACATCATTCATGTATCACAAGTGCCTAAACATGCCTCATGAAGGAGAATTCAGCCTATTTTTCGTATCATAATCACCATAGCATACACTAGCTATGATTATCAAGCTCATAACGCCTACATGGTTAGAAATTCATAAACAAGATAGATAACATCACACACCATAGACATTCCATGAGAATAAACAAGCATGATTATTGCACATTATTAGATTTAGGGTTCCTTCTTATCCAATTAGGGTTTATAATATAGGTTCAACCATCAACCCTATATTCACCACCTCCCATCATCATGGAGTATTTTCGGGTTAAAGAACATCATTAGAGTTGGCTAGATATTATCTAAACTACACTCTACATGGCTTATGCATACTCAAACAAGAGTAATATTATGTATCCAAGCTTACCTTTCAACAACTATCATCATCATGTCTGGACCACTCCATATAACTAGGTCATGATCACACCACCTAGACCATGTCACAATCATAACACCTAGAGTGTATCAAGTGTGACACCTAGGGTTAGGGTTCCATCACTAAAAGCATAGCACCTATTGGGACCTCTTGGATTGTAGGTGTCTCGACCTCAAGAAGAGACATGGATGTCTTGACCTCAAGTCATGGTATCATGACCCAATTCCACAAGTCATGACCTCTCTCAAGGGTGTGTCATGACCAAAACTAGAATAACACCCTAACTAAAATAGGGGTCAAAATGACCATCAATCCTCAATTGTCGTGACACCCATCAACACTAGGTACAACCCATCAAAAGGGAGGCATCTCGACCAAGATTAACTATGGTCACAACCAACATGGGGTATGTGTCTTGACCACCCTAAGGGATGATTTCTTCATCTCAATATAGAAACAAGACTAAGGAAAAACAATGATCATTAAGAAGGAAAAACCCATCCAAACAATCACCAAGAACCCTTGGTCATGGGTCATGGATCCACCATGAAAGGATCTCATGAAAGATAGGTAAAACTATGTCTAAGGCACCCAAAATAGAACCTAAACTCCTCATAACATCTAAATACTCTAACATCATGCATGAGAGAAAAATCAACATCAAAAGGATAGATTGGGATCATTATAACACCACAATCATCGAAATCAGGTATATGAAATTAGGGTTTCAGATTTCTACCAAACCAAGCAAGATATCACCACCAAACTAGTTCTAGAGGTTATCATTATCTACTATCATGATAAGGGAGAATTTTAGAGAGAGAGTATAGTCGACAACATGCATAAAAGACTGTAATAATAGAGTAGGTTAAGTGTTAATAAGATCAAGAGCTTCAAGCACACAATCCAAGGGTTGAAGAAGCTCCACCCAAAGCTCCACTCTTGGCCACAATATCACCTCAAGAAGGAGAAGACACCAAGGTCAAAGATCATCCAAAAAAAGAGTGACAAAAATATTTAGGCCGAGCCAAAGGAGAAAGGGAGAAAGAGAGAAGAAACCCTCCTCACACTTGGGTTTACCTTGTCAAAACAAGGTCTATGACCCTTGTGATGAGAAGTTTCTCTCCCATAATGACCACCATTGAGGAACCATGGTCTAGGGTGGAGAAAAGAGAGGAAGGTGAAGGTATGAGATCAAAATAAACATCATCAAGGAAGATAAACACTTACCTAGGTTGAAGATGAGCTATGATTGCCAAAAACATCACATGGAAGAAGAGTTCGGTCACCAAGCTCCAAGGATGGATCTCCTTAATCCACCAAGATCAAAAGAGGAGGAAGAAGATTTAGGGATGAAAGGGTTACAAACATGGAGAGATAACAGGTTATATAGGTGGAAGATGAGAGAGAAGTGAAGGGATGGTGTATCAACACTCCAAGATACTAAAGAAACACTTGTCCACTCCAAAGACCAAAATGCAACCACATGCAACCACCTTAACCATAAATGCAAGACATGGTGATACACTCTAGATTGGGTCTCGACCACATTGATCACCGACATGGTTGCGGCCGCGACCATCCCATGGTGCACCATTATGGTCGCAACACACACACCACCACTTGGTTGAGACAAGGGACCACACTAGTACATAACTGACATTTAGTGTCAGTTATTTAAGGCCTTTAGTGTCAGTTTATAAGCAACACCTATGCGGGCGCCGCTAAAAGCCCAACATTTACACGTCGGTTCCTTCGCACGCCACTGAAAACGCGTTGAAAATGCGCCAGCAGGGGGTATAGGCATCGGTTATCTGCTTTGAAACCGACATTGAATCACCCGCTTACACGGCCGTGGTGTCTTTGTGGATGATTTTTTCATGTATGAGGAGTCATTTAGTGATTTCTTGTACAATTTGGATAAGGTTTTACAAAGGTGTGAGGACACTCACTTAGTCTTGAATTGGGAGAGGTGTCATATGATGGTGAGTGAGGGCATAGTGCTTGGATACAAGGTGTCCAACAATTGTATGGAGGCAGACACATTTAAGATAGAAGTCATCTCCAAGATACCTCCACCGACATCAGTGAAAGGAGTAAGGAGATTTATGGGACATGCTGGGTTTTACCGTCATTTTATCAAAGATTTTTCAAAAATTACTAAACCCTTGTCAGAACTTTTGGAAAAAGATGCTAAATTTTCTTTTGATGATTGATGTTTAGGGAAATCGACGTCGGTTACTAGTATTGCAATCGACATTGTAATCATATATCGTCGGTTTTATACAAATATCCGACACGTATTTTATGTCTGGTCTGCTGCCACGGACGTGCTGGCCAGCACGGCCGTGGTGTTGGGAAATCGACGTCGGTACTAGTATGGAAACTGACACTGTAACCATATGTCGTCGGTTTTATACAAATAACCGACGCCTATGATTTGATTTTTTTTTTCTGTCAGTCTGCAGACCTGTTGTGGCTGGTCGTAGGATGAGAAACCTACAGTTCTGTTATGAACTGCAGGTTTTATGACATCCATTGATATCAGCCAACAACAGTCCACAAACCTGCAAAATTAACATGATGGACAAATTATTATATATGTGATTCACACCCATGTATAAGAAATTTAATTCATATTATTTTTTCATCACACGCATGTAGAAACCAGTAGCAACCTGCAGTTCCATTTATTTCATCTCTTTTCACATTCAGACACATGTAGAAACATTCATGTATTGATGATTTTCACACACATATGACAATTCATAAAAATTCATTCATATTCACACAAAATTAATTATGAGAACAAATTTATTTCAGTCATCATCATCATTGTCATCAAAATCATATTGAAAAATTCCCACTCTTTGTAGGGGTTTTGCCCAATCTTCTCTTCCAACATCTAATTCATCTCTCGTATAGGGAGCATGTACATCGAAACGCTTTGCACCTGTGTTGAAGTCCTCAGTTTTAAAGACCTACAAAGAGAATGACGTACATACATAATTATAATAATATATAATAAGATTCATATATTTCATATTATCTAACGAGACTATGTATAATACCTGTTGTATGTTATCGATTTCCAATATAGCATGTTTGATTATTAGGTCCATAAATCGCATCACATAGTAGGCACATGCCCAGCCATTGTCTTGTGTAGCACACTATAAATTGAAACATACAAAATATTCAAAAATACAAATAAGCACACTTCACATAAATAATATATACATTGGAGTCAGAAAATTACTTTCACATTCTTCCAAATGAGTGTCAGACTTTTTTTCCTGGGGACCTTTCCTCCAGCTTTTTTGTACTCTTATAAAGCCCTATATATGTTAATGTAACACATTAAATTGCATAATTAAATAGTAATGCAGTAACAGATGTTAACAGATATAAAACATAAAATATTTCTCACGAGAATAATGGCCTTTTAATTGCATGTCCATATACATCCAACTCACTCCCCGCGGGATCTAGATAATAGACGGTGAATGTCTTGGGGACAATAACTAATAACTCCCAATGCTTAGAACTACAGGTAAGAAAGTAGAAAATTAATAACTCAATATCCATAATAAAAATGTAATTTTCTTAAGTCCAAATTACAAGCAAAGTAAACTTACTCGACATTGAATGGAGCTATTATCACCATCTTATTATTTTTACCAAAATATTCAAAAGCATCACAGCAATATGAAGTAACTGAACCAGGGTCTGTATCTACAAGACTAATCAAAGATGGAACCAAAAATCCCACATGGGAAAACCCAAAATCTTTACATGTCTTGTATAAGTGGCTGCAAAATATGTATTACATATGCATTAATATATAAGAAACCAGATTGTCATATATAAAACAAGGTATATGGATGTATAAACCAGATTTCCATATGCATTAATCTCACCATATCCACAGCTCTATCATAGATGTGTTCAGCCATTCATACTTAAACAACTCCAAAATATCTTGTATAAATATGTTGTTTCCGAATGTTTGACATGCATTAATACGTATCCAGAACTTCTATTACATATGCATTAATATGTATGCTAAACTTGTATAAATAGATTGTTATCGTATGATTTACATGCAGCATTCTCCAGAATAGTAACATTTATAGGGTAATTTGGATTATGTTCGCCGATCCATACTGCCACACTCCTACAATTAGGACCTATCGAGGCGTGTAGGTCCCCTGGAAGCCAACTTGGTAGTCGAGGAGGTAGAGGCCGAGATGTAGCGGGTCTCGTCTGTTTGACTTTTATATATAATTTCATATCAATTGACTCATATATATATATATATATACACTAACAAAGTAAAGTAATGAAAATTTATCATACAATATCAGTATAGAGGACATCTGCTTCGGGCCACAGTATCACTTCGCCTACTACCTCACCAAGTGTTTCAGAATCTGGGTATGCATGAGGCAGTGCAAGATTTGTCCAGCCAGCGAGTATATGTATGGGGCTCGCACGTACCATGCCATCTGGTACTGGACTCCCATGAAACATTCACCCTTTAATTGGTGGGTAAGACGATGCATCTGCAATGATATATCCTTCATTTTGTAGTCGGCATGGCTTCAACCCCTACAAATTTACATAAAGAATGTTATATGCATATATACATAAACATATCATCTTGAACAGACTAGCTATTATATATGCCATAAAAATACTTACAGAGGACATGCTAGGTGGGTCTATAGGATTACTCCCAACCTCTGCAGTATGAGGAGTAGGAGAAGAGAGGTTCACCACAGGTACTGTCTGAGTGGCAGTCTGAGATGCCTGCCACTTGTGAAATGCTTCCTGGAGTCTTTTTTCAATTAAGGAATCTAACTATACATGGATAAAAGAAATGCTAATTTTTTATTATTGAATTCTCTTTCGCAATAACGTTCTAAAATAAGAATAAGTTACCTCAGCTTGTGAAAGTCCCACTTTTGGGATAGGTTTACACTGGGATGGCCCAAAGAACGCTTTGATGCCCACACCAGTGCCTGCACCCCTTACACGTACAGGATGCTCTGGGTTACCCAGAGCAACTGTCAGTTCATCCCTTGTACCCTGAGGGATGAACTTTCCTTCCTTCCTCTACTCGTGCAGCTCCCGCTAAGCACCATCAACAAAAATTCATAAGTAAACAAAACAATAATCAATATCGATAGATTGCTCTAAGAGTTTGATTTTTACCATTTTTGCAGCCGCCTCAGCGATTGCGGGCTTCGGTATCTCTCCCTTCTTGTTTTGCCTCCTAGCTATCCACATAACATGACGAGGCAGAGGTGCGGGAGAAATAGTAGAGGACTCTGCAGTCTCCTGAGTAGTAGTAGGCTAAGTAGACTCAGCATGTAGTCTTTGGCGAATGCCTGCATATCCTCTTGGACCCATTGTGTGGTCGTGCACATTTAGTGCACACCTTGCTTGTTGAGCATCGCTCTTAGCCTAGTGAGTTAGCACATTGATTTGGTCAGTAACACTAAAGGTTAATCTTGAATAGGTGAATACATAAAAACGTATATTAATTAAATTGGGAGTGGCGGCGCTTAATACCTTGAATTCATCTGTTTGTCTTTGGGTAACAAACTCCTCCCATTCTATGGGGTCCAAGTAGTTCCATTGATGTGTGGCTTCCTTCTTCCTATATATATATTTTAAAGAGAATACAAACAAAAATTATTAGTGTAAAGTTAGCGAAATATTGATCAATGTCTAGAATTGGAATCTATCAAGAACCTATTTTCAGCATCGCGTATGTAATCTCAGGTGAGATTGGTCCTATAGTTCCTTAGGACCCTCCCACAATGTTGCATCACACATTTACGATGCATCTTTTCATCCAGATCAAATATGCTCTGCAAATTAAATAAAATTGCTATTAACTAGTATCCTAAAAATTAGTAATCTACACAAATAGAATTACAAATAATAATAACTCATGCATAGTTCCTTCCATATGTGGTCTTTCTTCTCCTTAGGAACTCTATGCCATGATTCTAGGATAAGACTGCAATGGCTGCGAGTAAGAACCCCAAGATATGAAACAAATGAGTTGCGGTTCACTCCATATGGATTTCCTTCCTGATCGAAATCCACAGCCAATTTGGGTCCATTGCCCCTTTGCTGTATTAACTTGTTCATCATTGTGATGCCCCTCACTTTCTCAATTTTCTTTTGTTGCTCATCAAGTGTTGTAATTTCTTCAGGGGGTACATCACCAACCTAAAATTTGATAAAAAAACACACTTACATAATATAATTATAAATGAACATATAGATAGAAACCTCAGGGATATATTCTTAAAACTTACATTGTCAGGCGGTGCAAGCACGTCCTCACCCTCACGGTGATCATCAGCACGGTCCTGATCATCCATCTGATACAAGTATTAATACTTACACTTCAACAATTCATCACATTTGCACCATTATATACAAGTTCTAGCTTTATCACTCATACTCGTCTTAATACTAAACTTCTAGGGTTTTCAAGAAGTCATCCTTTGTTTAACATCATAAGAATTACATAATTCAGTAATCCATCAACACAACCCTAAATAGAGAATATTGCCACCTCACACTGATCCTTATGTATATATCATATTCAATTTTAGTAAGACTCAACAAACACTTGTATAATTCATTCTAATACAATTCAAATATGATTTTATAATGTCAATTTCAATTCCCAAGCATATTGACCACTGACCTGATTTTTAGGCAATATTAACATGAAATAGCATAGTCATATATCCATAGAATTTCCCATGGATCGTCAATCAATATAGTATGCAACATGGCCGGTCGAGTTAATCTAGGGAATACCTCAACCGCCACTCCTCACTATAGAGTTCAAACATCATTAAAAAATTAGGAAAGTTTAACAAGACATCCAAAATGGAGTTTCCAAAACATAATTAAAATTTTAGATCAATTGCATATACCAATAAAAAGATAAAATTCAAATACTAGACTGCTATATTTCAGTTTGAATACATGGCCGATTGAGTTTATCTTGGGTAAAATCGGTCGACAAACAAGTCAAAAAATTCTTCCAACTAATATCTAATTTCTCCAAACCATGTACAAATTTCAACTAAATCCTAGTTGTATATAAAATGTTGAAAATCATTTAGTACACGACTATACTAATCAAATTTTGTATTCATATGTTACCAAAACCCTAATTTATGTCAATTAGGATTTTCAATTCTCAAACCCTAATTATGTGAATCAAATAATGTTTAAATCTTCTCATTAGTTTTAAAACATAATGATTAGATTACCATAATTAATCAAGCTTTAAACAATGTAATAATGCATTCATCAACTTGATGAATCAACATATCAAAACTTTTGAGTGGTTGAAGTAGTGAAGATGTAGCTTAAAACTACCTAGAATTCTAAAACTTGAACCGAGAGAGGATAAATAAATATAAAAGGTTATACATAGATAAACACATGAAGAACTTGTAGTGCAATATCCCGCCCCCAAATCCCCCACATTAGCCTTGAATTGATATGTGAGTATGTTGTAAACGTGAGTAATATTGTGTAGAACAAAATGCATTTTGTCATAGAGAAATTACATAATATTGATGCATGTAAACCACACATATAAAAAGAAAGCACACAGCCACAGCCATAGGATTAATGGGCGTGCCTGTTATACAGGAAAAGCAAGAATAGGGGGGAAGGTCAGGGGAAAACCTGATAATGGGCGTGCAGGAGGGCTGGTCGTGCTTCAACTAACGGCCCTTCTAGCAGCTCGAAGAGGCGGCCCTACTGGCTGCTTCAAGTGGCGACGCTGTTGGCTGCTTCAAGCGGTGATGTTGCTGCTCCGTGCAGGCGGCAGTGCTGCTCTGTGTGGGCGGTGCTGCTGCTCCTTGCCGGTGACGCTGCTGCTCTTGCTGCGGAGAGCTCTGGTCAGGCGGTCGCCGGGAGGAGAGTTGTGGTCACCGACAGTGGCTGACAGAAGCAGAGGCGGTGAGTGGCGGCGGTGTCGGAGGCGGAGGCAGAGGCAGAGCAGCAGCGGAATCGTCGGAGCAAAGAAATCGTCAGAACAAAAACCCTGATCAGCGGAAATGAATGAAACAGAAGAGGAAGAGTATGCCTCACGCTGTTAAGTTAACTATAGGTGTCAGTTGCTAACAGAAACCGAGAATAAAAACTTTAAGTGTCAGTTTGCAACAAAACACCGACACTAAAGGGAGGTGAAAATTTTTGCGGTTATTCACGCGAAAACACAATGGCGTCAGTTATTGTCACAAAACCGACGATAAAAAGTGAGAAAATTTTTGTCTCTCACAAAACCTTTAGTTGTCGGTTTCTGTCTTAAAAACCGACGATGTATGCCAATTTTTGGAGTTAATTTTTTTCACTGGAAATTTTAGTTTTGGTGGTTACTTTTAGGTGTCGGTTTCTTATTAAAGAACCGACACTGAATAAAAGTGATACCCGTGTCTGGTCGCCCTTCACAGATTGATGTCAGCTTATTTTATACACCGACGTTGTATGGTTTACGTATCGGTGTATTATTACAACCGACACCATTAAAAGTGACGTTATAAGCCATTTCTGTAGTAGTGCCACTTCAAACCCTAGGTCGAAACATACTACAAGAAGGTAACCATCTCGACCCAAGACCATACAAGACCACCTTGGTCATGACCCCACCATCTAGAGGGAGTGTCTCAACTGTGACACCCTCCAAACCAACCTTAGGTTGTGACCTGGGTCAAGACAACACATCATAAACACATAGGTCGAGACATGCAACACTCATAGGAACCCTAATAACCACTAAGGGTGATACTCCTCAACCAAGGCTCAAACAAGGTGCCCACTTCTTTCTCTCTCCTCCAGATGATTTCAAGAAAGAGAAATAACACTCTATAGGTAACAAATGACACATCAACTTCCTATTTTTGGTATATTGCAATTTGCACCAAAACTAGCACATAAAGTACAAACACAATCCAAACAAGCTCAAACTTGAAACTTAAGATTTCCACTAGCCCTAAGTACATATCAAAATATTAGAGCAAGGTTTAAAGCACATTATTATGCCAAAGCAAATAAGGTTATCCCAAAACTCAAGTTAGGGGTCTTACAAGCCATAAACCCCTAACAAGGATTTCGCCCCCGAAATCCTAAGAGAAGGAGAGGGGTGGTTCATACTCATTTCTTCCTTGAGCTCCCACGTGGATTCCTAAACACCAAGGTGGTGCCACAGAACCATAACAATCACTATGTCTTTCTTCTTCAACTTCTTCACTCTTCTGTCAAGGATCAATACTGGACCTTCCACATAGGACATGTCCTCATCAAGCTCTACTTCCACTGGCTGTAACACTAACTCGGTATCGGGATGGAACTTTCTCAACATACTTACATGAAACACTAGATGCACCCTATGCAACTCAGGTGGCATTTCCAACTTATATGCCACCTTGCCAATACATGCCACCATAGGGTAAGGTCCCATAAACCAGGGAGCCAACTTTCCCTTCTTACCAAACCTTAGAACACCATTCCAAGGAGAGACCTTGAGGTACAATCTATCTCCCACTTGGAACTCCGAAGGTCTA
Source organism: Alisma plantago-aquatica (assembly GCA_963693085.1). Classification (NCBI taxonomy): domain Eukaryota; kingdom Viridiplantae; phylum Streptophyta; class Magnoliopsida; order Alismatales; family Alismataceae; genus Alisma; species Alisma plantago-aquatica. The sequence continues at coordinate 1,005,193,948 of OY856413.1, forward strand.
CGATGGTTATTTGCATTTGACTTTTGCCTGTCTGATGCTACTTTCAACTAATGTTCAATCATTTTGATCTTTTTTGTTGTCTACTGCACAAGCTCAGGACCAAGAAGCCGGTATTCCCCTATCTCATACCAACACAACATAGATCTGAAATGTCTCCCATAAAATGTCACATATGGTACCATGTTGATGCTCTGCTAATAACTGTTATTGTAGGCAAACTCTATCAAACTGAGGTGGACATCCCAACTACCCAAAAATTGAAGAACACAAGCTCTCCGTAGATCCTACAAAGTTTGAATGGTCCTCTATGATTGACCATATGTTTGTGGGTGGAAAGTAATGTTGAACCTCAATTGCGTACCCAAAGTTGTATGTAGTTTCTCCTAAAAGTGACTCGTAAACTGAGGACCTCTATCAGGCACGATAGTTGTTGGAACACCATGCAAACACACTATCTCATCAATGTAGATCGGAGCAAGCTTCTCAGTTGTATACATTGTCTTCACATGAAGGAAATGCATTGACTTCGTCAACTTATCAACGATCACCCATATGGTATCAGACCTTTGGTTGTCCAAGGTAGACCAACAACAAATTCCATGGTTACATGATCCCATTTCCATTATGGTATCGGAAACAGTTTCAACGTCCTTGTAGGCTTTTGGTGCTCAAACTTAACCTAGTGACACAACACATCTCGCAACAAACTTACCTACATCCGTCTTCAAGCTAGGCCACCAATACATGTCGTTTAGATTATGATACATATTGGTGCTACTTGGTGCATAGCATACATAGACGAGTGAGCCTCCTCCAAAACTATATTTCTCAAGTCTTTAGCATCAGGAACTACAACTTTGACATGGTAACAAATTGTCCTATCATCTGATTTGTGGAAGCCACCACGCTTCTCCCTGCCAAACTCTAATCTAATATGTTGTATCACATTATTGACTAGTATTGCCGCTCTGATATGTTGGCTTGGCGTGGGTTTCATATGTAATTGTGATAACAATCTTTCTAGCAAGAAAACCTCCATCTTAACATTCATTTGATGTAGGGAGATCAACATGTCTCGCTTGTGGCATGCCAAGGAACACAACTGTGCCTTATCTACATATGACGACGAAGAGGACTTCCTACTCAACGCATCTTCCATGACATTCACCTTCCCTAGATGGTAATCAATCATGCAGTTGTAGTCCTTGATGAACTCCATCCAGCGCCGCTGCCTCATGTTCAACTCCTTCTACAAAAATATGTACTTTAGGTTCTTGTGATCCGTGAAGATCTCATACTTCTCGACATAAAGGTAGTATCTCTAGGTCTTCAAGGCATGAACCACAATAGATAACTCCAAGTCATGGGTTGGGTAGTTATCTTTGTGTTTCTTAAGTTGTCAAGATTAAAAGAAACTACATTCTTGTCCTGCATCATCACACAACCCAAACCATTCTTGGAAGCATCACATAAGATGACGTATCCTTTACCTTGCTCGGGTAAAACCAGAACTGGTGCACTTGTCAACTTCTTCTTCAATGTCTGAAAATCATGCTGACATTTGTCATCCCAAGCAAACATCACATCCTTCCTTATCCACTTAGTCAGGGGAAAACCTATGGCATTGAAGTTCATAATGAACTTCCTATAATAGCCTGCCAACCCCTAAAAGTTGTACACTTTTCTCAGTGTCTTTGGATGCTCCCACTCTGTCACAGACTCAACCTTCTTGGGGTACACATGAACACCCTCAATAGAGATAACATGCCCTAGAAAAACCACCTCCTCCAGCCAGAACTCACACTTGTTGAACTTGGCATAAAGTTGATGTTGCCTCAACAAGGTCAGTGCCTGACAGAGATGTGGTTCATGTTGATGGATTTCATGACTGTATATTAGGATGTCTGAATACCACCACAAACAAATCAAGAAATGTCCATAACACTCTATTCATCAACCCCATGAACGCTTCTGGTGCATTGGTTATCCTGAATGACATAACCATGAACTCATAATGAGCATACCTCATCCTTAAAGATGACTTAGGTATGTCATCCTGCTTGATCTTTAGCTGGTGATATCCTGACCACACGTCTATCTTTGAGAACATTGTCATGCCACACAATTGATCAAACAGATCGCCTATCCTTGGTAAGGGATACTTGTTCTTTATTATTACCTAGTTCAACTCTTTATGGTCTATACACATCCTCATTGACCCATCCTTCTTCTTCATGAATAGCATTAGAGCACCCCACGATGACGTACTTGGCCTGATAAAACATTTGTAAAATAGTTCTTACAACTATCTCTCTAACTCTTCCATCTTAGCTGGAGCCATCCTATATGGTGTCAGAGCTATAGATTGCATGCCTAGAACTAGATTGATCTCAAAATCAACCTCTCGGGGTTGGGCAACACCTAGAAACTCCTCTAGAAATACATCCTCAAACTCTCTGACAATTGTCACCTCCTAATTACTAAGACTCCTCGCCTCAGCATTCAGCACATGTGCCGAGAATGCCTCATGACCTTGCCTCAATAGCTTCTTTGCCACCATCGTCGACACCAGACACGTCAGAAGAATCTTCCTATCTCCTTGGAAGATCCATGTCTTATCACCATCCACAAATGTCACCTATTTGGAACCGCAATCCAAGACCACTCTATACTTCTCCAGTGTGTCCATTTCAAGGATTACATCGAATCCATGCATATCAAGTGGTATGAGGTCCACTTGAATGTTGTGCCTTAAAAAAGAAAGGACATAGGAAGGACACACCTCCTACAACATGACAGAACCAACTATAGAGTTGTTAACAATATACTATCTCTCCTACAAAGAACAAGTAAAAGAAAACCGTTAAGCACTTCACAAGTGATAAAAGAGTGTGTTGCACTCGGGTCAACTAAAATAGATACAAAGCAAGAAAAAGACAAATTAGAATGAAATAACTCCATCTGACCTATCACCACTCACGTGTTGACTATCGCCTTCAGCTGAATCATGGCATAGAATCTAGCCATTGCCTATTATCTTCCACATCCCCTGCTTCCATGAGCAGACAATCCGGCCTGCGATGCTTGACCACATCATCATCCTCCTACACTATTGATTTGTGACTCTGCAAGCCCTACTAGCTCTGGCTTAGTTTTTGGGTAACCTCATCATCTCTCACTAGTCACTCCCACCTCAGATGTCTTACCTATCCACACTTGTGGCAAGGTTTGGTCTCAATCTGTGGCCTAGGCGGCCCCATCACTGACACTGATGCTGTGATGTGGGCTCCAATAGGTGGAAGGCTATAGCCTCTGCCTTTACTCAATGATCATTGCATCTATGCACTAAACCTCTACGGTGCTGGCAGTGCAGAAAACCTTGACTTCTTAAAGCCTCCTTACAACTATGCTTGGGACTGTGCATGTCTCTTCTTGGCATTCACTTCTCTCTTCTTTGTCACAGACCTCTCCATCCTCTAAAAAGACTCCACGAATGTGGGAAACCTCTCCCGATTTTCCAAGGAAGCCGTTAGGTAGACAACTCAGCATTCAACCCCTTCTCAAAATGTCAAATCCCCTCATCATCATAGTAGCCATATGAGGATAGAACTGAAGAAGTTCCTTGAACTTAGCCTCGTACTCATTTATTGTCGTGGATCCTTGCCTGATCCATTCAAACCGACTGATCTTCTCATCAAGACATGTCTGTGGAACGTAGTGACTGACAAACTCATGTCATAACTCCTCCCAACCTACCTCAGCATCAAGCCTCTTCTCCTCTTATATGGCCCACCAATGGCCAGTGCTCCCTTTCAGATGGTATGATGTATGCTTCACCTTATCAACCTTTGGGATGCTAAGGATCTTGAAGGCTTTCTCAAGCTTGGTTAGCCATAGATCTGCTTCAGCTAGATCATATGTTCCCACATACTCCACTACCCCAACATGGTGAAGCCGCTCAAAATTCTTCCCAGTACCCGAAGATTCTGCATTGGGAATCAGTGCCCTAGGCTGAGGTGCATGCATTTTGTCCACCATATGCGTCATAGTAGCCATGAACTTCCCTAAAAGAGACTGAAAGGCATGATTCTCAAGCATGGTTGGGTCAAACTAGGGGACCTCAGGCACCCAATATTCTCATTCTTGGTTCCTTGCACCTCCACCTAGTGTAGAAACACTGCTTTTAGCAGTGTGTTCTTGATGTTCTACAGACATCTTTAATCTTTTCTTCTCCTTCTACATAAGAAGAAGTCACTATAAAAGAGACTGGAGGACACAAGAACAAACACAAACCCTAGTCCTAGGTCCCTATAGACTCGGTGAACTTAAAGCACTGATACCAACCAAACTGTGATGCCCCACACCATAGACCAAGAGATAACTCCAACTAAACATAGGAAAAAAACTAAACAAGAGTATTACCAAAAAAACACAAAAAAATAAAAGTGATTTCATTAAGCACAAACATTGCAGAAACCTTTACATATAAGTCCTCACAGGACACCTGCATAGGATATCATAGATCATATGTTCTTACATCAAAATTTTCTCATCACATATGCTATCCACCTACTAAAAGAGAAACCTATCCCATATATATATAAATATACATATATATTATATATTATATATATTATATATACACACACATGAGTATCTTCCATATCTTTACAAAACAAAACCAAAAACCATCCCAAAGACCTGAGTGTACATGGAGGACTCTAGGACTCTACACCAAAAGACTAGGAACACTTCCAACCTTATCATATAATATCCTTCTTGTTGTTGATCTACATCAGTTGCACGATCTCTACCTCATCGTGCATGTCCACCTAAAAGATGTGGAGAACCCCACAGGGTGAGATCCAAATCTTAGAAGGAGATATAACTCTCCACCAATGCTATTATTAACACATGTAAGGTAATTAAAGAACAGAAGTAAATCTACAACTATGATAAGTAGATTTAGCTAACTGATATGTCTAAAGCACATAATCATTACTTAACAATATAAGATATTGCAATTGGATTGTGGAACATCTTATCATCATAAAAGGAGTATGAAGAACATGTATATCTTCTACCAAATAATCATTACAAAAGTAAGGAAAGGCTTCAACCAATGTTCCCGTATTGTGAACCTAAGCAAGCATACTACATGATGGATTATGTATTTTATTATACCTCAAGGATTTGAATTGTACCACACAAATCCAATCACCATTACTAAGTCAAAATCAATGTCATACAAGGTCTCTAGAAGAATCAAAACCCACCACCTTAGCAAACCTCGTGGTCAATACACGAGTACACCATAGAGACATACTTGTTAACTACAACCAATGATATATAGTCAAATTGTGAAAGTCCTAGCCCACCTTGGTATGGGTCATGGCTCTAGTGAAACTAAGATACGGCCCGCAACCACACTCCAACCAGGGTATGGCTCGCAGCCAATCCTTTGAAACCTCATAAGCGCCATATCACTAAGCTACAACCCCCAACTGTGCTCTTACCAGGGAATGGCCCACAACCAATCTTGTGAATGCATATACTCAACTGTATATGAATCCAAGCTTTCACTAGGTAAAGATCGTTTCACCATCCATCAAGCACTGAAACTGATATGGATCAATGGCATAGGGAAAAACTACATGATTAAGTTCCACTTGAACAATTAGATCAATTAGGAGTAACAATGTATAAATTCATAATAAACTCTACAAAGATAAGGGCATAGTACACTCTAAGAGATATAAATGTATAGGGTATGAACTTGTCACACTATCACCACATGATTCCTGTAACATTGCCATTCACCTCATCACCAATACCAAAGTCACATACTATGGGGTATCAATCCCTCAACTCATCATTGGGATATGTCATCCCATAATAGGTAGTAAGCCACTTCCAAGTCATAGGACCCGTTCACATCATTCATGTATCACAAGTGCCTCAACATGCCTCATGAAGGAGCATTCAACCTTTTTCATATCATAATTACCATAGCATACACCAGATTTGATTATCAATACCATAACACCTACATGGTTAGAAATTCTTTAAAAAGATACATAACATCACACACCATAGCCATTCCATGAGAAGAAACAAGCATGATTATTGCACATTATTAAGGTTAGTGTTAGCCGATTAGGGTTTACAAAGCTAGGTTCAACCATCAACCCTAGATTCACCACCTCCCATCATCTTGGATTATTTAAGGGTTAAAAAACATCATTAGAGTTGGTTAGATATTATTTAAACAACACTCTATGTGGCTTATACATTACTCATATAAGAGTAACATTATGTATCCAAGCATACCTTACAACCACTATCATCATCATGTATTGACCACTCCATATAACTAGGTCACAATAATACCACCTAGATCATGTCATGACCGCAACACCTAGAGTGTCTCAACCATGACACCTAGGGTTAGGGTTCCATCACCAAAAGACTAGCACCTATCGCGACCTCTTGGATCATAGGTGTCTCGACCTCAAGAAGAGACATGGCTGTCTTAACCTCAAGGCATGGCATCATGTCTCACCCAAGACCACATGTCACGACCTCTCTCGATGGTGTGTCTGTTGGGTTTTAGAGGAGACAGAGAAGGTAGCGGAAACAAAAAAAAATTTCTCCCCCAACCCATACCGAGGAAACGCATCAACGTCTATATAATAGGAAAGGATGGTTTGTGGAATCATACCTTGTCCCGAGGCTTGCTCGGCGACAATACCTCGCGCAATGTGCGGTCTTCAACTCCGGTCTTGGACGGTGTCTGTGCAGCTCCTGGTCGCACCGGGACTGACGACTCCTCCTCCTACCAGACTGTCGGATGACAGTTGTCCTCCTGAGCGGCAGAAACCTCCCGCCTCTGAAGTAGTCCACACGGACCACCTGGAACTCCACTCTCCTTCTCCCACAAGGAAGTGGAAGGAGTCGCACCCTCCTGTTGACGTACTAGTCACCAACACACTCTCCTGCTACCAGTTACAACTGCAGTTGTCCTTCCCTTGCTGCACCTCCCTTTTGCGGGAAGCACTTGCTCGGGATCTCTCACGGTTACCAAAACCAGAGAGAACGACAACTTCGCAAAGCAACCGGCTTGCATTGAGTTGTACTTTTAGAAGCCCCCAATACCCCTATATATATATAGGCGGGTCATGGGACAGGGTTCTCTGTGCCCGGCAATACGGGACTAAAGCAGGAGTAGAAGGGTTCGAGAATTTTCCACAAAAAGCAACCGGTTCGCAACTTGAAATGATCGGTTCACAACTGAACCGATCGGTTCGGCCATTGAGCCGATCGGTTGGACCTGAGCCAATCGTTTGGGGCACTCCAACTGATCGGTTGGTGCCCTGAAACGATCGGTTCATGGTCCTAATCTGGCTCAAAAAGACTTTCCTTGTTCCGTTCTCAATTGGTATCGTATACCAATGTTATTCCCAATCGAATTGGGCAATTTGAAACCAAAGGAAAATTCTTGCCGACATGACTTTCCCAACTGGTCGGTTGCACCAGTTGAGCCGATCAGTTCAACTCTTGAACCAGTCATTTCAACTTGGCTTGAGCCGATCGGCCTGGACACTCCAGCCGACCGGTTCAGCACCTCAGCCGACTGGTTCATCACATGAACCGATCGGTTGGGAGCACAGGTTGGGCAAAATCAGTCAATTGCGATTTCAATCAATATGATACTCCAATCAATGCGTCCAACACCTTGAACCATACGATATTGAGCCATCGACTGATTGAGTGTTTAATTGAACTACTAAACTTCTTTAGTAATCAATCTAAACATTGCTTGTGGACAAAACTCCTCTTCGAGGTTAAATCCTATGTGTGTGACCCTGCAGGTCCATTTCACGTTGGCAGTGAAAGTCCATAACACTTATGACTTCACAAGCAAAGAGCGGTGCCTAGTCACACATCAGTGCTACCCAAGTGAAAGTAGAAAGTTGGAGAACAACTTTCATCCTACAATCCTTGAATGGTGTTACAGCGAATGTATAATTCCTTTGTCACTGATATCTCGAATGAACTCAAGGCATGGAACAGTCATCCTATCAACATTCATTCACTTTCTTGATCTCAGAGCAGATTGAACGAGATATGTATGACATCAATATCACATACTGATTCACACATGCGTGCACACGCCTATCTCAATCCTACTCATCAAGTGGCCTTGGATATCAAACTCCCTCAGGAGGGACAAATCCCATATCTATCACTCACCCCTCAAAAGCCCCATGTGTCAAAGCCACCCAATCATCACCTTTATAACAACCCATGTTTCAGGACTGCATTTTATGATGTCAAATTGTGCCCAACGACATGTGTTGAGTGCAGTGATTTTAGGTCTAAGAATCACACTCACCACCATCACTGTGAGTACTGACTGTGACTACCATCTCATGGTTCCATGTGTCAAACTCACGGTGGGTCTGTCCGGTACACTTGTTCTCTAACAAGTACCTATGTGTTTGGTTTGATATCTCTATATCATGACTAATGAGATTCTGTCATCAACCAACACCACAATCTAGTCTTGTGTATCATTGCTGTCTATCTACCTTCCACAATGACATCTGACTAGGGACATAACAAGAATGTACAAACTCTTAGCATCCGTATGATCTCATCGTTCAGGTCATGAACCTGAAGGCATACGTCATTGAGTATTGTCATTCTCTAGACATTCAATCTGTTCTATCACTATCTCATATGACTGAACCAGAAAGAATTGGAAGCTTGCCTTTGATGTTTATCAAATCAATCTTAATGTATCCCACCAATCATCCCATGATTGGCTCTCAGGGCATACATACCAACAGACTCCCACTTGCACTGCGAGCCAATCACCCATGAATCATATTCATAGTGATCTTCAAACATGTCCCACATGTTACCGTGCTTTAGTGCCAACATAGTGAGTAATGGCAACACCTTGCCAAAGTCTGTACAAATTGCATGTCTCACATCTCTTCGTTGTACGTCACACGTATGAGATGGAGTTGCCGTAATATGTGATCTAGTATTCGTTTGCTAACCTTTAGCCATATCACATGATCAAGGATTCCAGACTTGTCATCAATGAGTGGAATATCTATAAGTTCATCTCATGAACTTCCAGATCCATATAGTATCCACTGTTGTTCTCTAACACACAGATACTCGACATTTCCCTTTTAAATGGTTTTATTGGAACACTTCCAATTATCAACAAACTTTTACTTTTATACATCCTATGTATATTTTTCGATTAATTTTCTATCCTTTCGGAAGTTCGCATCAATGTAACTCTTTACATCGAACTCTTCCTTATCTCCATAGAACTAGTACTTCCCAAGTACTTATCAAGCTCTTATGGTATTCCAGTAACCCTTACTGGAAGTAGACAGACATCCACTCGTCATGTCCCACATACGAGTTATCAGGATGAGCACATCATATTGCCATGTCCTACATACAAGATGATGAATGCATTTTATTCTTGTCATGTCATACATGCAAGACAATGGGATGATTACATACATGATAGATCCATATCTATTCTTATTGTTCCCATTCTTCATAAGAATTGGACACTTGGCCTTGGGATACTAACTCCATGTAGCATGGACAAGTTTTCTCCCACTGAATCTGTGCATACTGAACCCTTCAGTACAGATTGCCAATGTATGCTTTCTCTTTCCAGGTCAAGAGATTTTTCGAGAACTATCTCTATAGATCTCTATTCCTATCATATAGGAAACATCTCTATCTTCCTTAAAGATAATTTCCACTTTGGATTTCCATTCTAGAACAGTTCCATTTCACATCAATATGTGTAATGTGAATACGCTCCCACTAAATCACAGATCCCTTCTTTATCTTTGACATATCAGTCAAACCCTTTGACTATATCATCAAAGTAAAGATCCAATTTTGAGTTGCTTATACTCAATCAATCACATTGATTAGTCCATTGTAACTTATAGACTTCATTTGCATTAGTGGATTCATAAACCTTATAGGCTGTGTCACATACACATCCTGGTTTTATTCCTCATAGGAATGCGGTTTTAGTATCCATATGCCAAATGTCTTAGTCATTAAGTTGCAATCAACAAGCATCATCCTTCTCAAAATGTTATCCATGTGTCTTAACACTTAAGACTCATTTGTACTTATGGATATGATCCAATGAGTGCTACCATCAAGGTCATACCTTATGGTTCACTTGGATGTCATTTAGGATGTAATGGTCATAAACCATAACTCAAGATTCGGTTCCTCATATTCATCTTGATAGTTGACTCATCACATGAACAACTCATCACATAGATAATTGAGGTGTATCTGTTAAGGATATAAGAACTCACAACCCTTGTGATTCTTAATTTCCTTTATTAGTGTGGGGTATTCTTTTATTAAGAAGAATTTAGTTATTTTATAATCATTCTCTAACTCCTTAGAGTATGATTCCTTCTTGATTTAGACATCACCATGCCTTAATCATGAGTTCACTATGATACACTATCATAATCACTCATAAGGATCTCAAACATTTGTTCCAAGTATTTTATTCATTGATCTCATCAAGAATTAATACTTTACCAAATTTGTACTTCATTTATGATAATCTTGAACACTTCAAGATATTCATATTGGTATTTCTATAAACACCATTTGAAGTATTAGCATTCGCTCCAATAGGTATGTAAATACATCACATGTATTATACCTAATAGGACAATCATTCTCCCACTACCATTAGTGAAGATTGATTAATCATGTACAAGAGATTCATGTCTCTTACTGGTTCTCTAACCAAAAGAGTCTAGATTTATCCATCATATGGAAACTAGAAATGAATTTCTCATAATTGATGCTAATTTGATTGTTTGAGTTATCAATAACTTTAGGTATCATTTTATCTTATGCATACCATGTATCACAAGATAAACAAGGCATTGCCACAAAGATCATATCTTTGAGATTGAAACATCAACTTTATTAATTGCCATCATTGTCATACAATATGCAATAATAAAGTGTTTCTATCTATTGGCAATATATGAAATAGCAGTTCTCAACTCTATTTCGTGCCCTTTAGGATGAAATAAACTGAAAGATACTCCTATCGATGGCAGCAACACTTGCTCCAATGATGGGTATTTCTTTCTTGGTCCTTTCGCAAAGGCCATCACTTCTTTGCTTTGCCCTTATCCTTGCCCTTAAGAATTACCTTTCTCTTTGATCATATCAAAGATTATGGTTTGTCTTTCTTCATCTTTGCCTCTACTATCCTCAACATGTCCAACAACTCTGTCAACGCTTGTCAAAGTTGTTCATGTTGTAGCCTATCATGAATTGTATGATTCTCACAACATTTGCAGTATCATACCAATAGCCAACTCTTGGCTCAGAGGGAATCCTTCTTAATCAGGTTTTCCACATACCCAATCACATTGAGTGTGTGAATACCTTACTGGATCTCCTTCTGTCATGACATACTAGGACAATATCTTGGAGACATCATATGTCTCATGTTGTCTCTACAACTCATAGTTTAGAGAACACAACATCAAGCACTCCTCATCAATGTCATCCTCAGTATGCTTCCTTAAGCATACTTTCAGCCATTGATGTGGTGGGATCGAGTTCATCTGGTTCTGGTATAACTAGGACTTAGAGCTTTCGCTCTTTGATTGAAAACACTTCTCATCATCATCCTAACCAGTCGTGGAATTATTCCCATTTAATTTGTTGGTCTCAAAGACCGATCGCAAATAAAGTGATTTGTTGATTAACCATTTATTTTAACAAAAGGAAATATATGCAATTTTAGTCCAAAACTCTTTTGACTTGTTTGATTGATTTGAAAAGTTGACGATAAAATTAGGCCTTTAATTAATTATCGCTCCCACTATTTTAGTTCAAATTGATAGCCCTCACCATCAATTCGGAAGATTGCAGCGTACAACCTTCTAGTGGGCAAGATCCTGAAATCCTCTAAGTCATGAGTCAGCTTTGGCTGATCGCCCACAACTTAGATCTCTCAGGTAGGCAACTCTTGCCAATTGCATCATATGCAACTCTTGTTGAATGAACATGCACAACACCTTGCCATGAACATTCCTTGCCTCTGGACATAAAAATCTATCCTATTATTACATTGCTTAAAAGAAGAAACCTCGAGTTACATTCGGGGGGAGCAAAGGTAGGAAAAAATCTCGAATTATTTCGAGTTACATCAGGAATAAGAGAGGGAAGATCGGTGCGCAGACCGAGATGCAAGCAACCACAAACAACCACACACAGATAGGGGTTTATAGGCCATAATCATGCTACACACATCCACCACAAAACCCGTTTAAGGGCGACGCGTATCAAGTGCATTAATAATACATATCATATATGTAATTAGGGATTTGTGGATTTAGGATTGGACATGCATAAAGCCGATATTATTTGCATCGCATGCAATAAATAAAGGCGACAAACCAAAATCGATCATATCGATATTCCTAAAATATAGAGCAGTTGACGTGGCTCTGATACCACTGTTGGGTTTTAGAGGATACAGAGAAGGCAGCGGAAACAAAAAAAAAATTTCTCCCCCAACCCATACCGAGGAAACGCGTCAACGTCTATATAATAGGAAAGGATGGTTTGTGGAATCATACCTTGTCCCGAGGCTTGCTCGGCGACAATACCTCGCGCAATGCGCGGTCTTCAACTCCGGTCTTGGACGGTGTCTGTGCAGCTCCTGGTCGCACCGGGACTGACGACTCCTCCTCCTACCGGACTGTCGGATGACAGTTGTCCTCCTGAGCGGCAGAAACCTCCCGCCTCTGAAGTAGTCCACACGGACCACCTGGAACTCCACTCTCCTTGTCCCACAAGGAAGTGGAAGGAGTCGCACCCTCCTGTTGACGTACCAGTCGCCAACACACTCTCCTGCTACCAGTTGCAACTGCAAGTGTCCTTCCCTTACTGCACCTCCCTTTTGCGGGAAGCACTTGCTCGGGATCTCTCACGGTTACCAAAACCAGAGAGAACGACAACTTCGCAAAGCAACCGGCTTGCATTGAGTTGTACTTTGAGAAGCCCCCAATACCCCTATATATAGGCGGGTCATGGGACAGGGTTCTCTGTGCCCGACAATACGGGACTAAAGCAGGAGTAGAAGGGTTCGAGAATTTTCCACAAAAAGCAACCGGTTCGCAACTTGAAATGATCGGTTCACAACTGAACCGATCGGTTCGGCCATTGAGCCGATCGGTTGGACCTGAGCCGATCGTTTGGGGCACTCCAACCGATCGGTTGGTGCCCTGAACCGATCGGTTCATGGTCCTAATCCGGCTCAAAAAAACTTTCCTTGTTTCGTTCTCAATTGGTATCGTATACCAATGTTATTCCCAATCGAATTGGGCAATTTGAAACCAAAGGAAAATTCTTGCCGACATGACTTTCCCAACTGGTCGGTTGCACCAGTTGAGCCGATCGGTTCAACTCTTGAACCGGTCATTTCAACCTGGCTTGAGCCGATCGGCCTGGACACTCCAGCCGACCGGTTCAGCACCTCAGCCGACCGGTTCATCACATGAACCGATCGGTTGGGAGCACAGGTTGGGCAAAATCAGTCAATTGCGATTTCAATCAATCTGATACTCCAATCAATGCGTCCAACACCTTGAACCATACGATATTGAGCCATCGACTGATTGAGTGTTTAATTGAACTACTAAACTCCTTTAGTAACCAATCTAAACATTGCTTGTGGACAAAACTCCTCTTCCAGGTTAAATCCTATGTGTGTGACCCTACAGGTCCATTTCACGTTGGCAGTGAAAGTCCATAACACTTATGACTTCACAAGCAAAGAGCGGTGCCTAGTCACACATCAGTGCTACCCAAGTGAAAGTAGAAAGTTGGAGAACAACTTTCATCCTATAATCCGTGAATGGTGTTACAGCGAATGTATAATTCCTTTGTCACTGATATCCCGAATGAACTCAAGGCATGGAACAGTCATCCTGTCAACGTTCATTCACTTTCTTGATCTCAGAGCAGATTGAACGAGATATGTATGACATCAATATCACATACTGATTCACACATGCGTGCACACGCCTATCTCAATCCTACTCATCAAGTGGCCTTGGATATCAAACTCCCTCAGGAGGGACAAATCCCATATCTATAACTCACCCCTCAAAAGCCCCATGTGTCAAAGCCACCCAATCATCACCTTTATAACAACCCATGTTTTAGGACTGCGTTTGATGATGTCAAAGTGTGCCCAACGACATGTGTCGAGTGCAGTGATTTCAGGTCTAAGAATCACACTCACCACCATCACTGTGAGTACTGACTGTGACTACCATCTCATGGTTCCATGTGTCAAACTCACGGTGGGTCTGTCCGGTACACTTGTTCTCTAACAAGTACCTATGTGTTTGGTTTGATATCTCTATATCATGACTAATGAGATTCTGTCATCAACCAACACCACAATCTAGTCTTGTGTATCATTGTTGTCTATCTACCTTCCACAATGACATCTGACTAGGGACATAACAAGAATGTACAAACTCTTAGCATCCGTATGATCTCATCGTTCAGGTCATGAACCTGAAGGCATACGTCATTGAGTACTATCATTCTCTAGACATTCAATCTGTTCTATCACTATCTCATATGACTGAACCAGAAAGAATTGGAAGCTTGCCTTTGATGTTTATCAAATCAATCTTAATGTATCCCACCAATCATCCCATGATTGGCTCTCAGGGCATACATACCAACAGTGTCATGACCAAAACTAGGGCAACAACCTAACTATAACATGGGTCAACATGACCATCAATCCTCAAATGTCGCGACCCCCATCAACACTAGGTACAACCCATCAAAAGGGAAGCATCTCAACCAAGATTAAATATGGTCACAACCAACATGGGTTAGGTGTCTCAACCACCCTAAGGGATGATGTCTTGGTCTCATAATATAAATGAGACTAAAGAAAAACCATGATCATTAAGAAGGAAAAGCCCATGCAAATGATCACTAAGAACCCTAGGTCATGGGTCATGGATCCACCATGAAAGGATCTCATGCAATATAGGTAAAACTATGTTTGAGGCACCCAAAAAAGAACCTAAACTCCTCATAATATCTAGATACTCTAACATCATGCATGTGAGAAAACCAAGGTCAAAAGGATATAGGAAGATCATCATAACACCACAATCATCAAAATTGGGTATATGAAATTAGGGTTTTGTCTACCAAACCAAGCAAGATATCTCCACCAAACAAGTTCTAGACGTTATAATTATATACTAGAATGATAAGGGAGCATTTTAGAGAGAGAATACAGTAACAAATATGTGTAAAAGACTACAATAATAGAGTAGGTTAAGTTTTATATAACCCACCTTAAGAAGATTACCAACAGGGATTCTAAGATCCAAGATCAAGAGCTCCAAGCACACGATCTAAGGGTTGAAGAAGCTCCACCAAAAGATCCACTATAGGCCAAAAGATCACCTCAAGAAGGAGAAGACACCAAGGTCAAATATCATTTAAGAAAAGAGAGACAAAAAGCTTTAGGCTGAGCCAAAGGAGAAAGGGAGAAAGAGAGAAGAAACCCTCCTCACACTTGGGTCTACCTTGTCAAAACATGGTCTATGACCCTTGTAATGAGGAGTTTCTCTCCCAAAATGACCACCATGGAGGAACCATGGTCTAGGGCTAAGAAAAGAGAAGAAGGTGAAGGTAGGAGATCAAAATAAATGTCATCAAGGAAGATAAACACTTACCAAGTTTGAAGATGAGCTATGGTTGCCAAAAACACCACATGCAAGAAGAGTTCGGTCACCAAGATCCAAGGACAGATCTCCTTTCTCCACCAAGGGTACATTTTCTTCTCAGGATTAGCTAAGATGAGAAAGAATACTAAACTTGCTCAATCCCAGTTTCATCATTTACTGGTTTTGCTAACTGCAACAACTCAGAATTTTATGTTTGGGTTACTCGGTGAGAGGTGTGAAAGGGGGTAGCGGAGGGCCAAAAAGCGTGAAGCGGTCGGCATTAATTGCAGCAGACAGTCTTCTTGCTTGCTGTATTTTGGCATTTGGCCCATTTTAAAAGGAAACTACAATCCAGCATCAACTGCACTTCTGAAACTACATGATTCCATCTATTATATGACTCTAGAAAAGCAAACGTAATTTTTTTGCCGCTTGATCTAAAATTACAATCGAATACATCCTAATATGGTATAGCAAACATGACCCAAGTTCAAAAGAGGACAAATAAGATGGAGGGACCAAAGGGTTACAAACATGGAGAAATAAGGGGTTATATAGGTGGAAGATGAGAGAGAAGGCAAGGGATGATGTGTCAACACTCCAAGGTATAAAAGGGACACTTGTCCACTCAAAAGACCAACATGCAACCACCTTAACCATACATTTAAGACATTGTGATACACTCTAGGTTGGGTCTCGACCACCTTGGGCACCCACATGGTTGTGGACACGACCATCCCATGGTGCACCGTCATGGTCATGAAACACCCACAACCAACACCACCACTTGGTCGAGACAAGGGACCCCTTCAAACCCTAGGTCGAGACATCCTATAAGAAGGCAACCATCTCGACCCAAGACCATAAAAGACCACCTTGGTCACGAACCCACCATATAGAGGGAGTGTCTCAACCATGACACCCTCCAAACCAACCCTAGGTCAAGACAATACACCATAAACACATAGGTCGAGACATGCAACACTCATAGGAATCCTAATCACCACTAAGGGTGACACTCCTCAAACAAGGCTCAAACATGGAACCCACTTCTTTCTATCTCCTATATATGATGTCAAGAAAGATAAGGAACACTCTATCGGTGAAAAATTGCACATCAACCCCCTATTTTGGGTAAATTGTAATTTGTACTAAAATTGGCACATAAAGCACAAACATCATCCAAGCAAGCTCAAACTTGAAACTTAAGCTCTCCACAAGCCCTAAGTACATATTAAAAGATTATATCAAGGTTCTAAGCACATGATTAAGCCAAAGAAAATAGGGTTACCCCAAAACTCAGGTTAGGGGTCTTACACTTTCTTTATATGATTATGGTTCATGTTCTTAATATGTGTTATCATCTCAAAGATCCCCATATATTCACACTGCTCATGCAACTCATAGTTCATTTAGATTTGCATAAGGTGCTTTATGTCTAAGGCATTGTTGGCATGCTTCTAATAAGCATCCACTTCAACCCTAGGTGCATCAATAGAAGGCATTTCTAGCACTTTTGTATCTAGGACATAGATCTTATACTCATCATTGAGAACCCTTCTCAAGGTCCAAAACCTATCGAGGAAATTTGTCCTATTAAGTTTGTCCTTCCTAAGGACAAATTGCAATGAATTTTTTTTTCATTTGTTTCTACAAGAGAAATTTTGCATTTCACAAAATATTTTTAATTTGGTTTGATTTGAATAAAATTTGATGATATTTATTAGGACTTTAATTAATTATCACTCCCAATATTTTTTTTCAAGTTGACAACCCTCACTATTGATTCTGAAGATTGCAGCGTACAACCTTCTAGTGAGCCAAGATCTGAAAAAATTGAGTTATTACTCAGCTAACACCGACGTCCATAATCAATCATTAAGACAGACAACATTTGCCTATTGTATCTTATAAAATTCATGGATAGATGATACACAACACTCCTTGCCATATACATCTACATGCTTCTAGGTGCTTAATCTCATTAAGATCACCTTAGTTGAGCATGACCCAAAAGAAACACGATAGTAATGCACCAATCTTGGAAGGCCTACATAACTACCATCACACTTCCATGAGATAGGCAACACACCACATTGGCGTGCCCACACTTGGTTGATCAAGCTTTTTCATGTGTGGTGCTAATGGAAAACATCTTAGACTTAATATGTTATTGAGGAATTATATATATATATATATATATATATATATATATATATATATCCAATCACCACATACCTATAGTATGTATCATATACATACTATATCCCACAAATGTAAACATGCAATAAAACTTAAGCGATAGTTATGGCCATTCTATCATAATTCCTTGGAGCCACAAAGAACTACCACCACTTAGGGTCAACATCACATGCAAAAACATGTTGTTGATGATGATATGTACTTGAACCAGTCTGGGTTGATCATTTTAACAATAGAACTTATCATCTCGCCTCCTGGTCGGTCGGTTGGTCATCTCCCCAGTCATCTAGTCTCTGGTTCACCATCTTTTGGTTCCTCTAGTCAATTGGTTGGGCCACTGACTGGCCGGTTCAACTCCTCCTGTTGTCAGTACTCCTCGGTCCTCTAGCTGATCAGCTTGTCTTCCAAAATGGGCAACTCTCCTAGTGTTGAATGTCTTATTTGTAGTAACAAGGAATTAAAACTAACCTAATGCTATTTAATATATTACAAAGTAATAGGGAAGTCTTGAGTTACATTCAAGGGGAGCATGGGAATGAGAAAACACTACTTGTACATGTGGAAGAAACGATGAGGCTCTATATGAAAACTGATATATAAAAAGGAAGAAATATCCACTCAACCACCATGCATAAATATCTAGGTTATTGGTCATAACCATGCTTTACATCCACCATCAAAACCAACTTTTAGGGCGACACATGTGAATTGCATATATATCATATATATAATAGTTTTTTTTTTGTCGGTAAAAAATCTTGTTACTAAAACTTGTGCCAAAACTTTGGGTACATGAGTATTTGCGCCCCCTCTTCCTAGTGCTTAAACACACTAAAAAAACAACCAAAACATGCTTCTCGCAGGAAGCCATCCCCTAAGAGTAACTGACAGAAACAAGAAGAAAATTATGAACACCCGGGACTGGATATAAGAGCAATCCTACCCATCAATCACCTCATACACATTATCCTCAACTCTAAAAAAATGAGAATTGACGTGTAAGGCAGCAAGTGCATAGCAGCTCCAGGCCTCTAAATCGAACTCTCAATCAATCAGCCTCCTGTAACTCCCTAAGCCAAGTGCTTAACCCAAGAAATAGCTTAAGTAGGTTACCTACTCAGCTACTCGTGCTACCTGTTTCTGCAACCAGGAAAAAAAGACCCCCAGCCCCTGACCAATAGGATTTGCACAACGCAATCTCTGCACCACCATCTACACCACTAGCAATAAGGACACCTTCAAATTGTGGTAAAAAAATAGTCCATTGATTGCGCAAAACAAACCCATAAGTCAGAAGAATCAGAATCTCCTTTTCGGTAGCAGGCACACCAGCAGTAATGATATGTTTAGTCCTCCCTCTTCTTCCTCCCTGGATTTTTCTTCCTCCTGGATCTTGGATGCCCAAGTATCATGGAATCGGAACCCCAGTGGTCAGAGTCAAACTCTGAGTTCAAGTCCCTCTGAGATGTCTCACCATCTTCAAACAAGTTTGCCTTACTCTATTTATAACCAACAGAGAAGCCACAACTTTCCCATATTATGTTAACCTTCCATGAATCTGAACCAATGTCTCTCCCACTTCTGTTGAACTCCAACTCCCAATCCAGGTTCAAACCACCTGCATTGAAGTCTGGAGAGGAGCCGAACATGTCAGGTTCCTCAACAGGAGGGGAAGACTTGATTGTTGGCTTATTGAAGCACCGTCTAGGACAGTGTTGACCACCTGAAGTGCGATAGACTACTCCATCGCAACATCCGTCCCCTGGTTGGCATCGTCAGCCATCTTATGTTTTGTAGGTGTTTCTTGTTTCTCTTTGACAAATCTTCGAGCACCTTGTGCTTTCTTCCCGAAGCGGAACTGGACGTCCTTTGGAGGAGCCACACTTCTGCTAGCTTTGGGACATGAACTCAGCCTATGCCCGAATCTTGTACATCTTGAGCAAAAGAGAGGCTTCGCAATAGCTTCAACCCTTAGTTGCTTCTTAGATCCGTCAACTTCCACCAAAGTAGATTTGGGGATTTTATCATAGCAGGTTAGTTCCACGCACAGCGAAGTAGAAATCATACATCCGGCTGAAAGGGTGATCTCCCCGAAGTCCAGCGGTCTCCCGATGGTACTGGCGACGCTAGAAATTCCATCAACAGTCCACGGAACACCGAGATTTTCCACCTCCAGCCAAATAGGGATCCGCAAGAAGGAAAGGGGTTGAAGTGCAGAGCCTGGTGCCCAAGCCTGAGCGATAACCAGTGCTCCATCCATCGACCAAGGGGCTTCATTGAGGATCTGTTCTTTCTCTATAGAAGACGGCATCCTGACAATAAAGCCTTCTTTCTCTTCCATGATGATCTCGAAGCTCCCGCTTGGTCGCCACTGCCGTCTGATCCAGCCAATGAGTTGGCCCCTGAACGGCTTCCTGCTGGTGAATCGAACGGAGAGGTATTGGCTGCAGTCTGGGGTGACTCCTTCCTAACTTGAGATGGATCCGCATTTGACTCTGTCTCTAATGACAGGCTCGACGAAGCCAACAACTGAGACTTCAACGATCTCCCTTCCTAGTTGGCTTTCACAAAGCCAGTCCGAAAATGAAGACGCTCCGTCATAATCAGAGTTGAGCTTCGTGGGATTGGCCTGTGAGGGATTTGGGTTAGTCGAGGAGGTTGCATCATTTTCCGTGGGTATCACCGTGGACCGAGGTGAGCTAGGGGAAAACCAAAATATGACCATATTAACTATCCCAAATAATAGTAAAGCCTGAATGATGTAGTCAACTGAGGCCTATTTTGCGGAATAATGTGAGCCTCGAGCTCTACTCCCAGATAGTTGTGGAACGCTTAAAAAAGTGGATGTTGGCATGGATATCACCTACACAGAGTAGCTTTGTACTGGGAAGGAAGATCACTGATAACATAGTTCTAGTCTAGGAGATTATTTACTATGAAAAGGAGAACTCGGCCAAGAGCATGGAAATAATAGTTGATCTCATGAAAGCCTATGACAAAATGTCACGAAGCTTCATTGAAGATACACTCGTCAGGATAGGACTACCAAACAACATCGTAAGGTACACCATGAACTCAGTGACAGGAGGATGAATCACAGTCAACTAGAATGGAAAAAGCTCACATGCCTTCAAATCCTCAAGAGGACTCAGACAAGGCGATCCTTTATCGTTGTACCTCTTTGTTTTGTGCATAGAACGGTTGAGAAAAATGATAGAAGAAATGGTGGAGAAACATGAATGGACCCAATCAGATTGACCAGGGGCAAAATCAAAGTGGCGCACATAGCATTTGCTGACGACCTCATCCTGTTAGCCAAGGTAGACAGAAAAAAGATCAAAACTATATTAGAATGTTTCAAAGAGTTTGAATTGTCTTATGGACAGACAATCTCATTTGAAAAGACTAGAGTCTTCTTCGCCAAAAGTGTCCAAAACTCAGTGAAAAAAGAAATTTGTCAAGCAAGTGGATTTCAGAAAACCATGGACATTGGCATGCACTTAGGTGTTCCTATTATCCATCGAAGAGTCACCAAGGAGACTTATGTGGAAGTGTTGGAAAGGATAACGAGCAAAATTAATGTGTGGTCATCAAAATGTCCCTCACTTACAGGACGAGTGTTCCTGGATAAAGCTACATTAGGGGTGATCCCTACCTACATCATGCAAACAACTACACTTCCTATGAACTTACGTGATCGAGTGTACGGAACTATAAGACCATTCATTAGGGGAGGTAATAAGGAATGACGGTCTACATCTTTAGTTGCCTAGGAAAATGTAATGAGAAGAAAGGATAATGGAGGACTTGGACTCAAGTCAATGAGAAACTAGAATCAAGCACTTATCATGTGGAATGTTTGGGATATCAGCTGTAATAGAGACACTATTTGGTGTCGAATAATGAAGCCTAAATTCTTAAAACATAATGAAAACCACAAAGCAACCGGTTTAAGATTGGGTAGAACAGTTCTAGTAGGAAAAGAGTTTATCACTAACAACTTATCCATGATACTTATAAGTGGAAATAATACCAACTTCTGGACAGACCTATGGGTACTGAAATTAGGAAAACTAGAGCAGCATGTCATCAAACCCATCCTGGGAGAACTCTATGACATGAAAGTCATTAGTGTCATCAACCTAGAAGATAACTGGGATTCCAAATTCCTAAGGGACTGGTTCCCTCATACGATTGTGGGGGCAATTACAAAGATGAAGAAACCCATAAACCTAGAAGGTAACTGGGATTCCAAATTCCTGAGGGATTGGTTCCCTCAGACGATTGTTGGGGCAATTACAAAGATGAAGAAACCCATACATAGCTTCTATGCAGATGTGCGCACATTGAATCATTCAGAGAATGGGGGGTACTCTACAAAGACGGCATATGCAATTGTGAGAGCACCCAAGGAACAATGGATAAAGGGAGAATGGAACACTATTTGGAGCATGAGGGCCGCGACGAGAGTCAATATGTTCATGTGGATATTAAACCACAATGTGATTTATACAAATCACATCAGAGTGAGAAGGAAGATGACAACTGATAGGCTATGCCCACATTGTAACAATAATGAAGAAACAACCCTACATGAAATGTGAGATTGCAACCAAGCCAAGGGCATCTAGAGAGAGTTGCTTGTTGATACAAACATGGGAAGATTCATGAACGAGTTAGATTTGGTGCACTCGTTAAAATGGAACTTAACACAACAAGTGCAACACATCGTTAAATTTGCAATTTCCTATTGGTACATATGGAAATGTAGGAACCTTTGGACGTTCGAGAGGAAGGCCTCTACCGTCATGCACAAAATCACTTACATACAAAGGGAAGTAACACTAGTGGAAGAGAAACATAGCATCCAAAATGTGGGAAGCAGTGGTTCACCGTCTGAATAATGGCAAGCGCCACTAGAAGACACCTTAAAGATAAACACAGATGCAGTGTGGAAATGAAAGAAGGGAGCAATTGCAGTGGTCACAAGGGACAATGAAGGACATTGGCAGGGGGATTGGGGATTATCATTGAGGCTAAGAGCGCACTAGAGGAAGAACTACAAGCCATCAACCTCACACTGGATGTCGCCACTCAATGCAAGCTAGGCAAAATTCTTATAGCAATAGATAGACAAAGTGCTGCCAAAATGATACAGGTGGATCACAGGGATAACCCAACATATGGAGGTTGGATTCTAAATATTCAAAAGAAACTCAAGCCGAATTGGAGGATCAATTTTGAAGGCAGGGAGCAGAACAAACTGGCTGACTAGTTAGAAAAATTTCACCTCAAATCAAAGAATGGTCTATATGATTACATAAGACCACCTAAAGGCACTGAAAACCTCCTACCTATTGAGTTTTGTAATGGTAGTGGTACTTCCAAATTTAGATTTCCACATGATGATTTTTTACTACTTTTTGAACTTTCTTGCAAGAGGAGGGTGAGATGAGTAAATAGCCTACTGGCTTCACAAAAAAAAGGAATAGTAAATTGATGTTTCTCTGATACCACCATAGGGAAATATGGCGACATAATAGAAAGTAGAAAAAAAATTAACTACCATATCCCCATTTAGACAGCAGATCGTGTCAATAACTATGTAATTGGAGAGGTCATACCTGCTCCTGGAGCAAGTCTAATGGCAATTTCCTCACAACAGTGTGTGTCTTTCTTCAAGTCACCCAGACAACATCAACAACAACTCCTGGTTGTTCACCACACAAAGTAGCTAACCTTGTCCTCCGAGTGGCAGACAACGACCTCCTCACCTCTATAGTAGTCCACATGGACCACTGAGAACTCCTTCCATTCTAGAAGAACAGACAAGAAGGAGTTGTCCCTTCTAGTTGGTGTACTAGCACCAACTTCATCTCCCATAATTGTTATCCTATGCTATCCCTCTCTTTATCAGGTAGGACTTGCTTGGGTTCTCTTGGTTACCACAATAAAAGAAGACAACAATTATCATAGGTAATTGATGTGTCTGAGAAGCCCTCAATACCCATCTATTTATAGGAGGATTATGGTTAGGGTTCCCAATCTGAGCAGGAGTCAAAGGGGACAAAGTTTAATGAATTTTCACATCCTTAGAGTGGTGAAACGATCAGTTCATAGGTGAACTAATTGGTTGGCATGTGATTTGATCGGTTCTACCTTTGAACCAGTTGTTTCATCATGTTTCCTAATTGAAAGTGTATTGGCAATTAATATTCAAATCACACACAACATGACGTCGGTACTAATCCTTGATGCAAGTGTATTGATCAACAAACTAGACGGTTCAACTCATTAAGTGGTCATTTAGTCGACCATGACCCAATTGGTTCACTCAGTGAACTAGTCGGTTCATGCCACAATTCAACCAATATTCATCCAATGCAATTTCAATCAACTTGACACTACAACCGATTGGTTCAACACTTGAACCGGTTGGTTCAGAGTCCAACCAATTAATTGTTGTTTAAATTGAATACCTAAATACTTTAGTAATCGAGTTAAACATCATTAGTGAATAAAATCCTATTCTATGTGTATCCTATGTGTGTGACCCTATAGGTTCCAAGTTACGTTGGTAGTGAATGTTCATAACTAGTTTATGACATCACAAGAAATGAGTTGCATCTAAAAATATATCATTGCTACCCAAGTAATTTAGAAAGTTGGAGAACAAATTCAACCTACAATTTTTTATTGGTGTGTCAGTGTTTGTATAATTCCTTTGTCAGTGATATCCAAATTGAACTCGAGGTATGGAATCATCATCCTCTACAATGTTCAATCCATGTTTCTTGAACTAGAGAAGACTGTCTGAGATATATGTAAGCTCAAAATATCATATAGACTCACATGAGAATGACCATGCATTTTTTATTCTCACTTATCAAGTGGCAAGGATATCATACTCCAGTAGGAGGGACAAATCCCATCTACATCACTCAAAGTCATCCTCATGTGTCACTGTACACCCAATCATCAGGTTTATGGAAACCCTTATTCAAGGTCACGGTGGATAATGTCAATGTACACCGAACGACATGTGATGAGTGTAGTGATTTTAGGTCTAAGAACCAAAATCACAACCAACACTATGATAGATAATTTTGACTACCATGTAATGGTTTCCATGAATCACTCTCATAGTGGGTCTATTTGGTACATTATTCTCTAACAAGTGTCTATGTGTTTGGTTTGATATCACATATCATGACTGATGAGATTATGTCATCAACCAACACACATTGTAGTCTTATATGTTATTGTTGTCTATTAACCTTCCACAATAACAACCAGCTAGGGAAATAACAAAAATGTATATACTATTGACATATGTATGATCTCATTATTCAGGTCATCAACCCGATGACATACATAATTGAGTAATATCATTCTCTAGACATTTATTATATTACATAATTATATCATAACTAAATCAAAAAGAATAAATTGGAAGACTACCTTTATTATTAATCAAATCATTTACAAGATATGCTATTACAGTCATCATATGATTGGCTCTCTAGGCTTGCATACCAACACTATGGACATTTTCTGAGAGTGGGATGCAGTTGAGATAATATGTAGTAATCATGGATAGGGAGTTGTTGATAATGTAAGTCTTCCAACCAAGTGGAGAAAATTATTTGTCCATGCATGGATTTTATGATTTAGTTTCTCCATGATGGGTTTCCATGTATTCCTCGAGATAGGAAAACATGATATTTGTAGTCCTAATTATGTTAATGGGAAGGGTTCAATTTTGCACTTAAGAAATGATTAATATATTTTCATTTGATCAGGTTGGATATGCATTCCTATGATGGATGATTTGTGTAGGTTTATCTTGAGTCTAGTGATATAAGAGAAGATGTCAATGATGTGAATGGTATTCATGACACGTGTATCCTTAGGTTTATAAGGATCATAGTATTGTCAACATATCATATCATGTTTTCTTGACATTCTATAGGATATTCTATGAGCCCCTTATTGGTTCCAATCTTAAATATGTTTGTTAGAATCAAAATAACCAATATGAAAAGGTATAGATATAAGGGATTTCCCTATCTGATCTTGTTTGAGTTTTGAAACTAAGCAAAAGGTAAACCATTTGTGATGGTAGAGAATTTACTATCAGAGATACATGCATGGATCGTATTTATTCACTTCTCTTTGAAACTATATCCATGCATAATGTAAATGAGGCATTTCTAGATTATTCTTTCAAAAGCATTTTCAAAGTCAAGTTTGAAAGCTAGAAGAGGGATCTGGTTTTCGTAGAAGGAATGTATACTCTCATTTACCATTATATATGCATCTTGAATGCTTATATTTTTAAGAAAAGCACATTGATTCAGACAAACAATGTTATTTAGGAATGGTTTCATCCTATTACTGAGAATTTTGGCAATGATTTTGTATGATGTGTTGATAAGGCTAATTGATCTAATTGTTGAAAGGAGTTTGGCTGGTCAACTTTCTTGATAATTGCTATGTGTGCGCGGTTTAAAACATTGATTTGGTTGTGAGTGTAGTCGTGTTCACGGATGTAAGTAAGGAGATTCGGGAAGTTTGTTTTGACATGTTCGTACATAGTCTAATAGAATTTGGTGTTCAAACCATTAGGTCTAGGATATTTTTCAGTACCAAGGCCAAAAATAGCTTCTTTGAGTTCACTCTCAAAAAAGGTTAAAATGAGTCAGGAAGTAGTTGAATAGGCTTAGGGAAAATCTTGGACCAGTTTATGTATATGTGAATGTTTGGGTTATTCTCGGTGTTGAAAATAGAATTGAAGTACGAGACAATGTGAGTGGTTATTAGTGTTTGTCACCCATGTGGGGGCATCAAAGTGGTCTGGACAATTGGTCTGAGAGGTGTGGAGCATGGGGGGCTTTTATGTGAGTTTTTGAGAGAAGGCCAGTGAGAAAGAGCTCTTGGTGTTGTGACGAGGTCAGCTGCTAGTGATTCCTCTCATGCGCCCAACGTACATGTAGTAGTTTCAAAAGAAGACGTGGCTAAAAAGATGGTGCATAGAAAATTAGATGTAATCAAGAAACCTATTTTTAGTTCAAAATGAAAGATTGTTTTCCACATGTGTAATGATGTAAAACAATATCTAGATCCTATGTGAAATGGACGAGATACTC
This sequence comes from Alisma plantago-aquatica, assembly GCA_963693085.1. Taxonomy (NCBI): domain Eukaryota; kingdom Viridiplantae; phylum Streptophyta; class Magnoliopsida; order Alismatales; family Alismataceae; genus Alisma; species Alisma plantago-aquatica. The sequence continues at coordinate 1,005,221,120 of OY856413.1, forward strand.
AAGATAACTCTTTTGATGTAGAACATGTGCATGTCAAAGGTAATTTCTATCTTGGAATATGAGGATGCTAAACAACTTAGTATTGAATACATCAATCATTTCTAAAAAATATTGCTATTCCTTATGTGTTAAAGGATCGCGTTGCTATCATTGGTTTATATGCAGACCGTTTGGATCTCGTGTTGATGTTCCTGAACCACTATAGAAAGTTATGTCTTACCTGATGATGGGTGTTTGGTGTCCTCCAGGGGCACATCCTTATCCCCTTTAGTCCATGGTATGGTTGTATCAAGGGTAGGAGACAAGCAAGCCTATGTTAGCAGTAAAAGATGGATGCTCTTGGGCGACTGTTTAGAATTAGTGGTTCTACTGCTAATGGGTAGTTGTACATGTATAATCAAAGAAACATTTTTGCTTCATCTACTAATAGGAATGAGTTTCTGTTTGAGTTTGTAAAATGTAATGTAAGTGCAACATTGTTTCAATAGTTAGTGGCAACTGATGTATGTAATTCATGAACAATGATCAACGTTGTGGGAAAAGGTATGTTATGCATGTGGATAGATATACGTTTGTATATACTTCATTATATGTGAAAAATGATTATTCCTTACAGAAGTGTGTACATGTAGTGTGACTACAATGAATACATACACCTTCGTGCTCCCGTTGTTGCAATTCATGTGTAATGATGAGCGTTGTGGACAAAGTATGCTATGTACATTATACATATGGGTATGTATATGATTTCTTATGTTTGACAAGTATTTATATCATGAAGAAGTATGATTCTATGAAATGCAACACACTGAAATGTGTATACAATGTTGTGCTTCAACCTTTGTAATTAATGTGCAAAAATGAAGGTTTTGGACAGTTTATTATCTATGTAAATAGCCATAATTTGTATAGAGTTTCCTAGCTTTGAAAAGATTGCATGTCAGGTTGCAATATGGTCTTGTGTCGTCATAATATGTATTGTTTTTGAACATGTAATGCTACTACAAAAAATACTCATAATGTAATTGTGAGCATGTGTTCGACATCAATGTAGTGCTGGGTTGCTGGAAATTTTTTTGCGGCATGTTGTCTCCTGGCATACCTTTGACATTGTGGAAAGTGTCTAAAATAAAGAATATTGTCACTATCGTATACATTTTCCATCATTTTTCTTTTTTGGAAAAAAATAAATTTGTTGTAGTGATTGCTAAAAAAGGGAATCAAGTGATATATATATATATATATATATATATATGGTTGTTCATTCGTTACCCGTGCGGGTAGCCAGATTTTTGCTACCCGCTGGAGTAACTCGGGGTTAAAAGAGTAACTATATGGTACACTGAGGTAACTCTTCTGAATCAAAAGAGTAACTGTATTGATATATAGAGTAACTCTGAGAGTAAAAGAGTAATTGCGCAGAAAATATACAGTCAGTAAATATATAGACGAGTTTTTTTATTTGGGGGGAGGGGGGGCGCAAATGATATTATTTTTGGATAAATTTTTTTGGGGAGCTAGATAAAATGCTCCTCTACAATGCGAAAAAAATTTAAAAAAATATCTGGAAGTGTGCGCAGGTATTAAAGATGAGCCATATATATATATATATATATATATATATATATATATATATATATATATATATATATATATATATATATATATATATATATATATATATATATATATATATATATATATATATATATATATGTATATATATGGGCGCTCATTGAATACCCGCGTGGGTAGTCTAGATTTTCTCTACCCATTAGTCCCGAATGTAACCATATGGCAAACAAAGTAACTGGAAGGAACAAAAAGTAACGGTGTTGATAACAAAGTAAGTATATGACTAAAAAAGTAAAACTGGGCAGAATACACAGGAAATATATATGTAATTGTATTTTAAAATCTGTTGTTGCAAATGTAACTATCAATGCATGAAAAGTAACAATTTGCAAGGTAAAGTAACATTGTACATGTTGAAAGTAAGAAACTTGAAAAAAAGTAACCAAAATAGGGGGCGGATATTAAAGATGAGTCATATATATATATATATATATATATATATATATATATATATATATATATATATATATATATATATATATATATATATATATATATATATATATATATATATAGAGAGAGAGAGAGAGAGAGAGAGAGAGAGAAAGAGAGAGAGAGAGAGAGAGAGAGAGTCAGGCTTGTGTACACTCGAGTGTACCGGAGGCATCGTACATCTCAGTCATTTTTAAAGATGCAATAATTTTTTGAAAAATCTAAACCGTTGATCTTCTTAAATATCTTAAGAACATACTATATAATAAATTTTAGCTCATTTGGACACTTATAGGTCGTGCATCTAAAGGATGCAAGAATCAGGCATTTCAAATTAGTTTTGTGCGTCGATTTTTTTGTCCTTGAATGAGTGACTTACACTCATCCAAATGAGCTCAAATTTTGTATGTGACCTATTATTATTGTAACCATTAAGATCAATGGAATAGATTTTAGAAAATATGGTCTAGATAGGCAAACACCATTGGGGTGTACAGCGTAATCTGTACGCTCGAGTGTATTCTAGCCCGACTATATATATATATATCACATAACTGCTTCTCGGCATCAAGTACATTATTGCGTGATATCCTCCCAGTGCGATGTCAAAGATATCACAACCTCTACATCCTCCGACATTAGTTGCCCCATTCTAACCCTAGTAATTATAATTGGATGATGTGAGTGTAGTGACGGGCTTGATTGAGGTCCCACTACGGAGGAATATATACCCTTATTAAGGTTCACACTTAATTAGTTATAAAAAAATAAAATTTCTCACAACCAAATGTTTCATATATCATAATACAAGTGCCTATATATAGTTTGAAAATTTAAAGTTAAAATTTAATTCCAATGCTCCTAAGTCATAGTTCACTAAAATATACAAGGGATATTTTTAAATTCATATGAACCTTTCTTGAGTCTCATACATCTACCTTATAAGAATAAAAATTAATTTATAACTAAAAATTAAAGAAAAAATGTATGTGATGACTCCCACAAATTTTTTTCTACGTTATAGATTAGAGTACAAGGACTATTTGTTTAAAAGACAGAGTAAAAAGACTGATTTATAATTCAGAAAAAAAAAATTGTAAAGAAATCTTCCATGGACTTTTTTGAAGTATAACTTTGAAGTAACCTTATATTTTAACTATATGTGGAAAGTCTTGATATCCCCAATAAACAGTTGAGGTCTTGTTTTACGGCCCCTAACTAACACCCTTGCAGTTCAGAGGGCATAGGGATGCCCCATCCCGGTACATTTGGCAACATCTTGGTGGCTGAATGGCAGAACCACTCACCAGCCCCAGGCCATCGTGTGCAGGGATCCTCGGGGAGACTGGAACCGGCGTTCAGGGACAAGTATCCGCCGCCTTGCCATTCGACAGTAGCTGCCTCGGTTTCCTTGGATCGTAGAGTGGACCGCAAACAGTCTATTCAGATTCTCTAGAGTCAGAACCCTGTGTAGTTGTGGGCATTTGGATTCTATACAAATGTTTATCTGACGAATTGGTGGGACGAGCACCCTGCATTTCCTCCGATGTCAGGTGCAGAGCCACTGTAATCCGGCCGGTAGCCTGTCTCTAGTTTCAATACTACCTAGTCGCCTTCCGACCACCGAGCGATGGGCCGGAGGGATCACGGGCGAACGAATCCTGTTCTTAATTACTGAAAGGACAAGCTAATCGACGATCATGCTACATCAAAAATCTTCTCATTGTTCAAGCTGTTTAATGGTCAAAATCAGAATGAATACAGAACAGCGGAAATAGGAGAAGATCCTACAACTTCGGGTGAACTCTTATTCTTTCCGGAATCGTCAGAAAACAGAACTGTCTAGATGAACAATCAAGCTTGTTCAAGAAAACATACAAGTTTCTGCCTTTTTGATATCAAGAACAGCAAGAACTACAGTTGCTCCCATAATGGACGATCTCTAACTGTTGCAAAATCTGCGAGATTCCCTAGCTAGCTACTTCCCTACTCCTACTCCAGTGCAAGCTAAACAAACCATGACGTGTCAGCGGCGCCGCCATCCTCCGGCTTGGGATCTGGATCTCGCCGATACTTAAGTACTTATCAGCAGCGAAGCGCCATCCTCCGACTTGGCATCTCGAGCTCGCCGCTGCTTGATTAGTCTCTGAGCTAGCTAGTCGAGCGGCGGCGGCCAGTCCCTAACTTCTCCGTCGACGTCCGCCCTTTGCTGCCGCTCGCCGGCGTTGTCAGAATGGAAGAGTCTGACGGTAACAGTGCCAAGCCGCGTCCCTTCACCGAGCTCGTCGCAGACGGCCAAAGACCAAGTTCTTCGGCCCCCGTTCAGCTGATTCGTCTCCACGCCGATCTCCAAATACTGCATCATGCGGCGCGCTCTGGCGCGCCCTCCGGAAGACAGCCGTTCAGTCAGGACGGACGCGATGAGGTGCAAATTTTCCCATATCATCACCTCCAACCTCCGCGAAAGATTGGGAATCAGGCGAGGTCTGCGGGCTGTAGGGAAGGCGACGCGGCAGCGATGGTATTCGGTGATCTCGTTGCCGCGTTCATCCAGCACGGCAGCAGTTGCGACGACGTGGCCCTGGGGGGTCTGATGGTGAAGCGTGTCGTGTTGTTGCCGCTGCTCGAATCGGAGCCGCACACGGAGAGGGAACGAACCGGCGCCTTCTTCTTGCGACCGCCGCTGGAGTTGTTGACCGCGATTGCTCCATGGAGGATCCATGGTTGAGGAAACGCGGTAGAGACGGGCTGGAACTGGATGATGGACCCCGAAAGAGGGTCGCGGTCGTTTATGAATTGGGATATCGGAGGGAAACTTGGTTTATGTCGAGTAGGGTCGGTTGAAATAGTGCTGCCCGTGGTTGGCTTGAGATTTGCTACCCTTTATATTAGCGCCCCGGCGGTCACGACTGCAGCAAATGAGTTCATCTCTGGATGGATAATTGGCCGAATATTGCACTATCTTTTTCTTATAGATGATCTAGTCCTGCCTATGATATTTGGCTGTTGGAACATACAAGGAGAAAATCATTCGCAATCTTGTTTTGTTTGGTGTCTCTACACTTAGTTTGGCATGTTAAAATTTGATGCCGTTCTAAACAAAGCCATGGAAGTAAGTAAAAACTTTATTACAAGAAAGATCCTACAATAATTTAGTAGGATCTGTTGGAATTTGATTATAGTGTACAATAAGCATTTCTCTTTCCTTATTTCTGTAAAGGGTAAGATTTTATATAGGAGAAAAGAAGAAATGCTATATTATGATTGGTTGTCTTATGTAAAAAGTATAGAACCCTTCCTATATTATACTTCGTGGAAGTAACAATACTTGGAGAGATATAGAAAATAACTGTCGGTGTACCTGGTTGGGATGGGATGCTATCACAAGACCTACTGACATGGGGGAATTCAACATTTCCTCACTGCAGTTGTCCGTCAAGGTGTATAAATATAAGGCCTGTTGGGAGATCATCATCGACAATTCATGCTGGGTTGTTTTCTACCTGGGTAAATGCCATAATAAATATAGAAATCACAACGGATGCTATCCTTCCTACCTCAAGTAGGATTCCTTCTCATCCCCTTATTAGTCTTAAGGTGGTATGTAGGAAGGGGTCACATCTCCTTTTGGGATGACATGTGATGTGGTCTCCCCTTGTGACCCCATGTTGTAAGGGCCTCATATGCATATGCTAACTTCTTAGTAATGGAGTTCTGGACTCCTAACAAGGGCGGGATGGGGAGTCTCTCTTATAGATTCTCAATGATTACAAGTTGAACCTCATTGCTACGTCCAACACATACATTGATGACTCAAATGACACTTTACTTTGGCCCCTGAACAAAAGGGGTAGTTCTCGGTTAAGACGAATAAAAGACCCATCATTAATGATTCAACACCTGCTTGTGGTTGTTTAATTCAACTTCTTTACCTCACGCCGATGTGGTGATGTGGAAGATCCTTCAGAGAACCATACCTACATGTGACATCGTCCGAAGCTGTCGAATTACCATAGTTTCTTGTTGCAATTGCTATGAACATCCTCAATGTAAATCCAGGGCACACCTCTTCCTCCACATTGAAGTCACAACATTTCTTTGGTCCAAGTTCCTAAGCATGATGGCGATTCAAGACATCTTCTTATGTGACTTGACCATCTTTTTCTCAGCTTCTGAAAGAAATCACCCCTGGCACATTGTAAAGGCTACTATCTTTTCGCGTAACAAATTTGGTGTGCATGTCTATATGGAGGAATATATGGAAAATGAGGTATAGAGGTAGGAAATTGTTTGTATCATATATTTAGGAGTCCCTGAATATAACCACCAATCACATGATGAAGAGACACGCCTTCAAGATGAAAGAATACCATTCCCTTATTTTCTCTCTGAAGGCAAACATCATAGATGATCCTCATATGAGGATGAAGAAGATTTATCTCATCAACTGGGAGCTTCCTGACTTTACAAACTTGAAGCTCAATCTAACATTTGGTAGAAAAAAAAGAGGGGATAGATCTAAGAAACATCATGTTGTAGGTTGTCAGAAACTATCATGGTTATGCAAGGCCTTCATTCAGATCACAGATGAGTGGAAGATACTACATAGAAGCATGGAATCTAGGATGCCTCGTAACCCTCAAAGTCATATATGATAAAAATCTCCAAATCAATGTCATAGAAAGAAATACTTGGAAATTGTTCAACTACTTATGGGAAGTTATCATGTGCCCCTAGATTTTTCATCCATATGTTGAAGAAATCAAATGCATGATTGGTGGTTTCCATGTTTGTAAGCCATGAACACATAACGTTGAGAGTTTGGAAAATGGGGGACCCACTTGGAAGATGATTCTATAGCCGTGGAACCTACTCCCAGGCTAGACATAGGTCAAAGGTACAACTGCTACGCCAGTAGGATTTCCTTGCTTTATTAATGAGCTAACCTACAAACCACTCCATGGGCTTCCATCCCCCTAGTCGTATTCCACTAAAGCCCTCTCATCTAAGTCTGAGCTGACAGTGCCAATTCTTATACACATACATAGCTTGATGATTATGGAGAGGATGGATATACATCATATATATTTTTCCTAGACTGATACGTAGTGGGCGAAGACTTGTATAATTTCTTGATTCCTAGATATACTTTTCTTTTATACCACCTTTGGGGGTTGGTGCTAGATGATAGTATTTTTGGTTAATTAATGGTCATGAATAAGATGTAATTTCCTAGATGAGGAGTGTATCATGAATAAGATGACCTCTAGATTCATTTAAAAAAACTAAACTTGGATTTTTTTTCTAAAAGTATATTATATTATAAGCAATTTGTTGTGGAGACACAAGGAATCAGTGGATGCATAAGTTTTATTTTTTTTTAGTCACATAATGTTACAACCCCAATTTTTCGGTTCCTTTGGTGAGAAATGTAATTTCTCATATTAAAGATATTGGAACAAATAATGATATAATTTGTTTTGAGTAAATGGATTTCGTTTACAATAACCTTGATGATTGTATTGTGGACTTTATTGGCTATTGGGCCCAATAACAAGAAATGAAGAAAGGAAATTCAATTATTTAATTAATAAATGAATAATTGAGTTTTTAAGGAAAGAAAAATATGGAAACCTCTAGAAGGAAAATCCAAAGAGGGATTTCGTGCCTCTTGGGTTCCTTGGGTTCCAATGAGTCCAAAGTTGCATAAAAAGTGCAATAAGAAAAGAAAAGATCAATTAAGTATTTCTTTATTAAGAAAGAAATTGAAAATAATGATAAAATGTGGGAAATAAGTGAAAAGAGGTATAATGGAGTTATCCTTGGTGGATTTTCGTATCCCAAGGATTCCTAATGATAAAAGGAATACCAACGAGCAAAATTAAAGAGAAACAAAGAGAAATCCTCCAAAGGAAATATTTTAATAAGAAATAAACATGATAATGAAGAATGATGCATTTAGATGTATCTAGAAGGATAATGAGTATCCAATAAAAAGGATTTCGATATAATAGAGTTTCTTGGGATCCAAGGAGTCCTAATAAAGAGGAAAGAAAGAGAAAACACCAAAATTGCAAAATAAAAGGATAATGGGAATACATAATTAATGAATTATGTGGTTTTGTTAAGAAGAAAATATTTCCTACTTAAGGAAAATATAATTTCAAGGCCCATGAATTAAAAGGCATGAATGAAGAGAATAAGAAAGAGGATTTTCATATTTCTAATTATCCATGCAATAAAGAATATCAAGAGGTAAGTAGGAGAGAGAATCTAGCTTCTCATTGAAGGAATAGGAGTCCTAATGGGAGTGGGACTTGTTCCCTCTTAGAGGGGCTCGTTAGGGCGTGTATGACCTCCCCTATTTAAGGGGTAGACCCTCTGGGTCGATTTCCAGAGAGGTCCCATGTCTCCCACCCTCTTACTCATATTCTTCTTGCTTCCTTATGATCAAAACCCTAGCTGGGAGGAGCGGCATGAGCACGAGATTAGACAGAGGCAAAGCTAGGTTTGGATGAGAACCTGAAGAGCCCCGATGCCGAGGAGAAGCGCAACCATCGAGGTCGTGCCCTATGGTGTGCACAACAGCAAGACGTCAGGCTGCAGTGATGGTCGTAAACACATGGCCGATGAGTGGAGAACCAGCCATGTTAGCCGCGGTTTGGAGGAGCTTCAGGTTCGCCCAGGTGCGGCAGAGTTGGGGCGGCCCTTGGCGGCAACCCCTGAGCCCTGAGGAGGAGAGGGCGCACCCATGTTGTGTGCAGATCGGCGGCCGTCAGCGGCCAGGGCGGGAGCCAAAGGTTGAAGACAACCTAGAGTCACGATGGACAGAAATGCCCCTCTGGCGTGTGAAGGATCGACGACTTAAGTAAGGGAAAATGTGTCTTTTCAAAATGTTTCTCAAACCAAGCCACGCCAACGTTGCATGGGAATGGCCACGTGGCAGCCCCCCTTTGGCCCGAAGTAAGTCAATTTTGCTAAATTCATAACTAATTATTCGTAGCTCGGATTAGCACGCATAAATATGAAAATTGCTCAAAAAATGAGAGGAATCCAATAAAAACATTTTTAGAAGCTAATTCCTCCAAAAATTTGAAAAGTAATGGAAGATATCAACTTTAATGTATTAATGTTTAAAGAACCCTATTTTGAGTTGATTAATATTTTTAATAGGGTTTAATGGATTATTAAAGTTGATATTAGCCTGTTAATGATAAAAAGGAACATTACGAACAAAAAGGATGAACTTTGCACGTAAATAGTTTAATTTAGAGTTTCATGCGCATGTATATACTTTAATGGGCCTTGAAACCCTAATATTAGTGAATGAGACTATTAATGGCTTTAATTGATTAATTTCATAATTAAAGTTGGAATATGTTGAATCTAAGCTATTTCGAGCATTAAAGTTCCTAATTGTGGTTAAATACCCTTAATGTGGAAATTAGGGTTTCCTAGTGGACAAAAGGTAGAATTAATGATAAATAACGTTCATATGTGAGTTAGACCATAATGAATTATGAGTTGTTAATCCGAAAGAAACTAAAGGTGATAATTGAGTCTAATGACCTTGAAATAACTTAAAAGGAAAAAAATGGTAGTTTTGGTATAAAAGAGAAATAATCGACTTTAATTGGGCTTATGATGTTGAAATTAGGATTTATGAACTAAGAGACCATTAAATATGATAGAAAGCATTATGGAGGCAAAAACCCTAATAAATCCCTAAAGTGATCTAGAAAGCCTAAGGTGGAATCCAAGTCTAGCTTTAGAATATTCTGGATAAACTATAACATTTGGATCACATGCATTAATTTTAGGATATTGTTGATTGCTTGTTGCTTGCTCTTTATCCTTATTGCTTGGACAATCAAGTTTCTCTGGATCAAGTATGTGGTTAATTATGAATAACCGCCTTAGTTTCCTGAGGATTTCTAAATGGTTAATCACATTGAATGCAAATTATCAGTTTGGATGTTCATACTTGCAAATCATAAAGTCACTGTGATTATCACATTAATAATAGAAGTATGTATTCTTGCACCTACATGCCACCCTGATGGATGACGCCAAAGGTCTGGCCCAAATGAGTAGACCAATGGGCACCATGAGTGGTGACCCCAGTCACCAAGCTCGGGAATGAGAAGGTGGCCTATGATATTGAATGACTAATGGTCACTATGAAGGGGGACCCCAGGGACCAAGTTCGAGATTGAGAAGGTGGCCTTAAGTCATTGGCAAAAGAAACCCTAAAGTGGGTATGCCAGGGTTAGGGCAAAAGTGGTGGAGAATGTCATATTGAAAAGTGTAAATTGGCTTGTTAATTAAATTGATTGTGATAATTAGATTGTTATCCATATGTGCAAACTTTTGGTTGTCCCCACATACGAGTATATTTTGATATATTGACCGACGTTTTGTTTGTCGGCGTTTTAGGTACAACCCTAAAATGAACAAACAGTAAAGTGACACATTGTGGAAATAAAACATAAAGTGCAAGGAGGATTAGATAGAGTAGATTCAAGCTTGGATAGATAGATTCCCAAAGTTTTAAAAGGTATGCAAAGTTTTAAATTTTCTACAAGATTTCAGTTTAGTTAGTAGAATTTCATGATTATTATTGATTATTTGTCGAACCTTTGATCCGGGTTATTGGATAACGGCTCTGACCTTTCGGTCTCCCTTAATTGGGGGTTACCGGGAGATGGGGTCATTACAATTGGTATCAGAGCATAGGTTCCTCACTTAATCTTTAATAATTATTAAATTTTACAAATTCCATAGAACCGAGGGAGTTGTTAGAGGATTGTTCGAAAGACTGAGGTGTCTAGAAAAGGATCACGTCCGGGGGCTGGCAATATTTTCCTCTGCACCGCTAGTCAGAATACGAGGACTCCCAGATTGTGTGACTGCCTGGACGATGTCTTAGGATATGACTCGAAATAAGATACCTTTAGGACTCTCTCATCTTATTTATCCCTTCTCAACTCAAATTCTATTAAGGACCTTAAGGATTAGGGTTTCCTCTCTTCTCCTCACCCTCTTGATGTATGGATAAGGTTGATAAGGATTAAGGAATCCTCCACCAAACTAATAAAAAGCATGTAAATAAGATGTCACGGACATAAGCTTAATAGAGTAAGTGTAAAGGAATAGATACATGCTTAGGTCGGATGACACGAGTTGTCATTGCCCTCAGGAGAGACATGAGGATAGACCTCCTTGTCAGGAGGACGAGTAGAGAGAGTTCGTCTTGGAGGTAGAGACCTAGCACATCCTTTGAGGATGATGTTAACCCTAACCCTAAGTGAAGGTTAGAGAGAAAGATGACATGAAGAGTTAGATGTCATGGTTGACTGGGTATTTGGATAGACATGCCTTGGATGCCATGAGAGCCATGAGAAGTTGATGACCGAGTACCTTTGGCAACCTAACCCTGGTAAGGGTCATGCATGATTAAGCAAAGGAGAGCTCCTTCATGGATGAGGTTAGAGAAGAACCTATAGAAACCTTATGGGATGTTGCAAGTAGGATATATCTTGAACCCAGAGTACATCAATAGTACGAGCAGTAAGTTAAAACCGAGGCCAGAAGGACAGGATGGATGGCTTATGAAATAAGCATAAGGGGCTATGGATAATCATGAGCAAACATAAGTTTGAGCATAGGCTTCACACACGTAGAGGTATGCCTATGAGCTTGATCCTTCATGGAGAGAGGATCTCTAGTATAATGGCTGGATGTGGAGTTAGAGAGAGAAAATAGGACCCCAACAAGGAGGTTGGAAGCTTAAAACCCCGAGATATTAGGAACAGTGGGGAGTTGAGGATGATGTGACCTAAGTGGATGATAGTGGTTGCCCTATGCTTGACCCCTGGAGGCTGATGATATCTTGGTTTCCTTTAGAGGAACCAAACCCTAGAGAGAGGATGGTGCTTCTAGTACCTATGTGCCTATGGTATAGGAGTTTACCTGCTGAGATGAGACAAAGAGTGCCTTAGACCCTGAGGAGGTTCAAGTAACCAGTTGTGAGGCATTATGCCTAGTTGGTTGTCCTTGAGGAGGACTCTACTCTGAGGTGTTTCTCATATAAAAGGATCATGTGTGTACATGACATACCTTGGACATGTTTGATTCGTGGTTAAGAGGTTGAGCAAACAGTGGGACATCAGGAAAGTGAACTTAGGGTTCCTATGCCTAAGAGGGGAAGTAGTGTACCTGATGCTCATAATGAGATTTGAGTCTCTATAGTTTCGAGCATGGTACTCCTCATGCGTAGAGGTAAAGGAAACCCCTTAAGTTAAGGGTATGTTTGATGAACCCCTCACAACTAAGTTGATCTAATGTTGAGGAAAGAGAACAAGTATGACCTAGCATGGTTTAATAGGTGGTCTTCTTATGCCTTAGTAGCTGCTGGGATAGGCATGCTCATGTGAATGTAAACCCTAAGGACGGTTGTGACCTTGTTGCCAAGAGGTGTAGTTTCCTCCCATCCTGAGAGAGGGACCCTTTTGTAGGGTGTATACCAGTTTGGTTGGTTCTGAGGTAACCTAAAGAGGTTCCAAAGGATCGTGAGAAAGCTAAGTGAAAAGTACATGGTATAAGACTAAACTTGTAGACCCATAGTTAACCATCTATGAGTACATGTGGATGTGTTACCATGGAGAAACCGGAATGGGGCCTGACCAAGGTAGGCAGGTCACCATGATCCATGTGAAAAGGATGAAAGACAACCCATGAATGCATAGAGAGAGATGAGAAAGGCTTGGGTAAGGTTCTAAGTTGGACATGTACTATGTTAGAATCCTAAGTCTATCCTAGGGTCAGGTAGGGATAAGACTGATGGAAGAAGGAGTTACCTAATTCCCTAGTTGCACATGACCATAGGGTCGGGAGGTAACAACTATCATTGTCTGAGGGCCATGGGTTAGGAGATTGATCACCTTCATGAACTCATGGGACCCAAAGGACATATGAGTAGGGCACTCTCTGGATGCATAAGGGAAGAGGGATGACCCCAAAAGTGTCAGCATCCTATAGACCTAGAGGATATGACCAAGGATTGTGTGGTGACCCAAGTAGGTTTTAGATCAGTTTTCCATGGAAGTAATCTTTGATTTCACAATGTTTGTGATGTAGAGACATAAGTTGCACGTTTCAACTAAGAAATGAAGGTGTACGGGCGATGTGGGATGTATCATCTCTACTTTTGGAATAGGAAGAATTTTGTGTTTGGACGGCCGGCAAATGCTTATTTCTTCTTGTTATGGGAGGGAGAGATGGGACAGTATGCATGCCATACACCAAGGATAAAAGATGATGCGAGTTGGAACGTTGCTACAAGGTATGAGGACAGAGATGATAACATGCCCTTGTGGAGTGAATGATACATGGATGGTTTACAAACAAGGTAATCACCCTATGAGAATGTTTTATCATGAGATATGAGTTAAAAAGCAAGAGATTAAGCTCATAGTTTTCTTGATGAAGATAGACCTAGAGCCGAGATGAGATAATAAGTGGAATACATAGAGGTGTATGTCTTCAACATTACCTAACACCGAAGGATGAGAAGTGGTAATGGATGCTCGGGATGAGATGCAGCTGCCTAGTTTATCCAGAGACTAGAAGAGGTTGATAGGCTAACCCTAAGTCTGGAAAGGAGATATGTTTGGCTAACACTCCGATGTAACGAGATATGTTGATCAAGTTAATGGTTAGTCAGCCTAGTCTTTGAAGCAATGAAAGGAGGGTGGTAGAGCCTCTGATACACTTCTTTGGAAAGGAAGGTGATGAAACCACAACTAGAATAGTTTAGGGTTTCCAAGGTATCAAGCTTGAGGAATCATGACATATAGGAAATCATGATTTCCATACACCATGGTACCACTGAGATAATGAGTGGTAGCAGTACTATGGATCATGGAGATGAGGCTACATGTGGTATGCATAATAGGAGGTGAAGGACGAACACCAGTAATCCAGTGCTTGGACATAGAGGATAAGAGTCCCCGAGAGGGAATGGGAGTTCACCACTATGGATGTTGTGGTAAGTCTCCCCTTGACTAAGGAAAGTCATGATGCAATATGGGTTATGGTAGATCGCCTTACCTAGATGTCATGAGAAAGAAAGAGTGTTGTCAAGAGACAGATCAGGTTGAACCACACTTGAGAGAGACGGTTCAGCTACACCATGATACGAGTTCAAAAGTTCTTGAGTATGACTTAAAAGTTCACTTCCATGAGGTGGAAGTAGATACCTGAAGAACTCGATGTTAAAATAGTTTATCACCCCTAACTAATGGTTAGTATGAACCAGACTAGAGGGTCTGATGAGAGCATGTGTTCTCAATCAGGGTGATACATAAAGACAGTTCTTGTCCTTTGTAAAGATGTGATGAGAACCACCATAGCCTTTATCGGGATGAAAGAAGTTCTAGAAGGAGGTTGTGTCGGTCACCACTTCATTAAGATGATGTGAGTGAAGGAGGCCTCGCAAAGGTCAGAAAAGAACCACAGTGTGTGTAGATGAAGTTGCTTTAATCGTGCAATGGCTGAGAGAGAGCCCAGTGGTAACATGAGTCATGAGCTAATGTAAAGCAGGCTTACATATAGTTCACTGTGGGAGAATACGTGATGTGAAAATACGACCCCTCTAAGCTACAACTGAGAAAGCTGAGTCCCCGATATATGGGTCCATTTGAGATGGATTGGTGTAGATGGTTGTGTTTAGCCTACCCCTCAGGATAACATGATGAATAATGTGTTCCATGAGTCTGATCTAGAGCACTATGTGAGGTACCCAAGCCATGTGCTGAGCCCTGAACCTATTCAGCTTTTAAGAGGTTGATATGTCCTGAGTCACCTATGAGGGTACGATATACCAAGGTAAGAAAGAACTCAGATGGAAGAATATGAGATGATGAAGGTTCTTGGGAAGCACCATGGAAACGGTGAAGCCACATGGGAGCCATGATGGACATATGAAAGGCTTATCCTGTTTGTTTGCTTGCTTGATGGAATTTTGAGGGCAAAATTCTTATAAGAGGGGAAGGATGTTACAACCCCAATTTTTGGGTTCCTTTGGTGAGAAATGTAATTTATCATATTAAATATATTGGAACAAATAATGATATAATTTGTTTTGAGTAAATGGATTTCGTTTACAATAGCCTTGATGATTGTATTGTGGGCTTTATTGGCTATTGGGCCCAATAACATGAAATAAAGAAAGGAAATTCAATTATTGAATTAGTAAATGAATAATTGAGTTTTTGAGGAAAGAAAAATATGGAAACCTCTAGAAGGCAAATCCAAAGAGGGATTTCGTGCCTCTTGGGTTCCTTGGGTTCCAAGGAGTCCAAAGTTGCATAGAAAGTGTAATAAGAAAAGAAAAGATCAATTAAGTATTTCTTTATTAAGAAATAAATTGAAAATAATGATAAAATGTGGGAAATAAGTGAAAAGAGGTATAATGGAGTTATCCTTGGTGGATTTTTGTATCCCAAGGATTCCTAATGATAAAAGGAATACCAACGAGCAAAATTAAAGAGAAACAAAGAGAAATCCTCCAAAGGAAATATTTTAATAAGAAATAAACATGATAATGCAGAATGATGCATTTAGATGTATCTAGAAGGATAATGAGTATCCAATAACAAGGATTTCAATATAATAGAGTTTCTTGGGATCCAAGGAGTCCTAATAAAGAGGAAAGAAAGATAAAACACCAAAATTGCAAAATAAAAGGATAATGGGAATACATAATTAATGAATTATGTGGTTTTGTTAAGAAGAAAATATTTCCTACTTAAGGAAAATATAATTTCGAGGCCCATGAATTAAAAGGCATGAATGAAGAGAATAAGAAAGAGGATTTTTGTATTTCTAATTATCCATGCAATAAAGAATATCAAGAGGTAAGTAGGAGAGAGAATCTTGCTTCTCATTAAAGGAATAGGAGTCCTAATGGGAGTGGGACTTGTTCCCTCTTAGAGGGGCACATTAGGGCGTGTATGACCTCCCCTATTTAAGGGGTAGACCCTCTAGGTCGAGTTCCAGAGAGGTCCCACGTCTCCCACCCTCTTCCTCATCTTCTTCTTGCTTCCTTATGATCAAAACCCTAGCTGGGAGGAGTGGCATGAGCACGAGGTTAGACAGAGGCAAAGCTAGGTTTGGATGAGAACCTGAAGAGCCTCGGTGCCGAGGAGAAGTGCAACCATCGAGGCCGTGCCCTATGGTGTGCGCAACGGCAAGACGTCAGGCTGCAGTGACGGCCGTAAACACATGGTCGATGAGTGGATAACCAGCCATGTTAGCCGTGGTTTGGAGGAGCTTTAGGTGCGCCCAGGTGCGGCGGAGTTGGGGAGGCTCTTGGCGGCAACCCCCAAGCCCTGAGGAGGAGAGGTTGCACCCATGTTGTGCGCAGATCGGCGGCCGTCAGCGGCCAGGGTTGGAGCCAAAGGTTGAAGATAACCTAGAGTCACGATGGACAGAAACGCCCCTCTGGCGTGTGAAGGATCGACAACTTAAGTAAGGGAAAATGTGTCTTTTTGAAATGTTTCCCAAACCAAGCCGCGCCAACGTTGCATGGGAATGGCCACGTGGCAGCCCCTCATTGGCCCGAAGTAAGTCAATTTTGCTAAATTCATAACTAATTATTGGTAGCTTGGATTAGCATGCATAAAATATGAAAATTGCTCAGAAAAATGAGAGGAATCCAATACAAATATTTTTAGAAGCTAATTCCTCCTGATATTCGAAAAGTAATGGAAGATATCAACTTTAATGTATTAATGTTTAAAGAACCCTATTTTGAGTTGATTAATATATTTAATAGGGTTTAATAGATGATTAAAGTTGATATTAGCATGTTAATGATAAAAACGAACATTAAAAACAAAAAGGATGAACTTTGCATGTAAATAGTTTAATTTAGAGTTTCATGTGCATGTATATACTTTAATGGGCCTTGAAACCCTAATATTAGTGAATAGGACTATTAATGGCTTTCATTGATTAATTTCATGATTAAAATTGGAATATGATGAATCTAAGCTATTTCGAGCATTAAAGTTCCTAATTGTGGTTAAATACCCTTAATGTGGAAATTAGGGTTTCCTAGTGGACAAAAGGTAGAATTAATGATAAATAACGTTCATATGTGAGTTAGACCATAATGAATTATGAGTTGTTAATCCGAAAGAAACTAAAGGTGATAATTGAGTATAATGACCTTGAAATAACTTAAAAGGATAAAAATGGTAGTTTTGGTATAAAAGAGAAATAATCAACTTTAATTGGGCTTATGATGTTGAAATTAGGGTTTATGAACTAAGAGAGCATTAAATATGATAAAAAGCATTATGGAGGAAAAAACCCTAATAAATCCCTAAAGTGATCTAGAAAGACTAAGGTGGAATCCAAGTCTAGCTTTAGAATGTTCTGGATAAACTATAACACTTGGATCCCATGCATTAATTTCAGGATATTGTTGATTGCTTGTTGCTTGTTCTTTATCCGTATTGCTTGGACAATCAAGTTGCTCTGAATCAGGTATGTGGTTAATTATGAATAACCGCCTTAGTTTCTTGAGGATTTTCCGAATGGTTAATCACATTGAATGCAAATTATCAGTTTGGATGTTCATACTTGCAAATCATAAAGTCACTGTGATTATCACATTAATAATAGAAGTATGTATTCTCGCACCTACATGCCACCCTGATGGATGATGCCAAAGGTCATGCCTAGATGGGTAGACCAATGGGCACCATGAGTGGTGACCCCAGGCACCAAGCTCGGGAATGAGAAGATGGCCTATGATATTGAATGACTAACGGGCACTATGAAGGGTGACCCCAGGCACCAAGCTCGGGATTGAGAAGGTGGCCTTAAGTCATTGGAAAAAGAAACCCTAAAGTGGGTATGCCAGGGTTAGGGAAAAAGCGGTGGAGAATGTCATATTGAAAAGTGTAAATTGGCTTGTTAATTAAATTGATTATGATAATTAGATTGTTATCCATATGTGCAAACTTTTGGTTTTCCCCACATACCAGTATATTTCGACATACTGACCGACGTTTTGTTTGTCAGCGTTTTAGGTACAACCCTGAAATGAACAAACAGTAAAGTGACACATTGTGGAAATAAAACATAAAGTGCAAGGAGGATTAGATAGAGTAGATTCAAGCTTGGATAGATAGATTCCTAAAGTTTTAAAAGGTATGCAAAGTTTTAAATTTTCTACAAGATTTCAGTTTAGTTAGTAGAATTTCATAATTATTATTGATTATTTGTCGAACCTTTGATCCGGGTTATTGGATAACGGCTCTGACCTTTCGGTCTCCCTTAATTGGGGGTTACCGGGAGACGGGGTCGTTACACATAATGTTTAAGATTATGAAGAGAAAAGTGTCATTCTTAACATGTTAAAACACCCACAATTTGTAAATGTACAGAAGTGTGGGACTCTAAGGTAAGTCTCATATAATAAGGATGGGGAATTCCACAATTAACCTTGAGCTAGTTTAAAGAAAACCCCATATTCAAAGGTCAGGTATGTTCTTTGGACTAGATATTTATGCATAATTTGGCATATTCTTTATCAAGGGAAAAGATAGACTTGGGCCATGAGTCAAACATTTTTCTATAAGGGGAATATACCAATCAAATTGTAACAATCAAGACAATCATAGACATGAATGTTAAGCAACATCAAATTCTAGGTTAATTGTATTTTGCGGAGTAATGTAACTATTATAAAAAAGTACTTGATTCTCTTCCTGTCTAGATGCACTATACGCATAGGGAGATGATTTTTATTTATGTATACCGATAGAAATGAAAAAGAGTGTTAAGTTAGTTGTGTTGAGGTGAGTGACATACCAAAACTATGTGTGTAAAATTTAAGTGTACACGTCATGTAACATATGTCTATGAGTCTCGAGTGTCGAACTCAGGGAAACGTTTTATAGAAACTACTACTAATTGTAACCTAATTAGCTAGAATAGAAAATGTAGTTGAATGGTTGTTCTATAACTAAAACAAAGCACTAAATCTATATTAGATATTGTGATCAAGAGTGGATGGATTCCTTAGACTTTTAGTTTTACCACAATATGCATTGCATTCAAACTTTATTTTATTATTAATTATTAACCCTTAACCCTGGACTAAATACTTGTTAGTATTACTCACTCCTACATCATAATATACTACCTAGACTAAAACAACCCCACTCCCGCAGCGGTTTAGGAATTAGCTAGGTGCATTATCAATAACTCTAGTTTGTTATATCACAACCGTAAGATCTCTCCCAAAGTGCGATATGAACTGTGTAAATCTATGACTTTTCCAACCCCTAATCCCTCTACCGGATCAATTAATGGTCTATTATATTGGTTGTGGTGATCAATCACAAATAATTCAATAAGATATTATAGATTCATGTCCATAACAAAGGATATAGATTATTAATTCATAAAATTTGGATACAAAGCAATACCATACTACTTTTAGGTCCTAAGGAATATGAGGTTTCACTCCATATGATTGCAGTCATCATACTAAGAGAGGAAGAGGGAGAACATGAGCTAGACATTAAAAAATCAATGAAACAAATGTAGAGAAGTCCTCTCAGTGATCCCCTCTAGTGAACACCTTGATCCATGCAGTCTTTCAACTTCAAATCTACCCTTCAGAAATGCCCTGAGCTTCCGGTCTGTGGCTATTTCCTTTGTCTCCTCCTCTCCTGGATTCAAAATTAGATGCAATTAGATAGAACTTTTTTTTCTTTTTGACTGAACTCCCTTTAGATCATAAGTTTGGCTTTAGTCATATTAAGTCACAAATATTAGATCTGACGTGATTTTCAATATGCATTAATCATATAAAGTCTTTACCACCAATAGGGCGTCAGTGGCTCCGAGTTACTGACTGACTCAAAACCCTCAAACTGTATAGGTACTACCAACAAGTATGACAATAGTAGTGAGTTGTTGTCTATGCCTATACCGAAAATTCTTTAAATGTTGGTATAGACTTAAAAATGTCGGTATAAGATATATCAGCACCCAATAAATGCTGTCTAAACTAATGACGGCATAGGTCTTTACCAACATTCTTTATGGATATACCAGCATTGATAAATTCTGGTACAAGTGTATCATTTTAGCTCCCAATGATAGTTATGTACTCTATCCTGTCACTTTTGGGGTGTCAACACAAATTGTATTGTTGTTGGTATAGGAACTATTGTTGGTAAAATTAATCAACTTGTCACCTATGTTGGTATAAATACTATAACCACCTATATAGATTTGTTTAATTTTATGACAACAAAATATACTTATAGATTAAGATTAGTAGTGTAGGGTCATCCACCACCAAGTTAGGAAATATTGTTGCAATCTTAAGACCAACAATATATCTTGATCTATATAATTTTTATACATTATATTGTTGTTAGTAAGAAGATATAAAAATAAGTTTAGATCGAACAAATCACATTCAAAGGTATATTACAAGTTGGGAACTCACATTTAAGCTATTTATCCTTGCATCATATGAGTAGTGAATCATATCTATTTGCTTCAAGAATGGATGTCCCAATGTACTAAACAAACAAATGTAAATCCAGTATGTACAAAATATGGATATGTAACATAATGATTTACATATCAAGTTCATATAGTTAAATACATTGTACATCTTGATTTCAATTTTCTTATTCCCTTTTTAGCAGCTCTTTCTTGCTTCTTCCACTCTTAGTTCCTCTTTTTTCCCTCTCAACACACCACTTACAATGCATGTACTAATGAGGTAGTAAGGGAGAACTTAGTAGAAGTGTGAATCCAAGTAGAGTCGTCGCCATCCCATTGCTTGTTGTACATACACATTCTTTGAATTAGTTTTCTAATTGTTGCTTATATCTGACCAATGTATGACACAAGCATAAACATTAAAAAAGGAGGGAAGTTGCATAAATGTTTGAGGCAAGAAACTTATTCAAACTAAGCTATTGCATAATTGCCAAAAGAGCTTAGAGTATTTTATAGCAATCCAAGGAAGTACAACCATACAATAAATGAATGACCCACATAGCTAGTGATAGTCATGAATAAATATATACCTGAAGTTTCAAGTCGTGTCCTCATATTAGCTTGTTTCTGAAACTTGTGTCCTCATACTAATGGCCAACAATTCTAAATATGTAGGTCTGCTATATTAAAAAAGAAGAAATGTCATGAGAAAGGAAGTAACCTACGGACCAGATTTACATATATATATATCATCTGATATAATAAACTAAAGATGGAGTTGTAACGACCCTATGAGGTTGATGCTATTGCAGGATTTGTAACGATCAGGTTTACATATAACTTATATAATAAACCATAAAAGAGAGATAAATGGACTTACTTGTGAGGTTTATGTTATAGCAGGAGTTGTAACGACCCCACCTCCTGATAATCCCCAATTAAGGGAGACCAAGAGGTAAAATCCGTTATCCCAATTAACAGGATCAAATGTTCGACAAATAATCAGTAATAATTATAAAAATTTTACCAAACTATACTGGAAGCTGGTATAAAATAAAACTGTGCATACCTATTAAAAACTTTGGATATCTACTTCTATCCACAACTTGAATCTATTCTATCTAATCCTTCTCGTACTTTATTTCTTATTTTCACAATGTGTCACTTTACTGTTTGTTCTTTTTAGAGTTGCACCTAAAACATCGACAAACAAAACATCGGTCAACATAAATGAATATGACGGTATGTGGGGTAAACAATAATTGTGCAACTAGGGTAACAACGTAATCAAGAAATTATCATTTAACAACCAAGATTATGTCTTAAGCAATATTACTCAATCCTGACCTATCCCCTATCTCTGTGATGTCCCTAAAGAAAACTTGGATGCTACCTCTCTCATATGGTAGATCCTTACCCCCATGGCCCTACCTCACAGATAGCCAATACTTAGGGTTGCGGAGTCGCATGGCCCTACTCAAAGGTAGTCCAATCCCTGACTCATGGTGACTTGATGGACCTACCCCATTGGTAGCCATGTACTAAGTCACCCAATGACCTGATGGACCTACCCCATGGGTAGCCATGTACTAGGTCAATCTCTCAAGCTATAGAGGGGACTAGGATCTGAGCTAGTAGGCATATATCTTAGGTGATAGTCATATCCACATTATAGTTTGCATGAATTAAATTCATCCAACAGTTTAATTCAAGTCACCGATGAAAACTTCAAATATCCTCAAAAAACTAATTCGGGATATTCAAAAGCGTAACCACATACCTGTCAGGCTGATTTGAGACAGAATTAATCCAATCAATGCAAGAAATCCAATAGGAAAGCAAGCACACAAAGAGATCCTGAAATATGCATATAATTTCCTATCATTGATCATGCCATCAAGATCTATTAAACCTATCTCGCTTCCTAGGGTTTCTAGTCCACTTTTAGGGTTTCCATTGCAATTAGGGTTTCACTTCATTTATACTATTTTAAACCCTAATTTTTATACAATTGCTCACAAACCCTAATTATCTCATCTAATCCTCATGAAAGATATTAAGGTTACCTTTTAACAACATATAACCCTAATTTTGGATAAAAGGCACAATTAAATGTCCATTAAGTCTATTATGCCTGTTTCACATCAAAACTACCATTTTTATTCTTTGAAGGCATGACACGATCATTAGGCTTAATTATCTTATCTGGTTCCTTTGAAATTAACAACTTACCTTTCATGAACTCTATTTAAGACTAATTCCACATTTATCCATTAGAAAACCCTAATTACCAAATTAAGGGTATTTATCCACAATTAGGAACTTTTATACTCAAAATAGCTTAGAACCATCATATGTCAGCTTTATTCATGAATTTGAACAATTAAAGCCATTAAGAGCCATAATTACTAACATTAGGATTTAAAGGCCCATTAAAGCTCATTCATGTACATGGAACTCTAAATTAAACCAATTACGTGTAAAGTTCATCCTTTTAGATCTTGATGTGTCTTAATATAATTAACAGGTTAATATCAACTTTAATCATCCATATAACCCTTTTCAATACATTAATCATCTCAAATTAGGGTTTCTTAATCATTAATGCATTAAAGTTGATAACTTCCACTACTTTTCAAATTGCAAGAGTAATTAGCTTCTAAATCTATTTTTAATGGATTCCTCGCATTTTTCTGAGTGAGATTCATATTTTATACGCATCCATCCAAGCTACCAATAAAAAGATACGAATTTTGCAATATATACTTACTTGGACCAATCACCGAGCGCCATGTCATCTCTTTCCCATGCAACGTAGCCGCTTAAGAACATAATGCAATTACGAGTTTACCCTTGCGTAAGTCATTATTTCTTCAGCCCGCGGAGGGGAAAAACAGTCCAAAGCCTCTCCACTCTTCTTCTTTCTCGTGAAACCTAGTGATGCCGCCGGCTAGGTCCGTCTGCGGGGGTTTGTCTCCCACCCCATGGTTGTACAGTCGCCCACAGAGGTCCCTCGACCTCCGTCGCCTTCCACCGCACTCAGAACGGCCTCCAGCCATGACCGAGTCGGTTGGGATCTGAAGCTTCAGGTCTTCTATCCTCAACCCCCTGCGGACGAGTTGCAGGTGACCAGGGTGAGGATTCCCTCGAGCTAGCAACCTCGCAGCTACCCGGCTTTGAGGGGGGGTCAGGACTCCCCTCGAACTCCTCTTGTCGCTCTAGGGGTCACTCTATTCCCTGTTGTTAGAGTTTACATGCAATGAATAAAAGAAGAGAGAGAGGGATGCGTGGAACCCTCTTGAACTCAAACCAGAGGTTCTACCCCTTATATAGGGGAGGGTATCAACGCCCTGAGGTGTTCATCCACGAGGAAACAACTCCAACTCTCAAAAGGAAATGGATTCCTTCATTGAGAAGCAATCTTCTCTCTCCTAATTATCTTCTTAATAAACCATATGCATTGGATATTTAGAAATTCAAAAATCATCTCTCTTATTCTCTTTATGCTTGACTTTTAATCCATTGGCACGAATTTACACTTTCTTTTAGTAGAAAATACCTCTTTTGAACATTACGCCAAAAAGTCATTAATTATGTATCACATTATCCTCTTATTTTGTATTATTTGTATTTTATCTTTCTTTTTCTCCATTGGGGCTCCTTGGACCCCAAGAAACTCTAATATTTCGAAATCCTTTTTTAGTGGATATTCATTATCCTTCTAGATGCATCTACATCCTTTATTTTTTATTATCTTATTTATTTCTTATTAAATATCTCTTTTTGAGGATTTCTCTTTATCTCTCTTTTTATTTTCCTTATTGGAATTCCTTCTAACATTAGAATCCTCATGGATATGAAAATCCATCAAATATGACTCAATCATACCTCTTTCCACTTATTTCCCACATTTTATCATTGTCTCCAATTTCTTTCTTCATAAAGAAATATTTAATTGATTTTTCTTTACTTGTTGCATTATCTTTTGCAACTTTGGACTCCTTGGCACCCAAGGAACCCAAGAGGCACGAAATCCACCTTTGGATAATATTCCCTTGACTTCTAGAGGTTTCTACATCTTCTTATTTAATAATGAAGTTTCTTTTGTCTTTTCCTTGTTATTGGGCCCAATAGCCAATAAATCCCACAAAGCAACCAACAAGGCTATTGTAAACGAAATCCTTTTATTTAAAACAAATCATATCATTATTTGTTCAAATATCTTTAATAGGAGAAATTACATTTCTCACCAAAAGAGCCCAAAATTTGGGGTTGTAACAGGGGCTCTTTTATACAAATTAATAATCATTTTGTTTGATTAACGTTGACGATGCTTATCATCTATATGGGCATTATCACAATGATTTGGCGGGCATACTGCAACAATAGAGATTGTATGAGGGGATTAGATAATAGATTTTTATTAAGCGTTAGTTCCAACTATACCAATATACAAAACATACCTACTCGTCACAGCCATCGAGTGTCCAATAGTAAGAAGATCAACAATTTTCCATGAACAATAAGTCACAAATACTAGAAACAAGTAAATAAAATGAAATGAAAACATAACTACAGAGAGGTCTCATTAGAAAGAATGATTTCAGACCATTACAATGCATATATGAGTGATTGATCATCATACACCCACTATTGATGGATATGGTGAAGTGGTTCACGATTATGCTGTCAAAGTTACCAAGACAGAAATCTCCATATCCCAGGTTTTGAAGGCATTCCACACCAACTCCTATGGATAAATCTTTTGGTCATTAGGCCTACGTACACAGACGATATGGTCATGGCATAAATGGAGGTTGGATAGAATTATGGTGAGGATGACGGAAGAAGCCCCTTGAGTTTTGACTTTGTTTAACCTAAAGGGTGTATTGGTTAAAGAGAGGCTAAGGACTAGTTTGGTTGGGTGTATTAGGGTGTAGTTGTGTGAGTTCACAATGTAAAAATGTACATCAAACACACACTTTGTCATCCGGTTACACCCTACCAAACAGACCCTAAGTTATATACAGTTATATATTATATATCAATTATATATTATATACCAGATAAGATGTCGGTATTGAGGTTGTTTCTTGTAGTGTTGATTTGGATGCTAATGTTGGTACCACCTATTTGCATGTCGGTGGTACTAAAGAAATTAAATCTAGTTCTTATTTCTCTTTTGATGGAGAGTAAGTAGCACATACTCCTAGCTTCAGTAGTATCAATTCAGTTCTCGGTACCACCGAGAGTGGTCTTGGTAGCAGCGAGATTTCTAGAATTCCTAGTTGGAAGTTCATGTCATTTCGGTACCATCTACATAGGCTTTGATGTTATCGAGCTGTCATATAAATGCTCAGTTTTCCTGAAATAGGGAAAATATAATATAAGTCCCAATGATAAGTGATAGTTTAGCATAATTTGATAGAAATACTCAATATTTGATGCAATATTAATTAACATCCTAACAATGAGAAATACTGCATAAATATATCTCTAAATGAAGATATATATAATAAATACAAGAAAAACAGTATATGAAAATCAACTACACTCATTGCATCAGTGAGCCTCACTTAAAAAAATTAAAGGCAATGTTGAAGTGGTACCCAAGGAATGTATTAGAAGGATATCAATGAAAAAGTGTGGTGGGTATTTTTCTAAAAAAACATCCAATGAAATAAAATGTGAATAGATTTTTTTTCTGTAGATTATGCACCCAAAGAAAAATATTTCAGAAACAAAACCATATAAAAAGGATAATATTTTTCCTACTATATTGATTTTGTAAGGTTTTGTAAAAGGAGACATAGAGACATGGAAGAGTAAAAGATTATATGCAAAATGGATTGAGAATAAATCACCCAGTTAAAAGATTAATAACTTACTATGTATTAGAACATGCATATTTGAAATTTGTAAACTCCATCTGGATTGTCAAAATCCAAATTTGATATTGAACATGTTTGAACTTGGATCATCAACGTCAAAATCCTGAATAGACTTAGACTAACAACATCTGCATTCGTATCTGATTTATTCAGGGTTGGACTTGGTCGAATCAGAATATCAAATAGAACTTGGACATCCCTATCAGAGCTTAATGGCGTACTTCATCTTAAGCATGGACAACTATAATGTGTATTGGTATAACTTTCTACATCTTTTTGTACTAAAATAGAATATTCTAGACAATGCTTGTACCTTAGATGTTTTTTGTATATCATAAAGAGAAGATAGTTACATCTTGAATGTAGTAAATCTAAAAAATAAAAAATTAGTTTTTGTTATCGTATTGTTAGTTGTTATGGTCTCACGATTAACAAGTAATGTGAGGATTAGTCTGGTTTAATCTATCTAACCCCATGATGTTCCAAAAGCTTAGCCTCTTCAACTTGGGTATAAGAATCTATAACAATCTCATTAAATAATGATATTACATCTTGGTTACATATTCAGACTTTTGCCTCATATAATGATTTCATATGTTCAACCATGGATATGGTATAAAATTCAATTGGCATAATCATTCAAAAATGTTGAGAAATTAATCTAGAATATGTGATTTATTGTTTATAATTGGTTGTGTAGTCATACTCCTTGTGTGTACCATTTTCATCTACTTCCCCAATTAACCAAAAATTGGGGAGAACCATACAAATTACCACAAAATATATTCCACATTTTATGCCTAACAGGTAGCATCTTTTTTATGGTCTCCAGGAAGCAGCATATGACACGAGACCCGCCTTAGTAGAGAGATATATCTCTTTTTTTAATCTCTTATGCTCATTCTAAATTCCTATCAATCATATATAAGATCTCTTGTCAACATACAATGAATGTAATTTCTTGTGTATGCCTTTCTAAATCTCAATAAAGCTAAACAAATTGAACATTGTTAGTCACTATTATAGTACTAACTTTATTGTTTTTTCTTCAAGAAAGTTTTTTTATTTAATAAATGCAGATCTTATGAACAAAATATCAAAACTTTGAAATGGGAAGTTAAACAGAAGGGAAAATAAAAAGAACACAGACTATTAAATTCCAATATGAGGGCACAATGACAAATTAAGAACTTAAAGAGTCAACTATCAAATGTCAAGATTCTACTTATGCATCTTTTATTTCATGTAATGTATTTTTGATAGAGAATTTACAAATCCATAAAATTTTTGTTAAAGTCACATGAACCACTTTCTTTGCAACACTTTTCTATGATCCTACTGTTCATGATGGATATTATATTCGATATTGCAAAAGTACTCCCATGTAGAACGTACCAATTTGCATCTTGTATGTGAAATCCCATAAAAAAGTATAAGTTATATGTACATCCATAAATACCGGTTCATACAAATAAGTACTTCTAGTAGTGACATCTTTAGTTTAATTTGCTAATCAATCACAAGTATCAATTATTTTTGTGCATAAATAAGTAGGGTAGGTTTGATATCCGAAACAAATAGGATTGAAGCTATTTGAAATTCAAACCTACCAAGAGATACAATGGTTTGTTTTGAAAATGAATATAATTGATGGATAGATGGATCTGAAAAATTCACAACCAATAACTGCAAAGGTGAAAACACTAAAGTACACCAATCAATGAGCAACACCTTCATAGCGACATCAACCAAAATCTACATGTGGTTTAAACAAAGAAGATCATCATCAAGGCATTTCTACCACATGTTGTTGCTTGGAGGAGATGCCCAACCTTGGTCGTGGAAGTAGACTTGTCAAAATGGGTCATTGACCCACGAGAACCTATAGGTCAACCTATTTAATATGGGTTTGGGTAGGGGTTTTGACCACCCATTTAATTATGGGTCGAACCCGACCTAACCCGTTAGGCGGGTCTCATGGGTTGACCCACGGGCACCTGCGAGTGGCCCATTAAAAAGACATTAATTAAAAATTAATTTTTATAGATGATTCCTTATGAATATTCTAGAGATAATTATATACCTAATGAGTAATTTGAATAGATTGTGATTTGTACTTACATGTCATATATATTTGATATTCTTGAACTTACAAGTATATATATTTATGAATCTTTTTCTTTGCATTTGTCTTGTGAATATTTGTT
Organism: Alisma plantago-aquatica; assembly: GCA_963693085.1. Lineage (NCBI taxonomy): Eukaryota > Viridiplantae > Streptophyta > Magnoliopsida > Alismatales > Alismataceae > Alisma > Alisma plantago-aquatica. The sequence continues at coordinate 1,005,249,828 of OY856413.1, forward strand.
TATCTGTAATAATAAAAAATATTTCTACTTTATATTTATAAAAATGATGACATCATCCTAAGTTGTTCTTATTAATAAATTATACGAACTTGTTTATGTGTGTTGAACATATACATGCATGACAAATTGTTCATTTTTTATATTTGACAATAAACACAACAATTGAGTTTTTTTATTGTTTTAAACACTAATTTATAACACCAAAATATAATTTTCTATTATAGTTGACGTGAAATGTAATAAATTAAATGTTTTTGTTTGTGGTACACACAAAAATAGAAACACATGAAAAAATAATATTGAAAGTTATATTTATATTATTTTTAACAAGATCTTTGAGTTTTACTACAAGTTATATGGGTTCCCGCGGATCGACCCGTGACCCGCCAGGTTGGATTTGGATAGATTTTTATATGACCCATTTAGAAGTGAGTCTTTTTTTACCTGCACCCATAATGAACCAAACAAGCCCAACTTGACCCACCCATTTAAGAGGTCTACGTGGAAGGTGCAAGAAGACCCACCAATATAGCTCGTTTGTCCCCTACCATCAACAGCTACAAGAAGATTAAACATCGACATGGGTAGCAGAAGGGAAAACACCAGAATGTACAAAGGGAAGCAATGCCTGGGCATGTGATGGCTATAGGTTTTATTGGTGGGAAGGAAAGGCACGTGGATTGATTGATATGTAATAAAGAGGGATACTAATTTACTAAACTAAGTGTTGAAAATGAAGAATTCATAACCAGTTACAGTTATATCCAAAAAACTTTTTGATGGCCTGCTCGATTTGTACGCTTGCAAAATTTAGATGTAATATGGATGACTTTTTTTATTTTTTATGGTTTTTCATGTTAATTTAACGAATAGGCAATTATGTACCTCTGAATCCCTCAAGGCATTTTTGTTACAATGAAGAAGGATTTGATTAATAGATTGGAATCAACCCATAGCATTAATTAAGGAAAGTATATTGCACTCTCAATTATAAAAATCCAATCAAAGATGTTAGCCTTCTAAACTGGATGCTCTTTCCTTCTAAGGATCACATATATGATTAGTCACCACTTCCTTATTCAACAGATTTCTATCAGAATGTGGTAACTTGGTTTCTGATCATGAAAATAAAAGCAAAAATTGAAGGGCATGCTTGTATTTGTACGACCCTAAGCAACGACCAAGTTGAATTTACATCTAACAAGCATGCTCCACACAAATATAGTTATGATCAAATCACTATCATAACCTAGCTAGATGATGACCATGTACATTCAAGTGAAGACAAATTACAAGTTTCTATAAAAAATACACCACAAATCAAGAACATCAATACATCACTCCAATATGATAACCCTATGATTCTTTGTAAAGTTGTCTACCCAAGTTCCTTTTGTTGTTGTCGGGCAAGAAATATGAACATTATGATGCTTGTTTCCGCCTATAGAACTTGTCATGTCTGTGAGTTCTTCTTGCTCTTCCTGCAGCCATACAGTCTCAAGGCTAGAATGGATGCTAAGTTGCGTCCTGGTTCACTTGTACTGCAAATCCATCCATGGGTGCTCTTTCACTCTAAAAATCACCACGGAAGCTTCCTGCAATGGTTTCAGCTCCTCTTTCTAGATTTTTCACTTCTACAATTGTTTTACGCTAACTCATTTGTGACTCACATGCTTAGCACATGCACTTTTGCTAGTAATGGAAGATGAATCACATTCTTTATGGAACTTTTTTGTGATCCACCTCTTCATGAAGGATACAATAAATGATATTGTTGTACAGAGTGACACCAGTCATAGATTTTTAGGATATATTATTTCCATTAATTAGCTTGGATTAGGAATTTAGGAATCAAAGTGTTACATAGATCATTACAATATTCAGGGATATGAACACCTAAACAATAAGGATTACAAATCAATTGGAGAAGACCTACAAGAGATCATTAATAGTCTAATGCATGGCATTTCGAACTAGTGTGAAGCTTTATGATTACATCATCATCAATATTATATAGTCTAGATACATGTGATGTATTCACAGACCAATTTCTTGATAGCCATGTTCGACTATGATTTTCCAAGCATGAAGGACTAGAAAGTAATTCAAACTAGATCAAGAACTAATGGTGTGAAAAACATTAGCTCCTTCAGAATCTAATATGAAATGATCATATCCATATTTCTAGGCCATCTGTAGCATAAAGGCAATGACATTTATCTCAACAACTAGGACATGAAGATTTGTTGATGGACCTTCTCCAAGCATGAATCCAATCATAGAGTGTGATCTAATGGTAGCTAAAGAAATGTGACCATTACATAGAGATGTGTCTACATTCATCTTTATCCAACCCCATGGCAGATGCAACAAAATGTAACAATGTGATTGATTTAGATTGTTGGTCTGTTCACGAGGAGCATGATGACCTACTTCTTTTACCAACGCTAGTTGTCTTCATACTCGGGAAAGTAGTTGAACAACTATTCTTCATTCCATGGTGCATATACACTTGTTTGTAGCATTCCATATTTCATGGCAAGCAATTATATACACTATTCGAACATGTGAAGATAATGAAATTCCTCCTGTAAGTAAATCTAAAAATTGTCAACAAAAAAGTCTTGATAATAATCTTTGATATTTAAATGATTGTAGACTTGGATAGCGTATAGACAATCTTATAGCATGTAGTATGTTTTCCATAGGATGAAGACATATAGAGCACAAAGGGTCCTCAAAGAAATGTTATTGGACCCATTAATAGTTTGTCATGAGTGCTTGATGTGCCATTACCCAAAGAAATACCTTATATTTCATAGGGATCTTCATACCCCATACTTGTATCGATAAATGGGACGTGCATCACACTACTTCAGCAGTGGGTTTACATAAGTTGACTTAGTTGTGAATTGACATATAGGAGTTAAATTCTAGGCCCAAGTACTCTATGTGGCTTCCATTCTAGGAACTAGAAGACTAACAATTTTATCCACTATATATGTGAGTAGATAGTGACTGAGAAAGTAAAAGTAGTGTTATAACGAATCACTCATCATAGAGTTAACTTTTAAATCAATTATATCTATAAGAATGTTTCAAATTAATTTTCTATATAAATTGGGCAGCATAAATCAAACCAGTTAGAAACTTTAGTTCCATTACTCACAATACCAGTGCCATTGAGCAAGACATGTCCGTTCAACTTCTCAATAGTTTTCCAAAATATTGTGCATGATGCCCACTGATGTTCTTTGAAACAATTATATTTGTCTGTGAGCCCTTGTAACCATGATGCTTCTCTACTAAATAGAATGTGTCGTGAAGTTTTCATTATAAGTACCATGTCTTGTAAGTGAGTAGTAGATATCGCAACATCTACATTCTCCTTAAAAGAAATCAATTGGTCCCATGCCAAAAGAGAAAGTGGGTTTTCGTTGGATCCCTTACGCTACATGGAATGCCTAATAAGCTTGCCAATTATTGAGCATACATTTATAGGAACCATAGTAATATACATGATATATGTTGGAATGGAGGCTAATGCAGATTTGGCTAAACCAATTTTCCTTTCAAAGCATAAAGAATTTGTTGCTTGTCCATTAATTCGAGATTGGATCTGATCCACCATGTTATTATATGTGGATTTTTGAATCCTACCATGTATAATTGGTACTCCTAAATAACGACCCAGATCATTCTCACTTTGTGTTCTACCTTGTCACTTATCAGTCTTCTTATAGCAAGGGAAACTGAAGGCTTGAAGATGTTACTTTTTTCTGTGGCTATATCTTATCCCAGTACCTCCTCAAATTGGTTGAAGAAATTTCAAAATAGTGTCAATGTTGTTCCCTATAGATCTTGCAAATAAAACAATATCATCAGTAAAAGCCACATGAGATATCAATGGTCCTTGTTGTGATAGTTTGATATGGTTCCAATGTCCTTGGCCTACCATATCTTTAATCACCTGGCTTAATATGCTAATACATAGTAGATATAGATATGGTGGTGATGGCTCCCAAGCGCTTCCCTACCCTGAGCGAGAAGGCGACTACAGTGGCGGCGGTGCTTCGTCGACCACCTGATCAGACAGATCTCACGAGAGGAGTTGCTCCAGTTCGAGGAGATGACGCTCTATCTCAATTAAGGCCAATTGCAGACCAGGATGCACATCCTTCTCGGAGACTGAAGAAATGGGAAGATTTGGCTGGTATATCTGCTGGGGGTCCATCCTCTCTAAACCTGAAGGAAATTTCCATTAGCGAAGGCAAGATTGTCTATCCCAAATAAGAGGCCATCAAGAATGTTGAACGATGGAGCAAGTGTTTGATGGGATATGTAATTGACTTCAAACCTCACATCCCAACTCTACTTAAATATTTCACTGACATCTGGTGCACGAAAGGCTCCTTTGAAATTTTCGATAGGAATGATGGATTCTTTCTAGTCAAATTTGACAAACAGAGTGACCTAGATCTTGTGCTGAAAGGTGAATGGCATGTTTTAAGTAGACATGTGATTCTGAAGAGATGGAAGTCGGGTGATGAACAAGTGAAAATGATTCTTTATGAGGTACCAGTGTGGATCAGAATCTATAACCTGCAATTAGAAATGTGGGATCCTAGTTTCTTTGAGAGGATTGGGTCATATATCGGTAGACCGCAGAAGATGGATGAGAATACTAGATGCTTAAAATGCATAGACTATGCTCGTATTCAAGTGCTAATGAGTTGTTCTTCAAAATTCCCAAGTAAAGTATCCCTGATAAGTGATGAAGGTGACAAACGTTCTGTTGATATTAGCTATGAATGGATACCTCACAAATGTTCACAATGTGGGTTCCTTGGTCACGGTAATTGTGTCATTCCACCACTGTCGACGGCAGTTTCTTCTATAGGTCGGGTTGACACATCTCAGAAGAAACAATGGGTTGAGAAGAAATTTGTTGCTAATTCAGTCCCCGGTCAGGTTGCTGAGAGAGAAAATGAACCTGTGTACATAGTGGAGGAAATAGTGGATGAAGCAGAAATAGCTAAAATGAAGGAAATTTCGCAACAAGTAGAGACAGTTGAAGACCTAAAGCTATCGCGAGAAGTTAATGAAGGTTTTGGTTATGATGCTCTTAAAACTGAAGCGATCCTTCGAGATATTATTATGGAAAGAAATCATACTCAAAGGCCTATATCTTCTACTCCACCTTCTAGTCTGGTAACTCCTATTGTCTCACCTGTAAGTGATGGCAGCTTGCAAGCGTCCTCTTTCTTTGTGGTGAACAATAAAGGTAAGAATCTCAAGAGTCCTCCTAGATGCCAAGATAAACTCAATGTCAGTATCTATGATAGGTTGGCAAGTTCTTCTTTCTCTTCTACCCCAAGAGATTTTCAACTTTCTCCTTCGAATGTTGAGGCTGTCAGCTCTACATCCGAGGTGCAGCCATGAGTTCTCTTCAAATTACCTCCTAGAATGTCAGAGGTATTAGCAACAAGATTGTTGACGTCCAGGAGGAATTGAGGAGGGTGAAAGGTCACATCATCATCCTCATAGAAACTAAGATGACAAGTAAAAAGGTTAATTCGTTTATGAGAAGACGCTTTCCTTTGTTCGATTTCTGCACCAACTTGGATTCTCATCCTCTTGGTAGAATCTTTCTTATGTGGGATTCTAATGTTTGTTCAGTAAGCAAAATTCTGGAAACTGATCAATTAATCCACTGCGAGGTTATCTATGAGAGTTTTAAATTTACTATTACTGCCGTCTATGGACACAATGATGATTACGATAGAGAAAATCTATGGAATTCTATTCACAATATGAGTTCTACTGTAACCTCCCCCCGGTTCATTATTGGAGATTTCAATGTTGTACGCAAAGAATATGAGAAGATTGGGATTACCCTCCTTCTACTAAGTCGATGAGGGATTTTAATAACTGCATGCTTGATAGTAATATTTTTGATCTTGATCTGAAGGGCCCTCAATTCACTTGGGACAACCATCAATCTGGAGAGAAGCATATTGCTACAAAAAATGATAGGATTTTGTACAATGCTAATACTTTCAATTCCTGTCAAGATTTCACTGGTAATGTCATTTCTAATATTGTGAGTGATCACAAAATTCTCAGCCTTGTGATTGGAAACATTCGCCACATCAAGTCTTTGTTTAGATTCATTAACAATTGGGCCTTGGAGCAAGACTTTCTTAATATTGTTGAATAAGCATGGAGTGCTAATATTGAAGGCTATGCTATGATCAGAGTTTATAGAAAGTTTCAAATTCTCAAAAACAAATTGATCAATTGGAACAAGAACACTTTGTGCAACTATCTCAGTGATGCGAATAGGAAACGACAATATGCTCTATCTCTGCAAGAACAGGATGACACTAATCCTTATGATCATAACCTTTTAAAGGATGCTATTGATGCTAGAAAGTTGGCTAAGGAAGCTTCTTTGAAGGAAGAGCGTTTATTTAAACAAAATGCTCGCGTTTAGTGACTCAAGGAAGGGGACAATAATTCTAAATTTTTCTACTTATCGATGAAAACCAGAAGACAAAGAAATAGCCTTCTTTCTCTCAAAGTTATTGACTCTATCACTACTGATCCTAGTGTAATTCATGCGTCTGTTTATGAGTATTATGAAGCTCTGTTCAACAATAATAGTTCACCTGGTGTGTTTCAAGGAGAGTGGAGGGGAGCAAAAATCTCAGAGGCTCACAGGTCTATTCTCATGGCTCCTGTTTCTCAGAAGGAAATTGATGACTTACTAAACACTTTGAAGATCGATAAGGCGCCTGGCCCTGATGGCTATAATGGTTTCTTTTTTAAAAAAACTTGGCATGTTATCAAGAATGATGTTAGTGAAGCTATCATAGATTTCTTCAAATCTGGCATTACGCTGCAGGAAGCTAACAACATTTTCATCACCCTTATTCCAAAAGGTCAAGACAACAGCGAGCTCAAGAACTGGCATCGCATTTCTCTCTGCAACACCACTTACAAGCTGATTTCTAAAATTATGGCTAACAGACTCCATCTCATCCTTCCTGAGATCATTAGTCTGAATCAATGCGCTTTTATTAAGAACAGAAGTGTTAAGAATGTGATTATTCTTACAAATGAGCTTATCCATGATTTCAACAGGCATAATGTTAGCAAAATGTGTGTTAAAGTGGACCTAACTAAGGCTTATGATTCTGTAAAATGGAGTTATCTTGTCTCTATTCTGTATAAGATGGGTTTTCCTATTAGATGGATCAAGCTTATAGAAGCTATGTTTAAATCCACATCATATTAGATTCTCATAAATGGTGAACCTGGCACTAAGTTCAAACCTTCAAATGGCAATAGGAAAGGAGACCCATTATCTCCTTATCTTTTTGTCATTGTCATGTAAGGATTCACTGAGTTGATCAAGAATGTTGTTGAAGAGAAAAAGCTTACACCTATCAAAGCTTCTGACTCCCTTCGTGTCTCACATATTATTTTCGATGATGATCTAATGGTTTTTTCTGAGGACAATGAGAACAATGCTAGAACTATTAAGTCTTTATTCGGTTTCTTTGGTGTTTGCTCTGGCTTAAAAGCTAATGTCTGCAAAAGTTCTATTCTTTTTAGCAAAGATGCGCCTACATCGAATATCTTGTCTATCACTGGGTTTTTTAAATGTTCTCTTCCTTCGAAGTATCTGGGTGTTCCTATGTTCATTGGAAAACTCAAGAAATCTGACTGTGCCCCCCTGATTGATCGTGTTAGAGGCAAGATGGAAGGTTGGAAATCCAAAATTCTTTCATTTGCAGGGAGATGCGAGCTCATTAAGTCTACTCTCAGTACCATACATCTGTATTGGTCTTCTTCTACTCCCCTTCCAATGTTTGTATGCAATACCATTGATTCTATATGCAGGAACTTCTTATGGCGCAATTCAGAAGGTAATTCCACCCTTCACCTTGTGCCTTGGGATAAGGTCACTCTTCCTAAAGGTGAAGGGGGATTAGGTTTCAGGAAAACAAAAGAGACCTCGCTTGCCTACATTTGTATCAATGCATGGAATTTGGCAAATAAAAAGGATACTTTATGGGTTAAGTGGGTCAATGAGAGATATTTCAAAAATGAGTCCTTTTGGTCAGCTACTCCTAGTCCCTCTTGGTCCTGGATTTCAAGGAAGATTGTCAATATTAAGGAGCTCATTCTACCTCACACCATTATCATATTGGGGATGGTGCTAAAATCAGACTTTGGTCCGATCCCTGGATTATTGGAGGAAAATGTATTGAAGACATCATTGGGAGAAAAGGTTTTCTTCTGGTCTGAATAACTCTTTGTCATGTTAATTCTATCATTCGTGAAGGAACCTGGTTTATTAAAGATAACATAATGAATAAGAATTTCTATGATTTTATTTCCATCCAGAAGCCTCCCGGAGGGGGAGAGGACTACATCATCTTTAAAGAGGTTTCAATTCCTACATTGAAATTATTCTGGGAGACCTTCCGTTCTAAAGGTACTTATAGTAATATTTTCAAATGGATTTGGGATAGTAAGATTCCTGGATGTTTCTCTTGTCATATTTGGAAAGCTGCTCCCAATAAGCTCCCAACTGATGATTACCTCAGAAGAATTGGCATTCAAGTGACTTCTAGATGTTATCTATGTTTCAACTCCTATGAAGATACCAATCATGCTTTATTCGATTGTGAATTGTGTAAGAACTTCTTTGATTGAATTGCTAGAGCTGCTAACTTTCCTAATTTGAAGTGTGTTAACAACTGGAATAAGGCTTTGATGCTTGAGAAGCATGCTAAGATTCTTTATTTCTTTTGTCATTATAACATGTGGGCTGAGAGGAACAGAAGAAGTCACGATGGTTCCTTTCTTCCTGTTAAGAGTTTGTGGAATAGAATCAAAGGTGATTATCTTGGCCTCATTTATGATCACTGAAGGGTCTTTTTGCTCCCCTCTCACTTGTCTTGCCAAGTGATGGTTGAGTGTGTCGCTTCAGCTATGGTCTTTAGTTTTCTTTCTGGTTTTTTGTGCCTTATCTAGGGTTGTTCCTTCCTTTTCCCTGAAGATGTTGTTCTGTATATTTTTTCATTCTACCTGGATACCTGGTTGCCTAAGATGGCTTTTTCTTCTGCTCAGTTTTCTCTGTGAAGCCCCATCTGATGGCGTACCTTGCTGCTCCCCTCTCACTTTTTTTGAGTGATGGTTAAGCTTTTGTTGCTTAACAATATTTTTTGCTTCTTGACGACTGAAGTTGGGTTGTTGTAGAGTTTCTGCAGATGGTTCAACTGATGTTGTTTTTTCTTCATCACAGTAAGCTTCAAACCCCTGGAGGTTTGAGGCCCCTTCTTCTGGAATTTTTTTGAAGGACCTCTATGTTGTTTGTTGCTGCAGTTACATGGTTCTGAACATGTTTCCTTGCTGGGATTCTATGTTGTTCTATGTTGTCTTCTTGGGTTGCTCCCCTCTCATTCGATGAATGATGGTTGATTGGCTACTTTTGTTGTTGTTAGAAGCTTCTAGTCATGGACCTTTGCTCTGGTTCTCTATGCTCCCCTCTCACTTAGAGTGATGGTTGAGTTCTTTCCTGAGACTCTGAGGTTGTCCTACTATGAAATTCTCTGCTTAGGCTGAAGTTTCATCTTTCTTGATGGTCTCCTGTTGTGGCCTCATGAAGATTCATAACTTTTCAATGGTGATGCATATTTCTACATAATCTTGGGATGTTTTGGCGTGCTCCCTTCTCATTCGAAGAATGATGGCTGAGTTTGAATGTGTGTTTGTTTTTGTTACATGAAATCGAACATGTTTCTTTGCTCCCCTCTCACTTAGAGTGATGGTTGAGTTCTCTCTGGGGTTCAGAGGCTGTTATGCTATGAATTTATTTCTGCATATTCCGATGTTCCCTCAGATGGTTCTCATGTTGCTGCCTCATGTTGCTTCTATACCAATTCAGTGGTTGAAGGCAAGGATTGTTCTATTGGTCTAATCTGATGGTTTTATTTTTGATGTAAAGATAGTTTTTCCCCTTAGAGTTGGTTCTCAGTTGATAACTAACAAGTTTTGTATTCTCAAAAACAAATATTACAAAAACAGCAACTGAGTTTTGGCTGACCAAAAAAACATACAGATATGGTGATAGTGGATCACCTTGGCAAAGACCGCGATTGGCTTTGAAGCTTGGTAACTTTTCCCCATTCCAAAGGATACTTATCCTTCCTCAAGTGATTGATTTCATTACATAAGTGGCGATGTTGTTAGGAAACCCCAATTTGGCAATAGTATCTAGAACAAAATTCCATGACATTTTTCATAAAAGTTTGATGGATCTTTTTTTATAGCCATATAGTGATAGGATGGTTTTCTTCGTGTGTTATTTATTAGCTCTTGAAATATTGTGTTGTTAGTGATGTTCTGGTCCGGCATAAAACTACTTTGAGCGGTTGAAATCCAATTTGACAGGAGTTGTTTGAGTCGCTCCACCCGAATATTTCACATAAGCTTAACGCAAACATTATTGAGAGAAATAGGATGGAGTTGTGAGCGAGTTGATACAAATTTCACTTTAGGAATCAAAATAATGGTTGCATCACGTAAATGTTGAGGAAGAGGGTAATGTACCAAATTAGTCCTGTATATTATGTATCATTTTGCATCTTGTATGTAAAACTCCATAAAAGAAATATAGTTGGTGTGTACATCCATGAATACGGGTTCATACCAACAAAATTACTTCTACCGGTGACATCTCAAACTTAATTTGTTAACCGATCACATGTATCAGTTATTTATTTGGTGCTTAAGTAAGTAGGTTATATTTAATATGTGAACGAAGTCGGTTTGAAGCTATATGAAAGTCGAACGCACCATGATATAGAATGGTTTATTATGAAAACAATATGGTATCACACAATTAATGGAGTCAGGGATTAACAAAATTAAAATGCAAACCCACTCCTCTGCTCCCGTCTGGCCACCTCGTATTGTTACTTATCTTAATAGGTAGAAAATCAACACCAGAGAACAATAATCAATGAACAACTATCAATGACGGCAAAGATGCGATTCACCAGAGCCAACAGCAACCCATGGTCCTCCCTGGTGGAAAGTGGAAACGCCTTGATTGCAACATCAGCAAAAATTGGCATACAGATTTAACCAAAAAGACCGTCAACGAGGCATTTCTTCCACCTCCGCTAGAAGAGACCGCCAAGCTTGGCCGTTGAAGGAACAAGAAGACCCACCAAAAAGCTCGTTTTCCCCCTGTCATCAACAACTATAAGGGCATGTTTGCTTTCGTGTGGTTGCAACACGTTGTGTAATCTCAAAATAGGAAATAAAACTGCATGAGTCCAAACCGCAACTATTGTGTTTGGTTGGAAGTAGCTGCAACCCAGCTACTTCCTTTACATCCATTTGGTTCCCTACAGTTGCAGGTTCCATTCACCTAATATTTTCTACTACTGTTTGTCATCATTTCTACAGAGTTCTAAATTCTACTAATCGCAAATTGAAAATGGAACGACCAATCTAACCAAGGTGTAATGACATGATTATAAAACAAAATTGGAATTCCAGTATACAAATGATTCATATATTCATTACAGTATTCAACTGATTTGAACCAAGTATGGATACACAACAAAATTCGAGACCAAAAGTGTGTATACAATCCACTTTGGATAAACAACAAAACCTGAAGCGAAATTGCACATTCCATCAGTGTATTCTCTTCAAGATTCCTAAATTCAAATGGGATATCCACATTTAACTTCTTGACTTCAGCCGTCACCCAAGCATCCTCTCAGTGGTACAGAACTGACTTTTAGTGTCGGTTATTTATTTCCTTTGGCGCCGGTTTCAAAACGACACCTAAGTGGACGTCACTAAAAGTCGAAACCTTCAGCATCGGTTTTAACACCAACGTCGTAACCCTTCCCGCTACCAAAAATGCGCCAACAAGGTCACTATAGGCGTCGGTTATTTAATAAAACCGACACTATATCCAAGTCAAGGACGTCGGTGTTTCACAAAAACCGACATCATAACCCTTCCCGCCACCATTAAAACACACCAACAAAGGCACAATCAGCATCGGTTTTTATATATAACCGACACTACCTAACCACATAGACGTCGATCTTTTACTAATAACCGACGCTATATGTCTTTGTTGTCAGTTTTACACTAATAACCGACACATATTTTCTATTTTTTTCATCAATTTGCAGGCATGTTGTATGGTTGGTTAGCAGGATGCAGAACCTGCAATTCAGTTCTGAATTGCAGGTTTACAACATCCATTGATATCTGCCAACAACAGGCCACAAACCCACAATATTAACAATATGGACGACAATTTATGATCACACATGTATAGAACATTTAATTCATATTATTTTTCATCACACATGTGATGAATGCATATTCATCATGGAATTCAATTATCACTTTGAGACAAATTCAACTCTATATATACTATTTCATTCATTAAATATCAATATGAATCATAATGAGCAAAACTACTTAATTGATTCAATTATCAAGGTCTTAACCAAATTTATGATTGACTTAATGCAGGTCTTGATAAAGCTGAATAATCAGCTGGGGGCCCATCCTCACTCATCCTTGGTTCTTCCCAATCGATCTAACCAAGTGAATCCATCCATTCGGTTTGAGCCTATTCGGTCTCAAGACTGTTTGAGCCCATGCGGTCTCAAGACCGTTTGAGCTCATGTGGTCTCAAGACCGTTTGAGCCCATGCGGTCTCAAGATCGTATGACCAGCAGAGATTGATTAGAGGCATAATCCAGCCGCAAGGGATCGAGCAGTGCATGGATTCAAAACCTCGAAGAGAGTCTTAACCACGGTTGTGGTGGTCCAAAACGACTGTGGTCTGCTGTCATCACCACGACTGTGGTCGACGAGCCACGACCGTGGAATCCCACCTGCATTGACTCTCTTTCACCTGCCACGCCTGTGTGAAGCAGCACGGCCGTGTGACAGCTACTTCACCACGACTGTGGTCTCTCGCCACGACTGTGGTGTCTCGCCACGGCCGTGACACAATGCCATCAGAGCCTGATTTCTCACCCACCACGTCCGTGCAAGGCGGCACGGCCGTGAGACCACAGCATCACCACGACCGTGGTGCGTCGTCTTCTATCTCTGTACCTCCTCCGAGCAGCACTTCTTCTCTTCGATTCGTCCATGATCACGTCGGCCCTCTTTGTTACCTTCCTCGGCGCCGCACAGTTGCGACACGAACTGTATAGCTGCCGCCTTTGGTCTCTTAAGCAACTTGCTTAATCAAATAGAGTAAATCGGTTGGATCGGTCGGAAGACTGAATGAACCTGTTGTGATGACCGTTTGCAGGAAACGTCAAGACCGCAAGGACGGATTCGGAAACCGTTTGGACATCTGCTGAGATTCCATATCGTTTTCCCATGATCGAAGACCGTTTGGGGGGGGGGTTTCGAAGACCGTTTGGTCTCGTGCGGTTTCCATACCGTTTGATATCAAATGGTTTACAGACCGTTTGCCCAACTCTAGAAACTGTTTGGTACCAATATCAGCAAGACCGTTTGCCTCCTACCCGAAGACCGCTTGCACAAGATCGTTTGAGAAAAGCAAACGGTCTGTGAGATCGTTTGGTCTCGTGTGGTTTCCAAACCGTTTGTTGCGCAAGACTGTTTGGTCTTATACGGTCTACAGACCGTTTTCTAAAGTTGTGCCAGACCGTTTGGTCAAATTCTACAGACCGTTTGGGCTAAAGAAAGTGAAACCGTTTGGGAAAAAATATCTCCAGACCGTTTGGTTTCTTTTAATCCAAGACTATTTGGGGTCAGTCCTGTGCCTATAAATAGGACCCCAAGGATCCTCACTTGGACATCGGTTCCGGGACGCCGACAGGCTTCCTGTACACAGGTCTGATCCAAATCCAGTCCAGTCCGTACCAGTTTCATTTCACCTACTGCTCGTGTTGCAACCAAGGAGGCTGAGGAGAGAAGGAAGACGGAGCAAGGGAGACTGTCCGGTCTGTCTTGGCAACTCCCGTTTGCGCCCAAATCTGCTCCGACACGACGTAGAAGGTCATATCTTCCTCACCGATCTGCGACTACCTTCTGCACCGAGTTCATGGCAGATTTCTCTCTCTTTCTCATTCTTCTTGTTTCTCGCATCATGAGTGAGTAGTACCTTTTCGCTGGGGTGCGGGGACTAGCCCCGCTACCCATGAAAACATGTTATATTGTTAACTTTTCATGGCAATGTATATAACTCTTCATTTCTTTGTTAACTGTTATGTTCGTAGTTTGATTAATTGTTTGCTTTCATCTTTTTTCTTCCTATGTTGTGAGAACTTCTATATGTTGGATTGAATGTTGTTTAACAAGTTGACTCCCAAACTAGAAATAGAATGGGATTCCATGAGGTTGTAAGTGTATGATCCGTGAGGGGACGAGCCATCTAGCCTTCGGTGACGCTTCTGTGTACCTAATGCCTGTATAGGAGGTTCACAGCCTTAGTTGGATTTTATATCTTCTTGTTAATCGTTGATGTTTGCTCGCATATTAAACCGCCTGCTTGCTTATCGGTTAATGAGGATGACTCCCAAACTAGAAATAGGATGGGATTTCATCGAGGTCGTAAGTGAATGATCCGCGAGGGGATGAGCCATCTAGCCTTTGGTGATGCTTCTTTGTGCCTAACGCCTGTATAGGGGGCCCACAACCTTCGTTGGATTTCTGTATCTTCAGAGTCGTAAGTAAGTGATCCGGATGGTGACGAGACATCTGATGCCCAAGGTGATGCTTAACGCAAACCTAATGCCCGTATGGGGGGGTTTGCAGCAGCCCTATTTGGATAGTTATATCTTGCCTGGATTGTTCGCGATTGAATGTGTATGCATGTGTAGTGGTGGTGAAACCTGATACCATCCCAACGATTCCATATCATTGATCTAAATCCAACTTTAATTCAGCTTTTACTTTCCTGCAATTAGTTTAATTAACCTCAAATCAACCAATCGTTTTAAATATTAGTTTTACCTGAGCTAGATTCGACTGAAAAGGATTCTTAAAAATGTTGTCCTTTGGGTTCGATCCTTAACTATATTGCGATAAGACTCGTCCTCTTGCGGGTGGTATTATTGCACTTTGGTTTAGGTAAAAGCTCGGGGATTTCAACCCTGAGTGAGTTTGTTAGTGCGTTCAAAATACCACGTCAAATTCTGGCACTGTTGCCGGGGAAAACGGAATCAGTTAGTCAAATCTAGTTCTTTTAAGACTAATTTAGGATCTTGCTTTTCCTTTTGACACAATCGACCATATACTTGAATTTGACTCTACTATGTGGTTATCACTTTCGAAATCTTTCTAATTTCAGGTACAATCCAAGCCGTAGTGCATGCACCGTTCGGACAGCCCTGGACTAGCAGTAAGCTTTGATCATGAGATAGACAGAACTTTTCATCGCCAGATCAAAGAAAATCAAGCAAGGATGGCTCAAAAAGAAGAGGTAGCTTGAAGGGTGGCTCAAGCCATCAATGCACAGAGAGAAAGGCTCATGCAAGAAGCTAGGGCTGCGGTTCAACAGGAAATCCTACAAAAGGATCTTAGAGAGTTCTCAATCCTGAAAGTTGCGAATGTTCATCATCCAGTCCAACCTCCTCCTATCAATGCTGCCAATTTTGAGATACGGGTACATTGGATCACCTTGCTTCAAAACAACCATTTCTATGGCAAACAAGGAGAGGACAACCAAGAACATCTTCTGAGATTCATCGATCTATGTGCTATGACAAAGCAAAATGGAGTATCCGACGATGCCATTTGACTCCGTCTCTTCAAGTATTCCCTTACTGATAGAGCCATAAGTTGGTACAATTCATTGCAAAGTGAAATACCCATCACCACCTGGGAACAACTCCAACATGTGTTTCTGGAAAAGTTCTATCCTCCATCTCACATATGAAATTAGGGGTCGGATAACAAATTTCACTCAAGTCCTTGGAGAAACTCTCGCTGAAGCATGGGACAGATACAAAGAGCTTCTACGCAAGTGTCCACACCACGGAATTCCTAAGAATCAACTCATCGAAATTTTCTATAGGAGTGTGGATGATTATATTAAGAGGTTTCTAGATTCCTCGTCTGGAGGAAACTTCATGCGTCAAAGTTATGACAACGCATGGAGAGTCGTCACCCTGGGAGCAGAAAATCAAGCCAAGGGGTAGATCTATAGGTAAAGGAGTTTTGAAAGTAGCTATGGCCGAAGCTATTCCCGAGTACAAATCTATCACTGAAACCTTAAAACTCTTAGTTGACAAGAAAGACCATATTGAATCATCTCTTACTGCTATTGGAAGAGGACGTTTGCCCACTCGACAACAAGAACAGATCAAATCGGCTTCATTGTTCAGTGAAGCATGTAAAAGTACCGATCATTCCACTTTATCATGAAATGTTCTCTATGATGTTGTTCTAAGCAACGTATGTGGACAAGGAGATAATGGTCAAATGGAAAATCTTAATGCTATCAACACCATTCATGATCAAAGTTATTACAATCCGAATAAAAATAGAAATCATCCAGGATTTCAATATGGAAACCCTTCTGGAGCGGTAAACTCACATCAATTTGTTTCAAACAATCAACCAAGAGGCCCACTAGGATTCCAGTATAATCAACAACAGAACTTTGGGAATCAAGGAAATTTCAAGGGAACTTTCAGAATAGGAACTACAATAATTTCCAAAATAACTCACAGTACCAGAATCTTAATCAACAACAAGGACAACAAGCATGTCCAATTTCTTCTGATGACAAGCTATCAGCCATTGAAAATATGTTGCAAACTCAGCAAACCATGATAGCTAACCAACAAGCTCAACAGAAGGCTATTGAATCTCAACTACCTCAACTTGCAGCTAGCATAAAGTCACCGGCTGGAGTCTTTGCTGGCCAACCCGAGAACAATCCTAAGCATCCTGAACAGTTGAAGGCAGTCACCACCAGGTCAGGAAAAGACTATTCGGATCCCCCTGTAAAGACACATGTGGTTATTACAAATGAAGATGAATCTGAGATTAACCAAGACTCAACAACACTTGAGTCTCAATCAAAAGATGATAAGACAGATAAGGGAAGTCCTGAGAAACCTACTGATGAAGAATCTGAAACACCAGAACCTGATATTCCTGTATATAAGCCTCGTATACCTTTCCCAGCTCGTCTAAGGCAAACCAAGCTTGATACTAGATTCAATAAGTTTAAAGAAGCTATGAAGAAACTTCATGTTGATATACCCTTTTTGGATGCTCTAGCCGAAATACCGACATGGACAAAGTACTTAAAGTCCCTCCTCACCAGGAAGTATATAACTGAAGAGTATGAGAAAGTAAAACTGGCTACAACCACATCTCATATCATATTGAGCAAGATGCCCAAGAAACAAAAAGACCTGGGTTCCTTTGGAATTTCATGTCACATTGGCGACTCATCATGCAAGAAAGGATTGGCAGATCTCGGTGCAAGCATCTCTATTATGCCACTTAGCCTGTGCAAAAGACTAGGGTTTGCATAATTGCTTCCTACTGGCATGACTATACAGCTTGTAGACAATTCGATAAAACGTACGTTAGGAATCCTCGAAGATGTCCCGGTCAAGGTAGGCAAGGTGTTACGACCCCACCTCCCGATAACCACCAATTAAGGGAGACCGAGAGGTCAAAGCCGCACCCATAACTTCCGGATCAAAAGTTCGGCAATTAACCAAGAATAATTATCAACTTTTAACCTACTATACTGAAAAGTTGTAAGAAAATAAATTTTTGCATACCTTTTTTAAAACTTGGATCTCTAAACTTCTATCCACTTAAGGATTCTACTCTAACTAATCCTCCTTGTATTTAAATTCATATATTTCACAATATGACAATTTACTATTTGTCCTTTTGGCTTGTACCTAAAACGCCGACAAACAAAATGTCGGTCAGCCGAAGCTGATATGTGGGGGAAACAATAATTATGTAAATACGTTAACAATATAATCATTCAATTAATCATTTCACAACTAAGATTACATTTTAGATATAACTCTGTGATCTAAGAGTACCCTATCCTCTATGTTTTCTCCATTAAACCCCTCATGATCCACCTATAAGTGAACCAATTTCTAGGGTTGAGTCACATGGCACTACTCGTAAGTAGCCCACTCCTTAACTCATGGCAGGCTAATGAGTACATTTTAGATATAACTCCACGATCCAAGAGTACCCTATCCTCTATGTTGTCCCCATTAAACCCCTCATGATCCACCTATAAGTGAACCAATTTCTAGGGTTGAGTCACATGGCACTACTCGTAAGTAGCCCACTCCTTAACTCATGGCAGGCTAATGAGTCTCATGGCACTACACGTAGGTAGCCCAGTTTCTAACTCTCGGTAACCTAGACCTTACTCTAGGATTACCCCTTTTTTCCTTAGCCTTTTCAAAGCAATAGAGGTGGACCCAGATCTAGTCAGTTATGTACGCACATTTATAGTGATAATCATAGTCACTTTATAGTTGCATGAAATAAATAAACATCCAACAGTTATTTTCAAGCAACTGATTAAAACTTCGGGAATCACCGTGAAACTAGAGCGAGTATTCATAAGCGTAACCACATACCTGATTTGATGAGTCATGCGGATTATTCAACATATACTTCATGTATATACAATCAAGCCAATCAACAGATCCAAGCAAGTAAATCAATCATCACATAATTCCTGAAAAGAATATGTACTCTATTTATTATACACTTTATCAAGAATCTACTTTATTGACTTGGATTCTCTTTCTAGGGTTTCTAATCCGCATTAAGGTTTCATTAATATTCATTAGGGTTTCTTAGATCAATTTCTCAAACTTTATCCCTTTTAGGTTAACAAACCCTAAAATACTCTTTTCCATTTATATGAACCTTAATTGCTCAACTATCCATTTTAATAGTCTTTTATATCCAAATTGACTTAGGATCGTCACATCCCTATTTATTCATGGATTTGGACACTTAAACCAATTAAAAGACATATTCTCCTGAATTAGGGTTTTCAAGCTCATTAATGCATAATCATGCATGAAACCCTAAATTAAGCCAATGATATAAAAAGATCATCTTTTTAGATCCTACTTTCACTTTTATTAACAATGGGTTAATATCAGCTTAAATTATCCAAATGATGTCATTAAGACCATCTACCATCAAAACTAAGGATTTTCCCTTAATTAAAACATTAAAGATAATAACTTTATGTCCTTTTCAAATTTTAAGCATATTTATGCACATAAACTCTAAATTAGACTAATCACGTGCAAATTTCTTCCTTTTTGAATATAATGTACCTTTTTACATTTAATAGGTTAACATCAACTCTAATGATCCATTAAACCCTATTAAATACTTTATTCATTTCAAAATATGATTTCTTCATCTTTAATTCAGTAAAGATGATGATTTACACTACATTTCGAACTATGATCAGATTCAGGATATAATACTATTTTTAATGGGTTCCTTGCATTTTTCTGATCAAAATACATATATAATTTGTCTTGATCGGAGTTACGAATAGCAAGATATGATTTTTACAAAATAAGAATACCTTAGCCAATCAATGGGCGCCACGTCGCTCCTCTCCATGCAAAGTGACGCGATTTGGAAAATATAACGGAATTACTGTTATACCCCTGTTTAAGTCATCCGTTGTTTCAGCCCGCGGAGGGGCAGGACCGTCCAGCGAACAGTTGATCGTCTTCCTCCTTGGATCAGTCGTGATACGGCTGCCCTAGCTGCCCACGACACAGCTCCACCTCCTGGTTTGAACCCGTTGACCTCCATGACTCCTACCCCCTCTCCCGTCGTGCCCTTGCGCAGGCGGGGATGCCTTCAAAACGTGTCCAGTCGACCGGGATCGGGCCCAGCAGGTCTGCCGCCTTGGCTGACCTGCAGCTAACCTACGGCCAACCTGCGGCGTCATGCAGGTGCAGGGATCCAACACGACAGTCGTCCAACCTCTCTGACAATGTAGAAGCGTCACACTCTCCTCACATGATCCTCACTGCTCCAGGGATCGATCTACACCCTCTATTAGGGTTTTATCAAAGAAGATGAAGAAGAAAGAAGAAAGAAAGAGAGGAGTGTGTGGGATCCTTCTCCCACTCGACCCTGGGTTCTACCCCTTTATGTAGGGGTGAGAAACGAAGCCCTAGGTTGGCTTGTCCTCGACTCAAAGAATCCTTTTACAAATATGAAACCAATACCTTCCATGAGAAGAAACCTTCTCTCTCTTCTTTATCTTTTTAATATTCCTTTTTCTTTAAGTATTAGGATTTCGAAAATCATCTTTCTTATTCTCGTGGTTCTTGCTATTGGCACGAAATTATATTCTCTTTTATTAGAAAATACTTCCTTTCTATCCTTATCACAAAATTCATTAATAATGTATCACATTATCCTCTTATTGTGCAATTTTAGTATTTTCTCTTTCCTTCCTCTTTATTGGGACTCCATGGATCCTAAGGAACTCTATTATTTCAAAATTCTTTTTATTGGATACTTATTATCCTTCTAGATGTATCTTTATGCATTATTTCACATTATCTTGTTTATTTCTCATTAAAATAACTCTTTTTGAGGTTTTCTCTTTTATTTTCATCATTGGCATTCCTTTTAATATTAGCAACCTCATGGATTCGAAATTTCACCAAGAAAACTCATTTATGCCTCTTTCCACTCATTTTCCACATTTTATCATTATTTTCAATTTATTTCTTAATAAAGAAATACCTAATTAATCTTTTCTTTTCTTATTGCTTTCTTTTTGTAAATTTGGACTCCTTGGAACCCAAGGAACCCAAGAGGCACGAAATTCATCCTTGGATTACATCTCTTTGCCTTCTAGATGTTTCTACATATTTCTTTTCTTAAAAATTCAATTATCCATTTACTAATTGAATTTCCTTATTATTTGGGCCCAATAGCCAATAAAGACCACAACACAAACATCAAGGCTATTGTAAACGAAATCCATTTATTTGAAGCAAATTATATCATTATTTGTTCAAATATCTTTAATATGAGAAATTATATTTCTCACCAAATGAACCCAAAATTTAGGGTTGTAACACAAGGACATGTATGTTCCATGCGACTTTGTCATTATGGACATAAAAGAAGACGCCAGATACCCTCTCATATTTGGTCGCCCGTTCCTCGCCACTACAAGATCCCTGATCGATGTTGAAGTCGGTACCTTACTGCTCAGATTAGGCAAAGAAACTCTCGAATTTAAAGTTTTTGAAAGTATGAGAAGACCAAGTATGCAAGAAGAAGTCAGTTTGATTGACTGCATTGAACAAATGTCACTTCTGACTCAAGAGCATCATGAATCAAACGATCCTTTGAAAATTGCTCTAACAAACCCATTAATTGATGAACCAATCGACAAACGAGTAAAAGATTGCATAGAATCCCTCAACTCTGCTAAAGAAGATGTCGAAGCCACTAGTGAAGAACTCAAGGCTATGGAAACTACAGAAGAAACAAGCGAAAAACCAGAAGCTCCCAAAATGAAACCCCTACCCGAAGGACTGAAGTACGTGTTTTTATACGATCTCAAGGTTTGCCCAGTTATTATAAATTCCGATATAACAGCTGAACAAGAAGAGAAACTCCTAAAGGAATTAAGGGAAAGAAAGAAAGCTACCAGTTATAAAATGAGTGACCTCACTGGGGTCAGTCAAGCGTTGTGTATGCACAAGATCCCTATGATGGAAGATCACAAGCCTACTATTGAGCATCAACGAAAGTTGAATCCAAATATGAAGGAAGTGGTTCGTCGCGAGATCTTTAAACTTCTCACAGCCGAAGAAAGGTGGAACAACTATTATACGAAATGAAAACAATGAACTCATCCCCACTCGAACAGTCACATGGTGGAGGATGTGCATAGATTATAGAAAATTGAACAAGGCTACTCGAAAAGATCATTTTTCTATGCCCTTCTTTGATCAAGTCCTAGAAAGGTTGGCTCACCAAGAATATTTCTATTATCTTGACGGTTACTCTGGATTCTATCAAATACCCATACATCCAGATGACCAAGAGAAAACAACATTTACCTGCCCATTTGGGACATACACATTTAAAAGAATGTCATTTGGTCTCTGCAATGTACCTGCAACTTTTCAACGTTGCATGGCTGTCATATTCACTGGGCTTAGTGAAACTATTATGGAGGTTTTCATGGATGTTTTTTCTATTTACAGAGATTCATTCGATTCATGTCTAAAACACCTCTCCCTAGTCCTCAAATGTTGTGAAGAAGCACATCTTGTGCTAAATTGGGAAAAATGCCATTTATGGTAAAAGAAGGCATTGTCCTCGGTCATAGGGTCAGCAATAGAGGAATTGAAGTAGATAAATCCAAGATTGAAGTGATTTCTAAACTGGCTACACCAACAAATGTAAAATAAGTTCGTGCTTTCCTAGGTCATGCAGGATTTTTACAGAAGATTCATAAAGGATTTTCCAAGATAACGAAGCCAATGACGAACCTATTACTAAAGGATACTGATTTCAATTTCAATGAAGAATGTGTCAAAAGCTTCAACACACTGAAGCAGGCCCTTACTACCACCCCCATCATTAGAGCTCCCGACTGGGACCATCCTTTTGAAATTATGTGCGATGCCAGTGACTATATTGTGGGCGTTGTTTTAGGGCAATGTATAGAAAAGAAACATTATGTGATCTATTATGCATCAAAAACCCTTGATGAATCTCAGAGGAATTATGCAACTACTGAGAAAGAACTTCTAGCAGTCGTGTATGCCTTTGACAAGTTCAGATCTTACCTAATTGGTTCGAAGGTCATTGTATACACAGACCACGCTGACATTCGTTACCTTCTGGCAAAGAAAGATACAAAACCTAGGTTGGTTAGATGGATCCTCCTATTAAAAGAATTTGATTTAGAGATAAGAGATAAAAAGGGTACATAGAATGTTGTAGCAGACCACCTCAGTCGCATCCACACTCTGGATACTAAGAAAATTCCAATCAATGATTCCTTGCCGGATGATCAACTAATGAAGGCCTCAGAAGCTATACCATGGTACTCGGATTTTGTGAACTACCTTGTTGTTGGGGTTATCCATCCTCAATGCACCGGGAATGCACTGAAGAAGTTCATGCATGATGTGAAGCAATATCACTGGAATGAGCCATATCTTTTAAACTAGGTGCCGATGGTCTGTATAGACGATGTATCTCCGAAGAAGAAGCTCAACTTATTTTGGAACAATGTCACTCAGGACCAGTGGGAGGACATATGAGCTCTAAAAATACATCTTTAAAGGTTTTGCAATGTGGATTCTTCTGGCCAACCATATCCAAAGATTCCTACGACTTTGTCCTATCATGTGACAAATGTCAAAGATCAGGCAATATAACAAAGAGAGATGAGATGTCGCTGAACCTATGGCAAGAAGTAGAGATATTCGATGTGTGGGGGGTGGATTACATGGGTCCATTCCCATCTTCTCATGGATTTTCATACATCCTAGTGGCAGTAGACTACGTCTCAAAATGGGTTGAAGCTATACCAACCGTCACTAGTGATTCCAAACCCGTCATCAAATTATTCAAAGATATTATTTTCCCCCGTTTTGGAGTGCCACGAACTTTGATATCTGACGGAGGTTCCCACTTCCTTTAAAGAATCTTTGAAGATTTACTGAGAAAATACGGTGTAACACACAAGGTAGCCTCGCCTTACCATCCACAAATAAGTGGACAAGTAGAGGTCTCTAACCGTCAACTAAAGGCTATTCTGGAAAGAACGGTAAGACGCAATCGAAAGGATTGGTCAACAAAAATCAACGACGCCTTATGGGCCTATCGAACTGCTTATAAAACCCCTATTGGGACTACACCTTTTCGATTAATATATGGAAATGCTTGCCACCTGCCAGTCGAACTGGAACACAAGGCATGGTGGGAAATTAAACAACTGAACTTTGATATGAAAGAAGCTGGCCAAGCCAGGATTCTGCAACTCCAAGAGCTGGATGAACTCAGGATGACAGCTTATGAGAATACACGAATCTACAAAGAACGTACAAAACTTTGGCACGATGGATATCTGAAAAGAAAAGACATACAAGTGGGAGACCAAGTTCTGCTATTCAACTCAAGGTTGGAGTTATTCCCAAGAAAACTATGTTCTCGTTGGTCTAGACCTTACATTGTCAAAAGTATTTCCCCACATGGTGTTTTCTCTTTATGGAGTGAAAAGTCAGGCGAATTTATGGCAAATGGTCACCGCTTGAAAAGATATTTCACCTCGATTGACATAGGCACCAAAACAATGTTGGAACTCACCAATCCAAAGGATTCACCATGAAGCTAAAGAATTCAGTCGAGCCATCGACGTAAAATAAAGGCGCTTGTCGGGAGGCAACCCGATCAATAAATTTGTTTTACTTTTCTTTTCAAATTAGAATATTTCTTCAATTTTGTTTTTACATTCTAGTTAATTTTTTATTAAATAAAATTCGCATCGCAAGATGCCATTTTAAGATCTAATTGCTCTTTACCTTTGAGATTTTCAGATAAGAGGATGCGCGTTGATCGGAACGCAACCACACCTGGTGGTCATTCTGGCATCATTTTTCCCCTCCATCTTGGATTTAGGGTTTGATCAGAACGAACAAATCTTTGAGTTTGGGGTGGAGGGTGGGTGGTACGTACCTCACTTTCCACCTACACCCATCCTTTTCATACTTAAAGTTTTCACTATCACATTCTTGATAAAAATCTTCAAAATTTTTAAAAAATTTAATGTTTTTCAAAGAAATTGAACAGATACTTGATGAAATTTTGACACTTCCTATTTCATTAAAAGTCACTCTCTAACCTACTATGCATTTTGAATCATTATACCATCCTTATTCGAAGTAAATCCTCAAAAGGACCACTTTTTGAAACAAACCCTTTGATTTAAATCATCTTGTGAAGCTTATGATTCCTAACATCATGATACTTTTGCAAAGATGATAAGTGTTTGTCAAACTAATAGGGATCAAACGCATCGTGCTGCCTAACTGATTTGTGGAACAATAGCATGGAATCCCCACCGGATCCTCATCAAGTCATTATTTGAGCAGAGTTTGATAAAGAGAACAACCCGGTGCACTGAATTGTAAATCAAGTTGTATTCTGATCTGAACTCTCTTCTACACTTCTTTTACCATCTTCATATCCCTCCATCCATCAAAAAGAAACAAAAAATAGCCAAAATAGTGTCAAACCCTAAGTTCGGGGTGGCACGCCACTTCCCTCTATATCTGCTTCTTCCATACCCCTTGCAAATTAATAAAAAGAAATACAATCTCGAGTCGAATAGAGGATAGATTCGCACAAAAAAATGCAATAAATGAAATTGCAAAGCAAATAAAAATCTTGAGTCGAATAGAGGAGAGATTTATTTCTTCCTTCCATATCACAATTCACTCCATTTTCTACCTAATGGCGCAATGAATTCCTACCCTATCCTAAAAAAACACCAGTGTCAGATCAAATGCATACTTGTTGTTCTGTGGGTGTCTCTGGATTCTTACAAAACTCTTTGACATGCTTGTTGTCGAAAAAAGTGAGGAGGAAGTGCTATTGGAAAGTGAATTCAGGAACGAAAATATGGTAAGATGTGTTTAGTGGTCTCAGGAGGTTGAGATACTAAGTCATATTGAGCAGAAAGAAAACATTCGTGATGTGAAGATGAAACAATCACACGAATTGAAAGTATTCATTTGGCGACTGTTTCAGATTTTGTGTTACTCGAGGACGAGCAACGTTTAAGTTCGGGGTATTTTGATGAATGCATATATTATCATGGAATTCAATTATCACTTCGGGACAAATTCAACTCTATATATACTATTTCATTCATTCAAATATCAATATGAATCATAATGTGTGAAACTACTTAATTGATTCAATTATCAAGGTCTTAACCAAATTTATGATTGACTTAATGCAGGTCTTGATAAAGCCGAACAATCAGCTGGGGGGCCATCCTCACTCATTCTTGGTTCTGCCCAATCGATCTAACCAAGCGAATATATCCATTCGGTTTGAGCCTATTCGGTCTCAAGACCGTTTGAGCCCATGCAGTCTCAAGACCATTTGAGCCCATGCAGTCTCAAGACCGTTTGAGCCCATGTGGTCTCAAGACCGTATGACCAGCAGAGATTGATTGTAGGCATAATCCAGCCGCAAGGGATCGAGCAGTGCATGGATTCAAGACCTCAAAGCAGAGTCTTAACCACGGCTGTGGTGGTCCAAAACGGTCGTAGTCTGCTTTCATCACCACGACCGTGGTCGACGAGCCACGATCGTGGCATCCCACCTGCATTGACTCTCTTTCACCTGCCACACCCGTGTGAAGTAGCACGGCCGTGTGACAACTACCTCATCACGACCGTGGTGTCTCACCACGGCCGTGGCATAATGCCATCAGAGCCCGATTTCTCACCCACCACGCCCGTGCAAGGCGGCACAGCCGTGAGACCACAGCATCACCACGACCGTGGTGCGTCGTCTTCTACCTTTGTACCTCCGCTGAGAAGCACTTCTTCTCTTCGATTCGTCCACGGTCACACCGGCCCTCTTTGTTACCTTCCTCGGCGTCGCACAACTATGACACAGACTGCATAGCTGCCGCCTTTGGTCTCTTGAGCAGCTTGATTAATCAAATAGAGCAAATCGGTTGGATCGGTCAGAAGACTGAATGAACCTGCTGTGATGACCGTTTGCAGGAAACGTCAAGACCGCAAGGAAGGATTCAGAAACCATTTGGGCTTCTGCTGAGATTCCAGATCGTTTGCCCAGGATCGAAGACCGTTTGGGGGGGGATCCGAAGACTGTTTGGTCTCGTGCGGTTTCCAAACCGTTTGATTAGGCATGGCAAAAATATTGCTACCCGACCCGACCCGACCCTACCCTATCCGACCCTACCCGACCCGACCCGATCCGACCCGAAAATAGGGTCTTTTGGGTTGAAAATAGGGTCCGGGTCTAAGTTGGGCAGACCCGAATCGGGTCTTTTAAATTTGGGTCGGGCACAAGATGTACCCAGAAAGACCTAGGGACCCTAGCGACCCGAGTGCAGAGCAGCGGAAGACCAGGAAAACTGTCAAGAGACCCGCCACTGTGACACTTTCGCGACTAAATCTGAAAGCGTGAGTCTGCGAGTCGTGAGACTCGATTACTAAAACCCTCAGTTTCGAACCTTCGGTTTTCTTTAGCTCTGCCGCTCGTTCAACCTAACCCTAGTTGGTAGCTGCCGCAAACTAGAAGAGGAGAATCGAGATTCGGGGCTTGGAGAAGAAGAAGACTTAGGGGAGAAAGGCGAGATCTCGGTCTTCTGGGCGACGTCAAGCGTTCAAGGAGATAGGTCTTAGGGGATTCTCGACGACGGCCAGCGTTCAAGGAGATAAGCCTTGGGCGATTCTCGACGACGGCCAGCCTACAAGGAGACGAAGAAGGGCAAGGTTGGTAGGTGATCCTCCTTCCGTGGTGACGCGGAGACGAGAATCGGGATTTTACGTTTCTTGATCGCCTCTCCAGGTTAGTATCTCGATGCCCACATGCCTCTTTCTTTGGAACATCTCGATCGCGGCTCCGTCCCGTTCGTTTTCTTCAACTCTCCAACTTTACATGTGTTTTCTTCTAATCTGATGCGATCTGGAGCCAATTTCTCCTCCGTGAGACCTGAACCCACTGTCGACTCTGCTATTCCTTTTAGTTCGTCTTCCTTGATGAGTCCGCCATCGATTCCGCCGCCTCTAATTCTGCTATTCTCTTCTCAGAAGGTTGGGGATTACTATTTTCTCTCGACATCATGTTTCGATGTTCATGAATCGCAAACCCCCCAAATCTACGCTTGCCCTTTTCCCATTAGCCATTCTTTCCACCCGTTGCTTAACATGTTTCTTTTGTCATGTATCTCCTGCTTTCAACGTTCTGCTACTATATTACTTGCACGATCCATAAGAACAATACTCTTGTGGGAAAAAACAACAGGGCAGCTGAGCTTGAGGTGCCCAGTTTCTCTATATAGTAGCAACTTTCATTATACTTGACCAACGTTAAACGATCACCGAAGGGTTAGACGGGTAGAGCAGCGGTCAATTGCAGTTGGTAGAGTGCCGCGGTGAATTGATCAGCCGTGTGATATAGAATTAATATAAAATCGAATGCATGTATAGATTAGTAACAGACTTATTTTCTTGCCACTAATGGACTGATTTCTCTTACTAATTGTCGGTTAGTTTAACATATACATTGAACTCGTATTATATGTTGGGCTTGCCAACTACCAGTGACCCTTTTACCCTGCTTGATTCTTTGCTAATCCATCTGTAATACATGTGTTGTGTCTGTATTTATGTGTGAAATAGGTGTTTGTGTTTAATGGCTGCATTGTGTTTGTGTTTATGTGTGAAATAAGAGTCTTCTAATGCCCGCTTATTATGAATGCATGTGATTATTTTCCAAGCTTCCAATTATTTAGCACCCTGGAGGAAGGTGGAGAAGGACAAAAGAGAACTAATATTTGCACATATTTAAAGTGGAGACCTACTTAAATTGGACGTTTCTGTTTCTACAGTCAGGAGGACATACTTATTGATCCTATGTTGTTCTGAATTTAGCAAAATTGTTACTATTGCATTTCTTTTAGAACAATGTAATAGTTAGATAAAGTTTAGAATCCTTAATAACTTCTTGTTGGTTGTGAATCTGGAGTAGCATCTTGATTGTGGAGATAAACAATTTGGTTCTGAATCTGTATTACTTTATTTTGTACTGAAGGAGGATGTGCTACTTATTATGTGGTGAAATGAATTCTTATTTCTTATCAATGGAGATTTAAAAAATGGATGTGAAATGGAGGTTTTGAATCAGTATCATTGGTTGTTATATTAAATTTATTGCTTGACCCACCATGGTCTAATAATAAATGGAGGTTCTGAAGAACAACAGAGAAGAAACAGCAGTTCTGAATCATTTTTTGTTGTGTCGATTTTTTTTCATACTGGATATTGGCATACTGTATTAAATCTCTTGAGAATAAACTTGTTTTCTAGTCATTAGCAAAAGAACTATATTCTGGTATTATATTGCTGGTCGGATCCAACTTCCTGGCCGGGCAAAAAATGGGTCAGGTAGATACATGGTTAAAAATAAAATTCGGGTATTATGGGTAGGGTCGGGTCCAAGCTTTAGGGTAGGGTCGAAATGGGTCGGGTATTTTTGGGTCTTAAAATCCAAAAAAAAATCATGGGTCGGGTTGGGTCGGGTCGGGTCTCAAGCCGGGTCTGGGAAACCCGACCCATTGCCAGGCCTACGTTTGATATCAAACGGTTTACAAACCGTTTGCCCAACTCTGGAAACCGTTTGGTACCAATATCAGCAAGACAATTTGCCTCCTGCCTGAAGACCGTTTGCACAAGATCGTTTGAGAAAAGCAAACGGTCTATGAGACCGTTTGGTCTCGTGCGGTTTCCAAACCGTTTGCTGCTCATGACCGTTTGGTCTTATACGGTCTACAGACCGTTTGCTAAAGTTGTGCAAGACAGTTGGGTCAGATTTTACAGACCGTTTGGGCTAAATAAAGTGAAACTGTTTGGACAAAAATATCTCCAGATCGTTTGGTTTATTTTAATACAAGACCGTTTGGGGTCAGTCTTGTGTCTATAAATAGGACCCCAAGGGTCCTCACTTGAACATCGATTCCGGGATGCCGACAGGCTGCCTGTACACAGGTCCGATTCAAATCTAGTCCAGTCCGCACCAATTTCATTTCACCTACTGCCTGTGTTGCAACCAAGGAGGCTGAGGAGAGAAGGAAGACAGAGCGAGGGAGACTGCCCGGTCTGTCTTGGCAACTTCCGTTCGCGCTCAGATCTGCTCCGACACGACGTAGAAGGTCCTATCTTCCTCACCGATCTGCGACTACCTTCTGCACCGAGTTCATGGCGGATTTCTCTCTCTTTCTCATTCTTCTTGTTTCTCGCATCATGAGCGAATAGTACCTTTTTGCTGGGGTGCGGGGACTAGCCCCGCTGCCCATGCAAACATGTTATATTGTTAACTTTCCATGACAATGTATATAAATCTTCATTTCGTCGTTAACCGTTATGTTCGTAGTTTGATTAATTGCTTGCTTTCATTTTTGTTCTTCCTATGCTGTGAGAACTTCTATATGTAGGATTGAATGTCATTTAACAAGTTGACTCTCAAACTAAAATTAGAATGGGATTTCTTGAGGTCGTAAGTGTATGATCCGCGAGGGGACAAACCATCTAGCATTCGGTGACGCTTCTGTGTACCTAACGCCTGTATAGGAGGTTCACAGCCTTAGTAGGATTTTGTATCTTCTTATTAATCGTCAATGTTTGCTCGTATATTAAACTGTCTGCTTGCTTATCGGTTAATATGGTTGACTCCCAAACTAGCAATAGGATGAGATTTCATCGAGGTCGTAAGTGAATGATCCGCGAGGGGATGAGCTATCTAGCCTTCGGTGACGCTTCTGTGTGCGTAACACCTGTATAGGGGGCCCACAACCTTCGTTGAATTTATGTATCTTCAGAGCCGTAAGTGATCTGGATGGTGACAAGAAATTTTATGCCTAAGGTGATGCTTACGCGAACCTAACACCATATGGGAGTTTTTGCAGCAGCTCTATTTGGATAGTTATATCTTGCTTGGATTGTTCGCGATTGAATGTGTATGCATGTGTAGTGGTGGTGAAACCTGATACCATCCCAACGATTCCATATCATTGATCTAAATCCAACTTTAATTCAGCTTTTACTTTCCTGCAATTAGTTTAATTAACCTCAAATCAACCAATTGTTTTAAATATTAGTTTTACTTGAACTAGATTTGACTGACAATGATTCTTAAAAACATTGTCCTTTGGGTTCGATCCTTAACTATACTGCGATAAGACTCGTCTGCTTACAGTTGGTATTATTGCACTTTGGTTTAGATAAAAGCGCAGGGATTTCAACCCCGAGTGAGTTTGTTAGTGCGTGCAAAATATCACGTCAAATGTAGAAATCAGTAGTTCCATTTCAAATTTTCTCCATTTTCACACACATTTAGCAACCTGCAGTTCCATTCATTTCATCTCTTTTCACATTCAGACACATGTAGAAACATTCATGTATTGATCATCTTCACATTCACACATAACAATTCAGACAAATTCATTCAAATTCACACAAAAATAATTATGAGAACAAAGTTTAGAAATATCATTCTTTATTCATCATCGTCATTATCGTCATCAGTATCCCAATTATATTTAAAAATTCTCACTACTTGTAGGGTTTTTGCCCATTGTTCTCTTACATCATTTAAGTCTTCCATCGTATAGGGAGTATGTACATCTAATAACTTTTAACCTGTAGTGAAGTCAGTTTTAAACACCTGCAAAGAGAATGACGTATATATATAATTAATAATATATAATAAGATTGATATATTTCATATTATCTAATGAGACTATATATAATACCTGATGTATGGTATCGATTTCAATTGCGGCATGTTTGATAATTAGGTCCATAAATCACATCACATAATATGCACATGCCCAGTCGTTGTCTTGTATAGCACACTATAAATTGAAAAATGCAAAATATTCAAAAATACTAATAAGCACAATTCACATAAATAATATATACATTGGAGTCGGGAAATTACTTTCACATTCTCCCAAATTAGTGGTTGATTCTTTTTCTTAGAGACCTTTCCTCCAGCTTTTTTGAACTCATGTAAAGCCTTACATGTTAATGTAACACATTAAATTGCATAATTAAATACTAATGTAATAACATATGTTAACAGATATAAAAATATGAAATATTTCTCATGTAAATAATGGTCTTTTCATTGTGTGTCCATATAATGTATTCAATTCCTTCCCTGCAGGATCTAGATAATAGACAGTGAACGTCTTGGGGACAATAACTAGTAACTCTCAATGTCTACCACTAGAAGTAAGAAAGTTAAAAATTCATAACTCAAAATCCACAATAAAAACGTAATTTTCTTAAGTCCAAATTATAAACAAAGTAAACTTACTCAACATTGAATTGGGCTATTAACACCATCTTCTTTTTTACCAAAATATTTAAAAGCAGCAGAGCAGTATGATGTAACTGATGAAGGGTCTTTATTTACAAGACTAATCAAAGATGGAACTAAAAATCCCACATGGGAAAATGAAAAATCTTTACATATCGTGTGTAAGTGGCTGCAAAACATGTATTACGTATACATTAATATATAAGAAATCAGATCACCGTATATGAAATAAAGTATATGGATGTATAAATAAGATCTCACCATATCCATAGCTCTATCATAGATGTATTCAGCCAATCATAACGAAACAACTCCAAAATATCTTGTATAAATAGATTGCTATCGTATGATTGACCTGCAGCATCCTCCGGAATAGAAACATTTATATGACAATTTGGATCATGTTCGCCTATCCATATTGTCATACCCCTATAATTAGGACCTAACGAGGCATGTAGGTCTCTTGGAAGCCAACTTGGTACTTCAGGAGGTGGAGGTGGAGGAGATGTAGCGGGTGTCTTCCTTTTGACCTGTATATATAATTTCAGATCAATTGACTCATGTATACACACTAACAAATTAACGTAATGTAAATTTACCATACAATATTAGTATAGACGACATCCGCTTTGGGCCATAATATCACTCCACCTTTTGCCTTACCAAGCGTTTCAAAATCTAGGTGGGCATAATGCAATGGAAGATCCCTCCAATTGGGGACTACATGTATCGGGCTCACACGAATCGCACCATCTGGTACTGGAGTCCCATGAAATATGTCCCCCGGAAGGGGTGGGTAAACCTCGACCTTTGCAACGATATATATTTGACTTTTTAGACGGCATAACTTCAACCCTACAAATTTACGTAAAGAATGTTATATACATATATACATCATATTATCTTGAAAATATTAGCTACTATGTCATAAAAATACTTACAGCGGGCGTGCTAGGTGGGTCTATAAGATTACTCCCAACCTCTGTAGTAGGAGAAGAGCAGCACGCCACATGTACTGTCTGAGTGGCAGTCTGAGACGTCTGCCACTTCACCATTGCTTCTTGGATTTTCTTATGAATTAACTCATCTAACTATACATCGACAAAAGAAATGCTAGCTTTTGATTATTGAACTTTTTTTTTGGAAATAGGTAAATATCTATTTCGCAATAACATTCTAACAAAAGAATAAGTTACCTCAACATATGATAATCTCACTTTTGGGATAGGTTTACGTTGTGATAGCCCAAAGAACGTTTTTATGCCCACATCAGCGCCTGCACCCCTAACACGTCCAGGATGCTCTGGGTTACCAAGAGCAACTGTCAATTCATCCCCGATGCCCTCATGGATGAACTAGTCTTCCTTCCTCTGCTCGTGAAGGTCCCGCTAATCGTCATCAATAGAAATTGGTAAGTAAACATAATAATAATCAATATCGATTGCTCGAAGAGTTGAATTTTACCATTTTTACATCCGTCTCAACAGTAACGGGCTTGGTTATATCTCCTTTCTTGTTTTGCCGCCCAGCTATCCACATAGCATGGCGAGGCAGAGGTGTGGGACCAACAATAGAGGACTCTGCAGTCTCTTGAGTAGCAGTAGACTTAGCAGTAGACTCAATCTGTAGTCTTTGACAAACGCATGTATAGCCTTTTGGACCCATCGTGTGGTCATGCACATTTAGTGCACGCCTTGCTCTTTGAGCATCACTTATAGCCTTGTTAGTAAGCACATTGATTTGGTTAGTAACATTAAAGGTTAATTTTGAATAGGTGAATACATAAGAACATATATTAATTAAATTGAGAGTGGTGCTTGATACCTTGAATTCATCAGTTTTTCTTTTGGTAACAAACTCCTCCCAGTCATTGGGGTTCAGGTAGTTCCATTGCTCAGTGGCTGGCTTCTTCCTCTTCTCAGCATCTCGTATGTAATCTCGGGTGAGATTTGTCCTATAGTTCCTTAGGACCCTCCCACAGCGTTACATCACGCATTTACGATGCAAATTTTCATCCAGTTCAAATATATTCTGCAAAATATAATTGTTATTAACTAGTATCCTAAAAATTAGTAATCTACAAAATATAATTGCAAATAACAATAACTCACGCATAGTTCCTTCCGTACTAAGTCTTTCTTCCCCTTGGGAACTTTATGCCAAGATTCTACATTAAGACAACAATGGCTACGAGTAAGAACCCCAAGATATGAAATAAACGAGTTGCGGTTCACTCCAACTGGATTTCCTGCATGATCAAAATCCACAGCCAGTTTGGGTCTATTGTCCCTTTGTTGTAGTAACTTGTTCATCGTAGTGATGCCCTCACTTTTTCAATTTTTTTTGTCGCTCATCAAGTGCCCCAAGTTCTTCAGGGGGTACATCGTCAACCTAAAATTTCACAAAATAAACACACTTACAGGATATAACTATAAATGAACATATAAATAGAAATATAGGATATATATTTTTAAAACTTACATTGTGAGGCAGCGCATTGATATCCTCACCCTCACGGTAATCATCATGCTCATACTCAGCCATCTGAAAGTGTCATTAAAAAATCAAATATTTAACATTTGACATAACTAGAAGATAATAAAATATTGTAAAGTTTACATTTAGAAAAATAAAACATAAAAAATATAAACATGCATGTCTCTAATATTGCGATCTTTTATCAATTAACAATCCTTCATTGTGATCTCCGCGCACATTCAAGTCATCATTAGGTTTAATATTTGGTGATGTTAGCAACCCAACTGAGAATGGACTGGAGTCATCATACTTATCATAGTACTCTTCTTTATCTATAGGATCTTCAATGATCTGTCATTTACCATGAAGAACAACCGACCATTTATCATTTGCAGGATCATCGATATAAAATACTTGTTTCGCCTGTGATGCCAATATGAATGGTTCACCCTTCTCACCAATCTTTTCATAGATCACTAATGTGAAACTCAATTCATCCACTATAACTTATTTGCTGTTATCAACCCAATTACATTTAAAGAGTAGAATTCTGAAATCTACGTAGTCAAACTCCCATATGTCTTCAATGACACTGTAATATGACATTTTAGCTTCACGTGGAGTCTTATCATTTACACTTGTAAAAAATAATGAAGACGCTTGAAGGGTGACCCCATTGTTTTGGACGACACTCTTATCATCTTGACGCTTTGTGTAATGTGAGAATCCATTTATGTCAAATCATTCATAAGACATAACATTCAATTTTGGTTTAAAGGCGAGGCATTTGATAGTTTCAGTAACATTATTTGGTGTTTGAGATAGTTGATATAAAACTTTATCTTCAAATCACTTAATAAATGTCTTGTTATGCTCTCTAGCAAGCCACATTGAATTGGCTCGAGGATATTGTCTCTTGATAAAATTGGTATGTTCCTCGATATAAACACTCACTTCGTCGATGTTGGGTAAAATATACAAGTGACATTGTTCCAACTGCTCACGGTTGATTACTTTCATCTATGATCCCAAAATTCATTTGTCGGAATACTCCTCAATATTCTTGTCATTAATAGGAGCGTCATTACCACTCAGAAAGTCATTGTAAAAATTCATAACATCTCTCGCCACATAACCCTCAATAATACTCACTTCAGGCCGATAACAGTTTCGAACATCATCTTTAAAAATGCTCATGTATCGTTCAAAGGGATACATCCAATGCAAGAAAATTGGTCCTAACATTTTCACTTTCCTAGTCAAGTGGACAACAAGATGTACCATGATATCAAAAAACAAAGGAGGAAAATACATCTCAAGCTGACATAGGATAACAACCACTTCTCTATCGAGAGTATCATGGTCAATAACTTTGTTGCACAGATTGTTGAAAAAGAAACGAAGTTTGGTGATTACAAACCTTACATGTTTTGACAATATAGATCAATTTTTCACGGGCAATATTTATTGCATTAGAGTGTGACAATCATCAGATTTAAGACCTATCAACTTTAGATCTTTCATTGATACCAATCTACGAATGATGGATGAGTAACATTGTGGCACCTTAACATTTACCAAGCATTCACAAAAAGCTTTCTTCTCCTTTCTAGACAACGTGTAACAAGCGGGAGGTAAGTATGTTCTCTGATCGCTACTAACTACTTCTGTTAATTTTGTCTTTATTCCCATTTCACGTAGGTCCATTCTGGATTTTATCTCATCTTTAGTCCTACCTGGTATATTCAATAGAGTACCAATGACGCTATCACATATATTTTTCTCAACGTGCATGACATCGATACAATGTCTGACTGCTAAAGAACTCCAATAAGAAAGATCTCAAAATATTAACTTCTTCTTGAATAAAGATTTGTCACTCCGTGTGCCCATGGTACATTGTGATCTTTTACCAAATTCACTGGCAAAGTCTTTTACTCTTTCATAAACAGCCTCCCCTGGTATAGGTTTAGGTGCACTATGTTCCTCATTTCGTCCATTGAATGCTTTGCACAACCTACGATACAGATGAAATTTTAGAAGAAACCTTCGATGATCAAGATATACAGTCTTGCCACCATGTTTTAGTCGTATTGAATCAGTGTTCTCTTCACATATAGGACACGTTTTAGATCATTTGACACTATATCCAGACAAATTCTCATATGCTAGAAAGTCATTAACAGTGCAAAACAACATAGTGTGCAAATGAAATGTCTCTCTTCGTGAAGCATCATAGGTCATCACACCTTCACCCCAGAGTTTCTTTGAGTCATCAATCAGATGTTCAAGATAAATGTCGATATCATTTTCAGGTTGTTTAGGCCCGATATCAACAATGACAACATAACGTACTTATTTTTCATACACAACCGGGGAGGAAGATTGTATATAACAAGCATAATTGGCCAACTGCTATGTTGGTTGCTCAATGTCCCGTACGGATTCATCCCATCTGTACAAAGCTCAAGTCTTACATTCTTGACTTCTTTACCAGATTTAGGGTATCAGACGCATGTAGTAGGATCTCATCATTATTTTTCTTAACATCTGCATGTCACCTCAAATTCTTCACATCTATCAGATTGGCAAACAAGCATTGAAACTGTGATATTATAGGTAGATATCACATCACCTTGGCAGGAGAACCAGTTTTGGACTCCCCCGAAGTCATCAATTTATACATTGACACACCACATTTTGGACAATCTTTCAAATCCACATAGTCTTTTTGAAATAATACATAATCATTTAGGCATGTGTGTATCTTCTTGACCTCCATTCCCATTGGGCACAACAATTTCTTTAACTGGTATGTTGAGATTGACAGCTCGTTTCCTTCATGAAGAAATTTCTTTCAACAAAGACAACAATGACGCGAAGCTTTTGTCGCTCCATCTATTGTTAGCTTTCAGCTTATACAATCTCAACACAACGCTAAGATTCGTAAACTTAGTACAACATGTGTATAACGGTATCTCAGCATCATGCACAATTTTTCTAAACATGGGATGTGGATCGGTGTGCTCTACCCCACAACTATCCAGCATCACATAAACGATGTCTACTAGAACTGGTTCGTTTACATCTACGTCATCGGAGGTAATTTCTTCTTCCACACAAGCACTGCTATCGACATCCACTGATTTTAGGTTTGAAATCTCTCCATGCCAGTGTCATTCTGTATAGCCTTGTATAATCTCGTTGCACATGACATGACTTTTGATTTCGTCACAAGTGCTGACTTTCAAGTTGTTACCGCAATGCCTACATGGACAGTAGAACCTATCTCCAGGTTGTTTCCTAAGTTACTCGGCAAATCTAATAAACTGATCAAGATCAGAAATAAACTCTAGGGTGCAACGATTTGGAATGGATATCCATGATCTATCCATTCTATGATCAAAGAGAAAACAAGTATATATTAGAGTTTAGGATTAAAGATTAGGGTCTAGGGTTAAAAGATTAGGGTTTACGGTTAAAAGTTTAGGGTTTACGGTCTTATATATAATAAATGTGTACCACCTATCCCGTTCTTGAACACTTAACTCACTAGTAAGTGTATAATGTGTATTGAGTTTTCAAGAAAACTTCGACAACATTTCCCCGCTGTTCTCCAAGTACATATGTACTTAGAGAACAAACAGGGAAATGCTACTAAAATTTTCTTGAAAACTCAATACACATTATACACTTACATCCTAAGTGAGATTAAGTGTTCAAGAACAGTCCCAAACCAGAGACTATCCAATATTTACTCCTAATGAGTAAATCTCAGATGGGTTTCTAGGCCAACAAAATACATGTATATATGTTGTCATTACTATATATATGATCATAGTTTCATCATTCATATCCTAGGTTTTATGTGTCATCGAAAACATCAAGATACTGATTAGAGATCATTACACAGGAGGGGTGGTCATTAGGGCAAGACTTTCAAGAGACTAGAGTTTCATATATCAACATACATACTAGGTCATATTTCAAGTCAAGATGTATGCATTTAATCACCTTAGGGAACATACATGATTCACAAAGTATTTGGGTGCACAAAGAATAATATATGTTACTGATTTAGGAGTTCACATAATCATTTTAGAAATAGAAGACCCACATGTGAGTTAAGTTTGAAATTCAACATCAATGTATCTTTAACACGCATGTTTCAAGGTTCAAAGCACATAATCAAATCAAATTAGGATGCTAGAATGGACAAGTTTGAATCTTATTTTAACATGCATCAAAATTTACTGAATTACGTCAAGCATGAGGATTAGAAGCACAAATATATGCAAGCACAAGATTTGAATCAAAATGAAGCCTAATGACACATTGAGAGAGTGAGATTATACCTCGCTTGAAGGTTGAAGAACAAATATATGCAAGTCAACAACGCAAATAGATGACACAGCAACTCAATTCAGCCCAAGAGCACAAGCACATCAACACAATTCTGTTATAATGAATTAATTAGGTGTCATTAAGCATCAATTGTAGAGGAGCAGGAAGAATTAACAGGGAAGAAGAGTGAAGGAAGAAGAGAGGAGAAAGATTGCAGGAAGACGAGTGGAGGAAGAAGAGGAGCAGGAAGAAGAGGACCTCTTCATCACTGTCAGCGATGGAGTAGGGTTTGACCACCTCCCTTGTTCTGGAACAAGCAGCGGCAGCCACCTCTGGCGTCAAGGCCATAGCCGCAGGAAGAAGAAGAGTAGGACGGCCATAGGCAGCGACAGCCACCTCTGATCGACCTATGGGTGTGACAGAAGGGGAACACAGGCCAGGAAGACAGTGGAGGAAGAAGAGGAGTAGGAAGAAGAAGAGTATGAGGACGGTCGAATAGGGAGAAGAGTAGAAGAAAATGTACCTATCGACAGCGAGCTCGTGGAGGAAGAAGAGGAGCAGCTCAGTCGAACGGCAGTAGCGGCAACAACACAACCGGCGACGATGGCGGGAATCGCCAGAGACCTAGGTACTCGAACAGTCGACGACGCAATGAAACAGAGAGTCTGGCTCGCGCGGCTGCGCGGGTGCTATTAAGTAAAGTATCGACGTCAATTATTAATAAAAATCGACACCTGTGTACACCAAGCGTCGGTCACCACAAAAAAACTGACACATATGTTCAATCATAGTCGTCGGTTTCAACTAGACAACCGACGCCTATCTACATATACCGACAAAAAAATGTTCTTGAATTACAACCATAGTCGTCGGCTTCCATATAATACTGACGCCAATTGGGCAATTTTCGGGGTAAAATTTTTCACGGGAACAGCGCGCGAACACATATCTACGTCAGTTATTGTAAGAAAACTGACGACAAAAAGGGACTAATTTCTGTCTCGCGAAAAATCTTTAGTCGTCAGTTACTTGGTCAACAACTGACGCCGTATGTGAAATTTTGGAGGTAATTTTTTTTGCAATGGATAATTTATATTTGGCGGGTGATTTTAGATGTTAGTTTCTTATTGCGCAACCGACGCTAAATAGAAAGCAATACCCGTGTCTTATGAAAACCGGTCGGCCTTCACATATAGACATCGATTTGTGTTTTCAACCGATGTTTTAGGATTTAGGCGTCGGTTTTTGGAAAACAACCGACGCTTCTAAATGTGACGTTATACATCATTTCTGTAGTAGTGTCTCCTTATGCACAATCTTCAAATTTATGTGACTTGAGAGTCAAATTGAGGAGAAAATGAACAAAATATCTTTTGTGTGGGAAACAGACTAGATATATTGAGCACAATACTGGGACCCTAAAAAATAGAGTAGATATCCAATACAAAATTAAACCAATGGTTGTCAAATGAAACAGCCTGCTTTGTAAAAAAACATATTCAGACCATACAAATAAAGAAAGGGATTCTGACCACACAAGTAAATACAACTGCAAACATATTCTTAAAGCTTAGGTTATATATAGCTCGTGGTTGTAATCAGAACTTGACGTCGACCTATGCCTTTTGCATGACTTTCTACTCAGATGTTTGGGCAAGATCTACTTACTACATAAAGGTAATGAAAATTACTATATAAATACAAAGAATTGTTTGTATTCAATGTGCATATTCACCAGTACGTACGAACAATTTCCAGTAAATATTCACCAGAAAATATCATCTACTTAGTCATTCAAGTGTGAACTTTGTATATAACCATATTTAATCATATTTGCTCTAAGAATGATTATGCATTGGAATGAGTTAAATGATGAACTAAAATTTAATCATATTTGCCCAAAATTGTATCAGTTGAACCAAACTTTGATCCTTTAAACCATGATCCAGTCTATATGACTGTGGATCTTCATGATCATAAGGGTAAAAGATAAAGTAATAGTACTGTCTTGGATAATACGCCTAATAGGCTAATGAACATGATGACACTCCCAACTCATCAACAGAGAGCTCCACAAAGATGGCTTAGATTACCCACCCTAAAAATAACGGACAGTAATCAAGGCATACAAGCATGAGCTGGAGATTACCCTCCCACCCGCTCTAGCCCTCCTCTTCCAACTTAGGAGTTTAAGTAGGAGAATGAGATAGTCAGGATGAAAGGGGAGGTTCTCCATACTTTGACTCCCAGAATCAGACATGTGAAACTTGCAACCTGCTACCAGAGACATCATCATACTCCCCATCTACATGGTAGGAACCTCAAGCTTTCTCCTTCTACAATATGCCAGGGTTCTTATGTCATTTATTATGGTATACCAAATTCAATAATAAACATCACCCACAACATAAATCTTCAATAACAATATGTCTGGGATCTCATGTCATTTACAAGAGACAAACTATATGCATGGACCTTCAATATAGCGCTTAGACCTTCAGTCCAATCATAGCCTACATGTATGAATCATAAAGAGACTGCTACTATTATTCAAGCAAAGACAGTTCCATGTGGTAATGCCACAAAACTATTAGACTCCAATATGATAATTTAGATTTAAAATGCACTACACCTAAATATTACTCACCTTAAACCATTGGTAATATCTTGAACTATTCAAAATTAGTTCGGGTGTATTAGTAGAAGGAAGCTTGATGAATCTTGGGGCCAAACCATAGACAACACAAAGAAATTGATGAAAGTATATGTGTATTGTCTCCCTTGACCTTCCAAAGGCAGCTACCATGCTTACTATTCTAGTATGACATCCAAGAATATATAGACTCATCGCCACTTGCTCTTCCACGTCAACATTAATCGAATCCATATGCAATCCTTCTAGTTTCAACATATCACAGAAGGCAAAAAAATTCCTTTCTCCATGCGAGTAATACGACGCCACATGTCACTCGAACCTTGTAGAACAACTTTCATAAACCTATCAGCTCTCTTGTGGTAAGGAGCTCGTGGAATATGATTGGACATTTTACATAGACGAGTGTATGTGTAAACTACTACCATGGCCACAACAACAACTACTTGGCTCATCATTTGGTCGTGACTCATGCCATCACTACTCATCTATAAAGAACACAAAAAGATTATAAATTTCACTAGCATGACACATTAGTTTATCTAAAAACATTAGCAACTAATGTGTTTTCCCTACCCCATTAGCTAATAATGTCAAAAAGATCCAACCCCTGTTTGAAAGTAACTTCGTTCAAGTTCAAAGCAATTATAATGTAAAAATGATTGAGAAATGTCAACTATTTGGCAAAGATCATAATACCTTTTCAATAGTTTTTCTCTTTTTATGTATCATAGTGTCATCTTTAATGTCAATTACTTGACAATTTTGTGGTTTCCGGTCTCCATCTTAACATTGAGAAATTTACGCTCCAT
Source organism: Alisma plantago-aquatica (assembly GCA_963693085.1). Lineage (NCBI taxonomy): Eukaryota > Viridiplantae > Streptophyta > Magnoliopsida > Alismatales > Alismataceae > Alisma > Alisma plantago-aquatica. The sequence goes on from OY856413.1 coordinate 1,005,292,332, forward strand.
GTCTAAAATGAAAAAGAAGACAGAAAATAAATGTGAAGCGAGACAAATCAAAATAAAATGAGGACGCTAGGCATATAATTGATCATCACAATTACATTAGCAGCAACTAGTTTTTCTTCCTAAACATTTGATACATCTAGCTAAAATGATTAGAACATCAAGCCAATGTGAAAAACATAAGTGGTACGATACATCAAGCCAATATAGAAAATGGTAGATATATTGAATGGGAGGATAGTCTAAGAGGAGAGATGTGGAAAGCGGAAGTGGGTGCGTAGCTGAAATCAGTAGAACAACAAGGTAATGTTTAGGTGATTGTACAAATCTGTGTACACAGATAATTTATTATGCAAATCTATCTACATAGGCAATTTATCAGATAATTTCGAGTAAAGTTGACCTATTTTGGATGGCATTGTTTATTATGTAAATCTGTGTACATAGACAGTAAAAGGTCTAGAATCGCAAGTCCATTTTTTAACAATGAGAACCTATTATTTTTAGTGTAGTGGTACTAGTCATGGAGGACATTTGGCCCTGAATCCATACTCTATTGGGTTACCCACATGGAGATAGCGTGAGACTTTTACTATTATAATCATGGCATCATTCCATGAAACTTGATACGAGAAGCTAGATAACGAATTTGTCTAACTACACATTGTTTTCTAAAAAAATATATGCCTTCGACTCCATGTGGTGGTCGACAGTACACCTTAGCATAGGGTCGAACATCTTGTATGCACCATAATGCACGGCACACAAATCTAGCACGAAACATGCTCTGGATTGATCAGGGGCTTGTGCATGGATCTCAATATCAATGAATAAAAAGCCTGCGGTAAGGGGTGGGATGGGGTGGGGAACTCATGGGAGCCAGAGGAGACATGGAAAGGAGCAGGGGCAACGGAAATATCTACTGGAAGAATGAGATCAGAGGGTTAGGTGAAAGGGAGGTCGAGTGGGAGCCAGATAAGGGGATGGAATCGAGGTGAAGGACATCTTTGCCTATTGCGAAGGTTGTTGCTGCGACGAGGGATTCGGGAAGGCCGGTGCCAATAACAACCAGATCGAAGGAAGATGGCTCAATGAAGGGTTGAGTGAAGGCAGAGGAAGGTGCCGGCTGGTCATTCCTATTGGCCATGGTGAATAAGAATCTTCCGTCGTTCAGTCGGTGATACATAAAAATGAGTAGGGAACTCGAACCGGGAAAACCAAAACAGATGTGAACAAAACAAAGTCGGAGAAGGACAACACGAAGAGGACGAAGGCAGGAGAAATGTTTTCAGTGGCTGAAAGGCACCTGCTCTGCTTGATTCGTCAGGGAGGCGCAGCAGCTATCAACTCCGCTCCAGCACAGCAACCTCGGACGGACAGCCGCTAGAAGAAGGAATGCTGCTGCGGGATGAACGAGCACTTCCGTCGGGTGAACAAGCGCTTCCTGTCGACGTCGAAGAAATGGAGGAAGGAGAAGGAAAGGGGGCAGAACTACCGGGCTGCGGTAGCCTTAGCGCGTTGCATTGTGTGGAAAACGAACCGCGCCCAAATTAGGGGCGGTTTCTTTTCCTCGATAATGTACTGGGCTGGAATGTAGGTGCGGGTATGATTTCCGTATGTGGGTTGGGCCAACACCCAACCAAACGATCCAGTTGAAAAACACTGCATAGTTGGACCGGGCCCGTTTGGTTTCCTGTGGTTGCAACATGATGCGCAGTTTCAACACAGGAAATAGAACTACTTGAGTTGGAACCGCAACTATTTTGTTTGGTTGGAAGTAGCTGCAACCCAGCTATTTCCTTATCATTTGTTTGGTTCCCTACAGTTGCATATTCCATTCACCAGAGGTGCACTTACCACCCCATAAATTCCTGCTGTTGTTTGCTAACGTTTCTACATAATTCTAGCTTCTGCCGATCACAAATTCAATGACCAATACAACCAATGCATAAACAAAAACATTATAAAACCAAAACGAAATTTCCAGTATACAAATGATTCTACATTCATTCCAGTATTTGAGACCATAAATGTTTTCCAATAAAAATCTGGATACACAACAAAAATCTGAAGTCAATTTGAGCATTCCAGCAACCCAGCCGTGAGATCCTCGTTTAGCTTCCTGACTGTGGCCACAAAACCATTCCAGCAACCCATTCCCCTCTCCCACCGTCAACGCAAGAAGGAGACAGATAGATGAAACACAAGCAGCAAGCAGGTCGGAAGTCCACTCTACCCAAAGGCGAGGTCTGGTCGTCGGAAGCAGAGGACTGAAAAACCCATAAGGCCATGGAGAGGTAGAAACCAGAGAAACCCAAAATGGCCATGAACAAAACGAAGGTGAAGAAGGCCAAAATGGAGAAGAAGGCCGGCATACAGAACAAAGAATGTAGGGAAAACGATTTGGGGAAGGAAACTCACCTGCTAATTGTCTCGTGGGATGCACAATGACCTTTGACGACTGTAAAGCTCAACTATCCGGAATCCACGGCCGTCAAGTGGAGGAGGAGGAGTCCCTACCGCTATAGAGTTGATGAGGGGAAGTCCTACTGCCGTCGGACGAACGAAGAGCAGTAACGATGGCGAAGGGTAGACGAGACGGAGGACGGGAGGAGGGTACCGGTGGCCCTAACGCACTGCGTAGCGTGGAAAATGAACCGCGCCCAAATCGAGGGCGGTTCCTTTCCGTCAATTTTCTACTGGGCTGGGCAGAAGGTGTGGGTTGGTTTTCTAGGTGTGGGTTGGGCCAACATCCAACCAAACGAAAAATTTACAAAACATTGTGGGTTGGATCTGCACACATTTCAGTGCAGCCCAACCAAACGAGCCAAGCATCTCCATGGGCAACGGAAGCGAAAACACCAGAAGAAGAAGGTAGAGAGGGAATCGATGCCTGGGCACGCACGTGGATTATTTAATGATAGGTAATAAGAGGGATGTTGAATCATTGATTGACTAGAAACGAGTGAAAAATAAATAAGTAATAAACAGTTATGGTTATGACAAAGTCGTTGTGATGGCCTCCTTGATTTACCTGCGTTTGCACGCTTTGGATGTAGTATGTGTTTTCTATATTTTTTACGGTTTCCCGTGTAAATTTAACGAACATGCAACTGTGTACCTCCGAACTGACAACTTCCCCTCAAGGCGGTTTTGATACAACAACGAATGATTTGATCCATCTATATCATTAAGAAAATCTGTTCCACTCTCAATGATTAAATTTCAATCATTGGCATTGGTCTCCACCTCTTTATTCAACGCATCACCGTAAGAATGCCATAATTAGGTTTGTGATCATGAAAATAAAGGTGAAAATGGAAAGGCATGCATGCATTCGTACAACCCCAAGCCACGACCATGGAATCTTGAGGCGAGAGACAAGTAATTAGGCATTGACAAAATCTGTACAAAGTTACATTTACTTCGGATGACTCATGATCTTCACAATTACAGTTGTGATCCAAACATTAATTTAACTTAGAAGACGACAAATTAAAGTGGAGATAAGTTACAAGATAAAAAAAAAAGTACCACAAATCAAGAATATCAACCGTCTCCCGCACTCTCACAGTTGTAATCATTCCAATATTAAAACCCTCTGCTTCTTTGAAAAGTTGTCAACCCAAATTTCTTCTGCTTCTGTCGGGTATGAAATTTCAACGTGAGGATGCTTGTTGCCGCCTGAACTTGCCGTGTCTACGAGTTCTTCTTTCTCTGTCCGCAGCCATACAATTTCAAGGCTAGAATGGATGCTAAGCTGCGACCCGGTCCACTTGTACTGCAAATCCATCCATGGGCGCCCTTTCGCTCCGACAACTGCAGCGGCGGCCGCCTGCAATGGTTTCAGCTCCTTCTGAGTTTTTTGCTTCGGCTATCCATGTTCAGGCCTCCCTGTCTCGCCGTTGCAGCCGTAGTTGAGGAAATCGTGGATGGATATTTCAGATAAGCTCCACTGAAGACCCTTGGTTGACGAGGCTTCCTGATCTTCTGCTGTCCACAACCACGCCAGGTCGTCCCGATGAGAGAATGCTGGATGCATTCTGGAGTAGTGCCGGCTTGATAGAAGGGTTGACTGGTGTTGCCGCTTGCTGATGTTGTTGAGCCACTTTCACGAGGACGTTCACCGGCAGATGAGAGGAAAAATGGCACCCGCAATGTCATTTTTGCTGCCGTGGCACGGGGAGGTACGTCTGAGAGTAATGCAGACCATGGTGGTTCATATGTACTTGTACCGTACATATATATATGAGACTAACAGTATTAGCATCAACACTTCTTGAACGAATCCTACTCGGATTTCTAACAATCACAGTTTCCAATTTAGAAAGCTGATCATCCTACTACGACACAGGTTTTCTGCTCACATCGCACACGCTATCATTCAAGAATTAATATCTATGCGACGTGGTACACTTTTCATCCGTGTAGCGTGTTGTGATTGTCATTTATGAAGTTGTGTAAGCTAATTTTCTTGAAGCTGATAATTTATTCAAAAAAGGACTAGCAAGTTAGACCTAGGACAAAATACCCCTTTACAAGTAAGTTTCAAAGTAAGAGACATATCTCTCAATCAACCTATTCAAGGCCCAAGACCATTTCAAACAATCCTACAATCCCTTTGTTTTAACTATCAGACTTTCCATCCCCTACTATGTGGGTTCAGGTCGTCCAATGACGAAACCAAAGGGTGTGCTTGCTTTACACCGAGTAAAGCCATCACCGAGAGCTCCATCAGTTGTCAATGGCCCGAGATCCTCCTATGGCTATACATAAATAGCTTGTAGCTAGCGATGGCAATCTTGCAACACCCAACCGCATTGGGTGGATGAGCCATGATATCCCCAGATGGCACCAAACCACGCAAGACAGGAGTTCCATCAGACTCAAAAGAAAGACTCGGGCGAAGAACAAGAGACAATAACTGACCCTTTCTTGATCCCCATTGATCCATCAGGTATATATTCTTCAGTGAACATCCCATGCCATTTGCATGTTGAGGGGAAGGTTGTTCCTTAGATCTTCTTGTGCAAAAAGTACTCTCCGAACAACTCCTTGTAAGCACATGTTAAGTCCTTCAGTGTATGCCTTCGTCCTCCGTGCCTACTTTCATTCCTCTCCTTCCATAGAAAAAATGATGTCGATGACATTGCTAGTATAATAAGTTGTCCCCATTCCTTGTTGTGCATTGCTCTGACCTCCACCGTGTCTGAGAATGGATTGCAAATGTCCGCCCCCACTCCATAAACTTTAACGACCTCCACCCACCGAGCTCGAGCAAAGTTGTATTGAAAGAAAGATGTGGCCATGTTTCTTTGTCGTTGTTGCACAGGAAACATATATGATCATAGTCAGGTGCCCATCGAGTCACTATATCTGCAATGAGTAAGGCATTATGCCTTGTTTGTATACAGTCATAGCCCAACGTGGGACATTTCTGGAGTGCCATAGCATCTTCCCTAGCTGGCAGTGTTGACGTCTTGATCTAACAAGTTCCCATGGTGTAGATGCACCCTCTACCAGAGAGAAAAACCCATTTGGGTTAGCATTGAACAAGCGTGAGCATTGTCAGTATTCCTTCACCATTTGCCTCCAAGTACATGAGAAACCTTGGTTGTGATTCCTTTCATCTGCTAGAGTATGTCTGCAGCGAGTCTTCATCCAGGTAATTCAAATTGAATTTGTATTATTTTGGAATTTGAAGACTTTTTTTTATTGTCGCCCACCTAGATATTTTGCTGATGTTCTTCATGTTAAGTCCCCCTTCATCATGGGGTAGAGTCATCCTGTTCCAAGACATAGTGTGTACCGAGATGTCCCATAAGAAATGGGAGGTGATGGTTTGTAGGCGATTAAGGGCTATATCTAAAAGTATAGAAGGCCCATAATATTAAATCTGACTAACATCGTTCTCCGTGCAAAAGATATGTGGTTGTCTGACCATTTGTCAATCATATTGTGCAACCGATCAATGCACATGCTATAATTCTATGCAAACACTGTGCCCACTGTCAATGGGAAGCCCAGATAAGTGCATGGGAGAGTCACTATTGGCATACCCATAATTCTTGAAAACAATGTGTGGAGATGGCTAGCCGATTTAGATAAAAAGATGGACGATTTTGAGGGATTAGCATGTAGCCATGTACATCTTCCAAATGCAGCAAGGGTGTCCTTAACTATCTATAGACATTGTACTGATATATCTAGGAACAATATAACATCATCCGTAAAAATAAGGTGTGAAAGTACCTTGGTACCTCTCACCATGAAAGGTTTGATCCCTTCTTGTCTTTCTTGTATAGTAATCATAAGTGAGAGTTGCTCAATGGCCAGTGTGAAAAGAAGTGGAGAAAGAGGCTCCCCTTGGTGAAGCCCCATGTTGCTAGAGAATAAGCCTCGAGGATACCCATTGAATAATACATAAAAGGATGTTGATTGCACATATTCTTGGATCCACCAAATCCATTTGTCTTGGAAGCCAAAGTTGAAAAGAATCTCCCAAAGACTGCCCCAATTTACATGATTGTATGCTTTTGATATGTTGAGTTTTATGCACACCTTTGGCTTGTATTGTTTGTTGTCGAAACCCTACAAGAACTCCTCTTCTAGTTGTACGCAATCTGATATATCTCTACATGTTATGAAAGCACCTTGGTTTGACAAAACCAGGGTGGGAAGTACATTCTTCAGTCTTCTAGATAATAGTTTTGACTATATCTTATATAGCACTCCACAACATGCTATGGTTCTAAAGTCCCTCATAGTCGTTGCATTATTAGTTTTGGTTATAAGTGCAAGAATAGCCTGATGAGATTTCTGTACCATGCTTCCTCCTACATACATCCATTTAATGGCCTCGCATACATCATCAAAAACAATCGGCCACGCATGTCTGAACCAACAAGCATTAAAACAATATAAATGTGGTGTCTTGTCCTCACCAATGGACCACAACGCATCCCTAATCTCCAGATTTGAAATGGGTGCATGAGGGAGGAGTTCTGAGCATCAGAGACTTTGTTGTTTGGTTAAACAAAAAATGGTTCCCATTCTCCACCACCTTCATTGTACATGCTAGAGAAAAAGTGCACTGCTTCTTTCTATATAGTAGCATGTGAGTCAATCTTTTCCCCATTATCACCAATGATCTCGTGAATTGAGTCCCTAACCATTTTTCATTTAACTTCCCCTTGATAGAAGTTGGAGTTGCAGTCTGCATCTTTTATCCATTTAATCATGTTGTGTTTGAAGTAAGGATTTATTCTACTCTTGTGGAGATGTGTAATCTCTCCCTCAAGCGTATATATTTTTGGATAAGATTGTCATCAAGGGGTTCATCTTGGAGTGCTTCATTGATCTCAACAAACTCTTTCAGCGTATTTCTCTTCAAGGAAAAACATTACATTTTGCATTTGCCCAAACATTGATGGAGACCTTGGTAGATTGAAGTTTTTTGGTAACCCTATAGAGCGGGTTACCTTCTATATTAGTTTTACATCCTTTCTTAATATCATCTTCGAAGCCTTTCCAACCTATATAGTAGTTTAGACTTCTAAAAGTCTTGTAAAGTTTAGTGTCCCCCTCTCTCACTAGGTGGGCCAGTAATGTAGCATGATCACTTTGTGTCGATGGGAAGCCCAATATTGTATACGCTTCACTAAACATCTCTATGAAGGCATCGTTCACTAGGAATCTACCCAATTAGCATGAAACATGTTGATCAACATCATGCATATTGCTCCATGTCAGTTCGCCTCCCTGGAGAGGAATCTCAATGAGGCCAGACGTAGTCACAATGTCATTGAAGTCTGTTATTACTCAGAGTCCTCTTTTGCATCCTCCCTTTTTCTCCCAAGAAAAATGGGTGCAATTGAAATCACCCATGAGTAGCAAGGGGCCACTCATCATTGTAGCCAGCTATGTGAAAGTATTCCATAGGTGTTGTCTTCTTTCTGGGGTTGTGTAGCCATACACAATAGTAATAGTAAGTTTGGCACCGCTGACGTTGTTGCATGAGGTCATTGTCACGAAACTATTTATTACACTACATCCACACTCCTAATGTCTATAAAAGTAAAGGCAAGTGGACTTGGATGCCCGTCTGTAAAATAACACAAATATTTCACACAGGCAATATATATATGTAAAAGTAGTAACAATAAAAGTTAACAAGATGCTAAATATGGAGGTAAGAGATAAGTACCCAATTTTAGATTCAATTATACCCATTGGTGATTCATTTCTGATCTTAGAGTCTTGAGTGCAACAGATCTTAATTTGGCAACTACAAATTTGATAAACAAAATATAATAATGCTAAAGCATTAAGTATGATGTGAAAAGACATGTAAACAATTTAAGAGTACTATAATAGTTGCTTGGATGGAAACATCATATAAAATAAGAAGTAGAAACAAGGCAAGAACACTTAACGACATTGTTGTATAGAAAGTTTGTTTTAAGTGCATTTCCATAACAACATATTGTGGCCATTGACCAGCTTCCCATTGGAAGGGTCCGTAAGGGTGCTCAAGATTAGCCAACCACTTTTATTGACATGGTTCGCCTTATCTTGACAATCTCAAGTAAGATTCCCAACCTGGTGCCCTTACCCTAAGAATACAGGCAGGTATACAAGGCTCGTATAATGGATAAGTTCAATTATGTTCAAGGTTTGTTAAACACATATATCTCAAGAAAAGCTAATATACTAATCATAGGGAACAAGTAGCTCAAACAAGTAATTACCTAGCCAATCATTCATATGAGCTTACATACAAACAATCCAATAATATAGTAGGTTTAAGAGATTAAGCGCACCTTGGCGAGTAAAGCGCAAGATTAAGCATTTGATTTAGAAAATCATACATAGCAAGCTTGACTAGATCTTGGCAAGAGAGTACCCGAATTGACCGTGAGATTACAAATAAGTATAATTGGATTAACATCAACAAGATTAGGTCCATTAATTATTACCATGGAGGTTGGATATGTCACCTAAGGCTAGGTACTCATTTCCTTCAACATTGTTTTCAACATATCAACTAGTCATGCCAGGCATTATCAAGAAACATAGTACATCATGGGTTCATTAGCACTTAGAGAAACACATCACAATTAGATGAGGGATCATACCATTAGGGATTCATGATCTTAAATAGATCAATCATATGATTTGAGCAAACTTAGTCAACATAAGCATTAACATTGTCATATTGTGTCATTTTGAGTTACTATCATGCATGATTATCACCATTAGAGTATAGATGGGGTCTACTTGAGTTGGGTGTCATAAGCATAAACAAGATACTAATTTGAAGTCATAATGTATCATATATCATCATTAGATCAAGGTTCATGCAAGGTTTGAGGCTTGGTTCTCAATATGTATAGCCGGTCACATTTCAAGTTAAGATTAGGGCACTTAGGAACATTAGGACACAAGAATGTTCCATAAGGCATATAGGGATACAAGGCATGTAATATTACTGGTTTATGAGTTCATATGATCATTTTAGACATAAAGACCCATATGAGAGCAAGTGTTGAGATTGAATATCAATGTATCCACATAAGGCATGTTTCAAGGTTCAAGGCACATAATCAAATCAAAATAGGATGCTAACATGAACAAGTTCGGACCATAGTCTAACATTCATTAAAAATTACTAATCTACGTCAAATATGAGGATTTGAAGAACATTCACCAAGATTAACCATTAAAGAAGTAGTCTTTAGCATTAAAAGCCCATTTTATGTCATATATGCAACCTTAGACCATTCTAGGGTACAAAGATGGATCAAGTTCGAGTCATTATGCATAAAAATGTACAAGGTACTGATATTGAGCTATAAATATGTCTTGGGGCATAAAAGATCAAGGTCATGCATTCAATTAGGGTAATCATCTTAAAAGACTTCAAAAACATGTATTTTCATATATCTGTGGAGATACGAGCATGAACATGCTATGAAAGTATTTTTAACAGACATGTCTCATTTTTATGATAAAAAATCAAATATTGCATGACTAATTTGGGCAAGGGATGCATGAGAAAAGGTTTTTGATTTTACCCTACAAAGTGTTCTGGACCCTTGGATTCTAAATCCAGGTGTGAGAGCACACTCTCTCTCTCCTACATAGGGTCTGGCTGGCCTCATCATTTGTTTTAGTGTTTAGGGGCAGCTGGCTCCTCTCCTACAGTCACCACTTCAAGTGGTGGCAAGCGGGTGAAGGGAGGCTTGATTAGTGCATGGAGGTGGCACCTAAGAGATCACCCTTGACTCCCTGAGTTTGTGCGTGAGGAAACGTCTGATCCTGATTGTTGGGGTGGGATCCGATGGCTTGGCATCATTGCCTTCATCCCATTCGTAGAAGGACCAGACACCTAAACACGACAGCACTGCTGACCGGACAAAACGGTACTGTAGCCATAGGCCAAGAGGACAACTGGGCATTCACCACCCCTTCTTATCTTACTGTCGCGGAGCTAAAGGGGGCTCTAGCTAGGGTCGAATCCAACTAGTACGTGAGCATCTTCTCACCAGAGATGCAACCGAATGAAGAAGGAATCAAAGAAAGAAGAGCCCCCAAAGCACTCTTCTCGTTAACAAGAAAAGGCTGCTAAAAGCTTGCGGAATGAGGGGAAAACGATCACGTCATGTAGGCAACCACATTGAGTGGTCCAAAATGGTGTCAAAGGGGTGCAAAAGGTGGTCGGACCACATGTGTCAGCCACCTGCTCCTATGTCAGGGAGTAGGTGAAGGGGAAGAAGTCCTAACTGCTAGATGGGAGCCTAGATCTGAGGCCACGTGATCTGAGGGCTAAGGAAGGATCTTCAGCAATCAGTGGTTTGTGATTGGCGCGAGGATACAAGAATGGATCTCCAAGAGAAAGGGAAAGGTTGTGTAGGTGCAAGAAAAATAAATGGACATGCTCACAAATGGTCCAAAAAATATCAAAGAGACAACTAAATCAAGGTTAAAATAAAGACCAAAAGCAAAATTCAATCGGTCATATCTTGGGTTGTGAGGGTTCGAACGATTCAAAATTTGTGTAGTTGGATTAGTAATTGAATCCTATACAACATGACATATTTCATAGTAAGAAGACTTTACTGAAAGTGTTCAATTTTGTTTTCAAGTTGATGACACATAATTAGCATGACACATTGTTCCAAAACCCAAATTAGACTCAAATATTAGTACAAATTGATAGTTAATAAAAACCAATTGATCAATTAGGCATAAGGTGACTAGAAGTCATCAAATTAAGGTTGAGGAAGGGCATTAAGTACAATCAAGCATTTGATGAGTCCACATGTACATAGATTGAGTGAGTGAAAATCCAAGTTATCACAGTCGTCATGGTCTGGCTATGAAATTGGTCAACTCCACTCGCCATGCTTTGGGATCAAAGTCCCAACCGATGAGACCACCATTTTCATGTTCATGGTTAGTTAAAAAATTCCATTCACTAGGGAATAGGTTAGTAGATTTAGATAATTTTGTCATTTGAATTTGAGTCTTTGTAATTACAGCCAAGGATGCATTCATCTCCCTAATCACCCTTCTAATCTCACATTGGATCTAGGTTGACTTTCCACCACACATCCATGTGAGAAGGATCATTGGGAAACCCCTTCAGTGCATTGATCAGATGTGTGAGTCCTGATTTTATATATTTTAGTGATGCTTTGATCACGCCAATTCTTGTATCGATCAATCTTGCACCTCCCATCTTCCCTATTGGTAACCTCCCTTGTTCCGTCACAATTTTTTGTGATGTACAACCTCCGTTTGTCTTCTTTGATTCAATAGCGATTGGTCTACACTTGGCATAGATGATAGATTTACAGAACTATGAAGAAGTAAGTTCTATAAACGAAAGGATAAGATTCTTGTTAGTAGACCGTGGTGAGGCACCATTAGGTTGGACCCTAATTAGAGGACATGATGTCAGGTTTTCTCGGCAAATGAATGCATCTTCATCTTGCCTTAACTCATCCTTTGCATCCTGATCTAGACTTGCTAAGGATCTGGTTGATCCTTCCTCACTTGTTACCCATCTATCATCAATGAATCAAGACATATTAACAAGGTCCTGTGTCAGTTGATCCTTGGACCAAATCTTCTCATATGTGGAATTAATAAAGTCTATTGATAGAGAGAGCACTCATGGTGACGAAGAGTCTGTCCTGAGATGATCTCTTTTTTTATTCAGACTACAACCAACACATGATCCACACATTGAATTATTTTTAATCGATGATGGAGAGTGTGTTTGGTCTCAGTATTTAAATCCACAATTCCCATTCAAAGAGTAACAGACTGATTTGAATCATTCTCCACTGATTCCACCGTTGCCATCTTGTTTGTTACTATTACCCCATGAATTTTAGGGCCATGAATGAGTGTTTTCTCCATGTTACCCTTCTTGACTGCATCATTATGAACGGATTTTGAATCTTGTTCCATAATAACATCAATAGAACTGAACACCACAGTAGGTTGCTCAACGTTTTGGTCAATAGTATTAGATGCTCTCATTTATTGATTATCTACATCTCTAGGCAAACTTGAAACCCGATCCCCCTATTTGAATGTAGATGAAATAGACAACGCACCTCTGTTGCAGTCAGCAACATTGTCAGTATCGGTATCCATGATCATGTAGCCTTGATGAAGTGACATATGCCCATCAACAACATCCATTTCGATCAAACTTCCATCACCCATTGGCGGACTAGATTGAGTAATGTTTGCTGGCACCATCTGTCCTCCTACGCTGCCACAGAGATCGTCAACAATCATCGTTTTGGGTATACCTACATTCTATCAAACTCTGTACATCAATTGTCCTTGTTGCTCATAGTTGTGCTAGTGTTGATCGAGGTTCTTTGGGCATCGTGCAGTTGTATGTCCAAAAGCCACACAGAAGGAGCATCTTCGAGGATAGTTTTCATATTCAACTGGGCAATGAATCACCTCTGTCTCCTCAAACCACAAATCCACTTCATGTGGTGGATCTCTATCTGCTGAGACCTCCACCAGTACTCTGCAAAATCTAGGTTTAATCCATTGGCAGTGTGAATATCCAGCCTCAATGGTTTGTCAATGTAGCTTGCTGACGTGCTCAAGATCTTATTTAAATTCATTAATCCTATAGTAGGAAAGCAAACCTAACATGTTATTGTTGATAGAACGTCCCTCTCTAAGGATGTCAATGGTCTCCATTACTACATTAGAACCAATCGGCCATCAAAGAACTACAGTCTAGCTTGTAAAACATCCTTGTAATCCTTGGCATTTTTGAATGTAGTAAAGAAAAAATGATTAACCTTTTGAAACCTCTATGAGCCTTTAGGTTTCCAAGTTCATTGTACCCATCCTTGTATGGGAACAAGATGTGGTGCAACATCAATAATGTGGAAGATGATCATGTTTTGCCACTTGTTCTGAATCTCATCAACATGAGCTTTGGGAACAATAGCCACCAACCAATCTTCTCCATGTTGAACCATAGGGATCTTCTATAGTTTTAGTCTCACGTCAATCGGTACCACCTCCCCTTCCTCCACACAATTCTCACTCCAGGATGACAAGACATACTTGAAGGACTAGGGTTTCACTGTACGCATTGCCCTTCCTCCGCTTTGGGCAGTGGCGTAACCATATACACAACTAGGTAGGCAAGTGCCATACCTTCATTTAGGAACAATGTACAGATTTATATGAAGATAGGGTAACCAAAAGAAAAATATACTACAGTGCCCTACTATGCTATCACCTGCATGCTTTTAAATTTGATGGTGCCCCCCTTAAGCAATTTATTTGGCTCCGCCACTAGCTTTGGGTCTTGTTATTCACTTTGTGAACCTCTGGGATTCCATTATTGTGCTCATCATTCATGTCCATCACCACAGATGCAACTGTTTGTAAGGACCCTGACCTGCATATAGGGTTTACCCTGTTTGTTTTGCTTAACCTTGGTGCTTTGGTGCTTGCTAATCACCTTTAGTGGTGATTAGGGTTTTAATGTGCTTTGTTGAGTGTTTGAGGGGCTACTTGCAAATAATCCAAGTTTAGGGTTTTGTGTGCAAGTTTTCCATCTTGTGAGATGTTTTCCCCTCTTTGCTTCCTCTAGGGTTGAGAGGAAGGCTTGGGCTTGTTGTTTGAGTTTCTTGGGCCTTGTTTGGGCTTGCTTGAGCCTTGTGTCGGCCAAGGCTTGTTTGTGTCGTCCAAGGTGAAGTTTGTGTCGACCTAGAGTAGCTTGCGTCGCCCAACATGGTGGTGTGTCACCCAGGAGCCTTGGTGTGTCGCCCAGCAGAGCTGATGCATGTGTCGCCCATGTTGCTTGGTCTTGGTTGGTTGACACTTGGTGCACATCTTTGACAAGTGTCTCATGGTTTGCTAGAGTGTTGGATTGAACCCTAGGACAAGTGTCCCTTGGGTGGACGACACTTAGCATGGACCTACCTTGTTTTCTCATCCCCTTCTTTCTATATAGGTGGCTCTTTCCCTTGCCTTAGCTTCCTTTGATCTTTTGGTCTCTCCTCCACTTTGAGTGCACGACACCCCTCTCCTTCTTTGCTTGTGTTGGCCGATACACTCTCCTGGAGTAGCAGTGGTGGTCGATACACCCTCTTGGAGAAGCTGTGGTGGACGATAACCCTTGGACCTTAGAGTGCTTCTTCTTCCTTGGAGCTTGGAGCTTAAGGCGGGTTGCATAATTTCTAACCCTAACTCCATTACCTCTTGTTATAATCTCGTTCTTATGCTAGTAGCTTAGCTTAGTTCCTTGCTTTTGTACCTTTGGTGGCCGATCCCCTTAGGGTTTAGGGTTTCCCTTGTGACCTAGTATACTTTGCTTTCTAGGGTTTTAGTAACCTTTTGCTGGAGGTTGATGATGACCCCTGTTGGGCGATACTCTCTCTTGTTGGGGTGTGTTGGACGACATGGGTATCCTTGTATATGACGACATAAGGTGCTCTTGAGTTGGGCGATATCCTTGCTCCTGTGTTGGGCGATAGGCTGACCTAGTGTGAGGGTGGGCCGATATGGTGACCATGTTGGGCGATATGGTCCTTGTGTTGAGCAACACCTTTGTTCTTGTGGTGGACGATAGGCTCAACATGGCATGATGGTTGCTGGTGTCGGACGATAGGGCCATGAGTGGCTTGTTCCTTGTGTTGAACGATAGGCCATGCATAGTGTGGTGGCCGATAGCCATGGTGGGCGACATCCCTGAGTTATGACGGCCGATAGGGTTGAGTTGTGTCGGGCATCGTGCCCTTGGCTTGGTGTGTCGGTCGATAGGCCTTGATAGGTTTTAGGTGAGGGTTGTGAGGAGTTATAGTGAGGGATAGGTGATCCTATAGTGACGGTCTCGTGTGTTATGGAAGTGAATGTTTATGCTCAAACGATAATGATGCCTTGCAAACAATAACAATGCTAATGATAGTATAATGTTGATAACAGTAGTGAAGGTAATGATGGTAGTAATGATGTTGATGGTAATATATGATGATGATAAGGAAGGTAGTGGTAATGAGATACATGAATATAATCCTTATGCTTATTTGTTAATGATAATGAGAATGACGGTAGTTACACTAGTAGTTTGCATAATGATAATAATGATGATAGTGGATGGTGACAATAATGATAGTAGTAATAATAGTATTTGCTCTGTATTCTCAATATGACATCTTGCTTGATGTGAGCATCTTGTTTATTCATATAAATCCTAAGATAAGGGTAAGCATGAATATGGTTTGTTAATGATGTGTTTAATATGCTTGATCACTAATTAGTGTTAACGACAAGTACAATATCCTGAATATCATTTTGTGATGGTAAATATAGTCTTTATGTTAAAAGTATGATTATTGTGTACCCTAAAAATGTAGGTGATGTTTAGCCATGAGAGGGCTATGAGACACATGTGATGAGTAACATCACTTTGATAATTATTCTTTGAGGTTGTATGTATGATGTGTTGGTCCCATGATGTTGATGTGAGCCTTGAAGAGGCATTGAGAGTACATGATGAGGGATTGAGATCCCATGGTATGTGATGATCCTTGATATGGATCTGTATGATTGGTAAGAGGACAAGTGGTAACATGTGATGTTGGGTCCTTGAGATGGATCAGGTTGATGTGATTTCAATAATAATATAATGATATTTACTTTTTATTACATCTTGCATGTTATACAACTTGGTTGAATCTTGCAATACATCTAAAATATACTAATTAATTATAGTGGAATCATGTCATGTAGTTTGCCCTGGCCATAGATCCATCATCGTCAGGACTTGGTGATGGTGAAACGGGTTCTCCTACGGGTTAACCTGGAAGCGCATATTGTTGAATATGTGTAGGTTGCTCCTAGCATGAAAATGAGGAGGTAAGAGTGTAACTTCTGTTGCAGACTCAGATACATATATAGAGCATGGTGAACAGACCCATGGCTCAGGATATGTGATGTGAGGAGCATGAATGCGTTCATGGCTCAGAGCATGGTGAACAGGCCCGTGGCTCAGTTTTACTAGCGCCGAGACATGTACCAAGGCGGGCTAGAGTGAGGGTAGCCTATGGAGCTGACCTTGTGGCTTAGACCACTTCAGCATGAGACTGTAGTCCTGCTTGTGTTGTACTCGTGTACTGACCATGAGGCTGGAGGTCGTGGAGTCCGGCTCTTCCATTGACCTTGTATGGCACCGGTCTTGGGCTTCGCAGCCAGAGGTTGGATTTGAATGGAATGTTTCAAATCCTCAGGGAATAATAATAATATGTAATATAGCCGTTTAGTACTTACTGCTTAAGCTAAACACGAAACATTGGTTGAGGCCTTGTTTGTGTAGCTAATTCTGTTATATCTGCAGTTACTTCTATATACATCAGGTACGTGGTGATATGTTGTATCTTGATAATCAGGTTACGTGGCAATATATCTTATTATGATAATCATGTTACATTGTGATATATGTTATCTTGTCAATCATGTTCCATTGAAAGATATATGGTTACATGCTTTTATACAGCTGGTAAGCTTGTCGGTAAGAATAGCCTTGCTTTATATAGACTGCTCTTGTTATACTAGTTATCAGTTACCTTCTGCTTTATAGTTTATCTTGCTGAGGTTCTGTAGTTGTGGTGGGGAGTTATGTTTCCCGCTGGGACAATTTTTCAGTTGTCTCACCCCGCTGGTTTACACCCCTTTTAGGTGGTCGAGGTAGACGTGGTCATGGTGTTGCGGACGAGCAGCTTGAGGAGCAGTAGAAGGCAAGTGATGGATATGCTACTGTTTTGGATGTTTTGTAGTAGAGTCTAGAGTCATCCCTGTACTCTCAGGTCCTTGGCAGTGTTTTGACGATGTTTCATAACGAACGATCGATGATGTTTGTATATCCTGCTGTTGGCCGGATGCGGGCCTTTATGTATATGAATAGGTGGTGAACTCATGTGATGGATGAACAGTTGTTTCTGTAAGCTATAGACACGTATCAGATCTCGTGTATGTATATATATGACATGTTTCTGTGTAGGATGAGGACTGGAAAGTAATAGTTTCACAGTTGATCAGTTTTCCGCAATCGGTTTTAATTAACCTGTGTTTTCATAATCTGTGGTTATGGTGATTTCCGCACGTTTTCGCGTAACACCTCATTATCTGTATGATAATGGGATGTGTTGCCACAAGTTTTGGTATCAGAGCTATAGGTTCGCTGAGTCTACAGGGATTTAGGACTAGGTTGAGTTTGTTCTCATGAGTGTCCAGGTTTTCTTACAATATCTTCTACCCTCAGCGGAAGAAAAGTCAAGATGTCTGGAAACCATGAAGAACACTCTGCTGAGTATAGTGATGCTGCATCGGTTGATGGAGCAGATGGACAGGCACATGAAGATCGGGTGCCTGAGGTTCCCCAATTTAACCCAGCCATACTTGAACATCCTGCTTATCAACAGCTTATGGGGCAGTTAATGGCTACGATGAATCTCATGGTTGAGTGATTATCAGTGCCTCCTCCGCGAGCACATGTTCCCCATGGAGAAGCATCGGGTATTGGGAAGACCTTCGAGCAGCTTCACCGAGTTGGAGCTTCGGATTATGCTAGAACGGCTGATCCAGCGGATGCAGATCTGTGGCTGATAAGTCTCGAGAAGGCTTTCCGGATCCTTGACATCCCCGAAGAAGACAAGGTAAAGCATGTTGTCTACCTTATGAAAGGTAGTGTTGGTCACTGGTGGACCATCGAAGAAGAGAAGCGGCCTGGTGAGGTAATCTGTTGGGAGGTGTTCCGATGCGAGTTCGTCACCAGATATTTTCTGAAGACGTACCTGGATGAGAAGGTTAGTCAGTTCGAGAACCTGAGACAAGGAACGACAAACATCACCGAGTATGAAGCCAAGTTTATGGATCTGTTGAGGTTCTGTCCTCACATGGTGGCAACAGATGAGGAACGGATCAGACGTTTCGAGAAGGGTTTGAGTGCTGAGTTGAAAACCCCTATGTCTGCGTTGGAGAATCGAGAATGGTTTGCTACGTTCATGGAATCTGTTTGAAGGATTGAGAGGACGGTAAGGGAGAAAAGAGAGTTTATGTCCCTTAAAAGACCTGCTCAGTTTCAAGGACGAAGGTTTGGTGGCTTTAAGAAGCCCATGCTTTCGGCACCGTCAGCAATGAGAAGTTCTGGTGTACCATCTCAGTGGTCTCCGAGTAAGGGGAGAGGTTATGTTTCTTCACCGTCTAAGGCGCACAGTTCAGCCTCTGTGGCAGTGACAGGGCCAGCTAGGCCACGGTTTGAGGACAAGTCATGTCATCTTTGTGGACAAGTCGGGCATTTCAGGCTTAATTGCCCGAATAGAGATGTTGAAGTGACGAAGCAGCCGAGGCAGAGTTTCCAGAGATTAGAGAGGCCACAGCGCAGTGGTAGCAGAGGACGAGGACGCGGTCAAGCATCTCAGGCTGGATCGTCTGCTCAAGGAAGCAGAGGTCGTAGACAGCAAGCAACGACTCGATTCTATGCTATGAGTCAGCCGGAGGCGATAGTCAACCCGCGAGTGGTGATAGGTCAGATGGAGTTATTTCATTCTGATATGTCTTCTTCTTGCTTTATATATGTTCTGGTTGACCTGGGTGCTACACACTCTTTTATCGCCTATAGTATGCTTGAAAACTGTCATTTACCTGTTAGTTGTAAGAAGGATAACTTGTTGTTAGAAACCCCTCTTGATGGTTCCTCTTTGCTTCGAGAAGAGTGTCCATCTTGTGTCTTGTCTTTCTCGGGACATCGTATCCAAGTGGATCTTATACCACTTGATATGTATGGTTTCGATGTTATCCTCGGGATGGATACCTTAGAGAAGTATAAGGTTGTCTTGGACTGTGGTTCCAAGCAGACAGTGTTTAATGTCGCTGGAGAGAAGTGGATCTTCCAGGGAGATAGGAAGATTCTTCCGACGTGTTTGGTGTCAGCTATGGTGGCAGATAAGTTGTTACGATAAGGATGTGAGGCGTTCTTATCTCACATGGTGGATATCGTTGTGGTTACCAAGGCGAAAGGTCCTAGTCTTGAGGAGGTGTCAGTGGTTCGAGAGTTTGCAGACGTGTTTCCTGGTGTTCCTCCACCCCGAGAGATTGATTTCAAGATCAATCTGGTCCCAGGAACACAACCAGTTGCACAGTCAGCATATAGGATGGCTCCAGCAGAGATGGCAGAACTGAAGAAGCAGTTGCAAGAGTTGTTGGAGAAAGGTTTTATCCGACCGAGTACGTCACCGTGGGGTGCTCCCGTGTTGTTCGTTAAGAAGAAAGATGGTTCGATGCAGTTGTGTATAGATTACCGGCAGTTGAACAAGGTCACGATCAAGAACACGTACATGTTGCCGAGGATAGATGATCTATTCGATCAGTTGCGTGGTGCTACAGTGTTTTTGAAGATCGATCTACGGTCTGGGTATCATCAGTTGAGGATAAAGGCAGATGACATACCAAAGTCAGCTTTCAGGACGAGGTATGGTCATTTCGAGTTCGTAGTTATGCCGTTTGGGTTAACCAATGCACCTGCAGCTTTCATGGACCTGATGAATAGAGTGTTCCGTCCATTTTTAGATCAGTTTATTGTAGTCTTTATAGATGACATCTTGATCTATAGTCGGGACAGGAAAAAGCATGGGCAACATCTTCGTCGAGCGTTGACTCTTCTTCGTCAACATCAGTTGTATGCCAAGTTCAGTAAGTGTGAATTCTGGTTGGATGAAGTGACCTTCTTGGGTCATGTGATATCCGCGGAAGGAGTCAAAGTAGATCTGAAGAAGGTGGAATCCATTGCGGATTGGGAACAACCAAAGACACTGACAGAAGTTTGTAGTTTCCTTGGTTTGGCAGGATACTACCGAAGGTTTATCAAGGACTTCAGTGCGATCGCGTTGCCAATGACGAAGTTGACCAGGAAGGACGCACCTTTTGTTTGGGATGATCGATGTCAGCAAGCTTTCCAGAGTTTGAAGGAGAAGCTGACCAGTGCTCCAGTGTTGATCTTTCCAGAGCCTGGGAAAGGCTATGTTGTTTTCTGTGATGCTTCCAAGAAAGGCTTAGGTTGTGTGTTGATGCAGGAAGATCATGTAGTTTCTTTTGCCTCGCGACAGCTCAAGAAACATGAGGAGAACTATCCGACTCATGACTTGGAGTTGGCAGCATTGGTTCATGCGTTAAAGATTTGGAGACACTATCTGTATGGGGAAGCGTGTCAGATCTTTACAGATCATAAGAATCTGAAGTACATCTTTACGCAGAAAGAGTTGAACATGCGATAGCGACGATGGATGGAGTTGATCAATGATTACGATTGCACTATCGAGTATCATCCTGGTAAGGCAAATGTGGTAGCTGATGTGCTTAGCAGAAAGTCTTCTTCTCTTTCTTCTAAGAAGGCACAGTTAAGTTCTCTGATATGCCATAGGCGAGATATGTTTGTTTCTCTGTGACAGATGAATGTACAGATGGAAGTTTCTTTATTGCCTGGTCTTTTCGCACAGATGCAAGTTAAGCCTACGTTGAGACAACAGATCAGGGATGCACAACAGACATATGATGAGGTACAGTTGATCATATCAGAGTTCGGCAGCGACAAGCGTGATGGGTTTCATGAGTCTGAGGATGGACTAGTTTGCTATCGTGATAGGATGGTGGTTCCAGATGCTGATAATCTGAAGAAGTTGATGCTTGAGGAAGAACATATGTCGATGTATGCTATGCATCCAGGTGTCACCAAGATGTACCATAGTCTGAAGGACTTGTATTGGTGGCCCGGTTTGAAGAAGGATGTAGCCGAGTTCGTGGCAAGATGTGTGGTGTGTCAGCAAGTGAAGGATGAACATCAGAAGCCGGTAGGAACGTTGCAACCTTTTCCGATACCGCAGTGGAAATGGGATCATATAACTATGGATTTCGTAGTTGGTCTACCCCGGACAACTAGGAATCATGATTCCATTTGGGTGATAATGGACAGATTGACTAAGTCTACCCATTTTCTACCAGTGAAGACGACGTATACAACTGAGAAACTAGCTCGAGTATATGTGGATGAGATAGTACATTTGCATGGAGTGCCAGCAACGATAGTTTCTGACAGAGGTCCTCAGTTTACGAGTCATTTTTGGGAATATTTGCACAAAGCGTTGGGAACGCAGTTGAGTTTTAGTACAGCTTTTCACCCGCAGACAGATGGACAGTCTAAGAGGACTATACAGATTTTGGAAGACCTCCTTCGAGCTTGTGTTTTGTAGTTTCTAGGCAACTGGGATGTACATCTGAGTTTGATAGAGTTTGCCTACAACAACAGTTATCAGCGGAGCATTGACATGGCTCCTTATGAGGCTTTGTATGGAAGGAAGTGCAGATCTCCTTTGTGTTGGTATGAGTCTGGTGAGTATCAGCTTTTGGGTCCTGAGTTAGTTCAACAAATGACAGATAAGATCAAGGTGATACATGAACAATTGAAAGTGGCACAGGACAGACAGAAGTCTTACGCGGACAATCGCCGACGACCTTTGGAATTCCAGGTAGGAGACAAAGTATATCTTAAAGTCTCACTGTGGAAGGGTGTGCTAAGGTTTGGACGGAAGGGTAAGTTAGCTCCCAGGTATATGGGGCCTTACTCACTCGTAGCACGTGTTGGCAAGGTAGCATACGAGTTGGAGTTGCCTCCAGAGTTGCACAGGTTGCACCCAGTGTTTCATGTTAGCATGCTAAAGAAAAGTCACCCAGATTCAGGTACAGTGATACAACCAGTTGAGGTTGAGCTTGATGCAGACGTGACCTACGAGGAAGGTCCTGTGGCGATCCTTGATAGAAGGCTCAAGAAGCTGAAGAGGAAGGACCTGTCGCTTGTGAAGGTTCTTTGGCAGCGCCGTGGTGTTGAGGAAGCCACGTGGGAGCTTGAGGAAGAGATGAGAAGGAAGTATCCCTCGCTTTTCTCTTCATATTTCGGGGACGAAATCCCTTAAAGGGGGTTAGCTTGTAAGGACCCTGACCTACGTATAGGGTTTACCCTGTTTGTTTTGCTTAATCTTGGTGCTTTGGTGCTTGCTAATCACCTTTAGTGGTGATTAGGGTTTTGATGTGCTTTGTTGAGTGTTTGAGGGGCTACTTGCAAATAACCCAATTTTAGGGTTTTGTGTGCAAGTTTGCCATCTTGTGAGCTGTTTTCCCCTCTTTGCTTCTTCTAGGGTTGAGAGGAAGGCTTGGGCTTGTTGTTTGAGTTTCTTGGGCCTTGTTTGGGCTTGCTTGAGCCTTGTGTCGGCCAAGGCTTGTTTGTGTCATCCAAGGTGAAGTTTGTGTCGACCTAGAGTAGCTTGCGTCGCCCAACATGGTGGTGTGTCGCCCAGGAGCCTTGGTGTGTCGCCCAGTAGAGCTGATGCATGTGTCGCCCATGTTGCTTGGTCTTGGTTGGTGGACACTTGGTGCACATCTTTGACAAGTGTCTCATGGTTTGCTAGAGTGTTGGCTTGAACCCTAGGACAAGTGTCCCTTGGGTGGATGACACTTCGCATGGACCTACCTTGTTTTCTCCTCCCCTTCTTTCTATATAGGTGGCTCTTTCCCTTGCCTTAGCTTCCTTTGATCTTTTGGTCTCTCCTCCACTTTGAGTGCACGACACCCCTCTCCTTCTTTGCTTGTGTTGGCCGATACACTCTCCTGGAGTAGCAGTGGTGGTCGATACACCCTCTTGGAGAAGCTGTGGTGGACGATAACCCTTGGACCTTGGAGTGCTTCTTCTTCCTTGGAGCTTGGAGCTTAAGGCGGGTTGCATAATTTATAACCCTAACTCCATTACCTCTTGTTATAATCTCGTTCTTATGCTAGTAGCTTAGCTTAGTTCCTTTCTTTTGTACCTTTGGTGGCCGATCCCCTTAGGGTTTAGGGTTTCCCTTGTGACCTAGTATACTTTGCTTTCTAGGGTTTTAGTATCCTTGTGCTGGATGTTGATGATAACCCCTGTTGGGTGATACTCTCTCTTGTTGGGGTGTGTTGGACGACATGGGTATCCTTGTATATGACGACATAAGGTGCTCTTGAGTTGGGCGATATCCTTACTCCTGTGTTGGGCGATAGGCTGACCTAGTGTGAGGGTGGGCCGATATGGTCCTTGTGTTGAGCAACACCTTTGTTCTTGTGGTGGACGATAGGCTCAACATGGCATGATGGTTGATGGTGTCGGATGACAGGGCCATGAGTGGCTTGTTCCTTGTGTTGAATGATAGGCCATGCATAGTGTGGTGGCCGATAGCCATGGTGGGCGACATCCCTGAGTTACGACGACCGATAGGGTTGAGTTGTGTCGGGCATCGTGCCCTTGGCTTGGTGTGTCGGCCGATAGGCCTTGATAGGTTTTAGGTGAGGGTTGTGAGGAGTTATAGTGAGGGATAGGTGATCCTATAGTGACGGTCTCGTGTGTTATGGAAGTGAATGTTTATGCTCAAACGATAATGATGCCTTGCAAACAATAACAATGTTAATGATAGTATAATGTTGATAACAGTAGTGAAGGTAATGATGGTAGTAATGATGCTGATGGTAATATATGATGATGATAAGGAAGGTAGTGGTAATGAGATACATGAAAGTAATCCTTATGCTTATTTGTTAATGATAATGAGAATGACGGTAGTTACACTAGTAGTTTGCATAATGATAATAATGATGATAGTGGATGGTGACAGTAATGATAGTAGTAATAATAGTATTTGCTCTGTATTCTCAATATGACATCTTGCTTGATGTGAGCATCTTGTTTATTCATATAAATCCTGAGATAAGGGTAAGCATGAATATGGTTTGTTAATGATGTGTTTAATACACTTGATCACCAATTAGTGTAAACGATAAGTACGGTATCCTGAATATCATCTTGTGATGGTAAATATAGTCTTTATGTTGAAAGTATGATTATTGTGTACCCTAAACATGCAGGTGATGTTTAGCCATGAGAGGGCTATGAGACACATGTGATGAGTAACATCACTTTGATAATTATTCTATGAGGTTGTATGTATGATGTGTTGGTCCCATGATGTTGATGTGAGCCTTGAAGAGGTAGTGACAGTACATGATGAGGGATTGAGATCCCATGGTATGTGATGATCCTTGATATGGATCTGGATGATTGGTAAAAGGCCAAGTGGTAACATGTGATGTTGGGTCCTTGAGATGGATCAGGTTGATGTGATTTCAATAATAATATAATGATATTTACTTTCTGTTACATCTTGCATGTTATACAACTTGCTTGAATCTTGTAATACATCTAAAATATACTAATTAATTACAGTGGAATCATATCATGTAGTTTTCCCTGGCCATAGATCCATCATCGTCAGGACTTGGTGATGGTGAAACGTGTTCTCCTACGGGTTAACCTGGAAGTGCATATTATTGAATATGTGTAGGTTGCTCCTAGCCTGAAAATGAGGAGGTAAGAGTGTAACTTCGGTTGCAGACTCAGATATGTATATAGAGCATGGTGAACAGGACCATGGCTCAGGATATGTGATGTGAGGAGCATGAATGCATTCATGGCTCAGAGCACGATGAACAGGCCCGTGGCTCAATTTTACTAGCGTTGAGACCTGTACCAAGGTGGGCTAGAGTGAGGGTAGCCTATGGAGCTGACCCTGTGGCTTAGACCACTTCAGCATGAGACTGCGGTCCTGCTTGTGTTGTACTCGTGTACTGACCACGAGGCGGGAGGTCGTGGAGTCTGGCTCTTCCATTGACCTTGTATGGCACCGGTCTTGGGCTTCACAGCCAGAGGTTGGATTTGAATGGTACGATTCAAATCCTCGGGGCATAATAATAATATGTAATACAACCGTTTAGTACTTACTGCTTAAGATAAACACGAAACATTGGTTGAGGCCTTGTTTGTGTAGCTAATTCTGTTATATCTGCAGTTACTTCTATATACATCAGGTACGTGGTAAAATGTTGTATCTTGATAATCAGGTTACGTGGCAATATATCTTATTCTGATAATCATGTTACATTGTGATATATGTTATCTTGTCAATCATGTTCCATTGAAAGATATCTGGTTACATGCTTTTGTACAGCTGGTAAACTTTTCGGTAAGAATCGCCTTGCTTTATATAGACTGCTCTTGTTATACTAGTTATCAGTTACCTTCTGCTTTATAGTTTATCTTGCTGAGGTTCTGTAGTTGTGGTGGGGAGTTATGTTTCCCGCTGGGACAATTTTTCAATTGTCTCACCCCGCTGGTTTACACCCCTTTTAGGTGGTCGAGGTAGACGTGGTCGTGGTGTTGCGGACGAGCAGCTTGAGGAGCAGTAGAAGGCAAGCGATGGATATGCTGTTGTTTTGGATGTTTTGTAGTAGAGTCTAGAGTCATCCCTGTACTCTCAGGTTCTTGGCAGTGTTTTGACGATGTTTCATGACGAACGATCGATGATGTTTGTATATCCTGCTATTGGCCAGACGCAGGCCTTTATGTATATGAATAGCTGGTGAACTCATGTGATGGATGAACAGCTATTTTTGTAAGCTGTAGACACGTATCAGATCTCGTGTATGTATATATATGGCATGTTTCTGTGCAGGATGAGGACTGGAAAGTAATAGTTTCACTGTTGATCAGTTTTCTGCAATCGGTTTTAATTAACCCGTGTTTTCATAATCTGTGGTTATGGTGATTTCCGCACATTTTCGTGTAACACCTCGTTATCTGTATGATAATGGGATGTGTTGCCACACTGTCGATGATGATTTAGCTCCGAGATCTGTCTGCAATGGAGGTCTCAATCCAATCAATCATGTCTCTATGATGGTGCCCATTCTGGAACAATCCCCAAAAGCTTCCCCTCTAACTCTTCGTATGCTTCCTATGATTCAACTTCCATCAGAATCTCCTCTTCTAGATCTACCCCTTCTGCTATGGGAAGAACACACACCTCTCTTCTCTACTTCTTGCCATCTGTCAACCTCCAACATTATTCTTTCACCCTGACAACCTTTGTTCTTGCCTCTGCTATTCATGATGGTAGACCCTGACCAGTGGAGTGCTGATGGGAGGTGCTCCCTCCTGGTGATGCTACACACTCTCTCTCACTATGCTCTCTCTCTTCTCGATGTTTCGGTCATCAACTAGGGTTTTTGTAAGCTAATTTTCTAATTGTTTGTGTAGGTCTCTACATTGGGAATAAGCAATGTTGTGCCTCATTAATAGTACATTTGACATTCAAAATAAAAATGTGTTGGTAACTATACAATATGTACAAGGCATATTTTGTGCATAGCAGACATTTGAAAATAATAAATAGCAAAGAGATAAAGATGGTGTTGCATCCTCATATCTATCATCATATCTAGTAATAGAAAAATCAAAGAGATAAGGTTAGATCCAATTGATAAGGTCAGAGTTTATAAGCGATTATGTTTTGATTAAGGTAAACTAAAGTAAAAGATAGATATTGGCATCTATTTTGAATAATGACATACCGGAAATATATAAAGGAAGAAGATCACTAAGAGAGAGAAAGGGAAAAAAAGAATGATGATTTCTTCTTGGTATCAACAATATCAGCATGCTACTTCTCGATGTCACATGGGAGTGACATGCCATCCACCTCCTTCGACTCTACTTGTGCCACACTCCCAACCCTAGAAACTCCTAAAAGATGAAGCAACTTATGATAGTACAAACAACTCTATTATAATAACAAGAACTGGCTATTAATTCAAAAAGTTACATTTGACTTCATTTAACTAGATTAAAATTAGTATTTAGGTGTATTGGATATGACTTTTTTTCATAAATTTCAATCATTATGAAACATTAAACCTAATTAAATTATATGATGGAAGTAAGATTAGTTGGTCATGTAAAAATTGCAAATTACATGCCTTAATGTATGTAAATGTTTATCTATTCTAAATAAGTAAAATATTAGTTTTAAAACATGGAATGAACTAAATTATATCCACAAGAAAGTACATATTTAGTTGAGTTTATTTTGAATAAAGTCAATCGAACAAAGCATATGGAACAAAGTCTATTTGTGTTATCTCAAAAAATTTCTTGTATGAACATCGTCAGATTAGTTATTGTCTTGGATGACCACACAACCAGCATAAAATCTTAAAGGATAAAAGGGTTTCAAAACAAATATCTTAACCACTGAAATTAATTTATATGAAAAAATCTACCAAAGCACCTCTAGCACTTTTCGAACCGGCCGAAGTGCTGAAATCTTTGAGGAAGAAGATGAAATTAGGATTTTTAAGAAAAAATGTCTTGGATAAGGTAACATGGGGTTTCTCTTCTTTATGTTGGTGAAATAACCTAAGTCTACCATTTATAGATAGTATTATTTGGTGTTTTTTTTTGGTCGGTCAAAAAGCGTGTTACTATAAAGCCAAAAACTTTGGGCACGGAGTACCCCATTACATGACAAGGAGCTAGAAAGCTCGACCAATTATCATATACCCCACGCAGGGGGTATTACACAAAACATAAAGATAACAAGAACCGAGAAGAACATCAAACTAACAAGACAGAACCAATCATTCCTACCAGGAGAATGATTAATTACAACCTGCAGATACATGCAATAAGCCCACCCACAAATAGTAACTATAGATTGCAACATAGCATCCACCAGGGAACCCTGCCAGGAACAGCATCACCAGCTTCTGATCTTCTCAGGTCTCCAGACCCATCACATTCTACCAATAGAGATTAACTAGGCTAAGAGGATCGAAGCAACCTTACATTCCTGGCACGGTACCAGCTATCTAATAGGAGCACCCACAAAGTGTAGTCCTATGCCAACAATTTGGGGTTCAACATGCTCCCAAACCAAGCACCAACCTGTTGATATCCTGCAGTAGGAGTAGCAACCAACTTCTTATGAAGGGGCTATTCGTCAAACACCTTAGGGGTGTTCCAAAACACAACAAAGGAGGGGCGATCAGGAAGACTGAACCGAACACCTTATTTAGTGTTTCTTCTCTATAACATTTAATGGTTGATTTCTAAAAATTATATTATGCCATTCTCTTTTATCATTATTTTTCTTTATTTCTCCTTTCTAGGTTGTTAAGTTAAAAGGAGATTCAAAGGATTGAATGCTTGAATTTTGACTTAATTTAAGAAAAATAATTATTGGCCTAAATATGAGGTGTTTAACACATGATATGAGTTGTTTTCAGTTCCACTAGAAACATATGTTGGCTAAATTGGACATTAGTATAATCCCTTTGTTTTGATGATGACAAACATTTCATTCTTTTCGATCTAACGTGCTACTTGAGTGTTGCAGGAATAAGGTGGATGACAAAGATTTGGGAAATCTATATGCTTGAATTGTTGTTATTTCATGATTGTAATCAATTGTAAAACTTGTACAAGTATATAATGTACAAGTACTTAGACATCATGTAAATCAAGCGTTAGATCTTCCCTAGCCAATCACAACACTTAGATAGGTCATCCCCTAAAATAGTGTCACATATGCACACTCATACACACACTTAGTACTTAGTTTAAAATGTTGAAACATGGTCATTCTCGGTCGACAAACTCTTCGACCAAGAAAGACCCAAGTAGCCGTTAGACACAATAGACAAAGTAGTTGGGTGTTGGATCAGAACGTTATATACACTTGACTCCAGACAGTCCCTCGGTCGAAAAAACTTCGACCGACTGGGATCTTGATCGACAATTTCTCGACCGAGAATGTCTCTGTTTGCACTTTTTAGAATTAATTAACTAGTCATTGCTAAAGCAACTAAAGTGTACCTAACAGATAGTTAAGCACTTGGAACCCCCTAGAAAGTGTCTAGAAGTCCTTAAGCACTTGTAGGTCATTTCTATAAATAGGACATGCCTTAGGACACCTAAACTCACTTATATACACTTGTGCTATACTTGAGCTTACACTTGCAATTGGCAATCTGTTTTGAGCAATTGAGAAACACTAGCATTGGCCACTCATTCCCTTGCTCTAAATTCATGTCCTATAGGCTAGCATCTCCTATCCACTAAACCTACACTTCAATATTCATTGGTTAGGAGATCTATACGCTTGATATAGGCAAATCAAGCCTTGAGCTACAAGTGGTATTGTAATTTCTATTTTTCCTTCTTGTTCCTTTTATCTTTTGTATTCTCCTTGCTACTTCTAGGGTTGGAGGCTGCGGATTGGAGAAGGTTCTTCTCGGTGGAGAAGGTGGACTTCGGACTACTTCAAGAAGGCTGTTGCAACGGGAAGCTACTTCAAGAGGAAGGCTACTTCAAGGGGGAGCTTGAAGTTACTTCAAGAAGGTTGTTCAAGGTTGGTGCAACTACTTCTAGGGTTTGGTGAAAGAATTGTAATTTTATGTAATATCCTTGCAAGGTAATAAAATTTAATTCTTTCAAAATCTCAGTTGGGTAAGCAACCAGGTAGTGGATTGACTGCCTTAGTATTTGCTAAGGTTAGAACCACTCTAAATCCTTGTCCCCTTGTCTAATATTTTTGTAGTTGGTTGTTTGAGTTAAAATACTTTAAAATATCCATAAAACCCTATTCACCCCCCCTCTAGTGGTTTTTTAGATGGTATCAGAGCAGGGCTTCAAGGAACTCTAACAAAGTCTTGAAGAATGGGTGACGGGTTGCTCAACAACCTCAACTTGGAAGGAACACTCATGGCTAGACCTCCAGCTTTTGATGGAACTAACTACACTTAATGGAAGAGGAGGATGCAGTTTTACTTCCAAGGAATCAGTTGAGACTTATGGAGAATGTTATCAACTCCTTATGAACTTCCTCAAATGGAGTATGCAAATTGGGATGCTAATACGGTAAAATCTTCCCAAATGAATGCAAAAGCTGTAAGTATACTTTATTGTTCAATTTCCGTTGGTGAGTTTAATAGAATATCAAATTGTGAAACAACTTATGAGATATGGCAGAGATTGTCTATAACATATGAAGGAACTGTTCAAGTTAAAAATTCTAAAATCAGAATGCTTAAACAGAAATTTGAACAATTTCGTATGGATCAAAATGAATCTATTAGTGAAATGTATGCAAAATTCTCTTCTATTGTAAATGGTTTGAATGCTTTAGGCAAAGTGATTAGTGAGGAAGATCAGGTGTCAAAGATTCTTAGATCTCTTCCTCCCAAATATAAGCCCAAAGTGAATGTCATTGAAGAAGCAAATGACCTCACCCGACTAAGGATGGAGCAACTCATTGGCAACCTAGAAGCACATGAGGCAACTTTAGAAGAGGAAGAAAGATGAGAATGTAAACTTCAACAAGGGAAAAAGAAGGACATTGCATTCAAAGCATCAACCAAGATTAGTCATGACACAAGTGAAGATGATAGTGAAGAAGAAACTCTCATTGTAAACGGTAAGCAGTATAAAAGTTTTAAAACTAACAAAACTCCTAGTGTTTCTTCTTCCAGGTGCTTTGAATGTGGCAAAAAGGGACACATGAAAGGTGATTGTCCAAAACTCAAGAAAGGGAAGAAATCATCTCACAAAAAGAAAGAAAGAGCATATAAAGCTGCATGGGATGATTCAAGTGATGATAGTGATGATGGAAAAGAAGAAGTAGAATGTCTTATTGCTACAACAAATGAAGAAGAAGAAGAAGAGGTAAGTCTTTTTGATCTACCAAAAGAAGATCTAATTTCTAGTCTTCAAGATACACATGAGAAATATATTGAGTGCAAGAAGAAATTTAAGAAATCAAATAAAGTAAATGATGAGTTAAATGCTAAACTTCTTGCTCTCACATCTGAAATTGAAGATTATGATGTTAAGTTGAAATCTATAGAAGCAAATTGCAATCTTCTTTCCCTCAAAAAATTAAACTTGCAAACTCAAGTAAAGGATCTTCAAAAACAACCTGTTTTGTGTACACATCTAGATTATGATATTATTGTGAAAGAAAGAGACCCTTTGTTATCTAATCTAGATCAAGCAAAATTAGATATCAAGAAGAAAATAGATGAGATCATGAAGTTACAACAAAAAGTGAGTAGCTTGAGTAACAATAATATTCTTGATAATGTCTTAAATGATTCTTATCGTCAAATTGGAAGAAGTGGACTAGGTTATAAGACTAAGGGAAAATCTTATCAAAAACCTAGTTGGAGAAGGACACAAGTGCTAAAGAATCAATCCATGTATCTACCCAAGAACAATTCAACTCCTAGAAAAAGAAATGAGATTGACTCTATTAGTTGTCATTATTACTTGCGTCTTGGACACTACTCTTTTTCATGCCCATACAAGAAAAGGAATGATGATCTAGCTTGGGTTCCTAAAACTTAGAAGTTTGAATTTGACTAGTTGAGATTTGACCTAAACTAATTCTTGATATACAAATGTCATCTCTCAACACAATTGAGCTTTAACTTTCATATTCTTGATTTACTTGGAAACAAATACTGAAAACAATTCTGAAACAATACAGAAATTTTCTCGGTCGAGAAACTGTTCGACCGAGAACATTATCGGTCGAGAAATAGTCGACCGAGCAGGTTACTGTTTTCAAATTTGCAATAAATCTAATAAAACCTGTACAAACAGCAAAATTATCGGTCGAAAAATAGTCGACTGAGATAAATTCGGTCGACAAACATTTCGACCGAATCAAGTTCTGCTGAACCTATTTTCAATTAATCTAGTTTGCTATCAATTTGTTATTAATGATTGATTTAATATGCAAATCAAGAATAAATCTTGGAGACTATCTTTGAAACAAGACATATTGATCTATTTGCATCATGAATTAAGGTATAACACTATGAATATGAAATCCTTAAACATATTGCAAAAGTGTTATATGCAGACTGATTTTGAACAAACCTTATTCATTGATTGAAAAAGTATATTAAGCATGTTCGGTTACATGGTTTGTCTTAAAATTGAAAACTTATGAATGAGATTACTTTTGGTTTATTCTCTACATGATTTGGCTTAAAACTGAAAATATGAACCATGATTAGTTTAATCAAAGAAATTACTGTTTTATCATAATCCACATGGTTTTTACAAAGTATTCCTTGGTCTATCTATGTAGGAACCATGTGTATTAAAATTTAAATGGTCATAATCATTGTATTTCATGAAGTTACATACTTTCATCTTGATCATTGTATTGTGGATATATTTCCACTGTTCTATCATAATTATTGTACCATAATCATTATGTTTTCATTGGTTTGTCTACAATCATCTTTGATCCATATATATACAAACCATGAATGAATATTGTTCTTTGTGATTCAGCTCATGTGATGATGTCATTTTGCATAAATAGTAAAACTTCATGGCACGTATGCATTTGAAATTGAAACTCTGCAGAAATTATACTTCACATATAAGTGCTCAAATTGAAAATCTGCAGAAATTGCCTCTTAGTTGAAATCAAGTTTAACTAAGGGGCGCTATGGTTGAAGTCAAGGTCAACCTAAAATAAGCTTGACAAAATGCTTATTTGTACATCATTCTACTGCACTTAATCTTAGTATCTTGATTCAAAATGTGTTTATGATATTGAAAACATAATTTTAGTGCATAAAAGGTCAACTTATTATGATCTAATATTGATTGTGATCTTAGAATCCTTAAATTATCTTGACTATAAGATTAAGGGGGAGCTCACACAAACTATCTTGATTATAAGATTAAGAAGCTTACAAAACTTTGTAAACATCATTTGAAGCTTTTTATGACCTTAGTATCCTTAAAAGTAGTTTTGGTTATGAAAATCAAAGAAATTTACAATATTCATGAATATGACATATATCTTGCTCTTAATGGAATTCTCTAAACAAATTTGGGCTTAACATCCCGTGTATTTGGTTAGAGATACATACATGTATTCTATTATAAGCTTAAAGGATTCTCATATCATTTTTAGGGCTTAACATCACTTGGAAAATGGATGAGAAATCAATACACATATGCCATGAACTTAAGAGAATCTCATATCATTTCAAGGCTTAACATCCTTTGCAAACGATTGAGAAATAAATTGTGGCTAAATTTGACAATAAGTGGTTTGCATCCCTTGCTTTTAAAACTGAATATCTTATTAAGGGGGAGCATCTAATTATCAAATTAAGGGGGAGAAATAAAAAGTCATACTAAATGATTATCTTGGATATCTTTTTGAAATGACAAAGGGGGAGAAATAATATAAAATCAAAAACATAAAATAAAATGAGTTTCATAATATCTCAGCCAGCACACACTTGCAAAACAAGAATGGCTACAAAAGGTAAACTTTAGGTATGAAACTCATATGATTTATATTTCCTTATTTTATATTTAGGAAATGTTTGTCATCTTCAAAAAGGGGGAGATTGTTGGCTAAATTGGACATTAGTATAATCCCTTTGTTTTGATGATGACAAACATTTCATCTTGTCGATCTAACGTGCTACTTGAGTGTTGCAGGAATAAGGTGGATGACAAAGATTTGGGAAATCTATATGCTTGAATTGTTGTTATTTCATGATTGTAATCAATTGTAAAACTTGTACAAGTATATAATGTACAAGTACTTAGACATCATGTAAATCAATCGTTAGATCTTCCCTAGCCAATCACAACACTTAGATAGGTCATCCCCTAAAATAGTGTCACATCTGCACACTCATACACACACTTAGTACTTAGTTTAAAATGTTGAAACAGGGTCATTCTCGGTCGACAAACTTCTCGACTGAGACACTCTCGGTCGACAAACTCTTCGACCGAGAAAGACCCAAGTAGCTGTTAGACATAGTAGAGAAAGTAGTTGGGAGTTGGATCAGAACGTTATATACACTTGACTCCAGATAGTCCCTCGGTCGACAAAACTTCGACCGACTAGGATCTCGATCGACAATTTCTCGACCGAGAATGTCTCTGTCTGCATTTCAGAATTAATTAACTAGCCGTTGCTAAAACAACTAAAGTGTACCTAACGGCTAGTTAAGCACTTGGAACCCCCTAGAAAGTGTCTAGAACGTCCTTAAGTACTTGTAGGTCATTCCTATAAATAGGACATGCCTTAGGACACCTAAACTCACTTATATACACTTGTGCTATACTTGAGCTTACACTTGCAATTGGCAATCTGTTTTGAGCAATTGAGAAACACTAGCATTGGCCACTCATTCCCTTGCTCTAAATTCGTGTCCTATAGGCTAGCATCTCCTATCCACTAAACCTACACTTCAATATTCATTGGTTAGGAGATCTATACGCTTGATATAGGCAAATCAAGCCTTGAGCTACAAGTGGTATTGTAATTTCTATTTTTCCTTCTTGTTCCTTTTATCTTTTGTATTCTCCTTGCTACTCCTAGGGTTGGAGGCTGCGGATTGGAGAAGGTTCTTCTCGGTGGAGAAGGTGGACTTCGGACTACTTCAAGAAGGTTGTTGCAACCGGAAGCTACTTCAAGAGGAAGGCTACTTCAAGGGGGAGCTTGAAGTTACTTCAAGAAGGTTGCTTCAAGGTTGGTGCAACTACTTCTAGGTGAAGGCAGTTCGAAGGGTTTGATGAAAGAATTGTAATTTTATGTAATATCCTTGCGAGGTAATAAAATTTAATTCTTTCAAAATCTCGGTTGGGTAAGCAACCGGGTAGTGGATTGACTGCCTTAGTATTTGATAAGGTTGGAACCACTCTAAATCCTTGTCCCCTTATCCAATATTTTTTTGGTTGGTTGTTTGAGTTAAAATACTTTAAAATATCCATAAAACCCTATTCACCCTCCTATAGTGGTTTTTCAACATAAACTAGACTTCAGCCCTAGTTGTGATTGATGGATTCAATTTGGTGGAATTAATATTAGGAAGTCTCGACTACCTATTTGAACTCGATTCTTGTCTAGTAATTAGTGTATTGATTTGACTTAGTGTTATATATGATTAATTTGGGAGATGTTACTCAATTGTCTATGTATTGCAAATGGAAAGAATTGTATAAAATAGAAGTGTTATACCTTATATGTCACTTACCAAGATATAATATTAGTAACATGATTACATTAGATAAAAATGATAGTTTGGTGATTACAATGTGTATTAGGATAAATTGTATGGTGCAATCCCTAGTTTATTAATAATAGGGATGGATATTAGTTATAATATAATGGCACCAATCTTCTTGAAGTGAGTAGACGAATTAACTATCATTTGTAAACCCTAAATTCATACTGATTGGAAGATCTTAACATTGTGAATTTCCCCAATTGATCATACTATGGAAATAAAATGGAATTTCCTGTAGCATTCTATGGATTATGTTTAGAAATTCTAGATTGTGGTTCTATACTTTTATGGGTAAATCACCAGAATTTATGAAAGTTTCAAGATGTGGTTTTAACTTGGATTATCTAAACCAAGTGAAATGAATTATGCATAAGATAATAGTATCATAATTGTGCATCATTATTTTTAATTACATAAATAGTGACAAATTTGTTTACTATCTCTACACGATTTCCTAGTTTGGAATTTCTATTTATAACATATCTCATGTAAATGAAATAAGCTCTAAAAGGTAGATAGGCTAATGTCAGGAAACACCAAGGAAGAACATACTACGATATTCTATCTTAGAATTGGTTGTAATGTTAGGCATATACAATAAGTCTCTCACACAAGAACTCATCATGGTGATATTTACATGACCATGTGCAAATTAAGTAAATTCAAGGAAAATCTATTAACTAATAATCACAAGATTAGATATAGGATTTGGTTATCTGTTCGATAGTGTGTGCTAGAATTTACTTATTTATTTATTTCTCATGTCTAGTAATGACACAAAACATCACCTCAAAATGATCTTTTAGTATATGACCAATTAAAGTTTGCCTTCTCTAGAATTGCTTAACATTATAAATTCAGGTTTGTCTTATTTTTGAATTGCTTAACATTGTAAATTTGATGGTAATTCTTTGTTGCACCTATTTCACTCACCCATGTTGTGGATGAGTTCTTGTTTTATAATTCAAACTCAACACTTGTTCATCCAGGGTCTTTTCATCCACAATGATCCTTTTCTTCTTCATTTTAGATGAAGAGTTTTTGTTGTAAGATTGTATGTATAGTTTCCCATAAAGTGGGGAGTCTTTTGAAGGTGTTTCTAATGTAGCATTGTACTTCATCTTAATACATGACAACTACACTTTGGAAAATGCTTGTATCGAGGGTTGTTTCTGTTGACCTAGAGGTTATACATTGTCCATATTTTGATAATGACTTAACCATTCCATTTATATGTATCTAATATGTATATTAAAGATTGATTTCAGACTTCAAAAAAAAAGATTGATTTTAGATGTTAGGTACAAGAAAAGGATCAAAAATCCAAAACCCTAGATTGGGTCAATTTCAAGTCAAAAGAGCTATAAGGGTGAAATTTTGGAAATATATGTAAACGACCTTAGAACATTTTTGTAATCACTTGTAATGATGAATTGACTTGTAACTTAGTTGAGAAAATTGATTGGGACACTAAACACCAAGTTTTAATCACTTTAGATGCACTTTAGAAAATTGACCACAGGAATTCAATCGGTCGAGTTGCAAACTTGACCGATCCTCCTGGATCAAGTTTCTAAAGATAGCATCGGTCGAGTTGTGGTTTCACATAACTCGACCGATCGAGTACCTGACCAAATTATTCTTCATTGGTCGGTCGAGTTTTATTAGGACAAGCTCGACCGATGATTTGAATATCGCCTTTGTCTTTTACTCTATCGGTCGAGTTACCTTTATTGAAACTCAACCGGTTGCACTGTACAAAATTTTCAAAAAAAGTGATTGTGACTGTTGGTGTGTGTTTTGAGCAAAAATAGAGTCGTTTCTTTGAGCAAAAATGGCTATTTTCATATCTAAGTGTCCCACAACTTAAAGGGGCACCCTCAACTATAAATAGGACCTCTTGGAGTTCATTATAAGGTTGCTCATTCACTACATGCTCGGTCCTAGCCTAGTTTAGAGTGTTCTAACCCTTTGAGCCCCTTTCTCTCTCTACCTTCAAGTCAAATTCGTGAGTATGAGTGAGATAGGTTCCTTTATAAGAGAGCTTCTCCATGTATTGATGTAAATCTCTCCTCCACCATATTCCTACCCTATTTCCTATCAAAGAAAAGGTTGAAGATCTTCTCCAAGTGAAGGAGAAGAGGTTGTCGTTCTTCAAGGTTGAAGAAGGCAATGTCTTCCAGTTCTTTGAGTGAAGGAGATAGTCAAGGCAAGCACTCAAGAAAGATAGGTAATCCCTTAAAGGCTGAAGACGTGAAGAAGGAGTGGGTAAGTCCATGTTGATGGCTGAAGACTCCATGGTTCAAGTGGGTAAGCCCCTTCTATAGGTTGAATATCTTTGTTTGAGGTACTAAGCCCTTGGATGTGTGGTTGTTGTGTCTTGTAATCTTATGATGGAATATAAGAGTACCAAGATTGCAAATCCTAGAGATTAACCACCTCAGGTAGTGGACTGACATTGCTCCTAGTTAGGATTTGGAACCACTCTAAACCACCTATCCAAGTGCTTTCTCTTCCTTGTCTCTCATCCTTGTTGTGCTTGCTAGCTAAGACATCAAATTTGTTGTTTGTTTAAGTTTATGTACTTAATATAATTTGATGGTCTAATCCTTTTTGTGAGAATTGTGAAGCTCTATTCACCCCCCCTCTAGAGCCCTTGATCCAACAAGTGGTATCAGAGTAGGTCTTCTCCAAGCTACTTCAACAAGTAGGAGAAGATGGGCGATTTGTCTCTTGGATCCCTCAACCTAGAAGGGAGCTTCTCCATGAGACCTCCGGTGTTCGATGACACCAACTCCCTATATTGGAAGAGAAGAATGCGGTTATATCTTCAAGGTGTGATCTATGAGATGTGGAAGGTGGTGCACCTCAAGTATGAAGACCCAAAGGAGGAAATCTCCACTTGGAATGAAGCATAATTGAAGCAATCTCAACTCAATGCAAAAGTAGTGAGAATCATCTACGGAGCCCTCACTCCATCCGAGTTCAATCGGATATCTTCTTGGGACACTGCACATAAAATTTGGAACAAGCTATGTGTCACCTATGAAGGTATGAAGCAAGTAAAGGAAGCCAAGATCTACATGTTTGGTGGGCTACTTGAGAACTTCAAGATGGGTAAGAATGAGAGGGTGGCTGATATGTATACTAGGCTCAATGTGATCATCAATGGATTGGCAACCCTTGGGAGTGTGATGGATAAAGGATCTATCAACTCTAAGATCTTGAGATCTCTTCCTAAGAGATGGGAGCCCAAGGTTACATCCATTGAAGAGGTGTACATGCTAAGTGAGTTGTCAACTGAGGAGCTGGTTGGTAACCTTCAAGCCCATGAATCTAGGCTTGATAAGAAAGAAGAAGAAGAAAAGAGAGAATAGAAGGAGTCCAAGAAGATCAAGGACACAACCTTCAAAGCTCAAATTGAAGAGATGGTTCGGCATCAACAACTTTCTCTCAAGTCCCCTAATCCTTCCTCAAGTGAAGATGAAGGCCCAAATGAGCATGAAGCAAACTACTCCAAGGGCAAGCACTTCAAGGGGAAGCCTTCTTCATCAACTCCTAGATGCTATGAGTGTGGCCAAAAAGGCTATTTCAAGAGTGACTGCCCAAAGGCCAAGAAGAGCCATCACAAGAGCAGCCACAAGAAAGACAAGGAGTACAAGAGAGAAGGCAAGTATAAGAGGAAATAAAAGAAAGAAAGAAGATCCAAAGATGCAGCTCGTGCAGCTTGGGAGGAGTCCTCCTCAAGCTCTTCAATCTCCGAAGATGGAAAATGCCACCTTGCTCTCATGGCCTCTACAAGTGTAGGTGTAGGTGAGGTAAGTGAGGTAAGTGAAGTCAATTTGCATGAGTTATCTAAGGAAACTCTTATTGATATGCTTAATGATTGCCGATCATCTTTTACTAAATGCAAATCTAAAAGGAAAAGATTATGCAAGATAGTAGATGATCTTTATGCTAAAATTGAGATTATTGATAAAAATGAAAAAATGCTCCTTGATAGCATAGATTCTTTGCAAGGGCAATTTCTTGACCTTGAGCTTCAACATAATGGAGTAGAGGTTGAGAATGGGATCTATCTTAAGACTATTGTAGATCTTAAGGAAGATAACCAAAAGTGCCAAGATGAGTTAGATGTTCTTAAAAATTGAAAATGTAGAACTAACTCTCATTAATGATGCTAGGAAGCAAGAGATTCATGTTTATCAAAAGGAAATTTTGTTTCTTAAATATGAAAATGCCAAGTTACTTACTCAAGTTAATGATTTATCTTCTAGACCTATTTTGCAAAGTAATGAAGTTTCTAGCAAAGCTTTAGAATGAGATTCCTTTCATACTAAAGCCCTCTATTTAGAGGCCGACCTATTGCATGCTAGAGATGATCTTGCTAGTCTTTCTACTATTGTCATTAACCTTAGTGATGATAATGCCAAGTTAAGATCTTCTTTGCAAAAGTTTCTTTCGGGAAAGAAATCCCTCAATAATGTCATAGAACACTCTACCAAACAAATTGGTACTAGTGGTTTGGGATATGATGGGACTGCTCTCAAAGGTAAGAGCAATAGCAAGAACAAGGGTAAGAAGAAGAGTGTGGAACCTCCTATCTTCCATGGAGAGACTTCCAGATCTAAGAACCCTATGGTATGTGTTCATTGTAAATGTGATGATCATTACTCTACTTATTGTCCTTACAAGCCCAAGGGGACCAACCCAAAGATGAAAGGGTCCCCAAGCTAACCCCGGATCCCAAAGTTTGAGTTGGGTACCAACATCCTTCTTTCTTACAGGTTAAAAAGAGATGGATTGTTGATAGTGGTTGCTCAAAACATATGACAGGTGAATTCAACCATTTCAACAAATTCATGAAGAAGAAAGGAGGATCGGTGACCTTCGGGGACAACAAAAAGGGTAAGGTCATAGGTGAGGGTGATGTAGGCAATGAGCTATGTATGAAGAATGTTTTGCTTATTGATGGCCTACATCACAACTTGATTAGTGTAAGTCAACTATGTGATAATGGATATCTTGTGTTGTTTACATCTTTAGAATGTTTGCTTCTAGATTCCCTCACTTACAATGTCATATATAAGGAAACTAGAAATGGTAATCTTTATGTTATTGTTCTTGATGCTCTTAATCCCGTACTTGATAGATGTTTGGTAGTGGATAAAATGATATTTCTCATTGGCATCGTCGTTTGGGTCATGTGAATATGCATCAAATGAAGAAGTTGAGAAAAAAGGATTTGGTTCGAGGACTTCCCAAATTGGATTTTGAAAAGGATGAGGAATGCCAACCTTGTACACAAGGCAAACAAAC
The DNA here is from genome assembly GCA_963693085.1 of Alisma plantago-aquatica. Lineage (NCBI taxonomy): Eukaryota > Viridiplantae > Streptophyta > Magnoliopsida > Alismatales > Alismataceae > Alisma > Alisma plantago-aquatica. The sequence continues at coordinate 1,005,333,222 of OY856413.1, forward strand.
CAAATCCTCCTTCAAATCTAAAGGAGTCATGAGTACCAAAAGATCTCTTGAGCTTCTTCATATTGATTTATTCGGACCAATGAGAATGCAAACAATTTGTGGTTCCAAGTATTGTCTTGTTATTGTTGATGATTTCTCTCAATATACTTGGACCTTCTTCCTCGTCTTGAAGAGTGATACTCTTGATGTTTTCTCGAGCTTTTGCAAACGGGTTGAAAACGAACCTTCTTGCCAGATTGTTTCTATCTGCAGTGACCATGGGGGAGAATTTGAAAATGATCTATTTGAACATTTTTGTGAAAAATCTGGTTACTCGCACAATTTCTCTTCTCCTCATACGCCTCAACAAAATGGGGTAGCAGAGAGGAAGAACAGGTTGCTTCAAGAGATGGAGAGGACAATGCTTATTGAATATGACATTCCTAAGAAGTTTTGGGCCGAAGTCGTTAGTACCACCTGTTTTGTGCAAAACTGAGTTTTCACACATCCTTCTTTTAAGAAAACCCCCTATGAGGTATGGTATGGTAGAAAGGCATCCATTGATTTCTTTCATGTTTTTGGATATCCTTGTTTTGTTCTAAACACAAAGGATTCTCTTGACAAGTTTGATTCGAAATCTTATAAGGCTTTCTTCCTAGGCTATAGCACTACAAGCAGGGCATATAGAGTCTTCAACATTGAATGGTCTAAAATTGAAGAATCTATTAATGTTAAGTTTATTGAAACTAACCTTGTTGGCAAGCATGTTGTTGATAATGATGTTGCAGATGACTTGATTCCTATCTTGAAAGACCTCAACATCGACAACAAAGGTAAGCAGGTGATAGAAGATGAAGATGAAGAAAAGAAGGATCCCACTCCTCGCTTTGCAAAGAACCATCCCAAAGAGCTAATCATTGGTAACCCATTTGAGAGAGTGAAGACACGAGCTGCCTACAACAAAGAACAAGCAGACAACGCCTTCATCTCATGGCTGGAGCCAAAGAACATCAAAGAAGCTCTTGGTGATGACGAATGGATCCTATCCATGCAAGAGGAATTGGAGCAATTCGAGAAGAATCGTGTGTGGACTCTAGTGCCAAGACCAAGTGATAGTAAAATCATTGGCACCAAGTGGTTCTACCGCAAAAAGCTAGATGAGCAAGGCAAAGTGGTAAGAAACAAGGAGTAGCACAAGGTTACAATCAACATGAAGGTATTTACTTTGATGAAACTTATGCTCATGTTGCTAGATTAGAATCTATTAGAATGCTACTTGCTTTTTCTAGTTACAAAAATTTCTTATTATATCAAATGGATGTTAAAAGTGCATTTTTGAATGGTACAAGTGAGGAGGAAGTATTTGTTGCTCAACCTTTGGGCTTTGAAAATGACAAGCTACCTAATCATGTTTATTTGTTGCAAAAATCTCTCTATGGACTCAAGCAAGCACCTCGAGATTGGTATGAGAAATTAAAGTACTTTTTGTTGGACAATGGCTATGTCATGGGCAAAGTCGATTCTACTTTATTTCTAAAACACACTTCTAGCAACTTTCTTATCATTCAAATTTATGTTGATGATATCATTTTTGGTGGGACTGATCTTGATCTTTGCAAGGAGTTTAGTTCTCTTATGCAGAGTGAGTTCGAGATGATCATGGTGGGTGAGTTAACTTTCTTCCTCGACTTTCAAATCAAGAAAATAAAAGAAGGAAACTTCATCAACCAAGTCAAGTACACACATGAACTACTCAAACGCTTTGGGATGGAGAACATGAGTCAATGGATACTCCCATGTCCAATACTGCCAAACTTGATAGAGATGAAGAAGGTGAGAAGGTAGATGAGAAGATCTATAGAGGTATGATTGGAATTTTACTTTATTTAACTGCCTCTAGACTAGATATTATGTTTAGTGTTGGCTTGTATGCTCACTTTCAATCTATCTCTAGGAAATCACATCTTATTGCTGTTAAAAGGATTTTGAGGTACTTAGCCAAAACTCAAAATTTTGGACTATGGTATCCTAAGTTAAGGGACTTTACTCTTGTGGCATAAAGTGATGTGGATTACGTGGGTTGTTTGGTTGATAGAAAGTGCACAAGTGGCACTTGCTTCCTTCTAGGACCATGCTTGGTGTCTTGGTTTTCCAAGAAACAGAGCACCGTGGCATTTTCAACTACTGAGGCTGAATACATTACAACCGAGAGTTGTTGTGCCCAGGTCCTATGGATGAAGAAAATGCTCCAAGACTTTAACATAAATTTTGATGCTTCTCCTATCTATTGTAATAATACTAGTGTAATAAATCTCTCTTATAATCCTATATTGCATAGTAAAGCTGAACATATAAAGGTTCGCCATCACTTTCTTCATGATCACATTGCCAAGAAGGATATTTATATCACACATGTGGACACGAAAAATCAGTTGGCAGACATTTTCACTAAACCTCTAGCTAGAGAGCAATTTAACTTTATTCGATCTAAAATGCTCATTGGTTCTTTGGATGATATTGATATGTGATCTAGCTAGTTGTTTCCATCCTATATATTTTGCTCATGTTTTTCCTCATCTTGCTTGCCTATATATGCTTAAAATGTGCTTAACTTGCTTGTTGACATGCTTAATTTTTACTTGTTTTTGGGTTTTTCTCTATTTCTTGGTTTTATCACAAAATAGTACCCAATGATGAGTAATATGTGCCTAAGTATTCTCAATGTACATAATAGACTTGAAAAATGAATTTAATCAACATGTATATGGCTAGAAATTAAGATTGATGGTTTTAGGTCAGATTGACCATCAGTTGAGTTTCCCCCAGGAAAAACTCGATCAATCAGGAGCCGAGAATTGTTCTTAAGAGAACCAATCGGTCGAGTTTCTGACTCTCAAAACTCGACCGATCTGCGGGTTGAAGTCACTCAAAAGTTAGGTTTGACCGACTATTCTCCCTCTCAACTAGAGAATAGATGACTGATTCCTCTTCTTCTAGCCCTAATCTCTCAACCCCAACCCTAAACCTCCCTCTCCTAGCCCTAGTTCAACCTAGATAGCTCGACCTAGACCTTCTCGGGCGCTCCCTGGTGGTGTTTGAACAACTTTTGAGGTTTGTTTTGCTTGTTTTCTCGTTTTCTTACTCTATTTCGTCTCCATGGCATCCCAAAGGAGAAAATGACCTGCTCCAAGCAATGCACATTCATCTTCTAATTTCTTGATTCCTTTTGATGATACCTTATTTATCTTGATTGAGGTTATTAATCGGTACAAGGAACTTCTTCCTATGAGCCCTTTTCCTTTTCACACCTTGATTGATCCATCTCCTAGGCATCAAGCAGTTATAGATCAAGTCTCTAGGTAGCTTGTCATTCACCACCTCTCCGCCTTGGCCATCAAACATGATTGCTATAATAATTCCATGTCTAGCACTAAAGCAGTTCACAAGTTCTACGCTAATTTGTGTTGGAACTATGACTCCCTCATTCCCTCACCCAACACTCAAGTAATCTTCACATCAATGATCACGGGAAATTGTTTCCAAATCTCCGAGGACATATTAAATGTCTTCTTTTCCGGAGATGAGGAAAATGACACCTGGCGTAAGGATTATGGCGAGTATTTCGACCTTTTGGACCCGGAAGGTTTCTACAAGCAAAATGAATTGACTCTCCTTGATATTCATCGTTACTTGAAGGAACCTGACGTTCCCTACAAGAATAAGAGAAACCTTCCTTCCTCCTCCCTTGACCTTAGGAAGCGCATCCTGGCATTAGTGATCAACTGCAATATTCATCCAAAGAGAAATCAAACGAATATTGTAGAGAACACTGCCGTCATTATGTATTGCCTTTTAGAGAACATCGATGTCAAGTGGGCCAGATACATTCTACACCACATGACCTTCTTTGACACTGGTAAGAACACCAAAGGCACCCATCCTCCCTACCCAACCTTGATTTGTGGTTTATTCCAGTTCGCCACTGAGAAATCCCTCTTTTCTGACTTTCATTACAAAGTATCCAGAAAGGGTGTTTGTATCAGTGAGACCACAATTCAAAAGTTTGTGCCTGTGTTTGCCTCCTCTACCCCTAGTGCTTCTCCCTCTGCCTCAGCCTCCGCAGCCCCAACATCCTCATCCCGAGCTCCACCTCCTTAGCCTCCTCCTAGACCTAGTCGTGCTTCATTCCATGTATCAAATGAAACCCTTATGGGCTACATGATGCACCAACAAGCATACAACCAACAAGTTCAGGACCACCTGCATCAAGATTTGTGTTCTATCATGTCGACCATGAACCTATCATGTGCTTCACCATACACCACCTACCAGCCATACCCAGGTAGTGATTATGCTTCATATGCATACAATAATTACTACCCCGCTCCTGAGCCTTACGCTGCTACTCCTCCACCTCCACCTTTTGCTATTGGTAGCTCCGCTCCTACCTACCTCCCATTGCCTGCTGGCCCTCTGGCCACCTTGCTTGCCAGCCTTGGAGACTCTGCTCTGTCCTTTTCACAGGACAATGAGCTTCACACTCTTGGTATGTCGTGGGCTGAGCAGAATGCTCGTTGGCCCGGTCATGCTTTCGGTCCTCCTACTGATGAGGAGATGCCTGACCAGGATGACGATGCTGAGGCTGATGATGATGACGACGGTGATGGCGAGGATCTGATGATGGTGATGGTGATGGTGCTGGATCTGGTGATGAAGGCACAGTTGTTGCACCCTATGATGGAGACGAGGACTATGAGCCAGGAGTCGATGATGATGACACTGTTGATATAGATAGTTTAGATGTTTAGCTTGTTTCTTAGTTTTTATTCTAGCATACTGATCATATACATCTTTCTAGGCTATTTTGTATAAGAAATATCTAGGCACATTTATCTGAGCTGTACTATTTTATCCTCTATTTTCATCGCTTCTTGGTTGTAGTTGTTTTTATGAGAACATGCATCTGATTTGTAATATATGTGATGTGCACTCTTGCTATTTACTCTGATATATCTTATGCATTGGTGCCATCTTCTACCATATTTTGATTATGACTGAGATTGTATGTTGCTTTTGTCTCTATGTTCCATATGATTGCTTGTATGTATATCTGGTTGATTGTGTTTTGGAGAAGACCTAGATTTTTTTTTCTCTTCTACCCCCTACTTTTTGATAATGTCAAAAGGGGGAGAGATATTTCAATGGTTTGAAACTCAATCATATTGTTATTTGTGGTTATACTATTGCTTATTTGCTTATGAGATCCTTTTCTTGTTCATTTACTGTTTTATCATGTGACTTGCAAAATGACCACATAGTGCATATATGCTATGACTACTATGTGTAGATAGACTAACCATGCAGGTTAGAAGAAGCATAGATTGAGGGGGAGCAATTCAAATTATTCACATCATGAATCCCATTAATTCACAAGGCAAAGGTATAACTTCTATATCCTTTTCAATATGTCTGAGAAATGGTTTGTCATTGTCAAAAAGGAGGAGAATGTTGACCTAGAGGTTATACATTGTCCATATTTTGATAATGACTTAACTATTCCATTCATATGTATCTAATATGTGTATTAAATATTGATTTCAGATGTTAGGTATAAGAAAAGGATAAAAAATCCAAAGCCCTAGATTGGGTCAAGTTCAAGTCAAAAGAGCTACAAGTGTGCAATTTTGGAAATCTATGTAAACGACCTTAGAACATTTTTTAGTCACTTGTAATGATGAATTGACTTGTAACTTAGTTGAGAAAATTGATTGGGACACAACACCAAGTTTTAATCACTTTAGATGCACTTTAGAAAATTGACCACATGCAGTCAATCGGTCGAGTTGCAAACTCGACCGATCCTCCTGGATCAAGTTTCTGAAGATAACATCGGTCGAGTTGTGGTTTCACAGAACTTGACCGATTGAGTACCTGACCAAATCAATCTTAATTGGTCGGTTGAGTTTTTCCAGGACAAACTCAACCGATGATTTGAATATCAACTTTGTCTTTTACTCTATCGGTCGAGTTACCTTTATTGAAACTCGAATGATTGCACTATACGAAATTTGTAGAAAAAGTGATTGTGACCATTCGTTTGTATTTTGAGCGAAAATAGAGTTGTTGCTTTGAGCAAAAAATGGTTATTTTCGTATCTAAGTGTCCCACAACTTAAAGGGGCACCCTCAACCATAAATAGGACCTCTTGGAGTTAATTCCAAGGTTTCTCATTCACTACATGCTTGGTCCTAGCCTAGTTGAGAGTGTTATAACCCTTTGAGCCCCTTTCTCTCTCTACCTTCAAGTCAAATTCATGAGTATGAGTGAGATAGGTTCCTTTGTAAGAGAGCTTCTCCATGTATTGATGTAAAACTCTCCTCTAACGTCTTCCTACCCTCTTTCCTATCAAAGAAAAGGTTGAAGATCTTCTCCGAGTGAAGGAGAAGAGGTTGCTATTCTTCAAGGTTGAAGAAGGCAAGGTGTTCCAAATCTCAGAGTGAAGGAGATAGTCAAGGTAAGCGCTCAAGAAAGATAGGTAATCCCTTGATGGCTGAAGACTTGAAGAAGGAGTGGGTAAGTCCATGTTGATGGCTGAAGTCTCCATGGTTCAAGTGGGTAAGCTCCTTCTATAGGTTGAAGATCTTTGCTTGAGGTACGAAGCCCTTGGATGTGTGGTTGTTGTGTCTTGTAATCTTATGATGGAATATAAGAGTACCAAGATTGCAAATCCTAGAGATTAACCACCTCTAGGTAGTGGACTAACATTGCTCCTAGTTAAGACGTGGAACCACTCTAAACTACCTGTCTAAGTGCTTGCTCGTACTTGTCTCTCATCCTTGCTGTTCTTGCTAGCTAAGACATCAAATTTTCTATTTGTTTAAGTTTCTGTACTTAATATAATTTGGTGGTATAATCCTTTCTGTGAGAATTTGAAGCTCTATTTAACCCCCCTCTAGAGCCCTTGATCCAACAGTTTCTTGTATATGATCGGGAAAAAATAGTTACATCACAAAGGTGGTTGTTATGGTTTCACACTTAAGAGATTATATGAGGATAACTGTGTTTTAGTTTATCTAACCCCACAGGTCCTAAAACTTTAACTTACAATTAGGAACAATCATGCATAACAACCATGGAATATTAATATTCCATCATGGTTACATCTTCATAAATTTTCCTCTGATGATGATTTAATATGTTCAACCACAAATATCATACAATTATTTAATTTGAGGATCCTTCTTAAAATGTTGAGAAATTAATCTCAAGTATATGACTTGTTGTGATTGATTTATTATAGGTTGTGTACTCATTCTCCTTATATCTACTATTTACTTTTTGGTTTCGTAGAACATCATCTACGTGAAAATTGTATGTAATTCTAGGAAACATAGTCCACTTTTCTTACCTAACATGTTGATACCATCTTTGTGATTGTCTCTGGGAAGCATATGCCATACTAGATTCATCTTAATAGAGAAATAAATCTCTTTTTATAATCATTACACTTATCTTAAATACCTATAAGTCATAAATAAATAGTTTTTCACATACAATGACTCTAATTTCTTATGTATCCCTTTTTTAAAAATCTTTCAAACCACTAATACACATGTGGCCTTGAATGTTGGTTGAATAAGGCATGCAACATCAGTTTTAAGGCGACTAGGCAGGTGACTGTGACATACTCAATTTTGGGTACTAAATACATATTGAGATATAATTTATCACTTTTCTTAACTTGAACCTATTCTTTCATTCCAAGACTCACTCGACATCAATATCTTGTTCTTTAATATTAATTTCTAACCAATTGAATTTCCTATGTCACAATAAGTTCATTTCTTCTTACTTGCGCAATATTTACAAATTAAACCCTTACTTCATCTTTATGAATAACTTTCACCACATCTGGAGAAATTTCATTTTAGGATGCTCTAATTCTAAAAAAATCCTTGTATTCCAATTACTCATTTTTTAACTATCATGGCTTGGAATCATTTAAAATATTGGCCAAATCAATGTATATAGAATGTAGGTGGTTAATGATGAAAAATTTGATAGAGTAGGTTAGAGTTTTAATGTGGGGAGTTAGAATTTCATAATTAAGTTTAATAGATGTTACATTCTTGTTCAAAATCTAAGAGCAAATAGGTTTTCATTTAGAAGTTATAAATTTTTTAAATAATGACTAAATCACTAATAATTACTAATTAATAATTAGGTACTAATCAAAAGAAAGACCCACATATTCTCATTCCTCAGGACGCTCCCCTTGGACTATTGAAAGAGAAGCAAGGGGGGCCAATCCCCATGACCAGGCCACTTCAGATCACCCCTGACCCCTCTTGTTTACCTTTCCACCTGGATGGCCTCTCAAACAACAACTCCTAACCCCTAAAAACTACCATTGTCATCAACCTCTATTAGTTGTGAAATGAAAGTGTTGGCATATTGGTCATCACACCCCCTTGCCCTAGATGGAGAATCACCCTTATAACCAGATGGCCCTTTGGCGACAAGCGCATCAAACCTCAAGAACTATTGATGACCTAGTGCCCTCAAAACCCTCCACGAATCTCTCCAACTGATCTACATTTCATGCAATGTGAAACACAATCTTTGCATATCAGACTCAACTCAACGCCACCCTCCTTACGTTCCTCACCCCTACATATTGGCAAGTAGCCTGCAAACATATATGACCTCACCAACATCACCTAGACCTACCCCCTATGACCTTCTCTCCATTTTTTGTCAGTCCATGAACATCACACCACCGTAGACCTGTGGATTCATCATAAAGTTACAAACCCACTGCCACTTGACATTATTGACCGTGACAGAATAGCAGCCATATCTTCTACTCCTCAGTGCCACACATGTCTGTCCCTCAATCATAACATGATAATTATAGCAGGAGGACTGAAATCCTTCATACTCATAGTTGTTATCTTCATCCCACCCAAGCTTAATTCTAATAGACCCCAACCATATGAAACCATGATCTACAACTAAAAGATTGATTGAAAACTTAGTCCTATGACTTAGGCATGCAAACTTGACAACAACAAACAATGCCCACATGCTTATAAGCCGCCATCACCATCATCAAGCCTCCTAAACACCAGTCAATGACCACCACACCTCTGTCGATGCATCCATCAAGATTCTCGACTTCCTAAATTGCTCAACCCTCATCTGCAACACCAACTCGATCACAATTAGTACTATAATGTCTTGGCAGATAACCTTATAGTTTCTAGAACCAAACAACTCCATAACCATGATGGAAGATCCCACCTCAACTTGGACTCCCTAGCAGGAACCAAAGTCATTCCTCTCATCTTGCCCCTAAAACAAATGCCATCCATGGAACCCTAGCATCCCGATGATATGAAAAAATAGAGTCACCTCCACCTCCTCATCTCTTCCACTACAATATCATTTTTATGGTCAAAGCTAAAAACTTTAGACTGTTGCTTGCATGGGTTGATATATCAAGCTTTGCATGGTCTGTAGTGAAGATCTTCAGCTATATAAGTCTTCTGATGTAGAGAGAATAAGAGCCTCACTCTTTAGCATCTATCACAAACTAGAATATCATTGCTCATGCAAAATAACCTTGGAATCCTTAACAAGACACCTTGGTTTTGGAACATCTACAAGAAAACATGTAGATCTCTCTTTTATCAATACTTGGAACTTAATACTTGGACTCTTTGTCTTTTGTATGATTCTGAATCAAGGTAGAAAATTTATATTATATTTGGAAATATTATTCCCTCTTGAAGAATGAATAGTAGATAGGTTGGTTGGCCTATAATTGTTTTAAACTTTTTCCTTCCTCTTTGAAAGCCACCAACAATCATTTCTAAAAATAGTCACACATTTTTTAAATGTCGAAATAGGATAAGCTAGTGCCCATTAATTTAGTGGAATTATGCTTCCGTGCCTCTATCCAGAGTTAAAGGACATAGAGTTTGTTACTATACTGAGAAACATAGTTGATGTTTTTTCATTCTCTATAGGAGAGAACACATGGATTCCCCCAAAATTGACATTGGCATGTGCTATCTATTTGAAAATTTAGATTTCTACTCTAAAAACTGATATTAATCCTAATAATATTAAAAAACCTATTCCCATTTTATTCTTTCCTGCATTTTTTATTTCTCCGCAATTTGTTATAAAAATTATTTATATCTAGGTTCCCAATAATTATTTTGTATTGGTAATTTGACTGGCCCATTTTCCCTTATTGGGGTCCATGTGTGGCTTTATTCCCTTTGAGAATTCATGGAAAGGTGATCAAATCTAGACCTAGAAGAGATTGTAACGAACCAAAACCTAGCCTCTTGACCCTGATTGTATGCCTTTAGAGGATAGAAAGTTTGACTCTTTGGACTTAGCTAAGGAAGGATGAAGATATACCAAAAGGCAATTAAGTGTAACACTAATATGTTAATGCATGAATAAATCACCCAAACATAAAGGCATGGAAATATATATGACCTAATGCTCTCATAAGAGTACTAAAGGATACAAAAATATGTCACATGAGATAATGTTGATTAATGTATGATGATAAAAGAAATAATATGCATAGAAGAACTATATGTCCATAATTGAGAATAAAGTTATACTATCCAAATAAATATGGAATTAATAAACTTAATGAAAATGATAAATATATAGGATTTCATGCACAATATTGATATATAACCCTTTTGGTTCTAATGTGAATATGTTGGGTCACAAATAAATGAATAATAATTATGATGATAAAATAATGTAATAATATAATGATAATGGGCCAAAAATATCAATTTGTATAAGTCGTGGAAAGAAAATCTAAAAAAAATCAAATATGAAAATCATGTTCCTTGGGTTCCAATTAGCTTGGGAGTCAAATTTCACCTTATTTACACAATAATAATTATCTAATTTCTTTTAGAAAAGTAAATATGAGTTTTTCTGCAAAATATGAAATAAAACATTCAATGACTCCAAAAGATAAAACAAATCTCAAAATTGTAATCTACATGTCAAAACTAGCCTATGGGTAAATTTTCAACTAATTTGGCCAACCTAAAATGTTTAAGTGTAGTTTAGGAGAGAAAAAGTGTGTAAAACCCCTAAACATTAAAAATGTGATAAATAATATCAAGATTTTAAATTTATGGAAAAATTATATTTTATTGTTCTAGAGTTTGTTTGTGGGTGAAGCTTCATATTAATTGGATAAATGTAGATAGATTCAATGCATTAGGAAAGAGAAAATATGTTTTGCTTTAAAACAATTAATTCACATAACAAAAGTTTCCAAATGTAAAAACCAACTCCAAAATAAGATTTTACATGCCTTAGTTAGTCTATTTGCAAAATTTGGTATTATTTGCACATTATTTGATACCTCAAACTAAATATGATAGAAAATAATTAAATGAACAATTCTTAAATGTCAATATTTAGGGTGAGACTTCGATTTCTCTAAAGTCCAGATTTTTCTGGTGTCACACTATCAATTGAATAATTCAAGCCTTTTCTTGACCGTAGGATTTGGATCATGTGGTGATGCACCTTTCCTCTACCTCGGGTTGCCTGTTTCACATAGCAAACAAAATAGTTTCTTGTTCTGATTTTCTCCTATCTCTTCATCTCTTGCTCCCTCAACTATTGGACTTTTACCCCGAATCTTTCCCCTGACTTTCCCTTTTTCCTTATGATCACAATGACCATACTTATGCTAGGGTTTTATGACTCCACACTTTGAAAGAGTTTTGGCTACACGTTACTTTGTTTCTCCTCTATTTTATTTCCCCTTTCCACTTTCTCAACTCTGTGGATAATCAGACCAGTGGGAGTTGCTTCCTTGATCTCCTATGAACCCCCAAGCTTCATTTCCTAGTTCTAGATCTATCTCATTTAAGTCTGAGGGTATTTTCCCCTATTTTGAACAATGATTCTAGAGACCCTAGATAGGGGGTCATGGTTTTCGGCTATGGCAAAGTCTAGACAAGACCTGAACATGTCCCTCTTGTCCTCCCAAAGTTTTCTAAACCCTTTCTTGCTTCCCTTAAGGTGTGTACGGTTGTTCCCTCTATTTTATTTCCTTCTTTCTATGTTTGATCATGAGACCCAACCTCATTGTTCGCTGATTCTCTTTCGCAACCAAAGTGTTCTTTGATTCCTTGATGATCTCTCAAACCAGTGTCATACATTTCTGGTGTGTGGGATGAATGGTTCGTGAGTTTGATCATCGATTCTAATATGATCCATCACCAGACAGTGTTTCTTCATTGGCCTCATGTGAGTAGATGATTCCTTATGATTTCCTTGGTTTTCCCTCTCTCTTCTCTCCTTTATTTTTTTGTGCAAGGGCATTTTGGTACTTTCACATCTTAATTTCTTTTATTTGGGCAGGTGTCATTGGCTTTTAACTGAGTGACTTGTTCACACCCTATTGGGCCAAGTCAGCTGGGTCTGGCTCCTATCTCTCCCTCTCTCGTGCGATTTTCTTACTTATCTGGCTTTTTCAAAATTTCTGATTGGTTAGTACTTTGAAAATCCATAACTTATCTTGTGTTTATCTAAAAATAACAAATAAATAGTCATTGGATTCAGAAAAAGATTATCTATCTAATGGTATAATTTTCAATGTCTGATTCCAAACTAACTGATATGTAAATTTTAATCAATTTTCCTAATTGGTTATAATTTGCAAAATTCATAACTAATAATATGTATGTCAAAAAATTAAAATAAAATATGTTGTAAACTCAAAAAAATGTAACCTACAATATTGGATGGTTTTGTTAACCTAATTCATTGATAGGCGATTTTTAGGGTTTATGAAATTAATATAAACCTAACCCTTATTCTACATATATGCTTAATAGGTATTTTGGAGACCTAGGCTTGGACCTAGGACTGACATGGACTTATTTAGACTCTGAAATGAGGTATGATTACATCTCACATTATTTCTGTATTGAGCAATTTTTTATTCCTCTTTCGCAATGTATGTTTGCATTCTCTATTATTCATTTGAGTAATCAACCCATTTTTATCTTTCTCTTGGTCCTATGGATAACGGCCTAAACAACATTTCTTTATTTTGAGAACATGATTTCATGTGAAATATTTATGTTTACTTTGATATTTTTATCATCCTATTGGATTGGACTTTCTTTTGACTCCAACACATGATTTGTTCTTGAAGAAACCTTAGTTTTGCCACTTATGTGGTGGTTGTTTATATTGTCCATTTATGTGATGGAAATCTTGTTTATTCTGACTACACTTTATACTTGCCTCTAAAATAAGCATGATATGTGATTTAGAGCCCTACAGTAGTGTAATTGCATTGGTTTTTGGGTTATGTTCCATTATTATATCTTTGGGATGGAGGTTATGTTCCCCATACCCGGGTTTCAAGTTTATGAGGCTTGTCTCACATTTTACATATAAGGTTTCAAGTTTATAAGCTTGGACACCATTGTCTTTTTATTGTTGTAGTGTTATGGTTATCTCACATGCATGCGAGTTGATATTCTTGTTGTGGATTTTGTCCCCAAAAATGTATATGTGCTTGTGTGGCACAACTCTTATGTTTTATTAATGGAAACTATCTCTTTCATCATATGGTTATATTTCATTTCTCTTTTTGCCCACTTGGGTAGTTCTTTCCTATTCTATGGTAAGCCTTATTTAATTGATGTTTTTTATTTCATTATATTGCTCAATTCCAATTCAATATGCACATACCAACTTTTTCTGATGTCATATACTTTCTCTCCCTTTGTTGGGGTATGCTTCCAACCCCAAGTGTAGGGCATGGAGGACATGGCATGTTGAGATGGACCTATCTTAAGGAGTTGATTCTTGGAGACAAACTTGATATGGTTATATAATTCCCTCTACTAGATCCTTATGATGTAATATCCATGTCAACCCTATATGGGAAATGATGATGTACTTTTATAAAATTGAATATAGTCATTAATTTTATTCCGCTTCTACACTTTGGTTGTTTTGTATACCATAATTTGAAATTTGAAAATTTTACACCTTATCCAACATACATTTTGTGTGTGTTTGGAATGGATGCTTTATTCCTCAAATTTTAGTAGGGAGTGGATCCCCTTCTGGGTTCCACTCTTTACAAATATTGCATGAGATTCCCTCTAATAGAGATAAAGATTAGATTAGTGAATGTTTTATTACTAGCATTTAATGTGTAGGTGGCTTTTCTAAGAATTCCATGCACTGTGACAAAATTACATGAATATAAAGGCTTGTTAATATTTTCCAGATAAATTTTTTTGCATAATTCATCTTAAATATCAGATCCTTACAACATGGTATCAAGCTATAAATAGCCAACACTACTGTATGTCTCTTAGAAGTTAGGGTTAAATAAGAAACATAGCTAGAACTTAGGCAAATAGTCAAAAAACAACCCTAGTTTTTCTAGCCTTATCTACTAATATAGAAATAGAAACTTAGGTCAATTTTTTTCTCAAAATTGTCTAACACACCAATTAGTGAATATGAAATATCAATATGTTTGTATATATGACTGATATATCAGAACATGTGAATATCTAGTAGTTGCTAGGAGAACAACAAAACTAGAAGCCTCAAGCATGCATTTGAAAATTCCTCTTCAGTAGAAAATGATATCCTTCTCACTGATGCCATAATTGGAGTTACTAAAGTGACCCTTTAGGTTCCATGAAAATCCTATATCAACAAATTTGCTCAACTAACTAGTACGGTGGTTGGTAAGAAGCGATTGCAAGTTAGTTCTCGCATTGATTTTAGCCCTTTTTAGTTTTGCATCACAAATTTTTCCATCAAAAAGTTATTTTCTTTGTAATACTATATGTACAAAGAAAATTGATTTAATAGAATTGTATAGATGATTTCTTGAGCTAAGTTACAATCAAAGAGGTATGAAAAAAACCCTAGAAGATATGATTAATAGAAAGTGCAGAGTACAAATTATAATCGACATGCCCATTTAGAATTCTAGTTGAATACTTTTGTAGGGGAGAGACTAGTACCTAACTAGGACATGGATGTGTTGATTTTGAGGTGGAATCATCTTTAAGGCATGGAGTGTTATAAAATACTCGATTTTTGGTACAAAATATATTTTAATCTATAATTTATCATTTTTCTTAATTTGAACTTCTTATTTAATTCCAAGACTCATTCAATTATCAATTTCTTGTTCTTTGATACTAACTTTTGACCAATTGAATTTCATATGTCACAATAAGTTTATTTCCTATTGCTTCAGTAATATTTACAAATTAACCCCTTATTCGTCTTAATGAATCACTTCACCACATTCATTGCAATTTGATTTTATGATTTTCTAATACTTGGATAAAGCCTTGTATTCCAATAATGGACTCAATTCTAACTAGTGTCTTGGATTCATTTAAAAATACTTATCAAAATAATAAATATACAAATTTAAGTGATTCATGATAAAAAATTTGATAGACTAGGTTAGAGTCGTAATGTGGGGAGTTAGTAAATTCATAATATATTTTATAGTAGTTACACTCATGGTCAAAATCTCAGAGCATCTAGGTTTCTATTTATAAGTTATAAAATTTTGGGATAGTGACTTAATCACTAATTATTACTAATTACTAATTAGGTATTAATTAAGAGGAAGACCCACACCTTCCAATACCTTAGGATGTGCCCATATGATGGTTATAGGAGATGCAATGGGGAGTCAATCACTGCTACTAGGCCACCTTAAGTTGCCCAGACCCCTATCATTTACCCTTCCACCTTGACGGCCTCTCAAATGATGACTCTTAACACTAAATAATATCCCTATCATTAACCTCTACTGGTTGTGAAATGACATTGTAGGCATTTTGGTAGTCTCACCAAGCCTTGCCCTAGACGAATAATCACCCTTATAACAAGCTTCCCCTTTGAAGATAAGAACATCAGTCCTCAAGAAGTTTCGATCACCTAGCGACCGCAACACTCTCCATGAATATTCAACAACAGATCTACATGCCAGGCAACATGCAATGCATCCACTGCGTATGAGACCCAACTCAATGCAAACCTCCTTATGTTCTTCATCCGTACTTACTTGCCAACATCCTACAAACATGTGTGACCTATCCAATTTGGCCTACCCCCTCTAACCTTTTCCCTAATTTTTGCTAGTCCATGATCATCACCCCCATCACAGACCTATAGATTCATCACAGAGTTACATAACCACCTCCACCTTGATTTATTACCCATGATAGAACAAGAACCGCATCTGCTACTCCACGACGCTATCTATACCTGCCCCTCAATCATCACATGCCAATTACCATGGGCAAATTGAAAGTCCTCAACCTCATGGTTGTTATCTTCAACCCCATTAAGATCATTTTTGATAGAACCCAACCACAAGAAACCATTGTCTACAACCTCAAATTTGATCAAAAAGTTATAACTACGACCCGGACATGCAAACTATTGGGGTATGTGGAGGTGACATGTGAAATGGAAGAAATAATACTTTCTCCATATACCCAACTTGAGGATTTCGTCAACAACAACATATTCAGAAAGAGGGGACATGGATATACCTCTTCCCAGAGAAATTTTGGTGACATCCCTTGGCACGGGGATGTGTGTCACTCCTAGCATTCATAGACAGTCCTCATTCATCCTCCAAATGCATGCAACTCAGCGGCTACATCTCTACTTCATTCATGTGCATGGACTAGAACTCTACATTGCACTTCCCTAAGATGGCGGGAAGGAGTAGCCTTATGCTTGATGGCGTGCCAGCATCAGTTACTATCCTTCTCTCTTTCTTGGGGATGATGACATCTAGAGTTCACGTACAACAGCATAACCTTAGGCGTCTAAGAATATGCATTAAACAAAATTCGGTCGTCATGCACCTATTCATAACATAGAAAGGAAGAAGGGTTTTCAAAACCCCCAGGTAAACAAATGACTTCGGGTTCGTCAAAATGATCCACTTGTGGAAAATTAAAAGAATGTTCAAGAATCATTTAATTAACCAATTAATCATATTATTTGATTAATTAATTTTCATTATCCATCACTAGTTAATCACTCTGGATTAGCTAGTTGACTTAACAATGAAATTTATTTAATTGACTTAAATGCTTTAACCAATTAACTCAGATTATATTCCAATATTATAGTAGATTACCTAAACATTGTTGTAAACAATTCGATTTAGAACATTTCCAATAGCTTCTAAAATTATACTCCTATTCCAATCACATCCTATGTGTGTGACCTGGTAGGCTCCACATTACGTTGGTAGTGATATTCATGATAATACCATGATTTCACAAGCAATGATTGGTATCTAGCAAGACTTCATTGCTACCCAAGTAATTAGAGAAGTTGGAGAACAACTTAACCTAACTGTGATTGGTGTTATAGTGAATGTATAGTCACTTTGTCTCTTATATCTGATTGAACTCGATGCATGGAATCTTAATCCTCTTCAACAATCAACCTATTTTCCTTGAGCTAGAGCAGAATGTCTGAGATATGTATAAGCTCAATATCACATATTAACTCACACTAGAATGGCCATGCATTTTTCAATCTCGCTTATCAAGTGGCTAGGATATCAAACTCCTGTAGGAGGGAGAAATCTCATCTAAATTACTCACAGTCATCCCCATGTGTCACAATGTACCCAAGCACCACCTTTATGGTAACCCTTATTTAGGATCACAATGGATGATGTCAAAGAACACATAATGACATGTAATTAGTGTAGTGATTTTAGGTCTAAGAACCACAATCACCACCATCACTTATGAGAGATGACTCTGACTACCAATCATGGTTTCCATGTGTCACACTCAAGGTGGGTATGCTGGATATACTATTCTCTAACAAGTATCGATGTGCTTGGTTTTCTATTACATTTCATGACTAATTAGATAATTATGTCATCAACCAATGCACACTCTAGACTTATGTGTTATTGTTGTCTATTAGCCTTTCATAATAACATCTGACTAGAGACATAACAAGAATGCATATACTCTTGAAATCTGTATGATCTCATCATTCAGGTCCTCAACCCCAAGACATACATCATTGAGTAATATCATAATTTAGATATTTATTTTGTTTATCATTATCTCATAACTGAATAACAAAATAAATTAGAAGATTGCCTTTATTATTAATCAAATAATTTACATGATATGCCTTTACAATCATCATATGATTTACTCTCTGGGAATACATACCAACACAAACTTGGCAGCAACAAACACTAACCACCTTCTTAGAAGCCACCATCACAATCATCAAACCACCTGAACACCAGTCAATGACCACCACAACTATGACAATACTTCTCTCAAGATTTTTGACACCCTGATCTGCTTAGCTCTCACCTACAATGTTGACTCGATCATGGTCAACACCTACATTTTCTTAGAAGATAACCCCACAGTATCTAGAACTAGACAGCTCCATAACCACAAATGAAGATCCCACCTCCACCTAGACTCTCCAATGGAAACCAAAGTCATTACTCTTGCCTCGATCTTTCAACCCAACATCATCCATGGCACCCTAGAATCCCAACAAGACCTATAAAATAGAGAGACTTCCACCTCATCATCTCTTCCCCACAATAGCCTTGTAATTTTCTCACCTTGAAATCTTCAGATCGAGCTCATATGGGTTCATGGATCAAGGTCTGCATGGTTATGTAGTGAAGAACTTCAGCTATATCAAGCTTCATGAAGTGCATATGGGAAGAGACTTACTCATTCTAGTGTTTAATCACAAACTAGAATATCATTACTCATGCAAAGGAACTAAGGAAGCCTCAGTAAGACACTGTGATCGTAGAACATCTAAAAGAAAACATGTAGATCTCTCTTTCATATATCCCTAGATGTTAATACTTGGAATCCTTGCATTTTGTATGATTTTGAATTCGGGTAATAAATTGCTATTATATTTGGAAAGCTTATTCCCTATTAGAGATTTCATAGTAGATAGGTTGGTTGGACTATTTGTAATAAATTTCTAGCCTTCCTCATTAAAAGCCACAAACAATTATTCAAAAAATAGTAGCACATTGTGTAAATGTCAAAATAGGACAGGATAGTTCCCATTAGTTTAGAGGAATTACACTTCCATGCCTTTGTGCATAGTTAAAGGACATAGGGTCTCGCAATATACTAAGAAGCTTAGTTGGTGTGATGTCATTCGTCATAGGAGAGACCCGCAACTTCCCCAACAAATAGACATTGAGATGTGCTACCTATTTGAAAATTCGAATTTCTAGTTTCAAAAATTGATATTGAATCATATTAAAATTGAAAACCCAATTCCCATTTGATACTTGCCTACATTGTTTAATTCTTTGCATTTTGTCATGAAAATCCTTTGTAGCCAGGTTCATACTTATTTAATTTCCAAATATTGTTTCTTTACTAGTCATTTGACTTACCCATCCTCCCTTATTGGGATCCGTGTGTGGCATTGTTCCCTCTGGGAATTCATTGACTGGTGAATAAATAAAGACCTCAAAGAGATTTCATGATATGCCCCCTCTTAGAGATGACGATTAAATTAGTGAAAATTTTATTTACTAGTATTTCATGTATAGATGTCTTTTCTAAAACTTCCATTACTATGAGAAAATAAATGAATGTAAAGACGTGTTTATATATTTGATAATGTTTTTTCGAAAAAGTTTGATTGTAAAAGTTAGGTCTGTAAAGTTACATTGCATATCAATAGCAATGGCATCAGTTTATTGAGGAAGAGAAAATTGACATAGTTCCTCAGTGGTGGTTCCAAAAATTGACATCTAGGTCGATAAACTTGAATGCAAAAAGACTTTCCTATAAGCAAAATTTGTTTGAATATGGGGTTTATAACAACAACTTCCTACAAAAAACTAACATCATAAAATCATTAGGAAGTCGATTTGTGGTCAAAACCGACATAGTAGGAAGCTTAAATTTAGTTTGTCAAATATGTTTTGCGTCATTGGTTTTGTTAGAAAATCGATATTGCGATAGTTTAACGTCGGTTTCTATCCACAAAAATAAAGTAGGATTCTGTCCCTAAAAAAAGATTGTAGGTTGGCTTATCTAGTTAAAAAGTTTGCTGATAAGATTTTCAGTAGTGTCATTTTTTTGTTCAAAACTGACATCACAATATTTCAACATCGATTTTACTATTAAATGACAATAAAGTATGTATTTTCTTTAAATAGTGTGTCTACATACTTACTGTTTGGCTATTCAACAGGATGTAGAACCTATTGTTCTAATGAACAATAGGTTTCATCTTGTGTTTATCTTAACAATAGGCTATTTCTAATCTGTAAAACTTTCAATAACAAGCACATATATACACATCCACATCTACATTCACATCTTCAATTTTCTCATTGCAATCATATACATATCTACAAATGCACTTGTCTTCACACACACATTCACAATTTACCTATATGCATTTACATCACATCTTCAGCTACCCAATTGCATGTGAACCAAATCCTAATTCATTTTCATTCATTATAATTTAAATTCAAATATAATGTTTCAAATACCTATGGTTCATACATATATAATCATACAATCATATTTAAAGTTTCATACATAATTAATAATCCCAACCGAATCAGAATCGATATCTTATTGAGGTAGTTTTCCCACAATTTTCATGTATCATCTAGCATGTCGTGTGCATAAGGTGGGTGGATGCTAAATACATGCAAATAGAATGAATAGTCATACAAAATCTTATATAGAGTATGATTACAATTCCAATTACATTATATAAGTGTGATCGAAGTCTATATTAGATGTTGTATATTCTAGATGTCTTGTTATGTTGTCCTAAAAATGAAATCCATATACTCAATCACATACTATTCACACACCCACCCATTATCTTGTGTAGGATACTACAAATTCAGAGTTATGTGAGATGTCAGGAATTAAAAATAAGCACAATTGGTGCCAAATTTCTAGCCATACAACTACCTCAATACTTTTCTAGGATAATGATGTCTTTTGTCTATCTACCCCTTTGCCTCAATGAATGTTTTTATCCCTATATATGTTAAAGTGATACATGTTGCACGATTAAGTAGTTACATAATGATGAAAATTTTAATAACTATGTTGATGAATAAAATTTATAGATACAATAAAATTGGGAATTTTAGTTGGTGTCCCTAACATGCCAAATCACTTCCTACTGGGTCAAGATAATACAAAACTAATGTGCTTGGGATGACCATCAACATTTATCAATGTCTATTTCTAATTAAAGAACAAGGCAAACAAAAAAGTCAAGTTCCAACTGAATAAAGGTAATTCATAAGCTGAAATTACAAGGAAAGAAATTAAAATTTTCCTAACATTGAAAGGAGCCAAAATCATGCCCTTCCCTTTAGTACAAAAATACTTTGATGTAGTAGAGAAATAGTCAAATATAGATGTTTTTTCTCTATCGATATTGCATATCTATGACAGAATTAGGAATGCCACATTGAATAATTAAAATCTTATTGACTTGGCTTATAAGTAGCTATAAGAACATATTGGATGAATTAATATATATAAACCAATTCAATACATATATTCACTCACCATATCCAAACTTCTATACATGATATTTAGTGAATTATCTCTCTATCTTGAGTGAATATAGTAGTGGCATGATCTTGTCCTATGGTGTCCTTTGACATATGGATAAGCACATTTAACCCTTGTCAATCATCCTCTAACATCAAAATCAACCTTCACATTGAGAACCTATTGATTCAAATATTTCCTATAGAATATGAGTAGGTGCAAGAAGGTTTCGAGAAGGAACTGAATGGGGCTTCTTAGCTTTGGGTTGTGTTAATATTCTTGTATTATTGGCAACACATATAGAAAAATAAAAGATAAACTCAAATACCAATGCAATATATATCTCTCATGCCATACCAAAGGAAAATATAATTTTTGGACCACCAAATCATGATGCCTTCTACATCTCCTAAAGTATTGTATTTGGAGTGATGATAGGTAGTGGTGGTTTTATCATTAGTTAATAGAAAAGTTGGGGAAACACATAGACTACATCACATGCCTTTGAATTATACAATGCAATATCCAATCACTATGTGGAAAACCCTCTCCATCAATCATGATGTTGAATATAGGCTCATAAACTGTAAGACAACATTTTCTATCTACATATAATTTTATATAGTATTATATTAATACATAGTATATATTGAATTGTCAAACTATTATGTCACAAGCTTACATTATTGGGCAGACCTAGTGGGCCCATGGGAGTACTTCAAATACCGCCGTGTGCCCAGTTAGGAGAGTGTCGTACAATACTTTCAACAGGTACTTGAAATTGAGATGGTTGAAAAGCTCTCATTGTTTCTTGCTTACTCTATTATATTAGATCATCTATCTCTTCCTGCAACATACCACCTTTCTTGGAAGATCTATGTAGTTGTTTTGATGAGAAACTATCAATTAAAAAATTCGGTCCTCATGGATGAACTTGCCTTCATTTCTTTGATCAAGGAGCTCCTGTTAATCATCATCAATACAACTAGTCAGTAAAACCTAACTATCAAAATGAAGATAAATGTGCTTTGTGAGAGTTGAAATCTACCATTTCCTAGGCCACCTTAGTGGTTGTGAAGATGGAAATTACTCCTAGGTTGTTTATTATATCATGTATCCACTCCTCATATCAGACTCGTGGACGTGGACTTGGAGTTGTTTTGGTTCTTCCCCAGATGATTGCACTTTTCCATGTTTTTTCAGCTAAAGGCATAACCACTGGGACCCAGCGGATGGTTGCGTGCATTATTTTCACCTCATGTGTAGAATAGTTAATATAAAAGATATCTTAATCATGTAAAGACTTCAACTCATTTGATGAATAATAAGTGAATATTAAATTACTTGATAGCTTGAACTCATCACATTTTTTAAAGCACAAAAGTACTCCCACACGTCGGCGTCTAGATACTAGTAT
The DNA here is from genome assembly GCA_963693085.1 of Alisma plantago-aquatica. Lineage (NCBI taxonomy): Eukaryota > Viridiplantae > Streptophyta > Magnoliopsida > Alismatales > Alismataceae > Alisma > Alisma plantago-aquatica. The sequence goes on from OY856413.1 coordinate 1,005,356,280, forward strand.
TGATCAATGGCAAGTTTCTTCCTATTTTCTCTATATATGTATTTTCTAAAAGGATTAGTTTTAAAATTCCTCCACATCTTCCCACAAGATTGTAGCACATTTTTACAATGAGTTTTTTAATTAAGGTGAAAATTAAGATAAATGTGCCCTACAAAAGTAGTTGTACTATTTTTAGAAGTGAGAACCCAATAATATGAATCAATTAAGAAATTTAGTACATATGCATATCGCTCACATCTGTGTCCTTCCAAATGAGGTCTTTCAGGGCACTATCTAATTTATTCCAATATTCTCTACCTATTGGCACTTTGTTGTAAACAAAAACCCATAATAGTACTGGAAATCTCTATGATTCTTCCCCACTCGATCTCATTTATCATTAAAAGCAAAGGACAAAATCTCACCTTTGTCTCTAAGTATCATTAACCTATGCATGCGTATGATGCCTCTACTACGTGAGGTAGCAGATGCACCATACTCAACAACAACCTAAAACATCCTCCTAATTTGCCTCCTCATAATGCTAAACATGCTCCCCATGCTAAACATTCTCACGGTGCTCAAAATCCCCATTAACATAAGACATGCTACACCAATCTAAAAAATAGCATATAAATAATAAGTGTTAGAAACATGCACATCCAACATATAATACTTTACAAATAACATAGAAACATGCACAAGATTTAGCACCTGACGAACTGTATTGTTTGCATTATAAAAGGCATGCCTCTAGTGCTTGTCAATTAATATTCCTTTTCTGTGATCTCGACACATATCATATTCATCATTTGTAGATACAACATTTACACTCTACAAGAAAGATAAGAATGGACTAGATTCAACATACTTGTCATAGTATTCTTCTTCATGTATAAGGTATGTATTGAACTTCCTTTCCCATGAAGAATGAAATACCAATTTTCATTTGTAGGATCATCAATATGTAATACTTGCTTCACCTATGATGCCATAAACAATGGCTCATCCTTCTTGGCAATCTGTTCAAGATACTCTAATGTGAAACCCAACTCATCCATTTGAACCCCTTTGTTGTTTTCAACCATATGAATAGAAAATCTTATTATAAGAGAATCATGGTTACAAAAAGTCATATATATCATGAAAAACCACTTGAAGCAGCCTTCTTGAAGTAACTTCAAGCTCCCCCTTGAAGTAACCTTCCTCTTGAAGTAGCTTCCCATTGCAATAGCCTTCTTGAAGTAGTTCGAAGTCCACCTTCTCCACCGAGAAGAACCTTCTCCAATCCGCAGCCTCCAACCCTAGGAGTAGCAAGGAGAATACAAAGGATAAAAGGAACAAGAAGGAAAATGGAAATTACACTTAACCTTTGAAGCACAAGGCTTGATTTGCCTATATCAAGCGTGTAGATCTCCTAACCAATGTATATGGAAGTGTGATTGCTGTGGATAGGAGATACTAGCCTATAGGACACAAAATTAGAGCAAGCAGAAGAATAGCCAATGCAAGTGTTGCTCAATTTCTCAAAACAGATTGACAATTGCAAGCGTAAGATCAAGTGTATCACAAGTGTAGATTAGTGAGTTTAGGTGTCCTAAGGCATGTCCTATTTATAGAAATGGCCTACAAGTGCTTAAGGACGTTCTAGACACTTTCTAGGGGGTTCTTAGTGCTCAACTAGCCGTTATGTGTCCACTAATTGCATTTGCAACGGCTAGTTAATTGACCCTGAAAAGTGCAGACAGAACTCTTCTCAGTCGAAGATTTGTCGACCGAGAGTCCTTCTCGGTCGAAGATTTGTCGACCAAGGGACTTCCTGGAGCAAGTGCTTACAACGTTCGTTTCCAACTCCCAACCACCTTGTCTGCTGGGTCTAACAGCTAGTAGGGTCTATTCTCGATCGAAGATTTTGTCGACCGAGAGTTTCTCGGTCGAAGTTTTTGTCGACTGATATTTTCTCGATCGACGATTTGTCGACTGAGAATATTACTGACTTAATGTATTTATTTACTAAGTGTGTGTATCAATGTGCAATTGTGATACTATCTTGGGGAATGATCTATCTAAGTGTTGTGAGTGGTTAGGGAAGATCTAAACACTTGATTTACATGATATCTAATTACTTGTACATTATATACTTGTATAAGCATTTACATTTGATTACAATCATGAAAATAAAATGATTTTATCAAATTGTTCTTCCAAGTCTTTGTTATCCACCACCTTATATGCTTGTTCCTGAAATACTCAAATAGCACGTTAAAACCACAAGAATGAAATGTTTGTCATCATCAAAACAAAGAGATTATAATAATGTCCAATTTAGCCAACAATCTCCCCCTTTTTGAAGATGACAAACATTTCCTAAATATAAAATAAGGAAATATAAATCATATGAGTTTCATACCTGAAGTTTACCTTTTGTAGCCATTCTTGTTTTTGCAAGTGGGTGCTGGCCGAGATATTATGAAACTCATTTTATTTTATGTTTTTGATTTTATATTATTTCTCCCCCTTTGTCATTTCAAAAAGATATCCAAGATAATCATTTAGTATGACTTTTTATTTCTCCCCCTTAATTTTATGCTATGCTCCCCCTTAAAGAGATAATTAATTTAAAATCAAGGGATTAATGCAATCCAATTAATGTTAAATTTAGCCACAATTTATTTCTCACCCATTTTACAAGGAATGTTAAGCCCTGAAATGATGTGAGATTCTTCTAAGCTTATAGTAGAAAGTACCTCTAATCAAATGCATGGGATGTTAAGCCCTAATTTGTTTAGAGAATTCCATTAAGAACAATATATATGTCATATTCATGAATTTGTGTAGATTTCTTTGTTTTCGTAAAAATTACTTTTAAGAATACTAAGGTCATAACAAGCTTCAAAGTTTTGTAAGCTTCTTAATCTTATAATCAAATTTGTTTTTGTGAGATCCCCCTTAATCTTATAATTAAGACAATTTAAGGATTCTAAGGTCACAAATGATTTGTAAGATTTGATTTTATCCTTTTATTAGAACACATTTTTTGAATCAAGATACTAAGGTTGAGTGCAGTAAAAGGATGTCCAAATAGACATTTTGTCAAGCTTATTTTAGGTCGACCTTGACTACGACCATAGCGCCCCTAGGTCAAATTTAATTTCAACCAAGAGGCAAAATCTGCAGATTGCACATGTAAAATATAATTTCTGCAGGTAGCTTGAATAAATAAATATCAATTTGAAACATATTAAGTAATTCTTATGAAGACATTTTTTTTAATTTCTAAGCCCTACTTTGTATTCATTTGAATGATGTCTTCTAAGCTCTGCTATGGGTGCATAAACATTGAATCCTATTTCTTCTTATACCCTAACTTTCACATTGATCATAAGATTCTTAAAAATATGTATCCTTGAGAGCAAGATTGATATCTCAAGTTCCAATTGAGAGGTTTGTATCAATGACATTTTGTTCTTGATTGCTTTAGAAAAACATGTATTGAAGTTCTTGAGTTAAACAACATAACAAATCATTTTGCTTGCCTATGTATCATCAAGAATCATTCATGTATTACATGGGATGATGTAATCCATGCACATAATGAGCATTATCTATTTGTGCCATAGAGTTTTAATTTTGTGCAACATGGCATTTTCTTTATATGTAATGATGAAATAGTGAAAGCATATGCATGATGTAATGATAGAACAGTAGAAGCATGAAATTTAACACATGGTTTCTATCAAGGAATACTTAGAATAAACCATGAAAATAGTAATTTTCTTTGACTTAAATATGATTCATAATCATAGATCAAAATAATCTCATATAGGTGTTCGATTTTAAGAAGATTTTTATAACTGATCATGCCTAAGAAACTTTTTCAACAATAATGTTTGTTCACCATCAGTCTTCTTATAGCACATTTGTAATATGTTTAGGAATTTTCATTATTTATCTTGACTCATGATGCAAAAGATAATTATTTTGTTCCAAGGATGGTTACCATGTAAAACAGTTATTAACAACAAATAGATAGCAATTTGATCAATTGAAAACATAATCAGCAGATTTGTTGCAGACTGGAAATCAGTAATCTGCTCGGTCGAAGATTTCTCGACCGACTAATTGCTCGGTCGACATTTTCTCGACCGACCAGGTTTCTGTACTGTTTTTCAGAACTGTTAATTGTTTCCAAACAAAATTATGCAAGTTAGAGCTCGATTGTGTTGAGATATGACATTTGTATATCAAGAATCAGTTTATGTCAAATCTCAACTAGTTAAATTTAAGTTTCTAAGTTTTAGGAACTCAAGCTAGATCATCATTCTTTTTCCTATCTGAGCATGAGAATTTTGTCCTACAGATTTAAAAGAATTGTATATTTCCAAGTTAGATGTTGAAATAATTTGTTTATCCTATTGTGTTAAGTTGAGATAGACATAATAATATGCAACTAGAGTCTTTGGTCATATCTCAACTTAATCTTGTTCATTTAGTTTGGGGGTTTTGGAACCCATACTAACTCAACATCCTTTTTCTTGTAAGGACATGAGAAAGAATAGTGTCCAAGGCACAAACAGTAATGACAGCATATAGAATCAACCTCATGTCTCTTTCTATGATTGTGTTCTATGTTGTTCTTGGGTTCATATGTATTTGTGCCTTTAGGTACATATGTAGATTGATGTGCTCGTGTTTTTCTCCAACTAGGATAAGATTTTCCCTTAGGCTTGTAACCTAATCCTCTCCTTCCAACTTGATGGTGAGAATCATCTAATATTTTATCAAGGATTCCATTGTTGCTTAAACTACTAACTTCTTGTTGTAACTTAGCAATCTCATCCATTCTCTTCTTGATATCTAGTTTTGCTTGATCTAGATTAGATGATAAAGAATTCCTTTCTTTCACTATATTATCATAATCTAGATGTGTACACAAAACATGTTGTTTTTGAAGTTCATTTAACTTTGCAAGTAAATCAACCTTTTCTTGAGATAGAAGATCGTAATTTGCTTCTAGAGTAAAAATCTTCACATTACATTCACCTAGAGATGATTTCAAAGTATGATTTTCAGAAATAATACTATCCTTTTCAAATCCAAGATCATTTAATTTAGCATACAAATTTTCATTTTTAGTTGTAAGATCAAGAATTTTAGAATGTAACTCATTATTTTCTTTATTTGACTTCTTTAATTTCTTCTTACATTCAATGTATTTTTCATGCATTTCTTCAAGACTAGCAATTAGTTCTTCTTTAGATAAATCTAAAAGGCTTACCTCTTCTTCTTCACTTGTTGTAGCAATAAGGCAATCTTTGTGCTCATCTTCCTTCTTTGATCTCCATGGGAAGCTGGGTGTTGTGTGGCTTGTTCCTAAGCACCAATTGCAACATGTTGTAGGTTGGTCCAGGCTGCTCCTTTTCTTGCAGTTGTAATCACCACCACTCTCCATTCTTCAAGACCTGGTTAGGGTTCCTTGAAGCCTGCTCTGATACCAATTGAAAAACCACTTGAAGCAGCCTTCTTGAAGTAACTTCAAGCTCCCCCTTGAAGTAGCCTTCCTCTTGAAGTAGCTTCCCATTGCAATAGCCTTCTTGAAGTAGTTCGAAGTCCACCTTCTCCACCGAGAAGAACCTTCTCCAATACGCAGCCTCCAACCCTAGGAGTAGCAAGGAGAATACAAAGGATAAAAGGAACAAGAAGGAAAATGGAAATTACACTTAACCTTTGAAGCACAAGGCTTGATTTGCCTATATCAAGCATGTAGATCTCCTAACCAATGTATATGGAAGTGTGATTGCTGTGGATAGGAGATACTAGCCTATAGGACACGAAATTAGAGCAAGGAGAAGAATAGCCAATGCAAGTGTTGCTCAATTTCTCAAAACAGATTGACAATTGCAAGCGTAAGCTCAAGTGTATCACAAGTGTAGATTAGTGAGTTTAGGTGTCCTAAGGCATGTCCTATTTATAGAAATGGCCTAAAAGTGCTTAAGGACGTTCTAGACACTTTCTAGGGGGTTTTTAGTGCTCAACTAGTCGTTATGTGTCCACTAATTGCATTTGCAACGGCTAGTTAATTGACCCTGAAAAGTGCAGATAGAACTCTTCTCGGTCAAAGATTTGTCGACCGAGAGTCCTTCTCGGTCGAAGATTTGTCGACCGAGGGACTTCCTGGAGCAAGTGTTTACAACATTCATTTCCAACTCCCAACCACCTTGTCTGCTGGGTCTAACGGCTAGTAGGGTCTATTCTCGATCGAAGATTTTGTCGATCGAGAGTTTCTCGGTCGAAGTTTTTGTCGACTGATATTTTCTCGATCGATGATTTGTCGACCGAGAATATTACTGACTTAATGTATTCATTTACTAAGTGTGTGTATCAATGTGCAATTGTGATACTATCTTGGGGAATGACCTATCTAAGTGTTGTGAGTGGTTAGGGAAGATATAAACGCTTGATTTACATGATATCTAATTACTTGTACATTATATACTTGTTAAAGCATTTACATTTGATTACAATCATGAAAATAAAGCGATTTTATCAAATTGTTCTTCCAAGTCTTTGTTATCCACCACCTTATATGCTTGTTCCTGAAATACTCAAATAGCACGTTAAAACCACAAGAATGAAATGTTTGTCATCATCAAAACAAAGAGATTATAATAATGTCCAATTTAGCCAACATATCACTCTCTGAAGGTATGATGTACCATAGACACAACATAACATTGATTAAACAAATGTTGAATGGGTTATATTGGGGAATCCCAATTAGCTAATACAAAGATGATATATAACACAAAATACCACCAACACTCTCCCTCAAGATCAAGAGTACACGTCAAATATTCCTAGCTTGCCACACATATAGGAGAACGATGATAGTGGAAGATGCCTGGTGAATATATCAACAGTTTGTTCTCCAATCTTTATATATGGTGTAATGATCTTCGTGTCACAAATTAGGTCTGTTACGAAGTGGCACTCAACCACAATGTCCTTGGTACCTTCATGAAAAACTACATTATTAGCTACATGAGTAGCTGCTTGATCATCACATTTGATAGTTGTTGGAGATGAGAGGGAATGTTGGATCAATGGGCTCATAGGGTGAGGGCGATTAGAGCCTAAACCACATTAACAAAATAGATTAAACCATCAATATATTTCACAAAATAATATTACAAGTCTGAAAAGAAAGGGAAATAGAAATTCAACAAACACCAAAGAAAAGTAATATTTAAGTGGTTCCAACATCCAAACTAGGAGATGTACATCCACTACATAGATGGATCATTCTCTATGATTTTCTACCATGTGTAACTCCTTAGATTCCATCATAAGAGTTACAACATAAAACCACCCTTTCTAGTCAAGGGGATAAGGGGTCCAATAACAATTACATGGACTTACCTATTTACCTATCAAGTGTCTTAAACCTTTAGCAAGATCTTACCCACTCTTGTAAAGATCTTCAGCCTTGAATCCACCACTTTGTTCTTCAAATCATCAATTCTTTCGAGAGAGATTGGTTATAAGAGTTGAGAACTTTGACAAGAGTACAATGTGATAGCTCTCTCATAGAAATCCTAACCCACTAAAATGGATGTAGAGAAGTAATCAAGTTTGAAGGATATCAGGGACTCTTAGAGGCACAACCACTCAACAATAGCATAGGAGCATATAAGACAAACTTAGGATAAAATGCAAGGGTTTCTATTTATATTTGATGTTTCCTGCTAGCCACTCAAGACACCTATATTGAATTCTAGCCATTTGGGGGGGGGTCCAACAGATATACGTTCGAAGTTTTCACCCCTTAAAATGGCAAAATAAACTTTTTGTCACTTTACAATACAATGTTCTCGGACCCAAAAAAATGCTTTTGTCTATCTGGCACTGGATTTTAGTCAAGATACCCTTGGGCAATCTAGGCAAATAGTGGGTTCTATCAAAAGCCTAAAATAGGATGTCAATTGAGTTACTCTAGGGAAAAACTCATCCAACAAGCCTCCCTATATGGTTTATGACAAACACCATAAACTGCATATATATTCAATATAAATTACTCTAATTACCCATTAATTTTTGTTACAAGTCATAAATTCTTTACATCACAATTCTAATTTAAAAACTTAGATTCTTAAATTCTTTAAATTGTGTTGAAATGAATTGTTCTTTGGAAAACTAGGGTTTCCCAGTTTCATGCTTTTCGTGTACCTATATATCTGAAATTTATATCACATAGACATGTTAGATACACATCAATATAATGGTTAAGCCATCATCTAAATATGGAAAATGTATAAGTTTTATGTCAAAATTCAAGTCGTTCTTGAAGATGACAAACCATTCCTACACATATTGAAAAGGATTGAAATGTTAGTACTTTACCTATTATTTTTTTTGGAGGGGGGCATATGAATATGAGGTGACAATTTACTCTGCATCAATCAATGCTTATCTTTACATGTATTGTTTGTTCTTCCAAAACAAAATTAATACATATATGTGACATTTTCAATAAGGTTTAAATGGTCAAAGAAATATGCATCTTAGATTTGTTTCAATATGTTTACAAGAGTTTTCTCCCCCTTTGTCATATCAAAAGTGAGGTGGTAGAAAAAACAATCTAGGTCTTATCCATGAACAAGAATCAACCACATAAGCACCAAACACAATAAGCTAGAAAGTGAACTAATAACATAAAGTCATACCCAATAGATGAATAGCTTAAACATATTTAAGAGTACATAGGATAGTGATTACTACAAGATTAAATCAAATGTATCATGAAAAGAAAAATAAGTAAGAATAAAAAAAATTCGAAAATAGAAGTTTCAGATAGAAGTTACCTATGCAATACATGCTAAGGTCACAAAAATACAAGTACATGAGAACTCTAAGACCTGTGAACTTCTCATCCTGAGTCAAGCCACAGTCCTCATCACTAAATGGATCCTATGTGGAAAAAGTAGTGGGTGCATAATCAACATCTCAACCTCACCATCCTCATCCTCACCATCTTCATCATCATCTCCATCATCTTCTTTTCATCTTCCTCGTCCATGTCAACATCCTCTAAAGGAGCAAAATTCCTTGTAGGAGGTGAATAGGCATTCATCTGGGTCCTATTCATCTTGCCACTAGATACTAGACCTTATGCTTCCTGAAAGGTAGGCACAATACTTCACTCAAAGTCAACAAGATAAATAGAGGTCTGTCCAGGTGGAAAGTTGAGTCAAGGAAGGAGATAGATGAGAGGGCATATGTGAAGGTCTAAATGGAGTAGGTGAAGAGTGGGAAGAAGATGGGTAATGTTGAGTTGTAGGGTAGAACAGATCATATGCATATGTGGCATAATTGGTGTCAAGGAAAGAGGTTTGGTATAGAGGGTAAGGATAAGAGTAGGATAAGTTTATGTTGGAAATAATGTGCACTAGAACATGGTGAAGGTGTTCTTGAACATGCATCTTGCAGTATTTTGATACATCTTGTATCTCATGAGTGATTCACCAAACATTAATAATGAATCCCTATTGGGTTTAGGTGTTGCAGGTGGGGTTTGGTTTGGTTAAGCTTACTGAGAGGAAGACGCACCGGGTGTGGTAGTAAAATTGGAGTTATGATAGGACTTCTTAACTAAGATTTCACTTATTGATACACAGATCCTACTTGTAGGATATTTTTAACCAGTTAGAAGATAAATTTTCAGTAAGTAGCAAAAAATACCACTGATAAGATTGACATATGGAGGATGGGTGTCCTTAGTGTTCTTATTAGAGTCAAAGAATGTCATGTGGAGGAGAATATAGAAAGCCCACTTGACATTGATCCCCTTCAAAAGATACTAGACTACATGTTCTTAGCAATGTTAATTTGATTTTTATTTGGATGGACATTACAGTTCACTAAGAGACTAATGCAATGTGTCATGGTGTCTAAGGAATGTGAAGGGACGATCAATTTCTTCCTATATGTATGGTTAGGTTTCTAAATGAATATATGGATGTCAGGAAGAGTAACATTGGGATCAAAGCTCTTGTAGAAAGTGTTAGGATAAAGAAAATCTTGGTGTTGAGGTCAGGTCCTTCAAAGTGCATGTCACACATCTTCCACAATAATACGAGTTAAAGGAAGCTTCAGATATTTGAAACTGAGTTCCTCCTATCATGGAAGACAGAACAATTTTGGCCTTGATCTGAGGGATAATGATGTTGTAATTCCATGTCAAATTGGCATAGAATTCATTGACCACCTTCATTTAATAGTGATCATCGATGTAAGAGTGGTGTGGTAACAACCTATATAAGAATCCTAGGGTTTGCACCGAAGCGCCTCTTCTCTTATTCACCAAAGTGCCTCTTGGGTTGCACTTGAGTGCCTCTTGGGTTGTACGGGAGTGCCTCTTCTCTTATGCACTGAAGTGACACTGAGTGTGCTCTGTGGAGCCTCTTAGTCAGGAACTTATATAAGTTATCTTTTATCATTCTCTTACTCTTGAAAAATCTTAAAATGTTCTTAGATATTATTCTTAATTTTATTATTATTGTGCATGAGAGATGATACCATAACTACTGACAATAAACATGACAATTAGTTCATTATAGATCCATTGACTTATATCTTCATAAGAAATTGAAACAATAGATAATACAACCATAGAATATCATGTACATTGTACATACATATATACAATCAATCAAAACTTATGTTCAAAGTGCATGAACCACTTCCTTTTTTTGGATAAAGATCCTAGTTTCTCGCCTTAGGATAAAGATTCCAATCACGTTCTTGGGTTGTTTGAACCTTAATTACCTTATTCATAACAGATTTCATATCAGTTGCATTTTATTTATTATCTTAAACTATAATGTTACATCTTATTATATTAGGGTTAGATTAAGGGGAAAATAGAGCCTAAAACACGAAATTTGGATCAGATATCAAAACCCTTTCTAAAACATATTTTTGTTTAATTTTTTGACAAACAGTTGATTTATAAACAATTGTTTTATAATGAATTCATCTGGCCAAGGTCCAACCACATGGCCAAGGTTTTACCGTACAACATTTGAAAACTACACAAAAAATGGCTTCTCCTTAGGCTTCTCATCACCATCCTAGAGTTTGTCCAAGCACCAACAACTATTTCTGAGATCTAGTGATCGACGATGATCTCCACCTTGGTCAGTGATGGTGGAGGAGTAGGGAAAATGATACATGAGAGAAGAGAATGATGAATAGAGGGTAGGGTTCTCTTTTGGGTGTCCCAGGATCACGACCAATGCCTTATTTATGGGCTTTGCTAGATGTAGTAGTATGGGTATTGGACCATTGAATAAATCACAAAGGGCTAAAGAAACTGGGTTTGTCTAGGATTATCAAGAGAGGTATTCTCAAAAAACTTGGATTTAGGGTGATCGTCATGTTGAGTTATTGCCAACCTAGAAATAACATTAGGAGGAAAGAAAAGAAAGAGGGGGTCTAGCAAGGAGATGGATCTTATACCTCCCTAAAATCGAGTCCTGTGGGAGATATATGATAAGACCCACATCCTCTGATTAGATTTGAATGGTTGAAGACAATTCCACTCCCGTAAAGCATGTGGAACCCAGGTGTGACATAGGAATTATTTCAAAACCCAATTAATACCAAAGTCGGTAGGAATATTTGATATTCCCTATTTATTTTCTTTTCTAAATTAAATGAGGGTTCTAGGGTTATCCAATTAAGCTCAAACTTGACATCATGCTAATTGGGACCCAAGGAACCTGATTTTGAAGTTAGATTTCACTTTTGAAGTTCCATTTTTATATGTTCTAATATAATTAGGGTTTAGGTTCCTTATTCTCATACTTATTATATTACAATTTATATTCACTAAATATGGTCCTATTAACTTCCCATTTTTATCAAAAAGGTTATCCTAGAACATTTAGGTTCGGCCGGTCAAATTATAGACATTAACTTAATTATGCTTTTCATTGTGGGAGAATACATTAATTATGTTGATGATACATAGAGGAGAGAGAAAGTACATCATTTTGTGGTTCCTAATATAACTCAAGATTATAGGGTATTTTTTGATGTTGATCTAACTGTCATCATAAAGAAGAGGAAGGAGAAATTATGTTATCTCTCTCTTTAAGGGAAATTTATTAGTTGAGGGTCATTTGAATTGAGGTCCAAGGATTTGGATTTTATTTTTGAGAAAACTTATATTAAGATCTAAAACTTGTTTTAATCTCTTTTGGGATGTTATAGATGTTCATCACACAAAGAAAAAAGATAATTTTTCAAAAAAAAAACCCTCATCCACCTTTAGGTGTTATATCCCAACATCTACATAGGGATAAAAAGAGAAAGGACATGTAAGCAGGACCTCCTTATACCTATTCATAGACTGATTACTAATAGAAGTAGACCCATCATAGACGTATTCCCTAGAAGAAATACTTAAAATATTATCTTTATAGAAAAAACATAGAGCTTGTTGTGCAGTATATTTTTTCTATTTTCTCTCTGGTGAATGCATATTCATCGTAGTAGTAGTCAAACTTTTAACTTACATTTGCATTTTGATTTCATATTTTCTATTAGAATTACTTTCAATTAGGTTACCTTAGTTATGAAAATTTTCTAGTTTTAATGTAGTTTATTGGATTACCTGGCATGCTTGAACTTGATCCCTACATACTAGTGCAACCTAGGGGGTTTAGCTAAAGAAGGATTGCACCCCAGCAAAAAAATATTAACTACATCCAAGAAGGAAAATCATCCAATTTTGGCATGATTCCGTCTGTCATGCCCGTCGTCAACCCCCACAATTCCACCATTGATGATGGCCCATCATCAATCTAATGGACAAATGACCCACATCAGTCACTCACATTGACCCTCAAGTCTTGATGTTCCACCATCGACCACCAGGCTCTAATTTCCATCGTTAACCCTCGTGGCCTGACTGCCACCATCGAGCATCAGCCCCAATGGTCACCAGTGACCCTTAGGGTCCAATGGCCATCATCAACCATCAAACCTTGGTGACCCCATCACAACTACATGCGACCAGGCACCAGTGTCCCCCTATCGATAGACCTCCCCTGACACCATCTACCCCATAACACACCATCTTTGATGGATGCTTCTCTTTAATAAATGCCACCACAATGTGACATGATGCTTCTTTTCATGGTCTCTATTACTAAACCCCAACCTCTAGCCTAGAAATACATGCCCCTAGCCTCCATGCTAGAGAAATCTTCTTCATGATGAGAGGTTTCCATATAATCTCTGCTCCACCAAGGGTCTATGTTCAAAACCTCAAAAGAGGCTAGGTCAACCATGCCTCTCCATCATCTATGATTATTTCAAACTCTCTACCATCGAGAATCTTCTTCTCTGTATGCCACTGATTGCTTCTTCACTGAGTCAAACACAAGCCAAGGATGAAGAAGACAACCTATAACAGACCATGACTAGATTCATTTCCTACCTTGTTATAATGGCCTCATCCTCTTATTCTCTTATTGTTCATAGTACTTCCATGAAGAGTGTGGATTTCCTTTCACTAGGGCGTGGGAAGTAGCCCCTTACCTATTTTTGTTCTTTTATATACATCTATGCTTGTATGTAGTTGTTTACATTTTGAATCAACCATTTGTAGTCTTACATTTCGAAATACAATGACATTATTTTGACGGTATCTAATTACATTTGACATTTCGGTAGGTAGTCAATTTATGTTAAGGTGACAATAATTTTTCTTTTACAAGTGAACCTAGAAATCTTTCTCTATGTAGTAAGTTGCATATGTTCATGAAAAACACTTTTGGGTAAATTTGTAGTTGTTGGATATTTTTATGATTTACATCACATTTTCATGAAGTCTATTTCATTATGTTAGAGTTGTGTCTATCCACCAATATAAATGTTTTGTTCTTTAAATTTTTGTCAAATACAAAGATGCTAGAAAACATCGTTGAATTTAACTTATACATCCTGAAGAAAAATCGATGGAAAATAAAACATACTTCAATATTGATCATGGATTTGACGTTGCATGAAAATATGTCACCTATATGAGGACTGGTAGGTCAAGGGCTTAGAAGATGTTGGCCCTACTCATTGATCGATCCAATAGGAGAGTAAATAGTCATATTAACCTTATTTACTTGAATAATTTTGTCCACTGATTTTGATGTGCCTTATACCACCATTGTTGCAATAAATGTCTAGAACACATGAAGCAATATGAAGATCAAGAGATATTAACCTCTCATCATGAATGTTATATGCAGAGGCGATGGCAACGCGCTCTGGCGGCGCTGGCGGCGCCAGAGGCGATGACCGTCGACGGAGTCCACCTCAAGGAGGGAGGACACCCCAGCGCAGGGCCACCGCGGTGGAGGTCAGAGTGGCGGAAGCAACCAAGGACTGGACGGCGGTCTTCAAAAATGTGGTTGGGGATGTGGACACCAGATTCCAGGAAACCAAGCTGACGGTGGAAGGAGACACGATCATCATCCCATAATCGGAGGTCGACGAAACCGCAGCTCTGTGGAGGAACACTCTTGTAGGATATGTCATTGGGTTCAGACCCCATATCCCTACACTGCAGGAATACCTGACGCGGTTATGGAAGTCGGCGGGATCAATGGAGGTCCTAGGTCGAGGGAACGACTGCTTCATTATAAAATTCTAAGAGAGCGCAGACCTGACTGATGCGCTGGAGGGTGGACCATGGCATGTAAAGGGCAAGCCAATGATTCTCAAAAAATGGGAAAAGGGTGATCCGCTGGAGCAGGAACGATTCAACGCAGTGCCGGTCTGGCTGAAGATCACAAATCTGCCGCTGGAGCTCTGGAGAGAAACGATGATTGCTCATATTGCGTCATACCTGGGCAAACCGCAACGCCTGGATCGCCAAACAAAAGGCAAATCAAGGATCAACTTTGCCCGGGTCAATGTTCTGATGAGCGTTGATTCAAAGTTCCCTAAGGCTGTGAAGCTGAGGATAGACAAAGGAGTAGACTATGCTGTCAATATTGACTATGAGTGGATCCCGGAGAAGTGCCCCCATTGTGGTAGTTTCGTCCACGACAAAGCCTTCTGCAAGGTCCCTGCTCTAGCTCAGAAGACAGCAGAGGTGCAAGCAGACCAGTCGGTGCAGGTCACGCCACAGGTTCAGGATGTTCGACATAATGCCCAGGAGAAACTAGGGGAAGCTTCAAGCGCCAGTTCAAACAGAGCACGCGAGAAGGGGAAGGAGACTAAAGGAGATGGGCAGGCTATTCGAGCCTTGGCGCAACTAGAGGTAGCCGCCAGCACGAACAACATGCAGGAGAAGGGGAAGGAGATTGAAGAAGATGGGTTCGAGCGACCCAGGAAAAATATCAGCCCAAGAAAGACCAGGCGTCAAAAGACCTCAGCGGGAAAGGAATAGGATGAGAATAGGTTCCACAAGCTCGGTGACTGAGATGCTGAAACAGGAACAACGGCCTCAACTGGTGGCATACCAATCCAGAGGTCTGATGGTTGAAATGCCAAAGATCATGGCTTGGAATGTCTGTGGCCTATCCAGCTGGGAGAAGCAGGACATAGTCCGATCCGAGATGAGGAGGGCCAAGGTGGATGTGGCTATTCTAACGGAGGTGAAGATCAAAAGAAAAAGAATAGACAAAGTCATGCAGCATGCGTGTCCTGAGGCTAAGTGGCTAGATAACTCTTATTCAAGTAAGAAGACTAGAATTCTAGTAATTTGGGAGAGCAATGAAATCCAAATCACGCCGGTTGTCCAATTGAGACAAGTCCTGCATCTCAAAGTAAATGTTGGTGATAGGAATTTTGAGATTACTGCTGTATATGGGGAAAATGATGACACCAGGCGTGAAGTGCTGTGGGATGATCTGCTCAAAATTAGTTGTTCAGTTGAGGGTGCGTGGTTCATCACAGGGGATTTTAACGCTGTGCGGAAGGCCGAAGAGAGGAAAGGAAGAGCAGCACCATCTGCTAAATCAATGAGGGACTTCAATGAAGCCATTTCTAATATGAACATCATTGAAGCTGAACCTAAGGGTTCGTTTTTCACATGGAACAACCAACAAAGCAGGGCAAATAACACACGGAGCAAGATTGATAGAACTTTCTTTTATCCCTGTGTGCTTATTGATTACCGTTTGCATCCATCTGCCAACCATCAGTTTGGCTACTTTGTCCAACCATTGGTTGACAATGTGGCTAGTGATTATAGAAGTCTACATAGATAGTTTTTTGCTTTTTCATAGATTCTACAAAGATAGAATCACTGAGCTTTTGCTCCCCCTTTTTTGTAAATTTTGTGATTCTGGAATGAGAAGCACACTTACTGATAAAAAAAAGATCAAGAGATACGAACAAGCAACACACACAACACATTACAAGGTTCGGTCCAACTGGTTTAGAAAATAGGTGTGAGCACCATTTTAATTTCCATTTGCGTAACCCTAAGATTAAAACATTTTGTATAGAAAATTTAAAATAACGAATCCCCAAAAATTCCCAAAAGGGATACTCTAATAATAGTCTATTGTATGCATTTAGGAATTTATATCCTTGAATCCCTATTCAGATTTAAAGGGCCAACAGACGTTATATATAATTTAGCATTCCAGATCCATGTATTCGGGTTAGCAGCAGAATTAGATTAAAGTCATATTGACCGCCACCCTCCATTTATTATTGTCTTACTTGCTTCTCCACCACCAACGCCTGTCGAGTGTCCACTTCCTTTAACTCCCCGTTTGACAACTTATTTTACTATAATGGTGTTAGCGCCAATGACCTAGTAATAAATATTTTATCCAATAGATACAAATTGTGAATGTACCCTCAGATTATTGACTTGAATACTTGTACATATGAACAATTGCAGATTAACCCGATAAGATTTCCCATAACTATATGCACTCCAAAAGAATAATTTGTCAGGGCTATGAGGGAGAAAAAGATCCTTTAGGACCAAATGCATTGTATGGCCTGACCTTTGTAACATTGCTTTATATGTTGAATCTTTCAGAAGTTCATTTTCACAAATGAATCCATGTATATGTTTGTTCATATATGAAAATTACTAACTGCTTCACACTAGAGAGAATATATTGTTTAGGTATCTAGAAGTCGGAAACAAGATTGCTTATTATTAGATAATTAAAAAGAATAAATTGGACTCTCTTTTATAATACAAGAGAGTGTACATGATTTTGAGATAACCAATATGGGATAAAGAGTAAAAAAGAAAAGATGATAAGTATAATACACTAAGTAAAAAAAATCAGTAAAGTGTATATACTAATTGTAACATACCAGATCTTGGACCCTACCCTAGCACTGTGACCTTTTGGGTTTGACCAAACAAGGTTGGGGTTAGAGTGAACATAATAATCTAATGCATGAAAAATGTAATCTAATATGTCATATAATTTATTTGGTGATAATAAGATAACTTAATTGGATGCATAATGATGTTAATGGGCCTCTAATGGGCCAGATGACAAAACCCATGTAAGAAATTCTTAAAAGTGGAAATAAACTCCAAATTCGTAATCTATACATAAAAATAAATTTACATGTCAATTTTCATTTAATTTGGACAACCTTGAAATAATATGGTAAGTTAAGAGAGAGAAATTGCCTAAAAAGTGTAATTAATAAATAAATATAATAATTGACTCTAAAAGAGGAAAATAATCTTATATTCGTGATCTACATAATAAATATAGCCTTTGGGTGAATTTTCATCCAATTTGGAGAAAGTTTGCTTAAAAGGTAAAATCAATTTATTTAACCCATTAAAAGTTTCCAAAAGGCAAAACTAAGTGCATAATCAGAATCTACATGCCTTTATTGGCCTCTGTGAAAAATTTGGCTTAATTTGGATAATGATAAAACCCTAAATCTAAGAGAGAGAAAAAGGTGCATTAATGTGGCCCCACTTTGATTTTATTGGATTCGATATTTGATTTATATGTGTCATGCTGGATTTGGAATATCAGGCTTCTTTTGGAGCATCGGATTTAGATTGTGTGGTATCTATACTCTCTCCTACCTCTTGCTTCTTTGTTTCCTCTTTCATTTCTCGCGCACAGGGACCCAAACCCTGTGGTCTTTCCTTCTCCGATTCTTTTTCTCTGTTTTCTCTCTTTCCTTCTTTGATTCCCTCTCCAACATGTCCCTCTCTTCCTCTCGGTCATGATGACCCTATATATATATATATATATATATATATACCTGGGTTCGGGGATTTGTTACCCAGTTCACGAGCCATCACTGGTCTCCCCTGTTTTCTCTTCGTTTCGTCTGTTTTCCCCTCTTCTCGGCCATCTAGGCCTTCAGACCAGGAGGGGTTGGTCTCTTGACCTCCGATGAGGTTGCGGATGCATCTCGCTTGCCTTGGTTCTGGCCTTGTCAGGCTCTAGAATGTCTCCCCTACTTCGATCACCTCTTCACAGGTGCTCTGATCGGAGGTTGGCACCTCGGCCATCGAGAGGCCTGGACAGGTCTTGGAGATCGGTTGTGCAAACTCGCCAAGGATTTGCAGAGCTCTATGCTCCTCTGCATCTTCTAATTTGAGGTATGATGTTTTTCCCCAAATCTGGGTGTGCACAGCTCTCGGCCCAGCCGCGGCCATGGCACGGCTTGGGTAGAAGAAGGCTTGTAGGCCTTTTACTCGTTTGCCCCTTTGATTCATTTTTTATTTGTCTTTGTCATCAGGGGAAACATTGACTTTTCACCTTTTTGTTTGAGCTCTTGTATACGCTGAGTAAACACCTGGTTGACTGTGGGCTCGAGCCACTTGGCTGGGCTGTATTGGGTCCCCTCGGCGGACCCACACCCTCTCTAACGAGGATATTATCTTCTTGCGTGGATTTTCCCAATTTTCTGATTGGTCGTTAATTAAAAATCCATAACTAATTACTTGATGATCAGAAAATTATGGAAAAATATTCATTGGAATCAGAAAAATAATATCTAACTAATGGTATATGTTTTGATAACTAAATCTAAATATTAATAACAGATTTTTTAATAGATCCAATTAATGATGAACTAACTTGTATAATTCATAACTAATAATTTATAAGTCAGAAAAATATAATAAAATATGTTTTGAACTCAGGAAAATATAATCTAAAGTATGGAATGGTTTTGGAAATATAATTCATATAATAATAAAAAGGTTTTTTTAGGGTTTTGTATAATTAATGGAAACCTAACCCTAATCCCAGATATATGCTAATAGGTGCTTTGGAAGCCTAGGCTTGGACCTAGAAGTGGCTTTGGATCATTTAAATCTGAAGTTGAGGTATGATTGCATCCCACATTATTTCTATATTGAGCAATAAATATATTTCCTCTCTTAATGTATGTTTGCATCCCTGATTATTCTTATTGAGCAATTAGCCTATTTTTGTCTTACTTTTGGTCCTTTGGACATTAGCCTACACATTTTCTTGTTCTTTTGAAATCATGCTTCATGTGAAGTATCTTATTTTGTTATTGATCATGTGATCATAGATATTCTGTTGACTATGTTCCTTATGCCTTGGTGCATGTTGGACCTTTGATATTATATGCCCACTATGATGTGGAAGTTTACTTGGTAATATATACCCACTGTGATGTGGAAGTTTACTTGGTGATATATGTCCACTTTGAAGTGGATTTGCTTATATGTTGAGTTGTCCATTGTGTGATGGCAACCTTGATAATTCTGACTATACTTCTCTACTTGCCTCTACATTTAACATGCTATGTGATTCAGTAGCACTAGAGTAGTGTAATTACATTGGAATTTTGTCTCATTATGCAACATGGAAACATTGTGATATCTTTGGGATGGAGGATGTGTGATTCCCCATACTCGGGTAGGATGTGTGATTCCTGGCCCATGTTATATATAATTGGGTGGTGGATGTGTGATTCCCCAGGCCAGGGCAAGATGTGTGATTCTTGGCCCATGTCCCACCAGGTTCAAGATGTGTGATTCTTGACCGCCATTGTTATTTATATTGTTCTAGGGCTATGCTTATCTCACATGCATGCAGGATATTGATTGTGGGGTGTGTGCCCTACTACCTTCTTATGTGCCAGTATTGCACAATCTTATTTGTTTTGATTATAGCAAGTATCTTCTTTTATGATGATGATGATTCTTATCTTTTATGCCCGATTGGGTAGTCCTTATCTCTTTCATGGGAAGCCTTTTATTTTGATGTCCCTTAATCTTTATAAATTGCTCAATTTTCTTTTTAGTATGCACATACCAGTTTTTGCTGATGTCTCCTATTGTTTCCTTTTGTTTCTCTTTTGCTGGGGTATGCTTCCAACCCTAGGTGGAGGACTTGGATGACAAGACATGATGACCTAGACTTAGCTTGAGATGATGAATCTTGGAGAAAATCTTGAGGTGGTTTAGATTTCCTCTACATGGATCCTTGTGGTGTAAGTTTGTAACCCTTTGTTTTATAATTGAATATAGTCATGTTTTTATTCCGCTGCTATACTTTGGTCTTTTGTTACCATTTTATAAAGATTTGAAAATTTTACACCCACTCCATCCTACCTTCTGAGTGTGTTTGGACTAGAGGTTTTATTGTTCAAATTTTTAGTAAGGAAGTGGTTTCACTTCTTTACACTAATACTCCCCCTCAAGCTGGAGCGTAGATGTCAATCATGCCCAACTTGGATGTCATAGTAGCAAATCTCATCTTTGGAAGAATCTTTGTGAAGATGTCAGCCACCTAATCAGAAGTAGGGATGTAGGGAGTGGATATCTGGCCAGATAAGACAACTTCACGAACAAAATGGCAGTCCACCTCAATGTGTTTAGTTCACTCATGAAAAGTGGGATTACTGGCAATAAACGTAGCAGCTTTGTTATCACAATACATCGGAATAGGAGAGAAGTCAGAAACACCAAAATCCTTCAACATGCTCTTAATCCAGAATAGCTCACAAGTAGTATGTGCCATGGTGCGATATTCAGCTTTAGCACTTGAGCGAGTAACCACGGTTTGTTTCTTGCTTCGCCAAGTAACAAGGTTTCCTCCCACAAATGTATAGTAGCTAGAAGTGGAGCGTCGGTAAAGCTTGCTCCCAGCATAGTCAGAATCAGAATAACCAAGGAGTTCACAGTGACCATGTTTCTTATATAGCAGGCCTTTCCCAGGAGAGCTCTTCAAATATTTAAGAATGTGGCAAACAGCTTCCCAGTGACATTGTCGGGGTTTATCCAGATATCTACTAATAAGCCCGACAACAGAAGTAATATCAGCTTGTGTAACAGTCAAATAAATAAGCTTACCAACCATGCGTCGATACTGATGATGGTCAAGATAGACAGGAGAGTTCTCATCATCCCAGTCAGTATTTGGATCCAGAGGTGTGCTAGCAGGCTTAGCACCTGGAAGTCCAATTTTAGAAAGCAGATCCAGAACATATTTGCATTGAGATAGACAAAGACCAAAAGATGACTGAAAAACTTCAATGCCAAGAAAATACCGCAGAGAGCCTAGGTCTTTGGTAACAAAGTGTTTCTCCAGATAACATTTGGTAGCTTGAATGCCTGCAGGATCACTCCCTGAGAGAATGATGTCATCAACATATACAATAAGGATAACAATGCCAACGGTAGTATTTTTGACAAAAGCAGAGTGATCTGACTGGGAGCATTTAAAAGAAAATTTCTGAAGAATAGTACTCACTTTATCAAACCAAGCACGTGGACTCTGTTTCAAACCATAAATGGCCTTCCTCAGCCTGCAAACCTTAGAGGACTCCCCCTGAAACACAAATCCCGAGGGTTGTTCCATGTAGACCTCCTCATGTAGGTCCCCATACAAAAAAACATTCTTTACATCAAGTTGATACAAGGGCCAATCAGAATTAATAGCAACAGAAATAAGAATACGTACAGAGTTCAGCCGAGCCACAGGAGAAAAGGTCTCAAAGTAATCGACCCCGTAAGTTTGTGTATAGCCTTTCGCAACAAGTCTCACCTTCAGCCGTTCAACCGTGCCATCCAGTTGATATTTGATAGTAAATACCCAGTGAAAACCAACTGGAGAACAATCTATAGGAGGATCAACCAACTGCCAGGTGTTGTGTTCAGTAAGAGCCTGCATTTCAGCTTCTATAGCTTGTCGCCAAACAAGATGTTTAAGAGCCTAAGAAGAATTTTTAGGAATAGATATAGCAGAAAGAGCAGCAGTTAAATTTGCAAAATTAGTCCCCAGATTATTAGTAGTACAGAAATTTCCAATAGGATGTTTAGTGCAAGTTCTAGTTCCTTTCTTCAAGCTGATAGGAACATCAAGATCAGAGAATACCTACGGTGGTGTTTGATCTGGCACGGAGGATGAAGACATTGGAGGGGCCATAGAGGGAGTTGTTGTCTTCTATCTTCTTTGATATACTTTTAGAGGCGGCTTTTCATTAGGAGAAGCTGTATCGACAGTATCACTAATATCAGTAGTATCATCCATGATAGGTAAAGGTGTGTCCAGTAATAAGTCTGAAGAAAGAGCTGACTCGGCAGACGAGTAAAATGACATATGCTCAAAGAAAACAACATCAGCATATACAAACCATTTCTTTGACACAGGATCATAGCTGCGTTACCCTTTCTGAGTGTGAGAGTACCCTAGGAAGACACACTTAGTCGCTTTGGGATCAAGTTTGGTTAGACTGGGATGAAGATTTTTGATAAAGCAAGTGCTCCCAAAGATACGCGGAGGCACAGAAAAAAGGGGCGCATCCGGAAATAGAATCTGATATGGAACTTGATTTCCAAGCACAGAAGAGGGCATTCAGTTAATTAGGTAACAAGCAGTAGAGATAGCCTCAGGCCAAAAATGTTGGGGAACGTGAAAATGAAACAGTAAAGTGCGGGTAACTTCAAGAAGGTTGCGATTTTTGCATTCAACGACTCCATTTTGTTGTGGCGTGTAAGCACATGAAGTTTAGTGTATGGTACCCTGTTTTCGACAAAGGAGGCTGACTGAGGCTTGCACAAATTCTAAGGCATTATCAGTTCAAAAAATGTTAATGGGTTTAGCAAATTGGGTTTGAATCTCAGCAAAGAAAGCAGTGATATTTTCAAGAATAGTAGACCTGTCTTTGAGCAAAAACAACCAAGTGGTTCCAGAAAATTCATCAATAAAACTCATAAAATATCAAAATCCAGAAGTACTCGACACAGAACAGGGTCCCCAAACATCAACATGAATAATGTCAAATGGCTGTTTTGAGCTAATACATAATTTTTTGGAAAACGATGCTTGGGTCTATTTTCCCAGTTGACAAGTCTCACAATGAAAAATAGAATCTAATACATCAGGTAATAACTGTTTCAGCTTCGCTGCGGAAGGATGTCCTAAGCGATAGTGCCACTGGATGCCCGTCACAGAAGATGTCAAGTATGCTGCGGTCTTCAGAACGTCCAGGTAGTATAGGTCGTCTGATCCCTCATGGCCCAAACCAATCATCGTCCTCGTAGACAGATCCTGAAAAATAACATCATCCGGATCAAACGTAATCGAGCAACGAAGAATCTTCACAATTCTATTAACACATAGCAGGTTAATAGGAAACTTAGAAAATAAAGAGTAGACCGCAGAGGCAGGCAACCAGTGGTACAAATATCACAAATTCTAGTAATAGGTGTCTTATAGCCATCAACCAGTATAACATGAGGTATAATAGAAGTAGTTTACAGTTTAGAAAATAAAACAGGATTTCCAGACATATGAGATGTCGCACCAGAATCAATCACCCATGAATTTTTACCAGACTGTGTTAGGAGGGTGGTGCTACCATTAGTAGAGACGTCAGCATTAGAAGCAAGACAAGCCTGGAGAAGCTTCTCGAATTCAGACCGTATCCAATCAGTAGAAGGCAGAGCAGAGGTAGTAGCAGTCTTAGGCTGATTCGTCGTGACTTGGTTTTCCCAAGCGGGCTTTCCATGCTTGATCCAGTAGCGGTCTTCATTGTGGTTTGTCCGCTTGTAGAAGGTGAAGAAATGAGGTTCAGTAGATTTAGCACCAGAGCCACATCCAGGTGCAGTAGAGCATCCACGTCTGTGGCCCCGGTCACGACTGTGGCCTTGGAAGGAGTCACCAATACGAACAATGAGGGATGCTCCATCGAAAGTGTGAGGAAGATGCTGCGAAATAGATGGCAGACGTTGAACCCTTTTCAAAACATCTCATAGGGTGGGTGGAGGATCACTGGATAGGATCTGATCAACAACTCCAGCAAAGGAAGAAGGTAGACCAGTGAGGAACTGAACAAGCATAAGTTCATTCTATTGACGCTGAACTTCAGTGATGTCGGTAGAAAGAGGATGATACATCTGAAATTCATCCCAGAGAGCACAACAACTATTGTAGTAGTCCTTAATAGAGTCAATGGTAGTAAATTCCTATTTGGCCAGTTTCTTGAAGATTTCAAAAACCTTCTTGGGATTTTGCTGATGAGAGTAGACGTGGGAAAGTTGATCCCACATCTCCTTTGGAGTCTGGAGGCAAAGAAGAGACTGGATGATCTTTGGCTCGACACTGTTGACCATCCATGTCATAACACTGTAGTCCTCATTGGACCTGAGATTGTAGGCCTGCTTCATCTTTTCATCAGCCTCAATAGCGGGGACCACCGGTCCCTTGGTAGATAGATGAGAGTAGCGCTCTTGTGCTTTAACATAGAGCTCAAAGGAAGCTGCCTAGAGGTGATAGTTGGAGTTATCCAAATTCACAGTGGTAACACACAAAGTCCGTGGAAGACCAGGAGTCGCCATTGGAAGATGGAGATAGAGACAGAAGCACAGGCGCAGAGGGCAGCAGAAGAAAGCAACAACAGAAGTTAGCAAAAGTCCAGTGCATGGACTAGTAGTAGGGGGCAGAAGATCCACGCATGCATCTTAGAAAAACCCACGTAGGGTCAATAGATAGAGAAAAAAACCTACTCCAACATGGAGGATTAATCATTCCACCATGAGGCGCAGACAAATAGAGAAGGAGAAGCCTTTTACGCCGTCAACATGCCAGAATTGGAAAATGTCGAGGCTGTCCGGAGAGTTTCAGAAAGTGAAACAGAGCATGAAAGAGAGACATGTGGTAGATTAGGCCACATGGATGGGAGTATCTAGGAGATAGGAGGTTGGTGGATAGATTGGAGGGGTGTAGGGGGGTCTAGGAGATGGCGGTGAGGGTTGATGGTGCAGCGGTAGGGAGGACAACAATTGCTGTCGGCGGCATGGAAGAGATGGAGGGGTAGGTGGCGGTGAATGGAAGGCAGAGAGGGTGTAGGTGGAAGAGGGGAAGAAGGAGAAGGGATGAGGAGGAGAAGAGGGGCAGCCGAAGGCGCGTGGAGGAGGCGGGGAGGGCGGCGGGCAGTGCGGTAGCACTGTAGCGGCACTGTAGCAGCGATGGAAAAAAAGGAGGGGGGGTGGCGGCGGCTAGGGTTGGTGGACAAGATGGCGTCTAGGGTTGGGGTGAAGGAGGGATTAGGTTTAAGGTGGATCGGCCCGCTATGATACCATCTAGAAGTCGACAACAAGATTGCTTATTATTGGATAATTAAAAAGAATATATTGGGCTCTCTTTTATAAGACAAGAGAGTGTACAGGATTTTGAGATAACCAATATGGTATGAAGAGTAAAAAAGAAAAGAGGATAAGTAAAATACACTAAGTAAAGAAAAAAAGTAAAGTGTATATACTAATAAGGTACAATGCAGATTTTACAATTGATTTTTAGTTAGCGTGCAATTCCATAAACCCAAACTTCTCGTCTGAGTCCAGCGAAGCACTTTGAAGCAAGATGAATTACCTACAAAGGGCGTGAAGCATTCTGACAGTCTCTTCAATCGACTTTGGAGAGTCTACGTCTCTAATGATCGATGCGCCATGAAGATCTCTGTATGCCCGCTCAACGAACAGAAGGGCTCTTGATGATAGACCAGGCACACCTTCCTTCAAATGGTTGGGCAATATGCATAATAGCAATTAGGTCAGCAGATCTCATAAGTTATAGTTTTAAATAACAGTCATGCATGTCTGCAGATCAAGTCGCCTTACAATTGCGTAGCCTATCGCCTGAGCACTTACCACCACTAGTACATAACATGCCTTTAGTGTCGATTTTTTAAGGCCTTTAGTGTCGGTTCTAAAGCGACACCTATGTGGGCACCACTAAAAGCCCAACCATTATGCGTCGGTTCTCAAACTGACGCCAAAACCCTTCGCGCACCACCGAAAAAGCACCAAAAACGCGCCAGCAGGGGGTATAGGCGTCGGTTATTAGGATCGAAACCGACGCCACATACCTTCGCGCCACAGAAAGGGCGCCATCTGGGGCACTATCGACATCAATTTCTTAGTGATAACTGACGCCATCTCACCCGCTGCCATGGACGTGCTGACCAGGACAGCCGTGTTGTCTGGCCACTAGGGAAATCGACGTCGATGACTAGTAGGGAAATCGACACTGTTATCCTATGTCGTCGGTTGTATATAAATATCTGACGCCTGTTTTATATTTGGTCCGCTGCCACGGCCGTGCTGGCCAGCATGGCCATGGTGTCTAGCCTCATTAGGGAAATCGACATCGGTTACTAGTATGGAAACCGACATTGTAACCATATATCGTCGGTTTTGTTCAAATAACTGACGCCGATGTTTTTTTTTCTGTCAGTCTGCAGACCTGCTGTGGCTGGTCGTAGGATGAGAAACCTACAATTCAATTATGAACTGTAGGTTTTACGACATCCATTGATATCAGCCAACAACAGGCCACAAACCTGCAAACATTTTATCTCTTTTCACATTTAGATACATGTAAAAAATTCATGTATTGATGATTTTCACACACAATTCATAAAAATTCATTCACATTGTCATCATTGTCATCATTGTCAACAAAATCATATATTCAAAGAGCCATGAAACAGCAAAAGAAGCCACAATGAAGGGAAGCATGATACAGATATAATACATAAATTGCAGCACGCACAAGTGTTTCAGATTCATATAACAACATGACAGACTAACACATATATAGTGCATAATAACAGCAGTGCCGGATTTACATACAACACTATAGCTTAGTACATATATATAGTGGGACTAAGGTGACGATCCCACCTGCTAAAACAGGTTACCAACAACTACATGTTACGACTGGGAGGTCGTGATTCAACAACCATATGCATTAGCAGGAGGACAAACAGATTTCACCATGAGTTAACATTGAAGAAGGTATATATAGACCTTCTTCAATGTTAACTTGTGGTGAAATCTGTTTGTCCTCCTGCTAATGCATACGGTTGCTGAATCACGAACTCCCAGTCGTAACATGTAGTTGTCGGTAACCTATTTTAGCAGGTGGGATCGTCACCTTAGTCCCACTATATATGTACTAAGCTATAGTGTGGGATGCTTGCTTTCTCTCCGACTGTTGCGCTTTGGATTTACAAAGCAATGTCGATGGCCTGCATAGCTATGTCATGGCCGTCCTGCATAGCCTGTAGTCTTTGGCGAACGCCTGCAAATTAAATAGAATTGCTATTAACTAGTATCCTAAAAATTTGATAAAAAACACACTTACATAATATAATTATAAATGAACATATAGATAGAAACCTCAGGGATATATTCTTAAAACTTACATTGTTAGGCGGTGCAAGCACATCCTCACCCTCATAGTGATTATCAGCACGGTCATCATGGGAACATAATAAAAATATAAACATCCATGCCTCTAATATTGTGATCTTTTATCAATTAACAATCCTTCATTATGATCCTCGCGAACATACAAGTCATTGTCATCCCCAGCTTCAATGTTTGGTGGTGTTGGCAACCCAACTGAGAATGGATTGGAGTCATCATACTTATCATAGTACTCTTCTTCATCTATAGGATCTTAAATGAACTGTCTTTTACCATGAAGAACAACCGACCATTTATCATTTACAGGATCATCGATATAAAATACTTGTTTTGCCTGTGATGCCAATATGAATGGTTCACCCTTCTCACCAATCTTTTCAAAGTTCACTAACGTGAAACCCAATTCATCCACTATAACTCCTTTGTTGTTGTCAACCCAATTACATTTAAAGAGAAGAATTCTGAAATCTACATAGTCAAACTCCCATATGTCTTCAATGACACCGTAATATGACATTTTAGCTTCACGTGGACTTTTATCCTTTACACTTGCAAAATACATAGTCGACGCTTGAAGGGTGACCCCGCTGTTTTGGACGACACTCTTATCATCTTGACGCTTTGTGTAATATGAGAAACCATTTATGTCAAACCCTTCATAAGACATAACATTCAATTTTGGTTTAAAGGCGAGACATTTGATGGTTTCAGTAACATTATCTGGTGTTTGAGATAGTTGATGTAAGACTTTATCTTCAAACCACTTAATAAATGTCTTGTTATGCTCTCTAGCAAGCCACATTGAATTGGATTCAGGATATTGTCTTTTGATGAAATTGGTATGTTCCTCGATATAAACACTCACTTCGTCGATGTTGTATAAAATATACAAGTGACCTTGCTCCAACTGCTCACGGTTGATTACTTTCACCCGTACTCCCAAAACTCCTTTGCCAAAATGCTCCTCAATATTCTTGTCATTCACGGGAGCATCATTACCACTCAGAAAGTCATTGCAAAAATCCATAACCTCTCTCGCCATATAACCCTCAATAATACTCCCTTCAGGCCGATAACGGTTTAGAATATCACCTTTAAAAATGCTCATGTATCGTTCAAAGGGATACATCCAATGCAAGAAAACTGGTCCCAACATTTTCACTTCCCTAGTCAAGTGGACAACAAGATGTACCATGATATCAAAGAACGACAGAGGAAAATACATCTCAAGCTGACATAGGGTAACAACCACTTCTCTTTGCAAATTATCGAGAGTATCAAGGTCAATAACTTTGCTGCAAAGACTGTTGAAAAAAGAAACAAAGTCTGGTGATTGCAAACCTTACATGCTTCGGCAATATAGATCTAATTGCCACAAGAAATATTTGTTGCATTAGAATGTGACAATCATGAGATTTAAGACCTATCAACTTCAGATCTTTCATTTATACCAATGTGAGGATGTTGGATGAGTAACCCTGTGGCACCTTAACATTTACCAAGCATTCACAAAATGCTTTCTTCTCCTTTCTAGACAACGTGTAACAAGCGGGAGGTAATGATGTTCTTTTATTACCCATTTCACGTAATTCTGTTAATTCTGACCTTATTCCCATTTCACGTAGGTCCATTCTGGATTTTATCCCATCTTTAGTCTTACCTGGTATATTCAACAGAGTACCGATGATGGTATCACATACATTTTTCTCAACGTGCATGACATCGATACAATGCCTGACTGTCAAAGAACTCCAATAAGAAAGATCCCAAAATATCGACTTCTTCTTGAATAAAGGCTTGTCACTCCTTGTGGCCATTGTACATTGTGATCTCTTACCAAATTCATTGGCGATGTCTTTCACTCTTTCATAAACATCCTCCCCTGATATAGGTTTAGGTGCACTACGTTCCTCATTCCGTCCATTGAATGCTTTGCGCAACCTACGATACAGATGAAATTTTGGAAGAAACCTTTGATGAGCAAGATATACAGTCTTGCCTCCGTGTTTTAGTCGTATTGAATCAGTGTTCTCTTCACATATAGGACACGCTTTAGATCCTTTGACACTATATCCAAACAAATTCCCATATCCTGGAAAGTCATTCACAGTGCAAAACAACATAGCGTGCAAACAAAATGTCTCTCTTCGTGAAGCATCATAGGTCATCACACCTTCACCCCAGAGTTTCTTTAAGTCATCAATCAGAGGTTCAAGATAAACATCGATATCATTTCCAGTTTGTTTAGGGCCCGATATCAACAACGACAACATAACGTACTTATTTTTCACACACAACCAGGGAGGAAGATTGTATATAACAAGCATGACTGGCCAAGTGCTATGTTGGCTGCTCAATGTCTCGTACGGATTCATCCCATCTGTACAAAGCCCAAGTCTTAGATTCCTGTCCTCTTCATCGAATTCAGGGTACAATAGATCAATCTTCTTCCACTGTGGGGAATTAGACGCATGTCGTAGGATCCCATCATTATTTTTCTTAACATCTGCATGCCTCCTCAAATTCTTTGCATCTATAGGATTGGCAAACAAGCGTTGAAACCGTGGTATTATAGGTAGATACCACATCACCTTGGCGGGAGAACCAGTTTTGGACTCCCCTGAAGTCGTCAATTTATACCTTGACGCACCACATTTCGGACAATCTTTCAAATTCACATAGTCCTTTTGAAATAATACACAATCATTCGGGCATGCGTGTATCATCTTGGCCTCCATTCCCATTGGGCACAACAATTTCTTTAACCGATATGTTGAGATCGACAGCTCGTTTCCTTCAGGAAGAATTTCTTTCAACAAAGACAACAATGACGTGAAGCTTTTGTCGCTCCATCGATTGTTAGCTTTTAGTTTATACAATCTCAACACAACGCTAAGCTTCGTAAACTTACAACCCGTGTATAATGGTATCTCATCATCATGCACAATGTTTCTAAACATGGGAGGTGGATCAGTGTGCTCTACCCCACAACTATCCAACATTGCATCAACGATGTCTACTGGAACTAGTTCATTCACATCTATGTCATCGGAGGCAATTTATTCTTCCACACAAGCACTGCTATCGACATCCACTGGTTTCAGGTTTGAAATCTCTCCATGCCAGTGATATTCTGTATAGCCTTGTACAATCCCATTGCACATGACATGACTTCTGATTTCGTCACCAGTACTGACTTTCAAGTTGTTACCGCAATGCCTACATGGAGAGTAGAACCTATCTCCAGGTTGTTTCCTATGTTCCTCGACAAATCTAACAAATTGATCAAGACCAGAAATAAACTCTGGGGTGCAGTGATTGTGAATGGACATCCATGATCTATCCATTCTCTGATCAAAGAAAAAATAAGTATATATTACAATAAGATTAGGGTCTAGGGTAAACAGATTAGAGTTTATGGTTAAAACTTTAGGGTTTAAACATGTGATGTCATTCTTAAATGTGTACCACCTATCCCATTCTTGAACACCTAATCTCACTAGTATGTATATAATGTGTATTGGGTTTTCAAGAAAATTTCGGCAGCATTTCCCCGCTGTTCTCCAAGTACATATGTACTTAGAGAACAAACAGGGAAATACTGCCGAAATTTTCTTGAAAACCCAATACACATTATACACTTACATCCTAAGTGAGATTAGGTTTTCAAGAACAGTCCCAAACCGGGGACTATCCAAGATTTACTCCTAATGAGTAAATCTTTGACGGGTTTCTAGGCCAACAAATACAACACCAATTCCTTGATCACAACCCCATTCAACACAAAATTTCTTATAAAAACATTTGTGGATAGCCATAACAACATATCAATGCTTCCTAAATTAATCAACATTAATAGCTTATGAATGTTTAGATGCATTTAAATATAAAGCCCTAACTTTAAATAATGTGATGAATAAAAAATCATTAGATAAACGGGTGGATAAGTAAATACAAATCTGACAGAGGGTTTTTGTGGATGTTTACCTCTGTTTGAGCCCACTCGGGCATCTTGCTCTGGAGCAGGGAGAGAGGCGAGACGGATGGGTGCACGTGGAAGCCGAATGGGCAGGTAGAAGGCCGGCGAGCTCCTGAACCGTAATGGAAGTGATCATTGAAAATATAGTTATAATAAGAATAGAAGAACATTTATAATGAAATTTATCAGTAATTTGTAACATTCAATAACCAAGCCAATCATCAATTCAGTTAGAAGCATTCATGTAGCAACTTTCAGTTCCATTCATTAATCTCTTTTACATCCACACACAGGGGTTGGTGTACCCCTAAACAGTAACTAAACAAAGGGGTTGGTATACCCCTAAATATGCACATAATTAAAATAACTATTAATACAGACAAGTCTAGTTAGATAGACAACTAAATACTACACCAACATGGTCCCGCATCAGTAACTTCAAGGACTTATCATTGTGGCGATCTTCTCCTGAAGTTCAGAAAAGAAAGCAACTATGAGTATTGATTGCTTTCAGACAAAAAGTGTAAACACAATTTTTTTGTCTTGACAATTATATTTGTTAATTGGACCTATCGTGACCTTTTTGATGATGCTGTGTCGCGGAGCTCCTCACTGTATTTAGACGAATCTGAACTGACAGGGGCCTCATAATCAGATTCGTCCGAGCTGATATCCTCCTCCGTGCGCTCATACCGCAGTAGATGATCAGGGGTCTCGCAGTTGATGTTGGTTATCCAAACGTTGATGGTATTATGTCCAACTGGACGGAGAAAAAGCCTGTCGCTACAACCCACATGCATCTTTCCAATCCAATCACGCTAACCAGATTTTGATACAAGATTTCCCGCCAAATCATACTCAACCTCGATAACATGTGAATAATTGCCAAAATTTAGGGTCACTTCACCAGGCATGTAGTGTCTTCCTTTTAGAAAACGCCAATGTTTGGGTATGGCCAATTGGTTTAAGGAACGATCATCTAGGATGACGTCCAATTATTCTTCAATAGGGAACGTTAACATTGACATAGAGGCCCAGTTCATAGTGACTGTTGTGGGTGGACAAAGACTGCATAATATTAGTATTAACAAAGTGTACGTAAGTACATATAACGATGTTATATATTTTCAGAAAAAGTGTAAGTACATATAATGATGTTATAAATTTTCAGACTAGTATTTTCTATAATTTGATATATCTTGGTATTTCATAAAATGAGGTGACACTTATTATCTATTTGTTTAATCAACACTGATATTTAGTTTTATGAGTACATGACACTATGTTTGAAATACTTTTTAAAAGGATAAAAGAACATACTTATAATAAGGACCCAGGCACATTCTAATCATTTTGAAGTGAATCATAAAATGAACAGGAGCATGGCTCCTATCCGCTAGTAACATAAAAAACTCAAACCTAAAACTGGAAATGCACACTACAAATTTTAGCACGATCATGTATGAATGCAAAACAATACTGAACTGAATTAGGATAAATCATAGGGATTGGTTAACTAAATTATCATTGACATCTACTTGTTTAAAAAATAGATTAAGCCAAGGTCAACACACATCAACAACACACATTAAAAAATAGGTTAAGCCAAGGATAAATTGAGGATGCAAACCTTGTCAATTGGAGGATTTACCTCTAGCAGTGGCAGTGGTGACGATAATGGCAAGCTCTGGTTCCGGTTGCTGCTGTTGGCGCTGGCTCTGGTTCCGACTGCTGCTGTTGGCGCTGGCTACTGCTAGCACCGACGAGAGGAGGACCAGCTGGAGGAGAGGACCAACGACGGTGGAAGCTCCACGAACGACGAGCTCCACGGAGGCGGCGAGCTCCACGAACGCCGGCGAGCTCCACAAACGGCAAGCTCCATGGCGGCGCTTCACGGCGGCGGCAAGGAGATCGGCGCTTCACGACGGCGCTTCACGGCGACGCTTCACGACGGCGCTTCACGGCGTCGGCGAGCAAGGAGATCGGCGGCAGCGAGCAAGGAGAACGCCGGAATCGTCAGACCCTAATAGCCGATTGCAATCACAGAGAGAAAGGGAAAGAGTCGGGCTCACTCGCACGATATTAAGTTAACATTCGGTGTCAGTTATTCAACAAACCGACACACATAAAACTAACAGTGTCGGTTAACAACACAAACCAACATGATTCGCATGTACAGACCAATGGTAATCGTCGATTTTAACTAGAAACCAATGGTAATCGTCGATTTTAACTAGAAAAAAACCGACGTCTATATACATACACCGATTAAAAAATTGGTTCTCGATTAGTGACCATCGTCGTCGATTTTTTTGAAAATCCGACGCTCAAAGGGTGTGAAAATTTTCCCGCAAAGAGCGCGGGAAAACCCATACGTGTCGGTCATAGTTGTAAAACCGACGATCAAAATGTGCCCAATTTCTGTTTCGCGAATAATTTTTCGTCGTCGGTTTTTTAGTTAATAACTGACGCCATCTGTTAAATTTTTGGAAGTAATTTTTTTCGCTGGAAATTTTGGATTTGGCGGTTAATTTTCGGCGTCAGTTTGTTATTAAGTAACCGACACCGAATAAAAGTGATACCAATGTCTGGTCGCCCTTCAGAGATTGATGTCGGCTTATTTTATACACCGACGCTGTATGGTTTAGGTGTCGGTGTATTAGTACAACCGACACCTTTAAAATTGACGTTATAAGTCATTTCTGTAGTAGTACTCTCACTGAATCTTGTCTAGTACATTGCATTTTAACTGAAATAAGAAGCCAAGAGAGCAATTTCTGTACATGCGAATCGTGTTCATTGATCTACGGCATACAGTGGTCAAAATTAGGTCAACTCTATTCTTTTCGGATTTCTTAGAAAATTAACCAAGACGGGCAAGATCAACATTACTTACATGCTTGCCATCCAAGATCCACTATATAGGATTGACGGGCCATCTCTAATATGAATGTATCCGGTTTATTGAATATCCAAAAGTTCCAGATTATAAGTGATAACAACCAGACCGAGTCCATTGGGAAGACCCGGTCATGCAGCAAATATGTTTCAACATAATAGATATTTTGTAGATCCACATTTCACATGGATTCGTTAGCACCACTTTGTCTCAAGCACGTGTATAAATACCCCATTGTATTAACATGTAAAGTATAATCGATTACTTGTTCTCGTCATGGTATCAGAGCCTCTATAGGCCTTACCAACAACAACTCTGC
Source organism: Alisma plantago-aquatica (assembly GCA_963693085.1). NCBI lineage: Eukaryota > Viridiplantae > Streptophyta > Magnoliopsida > Alismatales > Alismataceae > Alisma > Alisma plantago-aquatica. Next base: position 1,005,391,171 of record OY856413.1, read on the forward strand.
TCCTTCCCAGCCAGCATGGCGAGTCCGGCCAAGTCCACCACCGACACCGTCTCCATCTATATATCCTTACCCGTCCACCATCAATATATCCAACTTCGTTTCGCTGGATCTGAACCGCAAAAATTACATGTTTTGGAGGACTCAAATGCTTGCGCTAATCGAGAGCCAGGACCTCGCCGGCTTCATTGACGGCACCGAACCGCAGCCGGAGTCCGACACCGATGACAATACAACTTATCTCGCATGGAGGCGCACCGACCGTCGTGGCTGGATACTCAGCCGCATCTCCACTGAATGTCTCAGCGAGGTCGTCGGTTTGACAACTGCTGAAGCTGTCTCAGTGGCGGAGGGAGGGGGGGCAAGCAGAGGCCTTGGCCCCCCCAAGTCTGAGAAAAATAACCGCTCCCAATCATTTACACATTAACTTATTTTCCTTGGAATTATCTAATCCGGCAGGTAGTAATTACTCGATGCTTATTTAACGCCCAGCCTGGCCAGCGTCCGTTGTCCATCAATTCACGGAGCAAGAAGTTACCATTCCGCAAGTTTGGCCTGGTCTATCGACGACGTGCGTTGAAGTTGCAGAGAGCACCGGGACGAAAGATCACGCAACAGTTGCAGCTATGAAACGCTAAGACGCCCATGACTCTCGTTTTGCGTTTTGGAACGTGTGAGACTGTGGGTCAGTTCTTACATCCGGTGGGATCAGAAACTATTCGTCATTTTGCAGCAATAAAGATTCTCGATTTGATCAGGTCGATGTTCAATGCTGCTATAGTCAAAACAACACAAATATACATTGGCCGGTGATCTTCTGTTTGGCTATACCGTTGTAGTGATTACAAATTGCTCTATATTCAGAGACTTCTCACCGGAAACTTCTCATTGATACTACTACTGCTGGAAATAGGTATTGAATTCAATCTTACCTCATAAAGATTCCAAAATTTCAATATTTCATTTAGATTTGCAACAATTTCTGAAATGTTGTTTGATTTAACAAACTTATGCTTGACTACACTTTGATTTTTCCTAACTAAGGTAATATAGTCGACGAAGTTGAGAGATTGCATACTTTGATAACTCACCTTACCCTCAAACTGAAGTATCCAACTTTTTCTTGTGAATGTCAATCGGCCCCCCCAACATTCAATTTCTGGCTCCGCCCCTGTCTGGACTGCACCACGCGCAGTCATCTACGAGCGTCGTTTCCATATCCTGCAACAACTACAACAGTTGTCTAAGACACCGTCTCAAACCATTCATTATTATATTTCTCGGTTTAAGTTGTTGTGTGATGATCTGTCGCTCATGGAAAAACCCCTCGATGATAAGGAGCGGGTCTTTTATTTACTCAATGGGCTGGGAAATCATTACGACTCTTTCACCACGTCTATGATGAAGCCACCAGTCGCTGCCTAAGACTCTCTTATCGAGCAGCTCATCAATTATGATCTCGTGTTTGCTTTCAATAAACACATGGAAGTGAAACATAAAGTTTCAGTAAACAAAAGTTTCCGAAATCAAGAATTGTTTATATATACAACTTGTCAAAATATAACACTAATATTGATCCTCAACAGGCAGTACTCTTACAATTCAGATCGTATTGCAATAATAACTCTATACGTTGATAATTCTCTGCTTCTTTTGCTGGTATTCTTCTGTATATCTTTCTTCTATTGTTGCCCTAGAGTATTCTCCGACGAAATTTTTGTTGACGCCGGCCCCGGCAGAGCTTGCAGTGTCTTCAAGTTCCGCTTGTTCCGTTCGTAGTCATACGAGACTGCAGTGGTAACTCAGCTCAGGCCCCATCCACTTCCCACCGTCGATCTACAGGCATTTCACACCAACAACACCTTTTGTCTCCGGCTTCTTGTTGTAACCGGTCCATAAGACTTATGAACCGGAGTTCATTTTACAGTTTTTCATGATTGATTTTAAGTAAATATTGGAACTTGAGTTCCGTGATTTCCGGTGAGTTACAGATTTAGTTCCTGAGTTCTTTTTTAAAACGAGCGGAAAACGAGTTTCGGGACAACTAAAAAATTTATTATATAATTATATTCAACATTTGTTATAATTGACACATGTAAAATATTTATGACTATAAATATTAATGTATGGGTATAGTTCATTGCTAAAATTACAACATAATATGACAAAATATCATACACAATAATCACACTATGTAAAATATTTTACACTATAACCACCATTATCAGTACAATCTACAAAATAAAAAATACAAACATCATGAAAAAGAAACACACCACGCCATGTGAAACAATATGATTTACGTAATATATTTTTATTTTCATGTGTAAACAATATGATGTGAAAAATGTTAATTAGCTGTAACCATATAGTAAAAATTTCCTACAGAAATAATGTAAAAACTAATATTCTACATTATGTTAAACAATGATGAACCAAAACTTGTATCTACACGCATATAAAATGTGGATATTTTGACAATACATTGTATATACAAAGTGAATCAAAAATATTGTGATATGGTTGTGATCATAATATTTATATTAAGATTATAATTATACCATAATAAAATATTTTTGAAGGAGCAACATCTACACTATGACCACTTGTTGTGATTATTGTGATTTAAGAATATTATATTTTTTTACGGATATAATTTTTTTTGTCTTTGCCATCCTCACTTATTTATATTATACAATAAAAAGTAATAATATTTTTAATGATTTCTATATTTACACTTAACAAACCAATCAAGTTCCAAAAACTCAATCAGAGTTCTCCGAAAATAAATTTCTACAGAACTCATGACTTACGCCAAACATAAATAGGAGATAAAGAGAGACTGCTAGTAGGACTAGCTTCTTGTTACGACTTAGAACTACATTTGGAAACTAGTTGTAGTAGTTGCCACAGCGACCCCAGCCGCTTGGAATATAATAATTGAACGGACGAGGGCACGATCGCTTCTCGGATTATTTTTAAATCCAAACGCTGCCCCAGGGAACCAATATAAACGCAATTGTATCATCCGCGTCTTCTTTTCGCCAATATTTTAATTTAATCAGTCTTAATAATAATTACAATCAACAAAACTTGCCCGTATAGCTCAGTGGTAGAGCGTCAGTCTTGTAAACTGAAGGTTTGTAATTCGATCCCGCAAACATTTTTATTTTTCAAAACAACATGATAAGGACTACATTCATTCGACCTATGTATGGGTTCCGACTTCATTCACCTAAAAGCATCGTGTTTTGATTAATAAATAGTAGGCAAATATTCGAGATTTTTTTCTGATTAGCAAATGAAAGCAGACGATACCGTTCCCACAAAGTACTTGGATATTAGGAAATATTCAAGATAGGTATGATGGCTACAAATATCGACACATACTTATAAGGCCAAAAAACCAAAATAGTATGTTTGGACATTTTAATTATCAAAATGACACGATTCAGAACTTAATTTCCAAAATGACACAATTCTGAGGTAATACGTCTCCAAAATGGACGCATTGCTTCTGGTGGGGCCAATACGTCCCCTCGGGAAATGTATTGCTACTTTAAAAAAGTAATGTGTTCTCAATGAGAGACATATTGTCTCCAGCAGAGCAATGTGTCCCCAGTGAAGACGTATTGCTTTTTTTTTTTAATTTTTTTTTTTATTTTTTAATTATGACACCATGTATATTATATATACATATATATGTTAAATTGCTAAATGAATATAATGTACATTAACTTATATACAATTAGTCATATATTTAAAATAATATCTGAAGATAATAAAATAATAATAGAATATTATATTTATGAAAACATAATATTTAAAAATGTAGATAAAATATTTAAAATTAATGGATATAATACAACAATTATATAATAAAGTTTAAAATTATAGAAATAAAGAAAATATATACATGTATTTATTTGTAAACTTAGAAAAAAAGAAAACTAATATAGCAATAAAAATAAGAAAATACTAAAATAAAAACTAATATGGTAGTATATAAGACATGTTGGTGCACATAAAATACACACACACATAGATACATACATACATACATATATATATATATATATATATATATATATATATATATATATATATATATATATATATATATATATATATATATATATATATTAAAGGTATGATACAAAATATCAAAAAATAAAAATAAAATGTCAACTATATAAAGTAAATATACATGATAAAAAACAATAGATAATCAAAATAAAATATATGATACATATGATCATAAATGCAACACATAAAAAATTGTAATATATTATGAAGCAAACTTTTTCATTATGTTTAAAAAATAATATAATAACATAAATCATAATAACATAATAATATTTGTAACTTTTTATCCAGTTTCAGAGACAAATATAATATGATAAAATCAAATATATAATGATTTTTTATTTAATTTAAAATTGTATGTATCATATATTTTAATTTTATTATTTATTGTTGTTGTTCTAGTATATTTTACTTTTCATAATTGACATGTTTATATTTTTTGATATTATATTTTGTGGATTTGATATATATATATATATATGTATATATATAATATTTATATATATATTGTGCATATCAACATGTGGTATATGTTGCTATATTAGTTTTTTTTTCTTTTTTCTAAGTTTACAAATAAATATATACATATATATGTATATATGTATATATTTGTTTTATTTCTCTAGTTTAAACGTTACTATATAATTTTAGTGTTGTATCTATTAATTTTAAATACTTCTATCTAAATTTATAAATATTATGTATTGATGAAATATAATATTCTGTTATTCTTTTATTGTGTTCTGGTATTATTTAAAATATAAGGTTAATTATATATAAGTTCATGTAGATTATGATTATTTCGCAATTTAACATAGATATGTATTTATATAACGTACATGGCATCATAATTAAAAAAAGTAAATAAAAAAAGTAATACGTCCTCATTGGGGACACATTGCTCTGCTGGAGGCAATGTGTCTCCACTGGGATGCATTGCTTTTTTAAAGTAGCAATACGTCTCTCGAGGGGACGTATTGGCCCCACCAGGAGAAATGCGTCCTCTTTGGGGACGTATTGCCTTAGAAACATGCCATTTTGGAAATTAAATTCGGAATTATGCCATTTTGGTATTTTTTTGGGGTAAAATACCCAAACATGCTATTTTATTTTTTTGGCCTACTTATAAAATGTTGAAAGGAGAAAGTATGAATAGAGAGAGGCAAGTAGCTTTATCCCTTCTCTGCTTCTAATGATGTAAAATCAAACGATAGAGTGGTTCTTGTAATATTTATCATAGACTGGGAGTTGTACAAAATGACCTATGCGTGGGTTCGGACTTCATTCACCACGAAAACATTGTGTTTTGATTAATAAACTATCCTACTTATGCACGTAGTAGACAAAAGTTTGCGACTTTTTTCTGATTAGCAAATGAAAAAGGACGACACCTTTCACGCAAAGTACTTGGATATTACGAAACATCCAGTAGGTATCATGGCTGCATATATCGACACACACGAATATATTATTGTGTATATGATGTAAAACAGAAGATATGAATAGAGAGGCAGGTAGTTTTGTCCATTCTCTGCTTCTGATTATGTAAAATCAACCGATAGAGTGATGTTTATAATGTTAATCATAGAGAGGGAGTTGTACAAAATGACATATGTCAGGGTTCCAACTTCATTCAACATGAAAATTGTAACGAATCAGGCCCTAGAATCCTATTTTATTCCATGATTAGAAATATATTAAGATTGGTTTTTCAGATTTAACCAAACAATGATAAAAATTAAGACATATGTACATAATAATTTAATTATGTGCCAACATGTAAATAAAATAATGAAAATATGTTACTATTACGACCCCGCCTCCCGGTAACCCCCCAATTAAGGGAGACTAAAAGGACAGAGCCGTTAACCAATAACTCGGATCAAAGGTTCGACAAATAATCATTAACAATTATTAAATTCTACCAACTATACTGAAATATGGAGAAAAATAAATACTTTTGCATACCTTTTAAAACTGGGATTTCAAAACTTCTATCCACACAGATACTAATCTATCTAATCCTCCTTTGCATTTTAATTCTCATTTAGTACCACATATGCCACTTTACTGTTTGTTCTTTTCATTGTACCTAAAACGCCGACAAACAAAACGTCGGTCAGCCGAAGCTGGTATGTGGGGGATATAATAATCATGCAAATATATTAACAATGTAATCATGCAGTTAATCATTTAGCAACCAAGATTACGTTTTAAGCCATACTACTCAATCCTTACCTATCCCTCAACTCTGTGCTGTCCCTACAGTGGACTTGCATACCTTACAGGTCCCTATAGTAGATTCTTACCCACATGGTCCTACCTTACAGGTAGCCAATACCTAAGGTAATAGAGTCGCATGTCACTACCCGAAGGTAGCTCAATATCTAACTCAATGTGACTTGATGGACCTACCCCATTGGTAGCCATGTACTAAGTCGACTATTAAGTCACAGAGGGGACCATGATCTGAGCTAGTATGCACATATCTTATGTGATAGTCATATCCACATTATAGTTTGCATGAATTAAATTCATCCAACAGTTAATTCATATCATCGATGAAAACTTCGGAAAACCTCAGAAAACTAACTCGAGATATTCATAAGCGTAACCACATACCTATACATGTAGATTCAGGTGCAGGAATAATCCAAACAACAATGAGCATGCAAGCATTCAATAAGATCCTGAAATAATTATACAATTTCCTTTTATTACTCATGTCATTCAGACCTATTAAATCTAGCTCGCTTCTTAGGGTTTCTAGTCCACTTTTAGGGTTTCCATTGCAATTAGGGTTTCCCTTCATCTTTTACTATTTTAAACCCTAATTTAACGCAATTGATTACAAACCCTAATTATCTCAACATCTAATTCTCAGTTTCGGATTAAAGGCATAATTATCCATTAATTAAGCCCCTTAAACCTCTTTTCATTAAAGTTATCATTTTTATTCCTTTAATTCATGACGAGATCATTATATGCATTTATCATCAATTCATATTTCATTATGGTGTAAATCACATATGAACTCGATTTGCTATTAATTCCACCTTTTATTCATGAGAAAACCCTAATTACTACATTTAGGGTATTTATCCACAAATTAGGAACTTTAATGCTCAAATAGCTTAGATTCAGCATATTCCAACTTTAATCATGAAATTAATCAATTAAAACCATTAATATTCGAATTAGTCAACATTAGGGTTTCAAGGCCCATTAAAGTATATTCATGCATATGAAACTCTAAATTAACCAATTATATGCAAAGTTCAACCTTTTTTATCTTAACATTCCTTTTTATCATTAACAGGTTAATACTAACTTTAACCATCAATTAAATCCTACTAATCACATTAACTATATCAAAATAGGGTTTCTTAACCATTAATACATTAAAGTTAACAACTTCCATTACTTTTCGAATTGAAAATAGATTCAGGCTCCAATTATATTTTTAATGGATTCCCCTCATTTTTCTGAGCAAAATACATGTATTATTTGTCCTAATCGGAGTTACCAATCATTAGATATGATTTTTGCAAAATAAAAATACCTTTGGCCAATCGGAGATCGCCACGTCGCTCCTTGTTCCCATGCATGCGGCTTGCTTTGCAAATATAACCAGATTACGTTATTACCCTCGAGTAAGTTGCTGGATTTTTAATACCCGGAGGGTACTTTCGTCCAGACGACCCACAAGTCGTCTTCTTCCTTGCAACGGCGCAACCAGCCGCCCTAATCGCGATTTGCGAAGCTTCCCCTATCCCTCCTGGCTCCCAACGACCACCGGAGGTGGTGCCTACGCCTCTGACTCCCTGTTGCGCAGCCATGGGTGCCTGGATCGCAGCCAACCTCGCCAACTACCCGCTCCTCTGGCCCACGATGTGCAGTAGCTTTTGCAGACTTGCGGTCACTGCTGCACCTTGGCTAGGGCCTAAGGACGAGCGCTGACCTTTCCTCCAGCAACGTGGGGTATGGTGCCCCCAAAGCAAACCATCATTAGCACCCAGTTGCTCCTTGGTCGTTCCATTTCTCCCTGTTAGGGTTTATGGATGGAAATGAGGAAGAAGAAGGAGAAAAGAAACGTGGGATTCTTTTGGGCTCGAACCAAAGGGTCTCCCCTTTATATAGGGGTGAGTAAAGAAGCCCTAGGTCGGCTATTCACGAATCCAAGAGTCCTTTTCCATGTAGGAAGTCAATTCCTTCGAAGAGAAGAAATATTCTCTCTCTTCTTTATCCATGATTATTCTCTATTATATGGATATTAAGAATTCGAAATTCTTTTGTTCATTTTCTTTGTACTTGCCCTTTTTATTTATTGGCCACGAATTTCTATTCTCTTTTAATAGAAATTACTTCCTTTTTCATAATGCCACCAAAATCATTAATAATGTATCATATTATCTTCTATCTTGCAAATTTTGGTATTTTCTCCTTCTTTCCTCTTTATTGGGACTCCTTGGATCCTAAGACACTCCATTATTTCGAAATTCTTTTTATTGGATACTTATTATCCTTCTAGATGCATCTTTATGCATTATTTCACATTATCTTGTTTATTTTTCATTAAAACAACTCTTTTTGAGGTTTTCTCTTTATTTCTCTCTTTTTTTCATCATTGGCATTCCTTTTAATATTAGCAACCTCATGGATACGAAATTTCACCAAGAAATCTCATTTATGCCTCTTTCCACTCATTTTCCACATTTTATCATTATTTTCAATTTCTTTCTTAATAAAGAAATACTTAATTAAACTTTTCTTTTCTTATTGCCTTCTCTATGCAACTTTGGACTCCTTGGAACCCAAGGAACCCAAGAGGCACGAAATCCATCCTTGGATTACATCTCTTTGCCTTCTAGAGGTTTCTACCTCTTTCTTTTCTCAAATATTAAATTATTCATTTACTAATTGAATTTTCTTGTTATTTGGGCCCAATAGCCAATAAAGCCCACAACACAATCATCAAGGCTATTGTAAACAAAATCCATTTATTCGAACCAAATTATATCATTATTTGTACAAATATCTTTAATAGGAGAAATTATATTTCTCACCAAATGAATCCAAAATTGGGGTTGTTACATCCTTCCCCACTTATAGGAATTTTGTCCTCAAAATTCTATCAAGTAAACAAACAATTCAGGATAAGACTTTTCCATGTCCATCAACGGCCCCTACGTTACTTTACCTTACCCATGGCACTTCCAAAGAACCTTTATCATCACATATTCTTTTCTCTGAGTTCTTTCATCCTGGCATCTATAAACTACACAGGTGACTCAAGCCATTTCAGCCTCCCTTGGGGCTCACTAGGTTCATTGCTCAGCACATGGTCGGTTACCTCACATAGTGCTCTAAATTGGACACCTGAAACTCATGACACATTACTTTATCCTGAGGGGTAAGGTCAAACTTAACCTTCTCCACCAAACCATGTCAAAAGAACCCATGCATCGGGGACTCAGCTCTCTTAGCTATAACTTAGAGGGGTCGGATTTTCATGTCAGATATTCTCCCACAGTGCACTGCATGTCAGTCTACTTTACATCTGCTCATGACTCACGTCATCTCTAGGCTCCTTTCAGCCATTACATGATCAAAGCGACTTCTTCTACACGCACTGTGGTCCTTTTCTAACCATCATGTGGTCCTTTCACCAACATCACCTTACTGAAGTGGTGACCGACACAACCTCCCTTATAAAGCTTCTTATAAAACCCGATACTGGCTATGGTGGTCATCATTACATCTTTCATAGGAAAAGAACTGTCTCTAGCCATCACCCTGAACGAGCACATATGCTCTCATCAGACCCTTTAGTCTGGATCATACTAACCATTAGTTAGGGGTGATAAACTATACTAGCATCGAGTTCTTCAGGTACCTACTTCCACCTTATGGAAGTGAATCTTTCGGTTAACCTCAAGAACCTTTGAACTCACATCATGGTGTCATTGAACCATCTCTCTCATGTATAGTTCAACCAAATCTGTCCCTCGACAAAACTCTTTCTTTCTCATGTCATCTAGGCAAGGTAATCCACCATAACCCATATTGCATCTTGACCTTCCTTGGTCTAGGGGAGACTTATCACAACATCCATAGTGATGAACTCCCATTCCCTCTCGGGAACTCTTTATCCTCTATATCATTGCACTGGGTTACCAATGTTCATCCTTCACCTTTTGTCAAGCATGGCAACATATCACCTGCAACCTCATCTCCAACATCCATAATACTACTACTACTACTCATTATCTCAGTAATATCATGGTGTAAGGTGATCTCAACACCATTATTTCTTGTATGTCATGATTCCTTAAGATAGATTCCCCGGAAACCCTAAACCACTCTCATCAGGGTTTCATCACCTTCCTATCCAAAGCATGCATCGGAGGTTCTACCACCATCCTTTCATTGCATCCAGGCCTAGGCTGGCTAACCAAACAACCATTAACTTGTTCCACAGATCTCATTACATCTAAGTATTAGCTAAACTTATCTCCTTTCCAAACATAGGGTTAGCCAAACAACCTCTTCTAGCTTCTAGCCAAACTAGGCAGGTATATCACCACCAGAGCATCCATTACCACTTCACATCCTTCGGTATTAGGTAATATTGAAGATATACTACCTCCATGTATTCCGCTTAAGTCTCATTTCAACCTCCAAGTTTATCTTCATCAAGAAAACTTTGGGATCATCCTCTTGGTTATCAAACTCAACCTTGTATCACATGTAGATTCCACATAGCTCATGATAAAACATTCTCATAAGGTGCTTATCTTAATACTCTTATCATTTACCTATCCATGTATCATTCACTTTACCAGGGTATGTTATCTTCTCTATCCCCATATCTCGTGGCAACATTCCAACCCACATCATCTTTATCCTTGGTGTATGGCATGTGTACTGTCCTATCTCTCACCCCCATAATAAGAGGAAATAAGAATTTGGCTGTAGTCCAAATACAGAGTTCTTCCTATTCCAAGAGTAGAGATGGTACATCCCACCTTGTCGGTACATCTTTAAGTCTAAGTTGAAACGTGCCACATATTTCTCAACATCACATTCATCTTGATATCAAAGTTACTTCCATGAAAAACTGGTCTGGAACCTACTGGGTCACCCCACAATCCTTGGTCATCTCCTATAGGTCTATAGGGTGTCGGCACTTTTAGGGTCATCCCTCTTCCCTTATGCATCCAGATAGTGCCCTACTCATCTACCCTTTGGGACCCATGAGTTCATGAAGGTGATCAATCTCCTCACCCATGGCCCTCAGACAATGATAGTTGTTACCTCCCGACCCTATGGTCATGTGCAACTAGGGAATTAGGCAACTCCTACTTCCATCGGTCTTATCCCCACCTGACCCTAGGGTAGACTTAGGATTCTCTTATTGCACATGTCCAACTTAGAACCTTAACCAAGCCTTCATCATCTCTCTTTCTGCATTCATGGGCTGACTTTTATCCATTCATAGAGATCATGGCAACCTGCCTACCCTGGTCAAGCCCCATACCAGTTACCTCCATGGTAACACATCCACATGCACTTAGAGATGGTTATCTATGGGCCTATAGGTTCATCCTCATACCATGTACTTTTCACTTAGCCTCTCAAGATCCTAGGAGACCTTTAGGTTACCTCAAAAACTGGTGTACTCCCTTCAAAAGGGTCCCTCTCCCAGGATGGGAGGAAACTATCTCTAGACAACACGGTCACAACTGCCCTTAGGTCTAGGGTTTACATCGATATACTTAACCCTAGTAAGAAATTAAGGTACAAGCAGACCACTAAACCAGGCTAGGTCATCTGGGTTCTCATCCTCAACATTAGATCACGATCATATCTTCTCATGTCATCAACTTAGCTGGGAGGGGTTTACCGAACATACCCTAAACGTAAGGGGTTTTTCCTTTCCTTACAACATAGGAAGTTCCATTCCCGCATCTATAGAAACTCAACTCTCATTACGAGCATTAGGCACACCATTTCCCCTCTTAGGCCTAGGAACCCTAGGTCCACCTTTGGGTGTCCAACTGCATGCTCAATCTTTTAACCACAAATCAAGCATGTCTAAGGTATGTCATGCGCTTTCCCTGATCCTTTTATTCGAGCAACATTTCAGAGTTGAGTCCTCCTCAAGGACAACCAACTAGGTATAAAGCCTCACAACTGGTTATGTACACTTCCTCAGGGTCTAAGGCACTCTTTATTTCATCCAACAGATAGTCACTTATACTATAGGTACTAGAAGCATCATCCTCTCTCTAGGGTTTGCTTCCTCTAAAGATAACCAAGATATCACCAACCTCCAGGGGTCAAGCATAGGGAAACCACTATCATCCACTTAGGTCGCATCATCCTCGACTCCCCACTATTCCTCATATCTCAGAAGCTAAGCTTCCAACCTTCTTGCTTGGTTCCTTCTTTCCCTCTAGAGCTATCCCTACAACCAACCTCACCATTAGAGGTCCTCTCTTCATGAAGGGTCAACCTTAAAAGCATGCCCCTACTTGGATGAAGCCTATGTTCAACTTATGTTCGCTCAAGGTTATCCATAGCCCTTTATGCTTATCACATAAGCTAATCCATCGAACTCTCCCGACCAGGGTTCTAACCTATTGCTCGCACTACTGACACATTCTGGGTGCCTATTATGCCCATAAAAGCTCATGGGGTTTCCATAGGTTCTTCTCTAACCTCAACAATGAAGGAGTTATCCTTCACTCTAACATGCACGACCCTTCCCAGGGTTGGGTTGCCAGAGGTACTAGGTCATCCAACCTCTCATGGCTCATATGGCATCCAAGGCATGTCTAACCAAACTCCTGGTCTACCATGACATCTAACACTTCATGTCATCTCTCTCTAACCTTCACTTAGGGTTAGGGTTAACATCATCCTCAGAGGATGTGCTAGGTCTCTACTTTGAATGGAGATCTCTATCTCAAAAACTAACTCTCTCTATCTATCCTCTTTATAAGAAGGTCTAGCCTCAGGTCTCTTCTGAGGTCATGACAACTTATGTCATACGACCTAAGCATGTATTTACGCTTACTCTATTAAGCTTATGTCCATGACATCTTATTTACATGCTTTTTATTAATTTGGTGGAGAATTCCTTAATCCTTATCAACCTTATCCATACCTCAAGAGGGTGAAGAGAAGAGAAAAAACCCTAATCCTCAAGGTCCTTATTAGAATTTGAGTTGCGAAGGGATGAATATGATGAGAAAGTCCTGAAGGTATCTTATTTCGATTCATACCCTAAGACTTTAGCCAGGCAGTCACACGGATCTAGGAGTCCTCATATTCTGACTAGTGGTGCGGAGGAAAATATTGCCAGCCCTCGGTCGTGATCCTTTTCTAGACACCTATGTCTTTCGGATAATCCTCTAATAACTCCCTTGGGTTCTATGGAGTTTGTAAAATTTAATAATTATTAATGGTTAAGTGAGAAACCTATGCTCTGATACCAATTGTTACGACCCTACCTCCCGGTAACCCCCCAATTAAGGGAGACCGAAAGGACAGAGCCGTTAATCAATAACCCGGATCAAAGGTTCGACAAATAATCATTAACAATTATTAAATTCTACCAACTATACTGAAATATGGAGAAAAATAAAAACTTTTTCATACCTTTTAAAACTGGGATTTCAAAACTTCTATCCACACAGATACTAATTTATCTAATCCTCCTTTGCACTTTAATTTTCATTTGGTACCACATATGCCACTTTACTGTTTGTTCTTTTCATTGTACCTAAAATGTCGACAAACAAAACGTCGGTCAGCCGAAGCTGGTATGTGGGGGATACAATAATCATGCAAATATATTAACAATGTAATCATGTAGTTAATCATTTAGCAACCAAGATTACATTTTAAGCCATACTACTCAATCCTTACCTATCCCTCAACTATGTGCTGTCCCTATGATGGAATTGCATACTACCTCTCTTTAGGTTGATTCTTACCCCCATGGTCCTACCTTACAGGTAGCCAATACCTAGGGTAATAGAGTCACATGGCACTACCCAAAGGTAGCCCAATATCTAACTCAATGTGACTTGATGGACCTGCCCCATTGGTAGCCATGTACTAAGTCGACTATTAAGCCACAGAGGGGACCAGGATCTGAGCTAGTAGGCACATATCTTATGTGATAGTCATATCCACATTATAGTTTGCATGAATTAAATTCATCCAACAGTTAATTCATATCATCGATGAAAACTTTGGAAAACCTCGGAAAACTAACTCGAGATATTCATAAGCGTAACCACATACATGTAAATGTAGATTCAAGTGCAGGAATAATCCAAACAACAATGAGCATGCAAGCATTCAATAAGATCCTGAAACAATTATACAATTTCCTTTTATTACTCATGTCATTAAGATCTATTAAATCTAGCTCGTTTCTTAGGGTTTCTAGTCCACATTTAGGGTTTCCATTGCAATTAGGGTTTCCCTTCATCTTTTACTATTTTAAACCCTAATTTAACACAATTGATTACAAACGCTAATTATCTCAACATCTAATTCTCAGTTTCAGATTAAAGGCATAATTATCCATTAATTAAGCCCCTTAAACCTCTTTTCATTAAAGTTATCATTTTTATTCCTTTAATTCATGATAAGATCATTATACACATTTATCATCAATTCATAGTTCATTATGGTCTAAAGCACATATGAACTCGATTTGCTATTAATTCCACCTTTTATTCATGAGAAAATCCTAATTACTACATTTAGGGTATTTATCCACAAATTAGGAACTTTAATGCTCAAATAGCTTAGATTCATCATATTCCAACTTTAATCATGAAATTAATCAATTAAAACCACTAATATTCGAAATTAGTCAACATTAGAGTTTCAAGGCCCATTAAAGTATATTCATGCATATGAAACTCTAAATTAACCAAGTATATGCAAAGTTCATCCTTTTCGATCTTAACGTTCCTTTTTATCATTAACTGGTTAATACTAACTTTAACCATCAATTATACCCTACTAATCACATTAACTATATCAAAATAGGGTTTCTTAACCATTAATACATTAAAGTTAACAACTTCCATTACTTTTCGAATTGAAAGCAGATTCAGGCTCCAATTATATTTTAATGGATTCCCCTCATTTTTCTGAGCAAAATACATGTATTCTTTGTCCTAATCGGAGTTACCAATCATTAGATATGATTTTTGCAAAATAAAAATACCTTTGGCCAATCGGAGATCGCCATGTCGCTCCTTGTTCCCATGCATGCGGCTTGCTTTGCAAATATAACCAGATTACGTTATTACCCTCGAGTAAGTTGCTGGCTTTTAATACCCGGAGGGGTACTTTCGTCCAGACGACCCACATGTCATCTTCTTCCTTGCAACGGCGCAACCATCCGCCCTAATCGCGATTTGCGGAGCTTCCCCTATCCCTCCTGGCTCCCAACGACCACCGGAGGTGGTGCCTACGCCTCCGACTCCCTGTTGCGCACCCATGGGTGCCTTGATCGCAGCCAACCTCGCCAACTACCCGCTCCTCTGGCCTGCGATGTGCAGCATCTTTTGCAGACGTGCAGTCGCTGTTGCACATTGGCTAGGGCCTAAGGACGAGCGCTGACCTTTCCTCCAGCAACGTGGGGTATGGTGCCCCAAAGCAAACCATCATTAGCACCCAGTTGCTCCTTGGTCGTTCCGTTTCTCCCTGTTAGGGTTTATGGATGGAAATGAGGAAGAAGAAGAAGAAAAGAAATGTGGGATTCTTTTGGGCTCGAACCAAAGGGTCTCCCCTTTATATAGGGGTGAGTAAAGAAGCCCTAGGTCGGCTATTCACAAATCCAAGAGTTGTTTTCCATGTAGGAAGTCAATTCCTTCTAAGAGAAGTAATATTCTCTCTCTTCTTTATCCATGATTATTCTTTATTAGATGGATATTAAGAATTTGAAATTCTTTCTTTCATTTTCTTTGTACTTGCCCTTTTTATTTATTGGCCATGAATTTCTATTCTCTTTTAATAGAAATTACTTCCTTTTTCATAATGCCACCAAAATAATTAATAATGTATCATATTATCTTCTATCTTGCAAATTTTGGTATTTTCTCCTTCTTTCCTCTTTATTGGGACTCCTTGGATCCCAAGACACTCCATTATTTCGAAATTCTTTTTATTGGATACTTATTATCCTTCTAGATGCATCTTTATGCATTATTTCACATTATCTTGTTTATTTTTCATTAAAACAACTCTTTTTGAGGTTTTATCTTTATTTCTCTTTTTTTTCATCATTGGCATTCCTTTTAATATTAGCAACCTCATGGATATGAAATTTCACCAAGAAATCTCATTTATGCCTCTTTCCACTCATTTTCCACATTTTATCATTATTTTCAATTTCTTTCTTCATAAAGAAATACTTAATTAAACTTTTCTTTTCTTATTGCCTTCTCTATGCAACTTTGGACTCCTTGGAACCCCAGGAACCCAAGAGGCACGAAATCCATCCTTGGATTACATCTCTTTGCCTTCTAGAGGTTTCTACCTCTTTCTTTTCTCAAATATTCAATTATTCATTTACTAATTGAATTTTCTTATTATTTGGGCCCAATGGCCAATAAAGCTCACAACACAATCATCAAGGCTATTGTAAACAAAATCCATTTATTTGAACCAAATTATATCATTATTTGTTCAAATATCTTTAATAGGATAAATTATATTTCTCACCAAATGAACCCAAAATTGGTGTTGTAACAGTTACATGTATTTTATTTACTAACATGATGACTAAATAAAAATGAATAGTATGTTTTGCAGTAACTACTGGTAATTTCATGTCCATAAATATTAATAATTTAAATAAATAAGGAATTAGTGGAAATAATTTGTTAAATGAGTAAATGTAGAATTGTGTGCACAATAATATAATAAATCTCTTTTGACAACAATGTGACGTTAATAAGACTTAATAAAATGTTTTGATAAATACAAGGATAATGTATCAAAATTCATAATGGTGCCATAACTCATAAAAGGAAATCTCAAAAGTAAAATATAATGATAAAAACATATTTCTTGGGTGTCAATTAGATTGGATGCCAAGTTTTAGATTATTTACATAATAATAAATATCTTAATTATATTTGAAACAAAATAAGATAAGATCCAAAAGTATTAAATAAATTATTAAAAGTCTCAAAAACAAAAAATAAACCTCAATCTTGAAATTTGCATGCCAAGTTAGTCTCTGTGTAAATTTTCATCTAATTTGGACAATTTTAATACTCTAGTGTAATTTAAGAGAGAAATATAATTTTAAGCCCAAACTATTAAATTACATGTTAAACAAATCCAAAAGAGGAAATTAATTATACAACCGTGTTCCTCATGTTTAGGTGGGATAAACTCGATTTTCAATGTTTTATAATTTTATATATATGACTCTGAGATATTATTGTATGCAAATGATCCCATAATTTTCTATGAAGCTTATAATAACTTATTAAATCTATGGTTTAGAATTCAGAATTTTTGGAGATGTTTGAATAATTATAAAATTCATATGTGCCAAAAATAATAACTTTTGAAGATTTTTTAGTTAGAAGGCTAAATGAATTTATTTTTCAATGAAAATTAGTGGAAGAGTTTCTACACTGGTATTGAAGTGTGATATAAAATTTTAGATCAATAAGAACTTATTTGGTGGTTCAAAAAAATTATACAAGAACTATTGTGGAACTAAATTTAATGGTTCAAATGATTTACATTATTTTGGTGTAACAGTAATACTTTCATATCATGGGATTCTTTTGTCCAAATAAGGTGAAATTTTAAAGGGAGACTTCTAATTACAATTGTAATTTTTGATAAATTTTTGGAAAATTATGGAGTCAACAATTGTAGATATGGTTTATAAATAGTGTTTGAAATCATGATTAATGGATGATGTGATTAGAAATATGTTTTAAAGTGTTCATGAGAAAATAAATTTTTAGTGAAGCATTGTGTCATTTTACATAAGGATAAGTGTAAATTTAGTAGACAAGAATTTATTTTGGAAATCAAAATGATATCTTGATGGTTTGGTGAATCTTAATGACAATTATGATGTTTTACATATATTTTGTTAGGAGAATTATGTACACCATAAATCTTTCAATTTTTCTCTCTTTATTAAATAGAGAGAAAGAGAGACATATAATTTTTACATAGTAAATAAATCTGGTTAACATTTCACAACATTGGAAGCTATGAGTTTTCATGTTTACAATATTTTGAAAAAAAAGTATCGAGGTGTATAATGTTGTTTTAAAGGTGTCGATTTAATTTCGTAACGGGATGGTGGAAGACATATTGTACAAATATGGTACAAAATATTGATATATTAATTACATCAAGGAATTATGTTAAGAGATATAAGACTTTTATTGCAGTTGAGCAGTTTCGTTAAAAAAACAAATTCATGTAAAGAATTAATTACATTGTGGAACATATGCCTTGACCAAAAAAATGTTTGAATGGTCAAACTAAGTAAATATGTGTTTTTTTTTCTCCTCTACTTATATAAACACACCCTATTGACTACATTCATACACACAACAAACAACTTGGATTGCTTCCTCGACCCCTATCTAGTGATTTTGTCCCAACATTGTGATGAAAAATGTTGTTGCAGCAAGTTGACCTCTTCCTTTTCCTTTTCTCTACTCCCATCCCTATTTTTCCCCTCCATTGTGGCCACAAAGCTATATCAAAACATCATGTTTGCAGTGCACAAATCATGCTCCGCTAGCTCTGACACCTATTCTTGATTCTTTTCCTCACATCAATAGACTATTCTGAGAACTACATGACTTGTGCAAAAGATGTAAGGGTACCTGCAAGAAGATACAACCACCACAACTCCTGACCTATAATCCAAAGATATTGGACACTTTAAACAACCTGGATTGATGGACCTAATCATATATGTGCATTTAAGTTGACACTAGACTTGGAGGATTCATATTCAATATCTGATTTAACAACTCAAGTTAAAGTACGCACATTTTTCTATTATTTAGGCACTTCTAATTATGACCAAACATCCTTTCCCATATGAGGCATGAATAGTTATTCTCTTTTCTGTCATTATGAAATGCTTATTTCTTGGATAATTCTTATGGGTCCTATGACACCACCTGATTTATTTTGGATGTTCTCATCCTAATATTTTACATGGACTAAACTTATACTTTCCTTTCTCTATTTACATGCATGCCTAGACTATCCTAATTTTTTGTCGTGTACATATGTACAACCATGTTTATAGGAGTGTGCTTTTCCATCCAGAGTGTGCGTTTCTACCAATTATTTATAGAGGCATACTTTTCCGCCTAGTATGTAATTTTCACCCATTATTTTAAGTTGAGATCCAATGATGTCTCAACTCTGTTTGAAATAACTTTAGTCTTTATTTATTACATGGACAATTTAATGTTGTTATTATTAATGGAAAATTTTAAAGGTAAGATTCCCTGCTTGATAGTCTTTCGTTAGACATGTCTCAAATGTTGGCCTAATATAATTCTCTTGGAACTTATTTCTCTTGATCATCCTTTAATTTTTGATGTTATTCTTTTGATCTTCCTAATGTAGTGCCTAGTTGTTAATTATTACACATATTCAAATTTTCTGATGTCCTTTCCTTTTGTGTTCCCTCCTCCTAGGTGTTGTCTTTGAATCCACCTAGAGGTGGCTCAACCCTAGGTGTAGGACTTGGAAGACTAGACATGTTGACATGGATCTGCTAGGTGAAGCTATTGGGAAGACAGACTTGAGATAGCTGGATATCCCTCTACTTAGATCATTATGTTGTAACTTTCATGTAAATCCTATATGGGAGATAATGATGTACTTTTATAAAATTAAATATAGCCATGATTTTTTATTCTACTGCTATATTTTGATATCTTTTTATATATCATCATATGAGAAAAAAAATCTCTATTCGAGCATGCTTGAAATTATGTTTGGATAGATGACTTCATTCTCAAATCTAGTTGGGAGTGGATCCCATCTTGGATCTCACTCCTTACAAGATGGTATCAGAGCCATAGTTGTCAGATTTTTTACTCTTTCAATTTTTTCGAAGTTTTTTTTGAACTAAGTCACAATGAAGAAACCCTAGCATTAGTTGATATACATATCCTAAAATATACTTTTGAGGATGAAAGTAATATAGTGCCTGAGTTTCTATAGGACGATTCTTTAAATCTATAGTGTTGTTTGACTTATTAGGTAAAACCTTTTAAAGGAGTGAAGTATAGGTGATTGTTTATGTTGACATGATTAGATTTCAAAGATGAAATCATTTAAAGGGGAGGAGTGTTGTAATGAACCAGAACCTTGAATCTTATCTGATTGCATGATTAGAAATCTAATAAGACTAATTTCTTAGATTTAACCAAACAAGGATAAAAATTAAGACATGTACATAATAATATAATTATGTGCCAACATGTAAATAAAATTATAAAAATATGTTATATATATTCTCTTTACTAACATGATGGCTAAATAAAAATGAATAACATGTTTTGGAGTAACAACTGCTAATTTCATGTCCATAAATATTAATAATTTAAATAAATAAGGAATTATGGACATAATTTGTAAAATGAGTAAAATGTAGAATGTTGTGCACAATAATATAATAAACCACTTTTGTCAGCAATGTGACATCAATAGGACTTAATATAATGTTTTCATAAATATAAGGTTAATGTGTCAAAATTCATAATGGTACCATAAATCATAAAAGGAAATATAAAAAGTAAAATGTAATGATAAAAACATATTTTTTGGGTGTTAGTTAGTTTGGTTGTCAAGTTTCACATGCATAATAATTATCTTAATTCTATTTGGAAAAGAAAATAGGATAAGAGCCAAAAGTATTATATAAATTACTAAAAGTCTCAAAAAGAGAAAATAAATCTAAAATTCGAAATCCACATATTAAGTTTAACCTAAGTGTAAATTTTCATATAATTTGGACAATCGTAAATACTCTAGTATAATTTAGGAAAGAGAATGTACTATCACCCCAAAATATTAAATAACATGTTAAATAACTCCAAAAGTTAATATTAATTATAGAATCATGTTCCTCATATTTAGGTGTGACAAACTCATCTTTAGTATTTAAAAATTATAAAATCAAACTTGTGGATGACAAAAGGATGTTTCAAGGGGGTAGAGGGGGAAGAGGCATGAGAGGCGGCAGAGGCGGCAGCGGCCATACGACGGGGCATGGGCGGCTGGACAATCATCACCACCATGGGGACAATCGAGAAGAACCTGACAAGGATGGTCGAACAAGGAAAGAGCCGAATAAAGGGAACATGGAGATAGAAGAGGGCACCACGAAGGAAGTTAGGGTTTCCATCCCTCATGTTGGTATTGAGTTCCATTTCATGGGGATGCGAGGGAACGCAGGCGCAATGGAAATGGAATAGGAGGAGAACGGAATAATGATTGAGAGGTCAGGTAATGAACAATTACATGAGAAAGACGACCCCTTTGTGACGACGGCGGGGGAAACTGACATTGAACACTCAACAGGAAACCAAGAACGCCCGCAGAAATCATTCAAGGAGATCTTAAGAGGAACCAACGACAACAGTGGGAACAACACTGGGAGTGAGGGTTTCTTTCTGGAGAAACTGTTCGAAGACAAACTCGATCAAAAGGCCATCGAACTAACACACATTGAAGGCAACCCGACGATCTTCATAGACTCAGAGGCAGAAGGAGACCCGACGAGGCCATGGAAGTACGTTGTAGTCATTGGAATACTTGGCACAGACGTAAGATTCATGACAATGAGAGACAGGATAAAACTCCTATGGAACCCTAAGGGCCAGTTTAATATGTATGAGCTGGACCTTGGCCACTATGTGGTGTAGTTATCATGCAAGGATGACTACAAACTTGCCATCACCAGCGGCCCATGGAAACTATTCGGCTACTGTCTAGCGGTCTGGGACTAGTTCCCGACCTTCAAACCCGTAGAGGCGATGCCCCAATATGTGGTGACATGGGTGAGGATCTTGGACCTTCCATTACACCTCTATGTGCCTATGCTCCTCAAGTATATTGGCTTTGCATTGGGAAGACTGATCAAAATAGACAACCACACAGCCTTACACACTAGGAGTAAATTTGCCAGGCTACCAATAGAGGTAGATACCTCAAATCCCCTGAGCTCTACCATCTGGATTAATAATGTTGAATACAAGGTGGAGTACAAAATGACTCCCGAATGCTGCTCCTACTGCGGCAAGTATGGCCATGAGGAAAAGTACTGCAAGACCAAGTTGTACTCCAGGAATGAAGATGATAATGGTTTGAAGGAGAAAGACACAAGGGGGATAGATCGCACTCTGAAACATGTATGGCAACAGCAAGGAGATAGAAGATCGAGGAGGAAGATGACCCACAGACAAACACAACAAACTGAAATACCAATGACAAGCAATGGCTTTGAAAACCTTCTGTATGAAGAAGATCCTGAGGATCAGGAAGCTAACTCAAATGAGTCCACCAAAGCTATGACATCAGACAAAGGCCAACAAATCCCAAAGAAGATCTGGAAACAAAAATGAAAGCAAGCAGACATGAGCAATATGACAGCTAATGGAGAAGAGGAAAATGGGGAAAGAAACAAGGGGAATACTGCAATCTCATATGTAGGTGACAAGGACCAAGAACAACAGATGTGCATAGTGGTACACCCAGAAATGAATGAGGTAATTATAGAAATGGAACACGATAGAGAGGGGAACATAATCAACATAGATGAAGAGGTCCCGGAGGGCAGAGATGTGACTGAGGCACAAATAAGTAGGGAAGGGAACAACACAATAGACAACACCAACCATGTTAGCACAGAGGAGAAGAGGAATGTTCCAAACATTGTCTCAAATGTTTCCATGAAACACAAGTCTAAGTCGACTACTGAGGAGGGTAGATCTAAATCTCAACCAACACCATCAGGAAGAACTCTAAAAGCAAATGGAACAAAGATGAAGAAAATGAGGGCAGCAATACCTTACGAACAATGATGTAAGAGCCCACACTTAATCAATGTGTCATCATCGACTAAGAGGGACAACAATAGAGAAACTCACTGAGATCAGTAGAAGGGCTACCTGACTGATAACACAACCCTATCCCTTAATGTCTCTGACAAACTTGCTTTGTTAGAATGTTCAAGGAATTGGTAGTGATGATAGATGCAGAATGTTTAAAGATATTATCTCCATCCATAAACCGGACATTTGTGCAAGACTTGAACCTCACATCAGTGGGACTAATGCTGACAGAACCATCCATAAATTGGGATTCTCTAACTCTCATCGAGTTGAAGCGAGAGGATTTTTTGATGGCATATGGGTCTGCTGGAACGCAAATGTGTGCAAGGTAGAGATTGTCCATGGCCACCGACAATTCATAACTTGCATGGTCAATAACACTTGCTATGCCTCCTTCATTTATGCTAGCCCTCAGATCCGAACGAGACAGCTGCTATGGAAGCATCTAATCCGTATGGGTGAAACCTTCAATGCTCCATGGATAGCTATGGGTGATTTTAACACTATAGTGGACCCGAATGAACAATGTGGAAGCGATCACTTCAACCAGTCGGAGGCAGCAATTTTCCAAAGCACCATGATGGAGGCAGACCTAAATGATCTTGGATTCTCAGGTATGAATTTCACCTTTTGCCATGGCCTTCTGCTCAAGAGGCTTGATAGAGCCCTTGCTAACTCTACCTTTCTTAGCAATTACCCCGACTCAGTAGTCGAGCACCTCCCCAGACTTGGATCCGATCACAACCCCTTGCTGGTCAAGTTCAGACACACTTATAGATTCCCAAAGAGATTCACAATGAGTGCTTCCTGGAAACTAAAATGGAGTTCACATCTGTGTTCCAAGACAGCTGGAACCAGAACCTGAACTTCAGCGATGCCCTACAGAATGCCCGCCAATGCATATCCAGTTGGGACAATAGAATTCGAAAGGAGCAGAGAAAGCATAAAGACATGTTGATCCAAAATATCAACACGTTGCAAACAGAGTTGTCAATCCATTACAATGATATCTCGGATGCTTTATGTTCTGACTTTTAGAGAGCACTTGACAACATTCTAAGAGCTGAAGAGATTGATCTCAAGCACAAGAGCCATATCACTTGGTTGAAGGAATGTGACATAAATTCCAACTACTTTCATAACTTTGTCAATCAAAGACATAGAAGGAACACTATTACTAAATTGAAGAATTGTGAAGGCGAATGGATTACTGATGAGAACAAGCTGATGAATATGGTAGTGTCTCACTTTGAGACCATCCTGACCACAAACAATGGAGACATTATCCTACAGCGGGGTGACATCCCTGGGAATTTCAGACATCTCAGTGAGGAACAAAGGGCATCCATAGGCACCGACCTCCGCTGGTGAAATCCACTGAACCTTGACTTTGCTGGATCATACCAAAGTTGCTGGCCCTGATGGTGTGTCTGCCTTCTTTCTTCAGAAGAATTGGGGCATAGTTGGCCCAAGCCTGATCAAAACAGACCAAGAAGCTATCAACTCAGGCAGTGTCCTTGACGAGCTGTGCAGTTCAACTATGGTCCTTATACCGAAGACTCAGACCCCTGATAAATGTGAGAATCTATGACCAATATCACTGAATAACATCGCATTGAAGGTCGCTTCTAAGCTTGTAGTCGAGAGGATCAAACCTTACATTGTGGGGTGGGTATCCCTGGCCCAAAGCAGCTTCATACCAGGCTGTAAGATATCTGACAACATCACAGTTGTACAAGAGCTCATCCATGGCATGAAACGAAGAAAAGGAGCTGCAACCATGGCGATTAAAGTTGACCTGACAAAGGCCTATGACCAGATGTCATGGGAATTCATCAAAGATACGATCCAAAAGGTCAACCTCCCATTAAACATCAGGAACTACATCATGGAGTCGGTCTCTAAGGGGCACACTACCATTGCTTGGAATGGAAAAAATGCAAGACCCTTCAAGGCAAGTCACAAACTTAGACTAGGGGAACCTCTCTCCCCATATCTGTTCGTATTATGCCTAGAACGCCTCAGCCAACTCATCGAGCTCAAGGTCACGAGTGGTGATTGGAAACCTATAAAATTGAGCAAGAAGGGTCCTAGCGTCTCCCACGTTTGCTTCGCAGATGATTTAATTCTCTTTGGGCAAGCTAGTGTGAGACAGATGAAGGCCATTAAGGATTGCTTCAATGCTTTTCACCTCACATCTGGCCAATCGATTTCCAAAGCAAAAACCAAAATCTATTTCTCCAAAAGTGTCGATGGGACTATGAGAAGAAGAATCAAAATAATTGTGGGATTCCAATCCACAGAAGATCTAGGGAAGTACCTAGAGTACCTATCATACACCATAAGGTTTCGAAGCAGACCTACAGTGAGGTACTCCATACCGTGTCAAATAGAATAGATGCTTGGACGGTGAGAAGCCTCTCACTGGCGGGCAGAGTGTGCCTCGCCAAAGCCACACTTGCTGCGATTCCTGCTTATGTTATGCAAACGGCCCGACTACCTCTGGAACTTTACGATAGGATTGATAGAAAAATCCGAGAATTCATCTGGGGAGGTGCTCATAAGGCACATCCCTTAGCTCTAGTAGCTTGGGACAAAATCTATTGTGAAAAAGACAAAGGGGGTCTCGGTATGAAGAAGATGAGATATTGGAATCAGGCTCTGCTCTATAAGCACACTTGGGAAGTAGCTACGAACCTCCGATCACAGTGGTGTGATGGTATGAGAGATCGTTTTAGAAATTCCACTGTAGGAACACTCCACAACCTCTTGAGACTAGGAAGAGCAGCCTTTGAAGGGAAGTCCTTTATAGAAGACAACTCCTATCTAGTACCCATGGATGGTCATAACATGAAGGTATGGGAGGAAAAGTGGTGGAGAAATGGGAAGATACTCAAAGAACACACGTTGAAGCCAATCCCACCTAAACTTACAGACCTGAGAGTGAGCAACCTCATCTACCTACAAGGTAACTGGAACATCCCATTCCTGAACGAATGGCTCCCTCCTTCCATAGTCAACGACGTTACAAAGTTGGACATTCCTAGAAACGTTGATGGTGGGGATATTAGAGTGTGGAATCACACCAAATCAGGCCTATATTCGACTAAAATGGCCTACCACAAGCTGATGGAGGGGAAGTGCCGACCTACTAAGGGTTTTTGGATGAAAATTTGGAAGGCTAGAGTCTCACCCCGCATTAAATATTGTGCTTTGCTCATGTTGCATGAGGTTGTGCTGAATAATGCGAGAAGAGTGAGGAGAAAGCTTAACACTAATGCTACTTGCCCACATTGTCTAACAGGAGAAGAGACTATTATTCATGCAATCAGGGACTACCCCCATGCGAAGATGGTGTGGACTGTGTTTCACCAGATCAGGAGTAACACTTGATTCTTTAGCAATAGCAACATCAATGGGTGGTTTTAGGAACAACTGGGCATCTCAGAAGAGGCCACGATCTTCTTCTTAACCGCTTGCTGGAAAATATGGAATTGCAGGAACAAGGAGGTGATACAAGGCTAAGCTACAAACCCTCAATAGCAAGTTAATCTCATCACCAAGGAGATCCGCAACCAAGCCCAAGCCTTCCTCACGAGCAATGACCATGATCAGGGTACGAGATCAGACATGACGGTGTTTAGGCAAGCTCCCAGGGCAAATGTACTGAAGTTTAATTCAGATGTGATCGACAAGGCCAGTCGTGCAGCCTGCGCTATGGTGGACAGAGGCGAATAAGGTAAGTGGAAAGGTGGCACTACACTATTGATTTATACTCAAGATGTCTTTGAGGCAGAGCTCAGGGGTTTGATACCGACGATGGAAATTGCAAAGGCTAACAACGTGGAAACAACGATCTTTGAAATGAATTTGACCATGGTAGTCCAACTGGCCAACCCCACCTGGCAGAACTATCCTAAATACGCCAAGCTGTCTATGAGGATTAATTTTCTGTCCAGACCGAGCTGGTCCATTGCCCACACATGCAGAGAAAGCAACTATGTGGCTGACAGCCTAGCAAAAACCCACTCAAAGCAGTAGGAGAGATACATTCCGTATCCTCTTCCCCCTTCTGAGATCTATGATCGACTAGTTAGGGACCTATGTAAGGGTCGTAGTACTACCTTATTTAGTTATGCAAATATAATTAGCGATTTTAAGCTCAATTTGAATTTTCTCGCAAGAGGAGGGCAAGATGAATAAGATTGCCTCCTGACTTATCTAAAAAAATTATATGTATGACTTTGAGATTTTGGTATATCAAAATGATCACAGAATTTGCCATGAAGCTTATAATCATTTATTAGATCTATGGTTAAGATTTCATAATTTTTTGAGATCGTTTAAATAATTATAACATTCAAATGTGCCAAAAATAATATTTTTGGGGATATTTTAGTTAGATGGCAAAATGTGTTTATTTTTTAATGAAAATTAGTGGAAGAGTTGCTACAGTGGTATTGAAGTGTGATATAAATTTCAGACCAATCAAAGCTTATTTGATTATTCAAAAATTCATACAAGAACTACAGTGGAACTAAATTTAATGGTTTGAGTCACTTACATTATTTTGGTGAAACAGTAAAACTTTCATATCATGAGATTCTTTTGTCCAAATAATGCAAAATTTGAAATGGAGTCTTTATTACAATTGTGATTTTTGGCTAATTTTGGGGAAATTATGGATTCACTATTTTAGAGATATGGTTTATAAATTGTGTTTGAAATTATGATTAATGGATGATGTGATTAAAAAATATGTTTTAAAGTATTCACAACAAAATAAAGTCTTAGTGAAGCATTGAGGATAAGTGAGAACTTGGTAAAAAAATTTATTTTGAAAGTCAGAATGATATTTTGATGGTTTGGTGAATCTTAATGACAATTATGACTTTTTACATATATTTGGTTAGGAGAATTATGTAGACCTCTAAATATTTCCATTTTTATCTCTTTGTTAAATAGAGAGAGAGATAGAAGTTATACATAATAAAGAAGATCAGATTAACATTTCATAACATCGGAAGTTATGAGTTTTCAAAGTTACAATACTTTTAAAAAGAAAGTATTGAGGTGTATAATGTTGTTTTAAAGGCGTCGATTTAGCTTAATAGTAGGATGGTGGCAGACATAATGTATAAAGTTGGTATGGAATATTGATATATTAATTATACCAAGGAATTATATTAGGAGGTATAAGACTTTTATTGGGGTGGAGAAGTTTTGTTTAAAAAAAATACATTTTCATGTAAAGGATTAATTACATTATGAACATATGCTTTGACCAAAAAGTTGTTTGAATGGTCAAAGAAAGTAAATATGAGTTTTATTTAACATAATATAAAATTAAATTATAAAGGAAACTTTTTCCTCTACTTATATAAACACACCCTATTGACTATGCCCATGCACACAACAAACAACTTGGATTGCTTCATCGACCCCTGTCTAGTGATTTTGTCCCAAGATTGTGATAGAAACACGCTGTTGCAACAAGATGGCCTCTTTATTTTCCTCTTCTCTCCCCCCTTCCCTATTTCCCCCTCCACCATGATCACAAAGCAACTTCAAAACATCATGTTTACAGTGCACAAATCGTGCTCCGCTAGCTCTGAACCCTATCCTTTATTCTTTTCCTCACATCAATGGACTATTTGGAGAACTCCATGACTTATGCAAAAGATGTAACAGTACCTGCAAGAAGCTACAACCACCCCAAATTCTGACCTACAACCCAGAGATACTAGAAAATTTAAACAACTTGGAGTGATGGCCCCAATCCTATATATGGGTTGGAGTTGACTGTAGACTTGGAGGGTTAGGATTCAATATCTGATTTAACAACTCAAATTAAGGTATGTGCATCTTTTTATTATCTTGGAACTACATCTTTTCTATTAGGCGTTGTAGTTATTCTCTTTTCCATCATTATGAAATGCATGATTCTTGGATAATGCTTATGGGTCCTATGATCCCATCTAATTCATTTTGGATGTTTTCATCTAATTATTTTACATGGACTAAACTTATACTTTCCTTTCTCTATTTACGTGCATGATTATACTATCTTTATTTCTTGTAGTGGTACATATTTACAACCATGTTTATAGGGGCATGCTATTCCACCCAGAGTGTGCTTTTCCACCCATTATTTATAGAGGCATGCTATGTTGGGTTTTGTGGGACAGAACA
Organism: Alisma plantago-aquatica; assembly: GCA_963693085.1. NCBI lineage: Eukaryota > Viridiplantae > Streptophyta > Magnoliopsida > Alismatales > Alismataceae > Alisma > Alisma plantago-aquatica. The sequence goes on from OY856413.1 coordinate 1,005,420,612, forward strand.
TGCAGTAGAAACACATTTTTTATTTAACCACAAACCCATAACCAGCAGATCGCATCAACAACTATGCAATAGGAAAGATGGTTTAGCGAGATATACCTAGTCCTGAGGCTTACTCAGTGACAATACCTTATAGCTAGTGTGGTCTAAAAATCAAGCTAGTCTTCGACGGTGTCTGTGCAGCTCCTAGTCTTGACCCAGACTACGGTTGACAGTCATCCTCCTGAGCGGAAAAAATCTCCCACCTCTATAGATAGTCCACATAGACCACCGGGAACTCTAGTCGTCCTGATGGACAGACTAGGAGGAGTCATCTCCTTCTATCGGCACACTAGTTACTAACACACTCTCCCACCACTAGTTTCTTTTCTACAGTTGTCTTTCCTTTGTTGTTCCTCCATGGACGGGTAGAACTTGCTTGGGCTCTCTCGGTTACCACAACTAGAGAGGACAACAACTTTGAAGAGAAACTGATATTTTGAGCTTTGTTTTATGAGAAGCCCCATGTACCCCTCTATTTATAGTAGAGGGCTGGGTCAGGGTTCCCAGTCTATGAGGGAGTAGAAGGGTCCAGATTTTCCACGAACTGATTGCACTGTAGTAGGTGAATCGATCATTTCATAATTGAATCAGTCATTTGGGTAGGTGAGCCGATCGGTTTATAACTGAATTAGTTATTTGGGCAGGTGAGACGATTGGTTCACCAAGTAAACCGGTCATTTCACTTCCCAGACTTACCCACAATTGACTTTCCTTATTCATTTCTAATTAATGCAAAGATTAATTCTTATTCCAATCAAATTGAACAAGTGAAACGAGAATATTTTCTCACAAATCGGGAAATCCAATACCTGCTCATTTGGTCCATGTGAACTGCTCAGTTCACTAGAGTGAACCGATCGTCTCACTGACCATGAGCCAATCGGTTCACCCAGTGAACCGGTCGGTTGGTGGTCCATGTTGTACAGAACTCGGCCAATGCATTCTCACTCAATCTGACACTCTAATCAGTTGGTTCAACAATTGAACTTGATGATTCTAAGTCAAGTCTATTGATTGAATGTTTAATTGAGTATCTGAGCACTTCAGTAATCAATCTAAACAACATTCATGGATAAACTCCTCTTCCAAGTTAATCCTATGTGTGTGACCCTATAGGTTCCATTTCACGTTGGAAGTGAATGTCTATAACTAACTTATGACATTACAAGAAAAGAGTGGTGCCTAGTCACACATTAGTACTACCCAAGTGAAGAGGAAAGTTGGAGAACAACTTTCAACCTACAATATGTTATTGGTGTTACAGTGAATGTATAGTTCCTTTGTCAATGCTATCTGGATTAAACTCCAGGCATGGACTTGTCATCCTCTACAAATGTTCAATCCATGTTTCTTGAACTAGAGTAGACTGTCTAAGATAAATGCAAGCTCAATATCATATATTGACTCACATGTACATGGCCATGTATTTCTCAGTCTCGTTTATCAAGTGGCTAGGATATCATACTCCCTTAGGAGGAACAAATTCCATATCTATCACTCACAATCAAGTCCCCATGTGTCAAAGTCACCCAACCATCACCGTTATAACAACCCATGTTTCAAGACTGTGTTTGATGATGTCAAAGTGTACACAACCACATGTGATGAGTGTAGTGATTTTAGGTCTAAGAACCACAGTCACCATCAATACTATAAGGGATGATCCAGACTAACCAAGTATGGTTTCCATGGATCATTCTTACGGTGGGTCTATCTGATACACTATTCTTTAACATGTATATGTGTGCTTGGTTTGATATCATATATCATGATTGATGAGATTCTGTCATCAACCAACACACACTCTACTCTTTTATGTTATTGATGTCTTTAGTTATTTCTACAATAACAACTGACTAGGGACATAATAAGAATGTATACTCTTAACATCCGTATGATCTCATTGTTCAGGCCCTTAACCTGAAGACATACATCATTGAGTAATACAATTCTTTAGACATCTAACATGTTATACCATTATCTCAAAATAGATTAAACATATAGATGAAAATTGCCTTTATTATTATTTAAATCATTTACAAAGTATGCCTACAATCATCATATGACTGGATCTATGGGCATACATACCAATAGACTCCCACTTGCACTTAGAGCCAATCACCCATGAACCTCAGTCCTTATGATCTAGCATGACCATCATGCTTCTTCTCTGAAAGTGCCTTAGTCAAGGGATCGACAATATTGTCTTTAGTTAGTACTATGCAAATCTTCACATCTCCTTGCTATACGATCTCTCATGTGAGATGGAAGTGCCTCTATATGTGCTTGGACCCCTGATGTGATCTGGGATCTTTAGCTTATGCAATAGCTTCATTGTTGTCACAATAAAGCTCAATTGCATCACAGATCCTAGGAACCACCCCAAGTTCTGAGATGAACTTCTTGATCCACATAGCCTCCTTTGCCATATGTGATGCATCAATATATACTCGGCCTCTGTCGTAGAATCTGCAACTGTCTCTTGCTTGGAACTCTTCCAGCTCACAACTTTGTTGTTAAGGCAAAACAAAAATCTTGACTATGATATATAATCATCTTTATCAGTTTGGAAGCTTGCATCAGTATAACCCTTTACCACCTACTCTTCCTCACCGCTATAGATAAGGAACTGATCCTTAGTTCTTCTCAAGTACTTTAGGATGTTCTTCATAGCTGTCCATTGAGCATCTCCAGGATCTGAGTGGTATCTTATTGTCATGTTGAGTGCATACAAGACATCAAGATGGGTGCACAACATTGCATACATGATGGATCCAATTGCTGATGCATATGAAATCTCACTCATGCGTTCCCTCTCTTCCCAAGATTTGGGACATTGAGCTCTAGAGATGGGAACTCCATGAACCAGGGGTATGTTTCCTCTCTTTGAGTTCTCCATGTTGAACCTTTTCAACACTTTGTCAATGTATGTGCTTTGACTTAGTCCAAGAATCCTTCTGGATCTATCTCTATAGATCTTGATTCCTAAGATATACAATGCTTCTCCTAAGTCTTTCATTGAAAATGTATTTCTAAGCCATGTCTTTACCTTTTATAAAGCAGGGATGTCATTCCCTATCAATAGTATGTCATCAACATACAATATGAGGAATGTAGTCATGCTCCCACTAACTTTTTTGTACACACAAGGTTCATCTTCATTTTTACTAAAGCTAAACTCTTTGACTGCTTCGTCAAATCAAAGATTCTAGCTCCGAGATGCTTTCTTCAATCCATTGATTGACCTTTGTAGCTTACAAACTTTATTTGCAAACTTTGGATTTATAAACCTTCAAGTTGTGTCTTGTATACATCCTCAAAAAGATTTCCATTAAGGAATGTGGTTTTAACATCCATCTGTCAAATCTCATACTCATAGTAGGCTGCAATAGCAAAGCATGATCCTGATGGACTTAATCATGGCAACTAGAGAAAAGGTTTTGTCATAGTCAACACCTTGAACTTGTCTAAAACCCTTTGCAACCAATATTCCTTTATAAGTTTGCACATTTCCATCCATGTCAGTCTTCTTCTTGAAGACCCACTTGCACCCTATGGGTTTTACCCCTTCAAGTGGATCCACTAAGGTCCATACATTGTTGGTATGCATGGATTCCATCTTAGATCTCATGGCCTCAAGACATTTCTTAGAATCTCGTCCCTACATAGCTTCTAGATAGGTAGTTACCTCATCATCTATGAGCAACTCATCGCCTTCTTGATTCACAAGATATCGAAATCTTTCAGGCTCAAGGCGTGTCCTACAAGATCACACCTACTAGATCTATGAGGTTCCTGTGTTACTTGAGGAATTTGAGATTCCACAACAGTTTGTGATTCTCTATGTTCCTCTCATTCATCTATTGGTTTAATGTTTTCTTATTGGTCTCGAACCTCTTCCATCTCTACTTTCCTCCCACTTCTTCCTTTAGAAATAAATTCCTTTTCTAGGAATACAACATCCCTGGCAACAAACACTTTGTTGTCAGTTGGGTTGTATAAGTAGTATCCCATGGTTTCCTTAGGAAATCCAAAAACAAATAACATTTATCAGATCTAGGGCCTTGCTTATCAAGAAACATTTTCTTGACATAAGCCTCACATCCCCAAATCTTCATAAAAGACATATTGGGACGCTTCCCAGTCCATATCTCATATGGTGTCTTTTGAACCGATTTAGATGGTACACAGTTAAGTGTAAATGCAGCGGTTGTTAGAGCATGTCCCCAAAAAGTAGTAGGAAGATCGACAAAACTCATCATAGATCACACCATGTCTAGTAATGTGTGATTCCTTCTTTCTGATACAACATTATGTTGTGGTGTTCCAGGTGGAGTCCATTGTGATACAATACCACGGGCTCTCAGAAGGTCCTCAAACTCTTGGCTTAAGTATTCTCCACCTCAATCGGATCGAAGTGCCTTAATACTTTTATCAAGTTGGTTCTATACTTCATTTATGAAATCCTTGAACCTTTCAAGGGTTTCTGATATATGTTTCATCAAGTAAACATAACCATACCTACTGAAATCATCAATAAAGGTAATGAAGTACTGATACCCACCTCTAGAATTTGTTCTAAATGGCCCACATACATCCGTATGTATGAGTCATAATAGATTACTCACTCTCTCATTTTTACCTGAGAAGGGAGTCTTTGTCATCTTTCCCAACAAACAAGATTCACATGTCTCTGTTGATTCAAAATCAAAAGAGTACAAATATCCATCTTTATGGAGTCTAGATATGCGGTTCTCATTTATGTTCCCTAGACGACAATGCCAAAGATATGTTTGGTTTGAGTTGTTGAGTTTTAGTCTTTTGGTGTTTACGTTGTACACACTTGTCTATAGATCTATCAAATATAGACCATAAGACATTGGGGAACTGGCATAAAAGATCCCATCTTTAGAAATGGAACATTTTCCATTCTTAATAAGAAATTGAAATCTATCTTTGTCCAAACAAGATACATAAATGATTTTCCTATTAATGGAAGGTGCATAATAGCAGTTTTGTACTCTATTATCAGCCCACTAGGTAGAGATAACTCATAGGTTCCTACTGCACTGGAAGCAACTCTTCCTCCATTAGCAACACGTAGTCCAACCTCGCCTTTAGCTAAAGGCCTACTTCTTTTCAGATCTTTCACATTTGAACAAATGTGTGATCCACATCCGGTATCAAGTACCCATGATGAAGAAGTAGTAAAGTTAATCTCAATTATGTATACAATGAAAGTAGATATCTCTATTTATTACTTCATCTTCCTTGATTCCCTTAATCCTCTCCATATTTTGAGTGCAGAAGACTTAGGACTTCAACTTGGTGGGAGAACGCTTCACTACCTTGCATGTGTCCTTGGACTCCATTCCACTGATCACTATCATGGAACTATCCTGCTTTATTTGTGCTTCAATATTTGTCAAGATGTCAAGCAGCTCTGACAGTGGTTTAGCCACATTGCACTAGTAGTAATACTTAATAAACATGCTATATGATTTAGGTAAAGATTGCAAAATCATATCCTTGGCCAACTCTTGATCCAAAGGAAATCTAAGTTTCTCTAGATGTTCTATATGCACAATAATATTGAGCACATGTGGTCTAACTGGATCTCCATCTGTCATTTTGCATTCAAACAATGCCTTAGGCATACATAGAGTGGATTCTACAACCACTGGTATCTTAGGAATATGTAGAACATTTCTCATAATCCTTGGATCTGAATGCAATTCTTGGATAGATGGTGTGCACAACTCTTTGTCACGATCTATCTTTATGCTTATAGGTACTTAATCTCATTAAGATCACCTAGTTAAGCACGACCCAAAAGCCAACATGATAGACTATGTACCCTGCTTTAGCAAACCTGCATAGCTACCATCACACTTCTACAAGATAGACCACACACCATGCTTTGGCGTAACCTACGCTTGGTCGATCAAGCTTTTCATGTGCTCTTCTTATGGAAAGGATCTAAGACTTAATATTACATTGAGGGGTTTGGTATTATCCAATCACCACATATATAGTACATATCATATGCATACTATATCTCACAAGAAAACATGTAAAGTGATAAAGAGATGATTATGGTCATCCTATTGTAATTCCTTGAGCCACAAGGAATTACGATCATCTAGGTCTACATCACATGCATCAACCTATAGTTGATGAAGATCTGTGCTTTAGCCATTCTGGGTGGATCAACTCATCCTATGACTGATCGGCTTGCCTCCTGGCCAGTCAGTTGGTTGTCACCAACCGATCATCTGGTCGACGCGTGTCGATTGCATATATATACCATATCATATATGTATATATGGATTTGTATTGTTTTATTGGATTGCACATTAGCCAGTTTAAAGTATTCACATAGAATGCAATAAATAATTGGTGAAAAACCAAAATCCGATCATATATATTAATCCTAAAACATATTATGTTGAAATGGTTCTAATACCACTATTGGGTTTTGTGGGATAGAACAGGCTGCGGAAATAAAAATTTTATCTAACCACAAACCCATAACCAATAGATCGCATCAACAACTATGCAATAGGAAAGATAGTTTAGCGAGATATACATGGTCCTGAGGCTTTCTCAGTGACAATACCTCACATCTAGTGCGGTCTTTAGCCACCTAGTCTTCGATGATGTCTGTGCAGCTCCTGGTCTTGACCCGGACTGCGGTTGACAATCGTCCTCCTGAGTGGCAGAAATCTCCCACCTCTACAGATAGTCCACATGGACCACCGGGAACTCTAGTAATCCTGATGGAGAGACTAGAAGGAGTCCTCCCCTTCTGTCGGCGTACTAGTCACCAACACACTCTCCCACCACCAGTCGCTTTTCTGTAGTTGTCTTTCCCTCGTTGTTCCTCCCTGGACGGGTAGAACGTGTTTAGGCTCTCATGGTTACCACAACTAGAGAGGACAATAATTTTGCAGAGCAACTGATGTTTTGAGTTGTGTGTTCTGAGAAGCCCCCTGTACCCCTCAATTTATAGTAGAGGATAGGGTCAGGGTTCTCAGTCTGTGCGGGAGTAGAAGGGTCTCGATTTTTCACAAACCAATTGCACTACGGCAGACAAACCAATCATTTCATAACTGAACCGGTCGTTTGGACAGGTGATCCGATCGGTTCATAACTGAACCGGTCGTTTGGGCAAGTGATCCAATCATTTCACCAAGTGAACGGGTCATTTCACTTCCCAGACTTGCCCACAATTAACTTTCCTTATTTGTTTCTAATTAATGCAGAGATTAATTTATGTTCCAATCTAATTCAATAAGTGAAACGAGAATCTTTTCTCACAAGCCGGGAAACCCAAAACCTACCCATTTGGTCCAAGTGAACCGCTCATTTCACTTGACGGAATCGGTTGTCTCACTGACCATGAGCCGATCGGTTCACCCAGTGAACCAGTTGGTTGGTGGTCCAAGTTGTGCACAATTCGGTTAATGCAGTTCTCAATCAATCTAACACTCTAATCAGTTAGTTCAACACTTGAACTTGATGATTCTGAGTCAAGTCTATTGATTGAATGTTTAATTGAGTACCTAAACACTTCAGTAAACAATCTAAATAACATTCATGGATAAACTCCTCTTTCATGTTAATATTATGTGTGTGTCCCTATATGTTCCATTTCACATTGGTAGTGAATGTCCATAACTAATGACATAACAAGAAAAGAGTAGTGCCTAGTCGCACATCAGTGCTACCCAAGTGACAAGAAAAGTTGGAGAATAACTTTCAACCTACAGTTTTTTATTGGTGTTATAGTGAATGTATAGGTCCTTTGTCGCTGATATCCAGATTGAACTCGAGACATGGACTTGTCATCCTCTAAAAACATTCAATCAATGTTTCTTGAACTAGAACATACTATCTTAGATAAATGCAAGCTCAATATCATATATTGACTTTCATGTACATGGTCATGTATTTCTTAGTCTCACATATCTAGTGGACAGGATATCATACTCCCTTAGGAGGGACAAATTCCATATCTATCACTCACAATCAAGTCCCCATGTGTCAAAGTCACCCAATCATCACTTTTATAACAACCCATGTTTCAAGACTGCGTTTGATGATGTCAAAGTGTGCCCAACCACATGTGATGAGTGTAGTGATTTCAGGTCTAACAACCACATACACCACTAATTCTATAATAGATGATCCAGACTAACGAAGTGTGGTTTCCATGCATCATTCTTACGGTGGGTCTATCTGATACACTGTTCTCTAACATGTATCTATGAGCTTGGTTTTATATCATATATCATGACTGATGAGATTCTATCATCAACCAACACACATTCTAGTCTTTTGTGTTATTGATGTCTATGTTTAGTTCCACAATAACAACTGACTAGGGACATAACAAGAATGTATATTCTTAATATCCGTATGATCTCATTGTTCAGGTCCTTAATGTGAAGATATACATCATTGAGTAATATGATTCTTTAGCCATCTAACATGTAATATCATTATCTCAAAATAGATTAAACATATATATGGAAATTGCCTTTATTATTATTTAAATCATTTACAAATTATGCCATTACAATCATCATATGACTGGCTCTATGGGTATACATACCAACATGCTTTTCCACCTAGGGTGTGCTTTTTCACCCATTATTTTAGGTTGAGATCCAATGGTGCCTCAACCCTATTTTAAATAAATTTAGTCTTTGTTTAATACATGCATAATTTATTTTTGTTATTATTAATGGAAAATTTCAAAGGCAGGATTCCCTACTTGACATTCTTTAGTTAGATATGCCTCATCTCTTTGCGTATATAATTCTCTTGGAACTTATTTCTCTTGATCATTCTTTAATTTTAATGTTATTCTTTTGGGCTTCCTAATGTAGTCCCTAGTTGTTAATTACTTTAGATATTCATATTTTTTATGTCCCTTTATTTTATTTTTCTCCCTCCTGGGTGTTGTCTTTGAATCCACCCAGAGTTGGCACAACCCCAGGTGTAGGACTTGGAAGACTAGACATGTTGACATAGATCTACTAGGTGAAGCTATTGGGGAGACATACTTGAGATAGATGTATATCCTTCCACTTAGATCCATATGTTGTAACTTTCATGTAAATCCTATATGGGAGATAATGATGTACTTTTACAAAATTGAATATAATCATGAACTTTCATTCCATTACAATACTTTGGTCTCTTTTTGTATATCACCATATGAGAAAAAATGTCTATTCGAGCATGCTTGAAAGTATGTTTGGATATATGAATTCATTCTCGAATTTAATAGGCATTGGATCCCTTCTCGGTTCCCACTCCTTACAATATGATATAAGCGCCATAGTGGTTGGATTTTTTATTATTTCAAATTTGTATCCCTAATTAGAACCCTTACCTAACATAGTCACCCTTGAAGTGAGATGTTTTTCCTAGAATTGACATATGCTATCCAAAAGCTGATGGAAGTTTAATTTAGGATCATAGGAAGTACATATAAGAATCATGATGTGTAAACCTATAAACCCTGATGTGAAGAGGCTCTAGTTGCACAACCCTATGATGTAGGTATTTATGACATGTATCTTTGAATATAATAGGATTCAAATTGATGATGTGGTTAGGTTGTTAGGATAATGAAGTAGTAGAAAAAGGAGATCTTAAATGGAAATTGTGACTTGGTTTCTCACTTTGATTTTGAGGTCAATTTTGCATCACAAATTTTTGTCATCAAACTATTTTCTTTATAATACTTTATGTACATAAAATGTTTTTTTGGATTTCATTGAAGTTTTTCTTAAACTAAGTCACAATGAATAAATAGGTAAAGTTTTAATGGAGAAACTCTAGGATTAGTTGATACATATATCCTAAACCCTAGTTTTGAGGATGAAAATAATATAGTATGTGAGTTTTGGAAGGACTCTATTCTTTGAATGTATCATGTTGTTTGAATTATTAAGTAAAACCTTTTTGAAGGGGTGGAGTATAGGTGAATGTTTATGTTGGCATGATTAGACTTTGAGGACAAAACCTTTTAAATGGGTGGAGTGTTGTAACGAACCAGAACCTAGAATCTTATCTTATTCCATTAGTAGAAATCTAGTAAGAATGGTTTTGTAGATTTAACCATACAAGAATAAAAATTACAACATATATATGTAACAATTTAGTTATGTGCCAACATGTAAATAAAGTTATAAAAATATGTTACAAATATTCTCCTTACTAACATGATGGCTAAATAAAAATGAATAGTATGTTTTGGAGTAGTTGTTGGTAATTTCATGTCCAGAAATACTATTAATTTAATTAAATAATGAATTAATGGACATAATTTATAAGATTAGTAAAAATGTAGAATTTCGTGTAGAATAATATAATAAACCTCTTTTGGCAACAATTTTACATTAATAGGATTCAATATAATGTTTTAATAAATACAGGGATAATGTGTCAAATTCATAATGGTGCCATAAATCATAACAAGAAATCTCAAAAGTAAAATATCATGATAAAAACATATTTCTTGGGTGTCAATTATCTCGGCTGTCAAGTTTCACATTATTTGCATAATAATAACTGTCTTAGTTCTATTTGGAAAAGAAAATAGAATAAGAGCCAAAAGTATTAAATAAATTACTAAAAGTCCCAAAAAGAGAAAATAAACTTCAAATGTGAAATCCACATACCAAGTTTAGCCTATGTGTAAATTTTCATCTAATTTTGACAATCTTAAATTCTCTAGTGTAATTTAGGAGAGAGAATGTACTTTTAAGCCCAACATGTTAGATAACCTATTAAATAACTCCAAAAGAGAAAATTAATTATAGAATCATGTTCCTTATGTTTAGGTGTAACAAACTATATTTTTAATGTTTTATAATTTTATATGTATTACTTTGAGATTTTGGTATATCCAAATGATCCCGTAATTTTCCATGAAGCTTGTAATCATTTGTTAAATCTATGGTTAAGATTTCAAAATGTTGGAGGTCGTTTGAATAATTATAAAATTTATATGTGCCAAAAATAATAGTTTTTGGGGATATTTTAGTTAGATGGCTAAACGAGTTTATTTTTTGATGAAAATTAGTGGAAGAGTTGCTATGCTGGTATTGAAGTGTGATATAAAATTTCAGACCAATGACAACTTGTTTGATGGTTCAAAAACATTATGCAAGAACTATAATGAAACTATTTTTTTTGGAATAGGGTAAATATATTGCCAAAAAAAGAGACGGTATAGCTAGTATATACAAACAATGCAGGGCATCTCGAAAAGAAACCCCAACCCAAAAAAAGGAGGTTAAAACTATACAGGGGTGCTATACATAAAACCCCAGTATGTGCTTGTATAACAACTGATAACACCCATTTTTGTGATGTTTTAGCCTGTTTTTCTGTTATCAAAACTGCCCTTTTTAGCCATTTTCTTCTCTTTTATAAGTACTTTCACAATAATTTGCCAAACGACGCTCTTAATTTAATATTTCCAACTTTTGTAGAGTTTTCCTCCTATTTTGACCCATTTAGCACCAATAAGGCCGTCCCGGCCCACAAATAAGTTCCACCTGCAATCGGGCTTCCAGATGGCCGATACGACCACTGCCCGACAGGGTAAGCGCGACACTCCGACGTGCGACGTAAGGATGCTGCGCAGGAAGAAAATGGTGGGCGATATGTCTTCTACCCGACAGGGAGTCCAAGCTCGCCCGACAGCTGAGGCTTGTCGCCCGACACGGACCACCCACTGGCAGGCGCCGCTCGCCACGTGACCGATAGCCGACACCCTCATGCCGGACGATACCGATATCAGCCGTCACCAATTCCACAATGATAAAGGGGGACACGTGGCACCTTGTGCACCATAACTTCCCCCAACCGCTGCCTATAAACAGCAGCTACAGGAAGCCGAAAAGACAGTTCGGTCAGTTCGGACAGTTGGGAACTTTGAGCGATCTTCGGAGGAAAGCTGTGAGAGAAAGGGTATCGCGCCTCAGTGCCGTGTCAGGCGATCCTAGGTGAGCCCTTCCTCATCCCGAGAGGGAGGGGATGGTTCACTTAGGACCATCCCGGGCGACACTACGGGCCGACACCGACCAACGTAGATGAGCGACACAAGTGCCCGACAGTAGAACGCGTCGCTCCATGCCCGGCACGATACCGAAACCGATACGCTTCGCCCGTCAGGCGTGCCACCCGACATGAGCATATCGGCCAGGGTCCTTGAGTGATACAGTCGCCCGTCACGGTGTGCCGCCCGAGAGGGTGTGCCGCCCGAAACTGTTGTATCGGGCTAGGCCCCTGACCGGTATCGGGCTGGAGAGCCGTAGTAGCCTGTCGTCCTTCTACATCAAGAAGGTGACATCTATCTTTAATTCTGTTATTTAATTCCTTACTTATGCAATGTATTAAGACCTTTAATGTTTATGGGAATGGAAAAGCTTAATTACTTGCTGCTCTATGCTTGGTGCAAAATGTTGGATGACTGCTATGTTTGATATCTGAACTCTAGCTTGCATGTTTGGATCGCATTTCGCTTAGCTACCGAATCGTGTTTTCCCGTCACAACAACTTCGAGAGTTGTGTTGTGGCTCTAGTGTTTGGTCCGATTCTAGAGTACGAGAGTGCCTAGAACGGAGTTGTTTCAGTAACATTCCACTCTAACTTAAGTCCAGCAACCTCGAGAGGGGTGTTGATGCTTGGTTAGAGGTACCCGCTCTGAGAGGAGGGGTGCATGATGTTACTGCTACCGCTTGTTTTACTGAAGTCTTATCCTTCGTACCTTGCTCTAGATCTAGTTTTATCTTTCTGTTTCTGTTGCATGAAAACCCCTAAAAACTGCTAAATGACTAAAACCTTAAATCTTTCTTGTAGCTCCAGTTGGAGATAGTTTTCTTTGTTTTGTTTGTGACATCTTGTTGTTCCCCTTTTGGGAATTTACCATCTCTTCATACCTGCCAGAGTGTAGCGTGTCGATTCTGGGTTCTCAACACTACCACCCTTGTCCCTGTGTTCGACCCCGTATATCTACTTTGACCCCGTAACCAAAGTTGCGGGGGCCTAGAAGGATTCAGGTTATAAATGTAAAAGCTCGACTACCTCAAATCCGCCTCCAATTTTAGGACGCGCGATTTATGCCGGTCAACTTTTTGGCGCCGTTGCCGGGGATAAGGCAAAATGACACTGTTGACGAATCTGAATCCACTAACTACTCTCCCGTGCCTCAAGCTTAGAAATGAGCTTGACAACACTCTTTGCTTTTGTTATTTTATTATCATTACTCTTTGCACAAAATAAATAATTCTATTTTCTAAAGTTGATTTTTTGTGCCATTTCAGGAACTCTGAAGTACGGTAATCTAGTCTGCCAAACACCAACACCAATATGCCTCCTCGCGTCGAACCCCAACATTCTGGAGGCAAACGCCAAGGGAAGAGGCCTGACTCGCCGCCACCCGAAGGCGACGACTGGTATGACGGGGATGCTCAATAGGAAGATCCAGAATTGGGAGAGAACGAGGAAGTACATTGCCGCGATAGACGTCATCGCCACCGGAGACACAGAAGGAATCACGACAATCAGGAACGACGACATGGTGCCAGCGACAGCGACGACTCAGGGGAAGAAGGGAAAATTCCGAGGGAGCTAGCATCTACGAAGGCCAACAACTCCCGATGCCCCGTCATTGTCCCCCGTTTGAATGCGGCAAATTTTGAGCTCAAGTCGTCAGTTATCTCAATGATCCAGAATAAGAGCTTTAGGGGAAGTTCTAAGAATGACAACCCGTACCACCACCTGGACGCTCCTAACAATGTACACTCGGCAACGAGCAGGAATTTTCTACAACAGCTCGGACAACAACAAGAACCATCCAGTGCCGTGTACATCAGAACCTTTGACATTTGTTGAACGCTTGGTCCGAAAATACTACGACGAGGTGGCAAAGATGATCCAACCATTCCTGGATACACAAGCAAGCAAGTGGCACGAACTCCAGTTCTGCCACCGCAGTCTGCAACAACTTCCCTTATCCAACGACTGCGACATCTACGTCCCGGAATGGATAGCGAATAAAGAAACGCCTGACCAACTCCACCACACCGTCTATCACAGCAAAAGGGGGGAATATGTGTGGGAGCTTCTGTCGGACACAGGCGCAACCTCACTGGAATAAACATTACCTCACCTTATCTACTTCACAACTCTGGGACAGAGTGTGGAGTAAGTTTGGGGGGGTACCATGTACCAGTGAGGGAGGTACAAAATTTTGAAAATTCTAACTCAATTTCTTTATGCTTTTGTCTTAAATTCGTTATTCATTTGTTCTTTGTGTACACATATATGTTCATACCAATGTTTTAAAAATTCTTTTTGCTTATATATCATCTCCATACATATGTACAAAGTTGCTATAATAGTGAAAACCTGTTGCGACTTCTTGCAAAAGTTTGTTTTCTATGTGCTTAACGAGATACAAGTTCTGTTATATCTTTTTGATAATGCTGCCTCAAACAACAAAAGATTATGTTTTGCCATGCCAAAAGTTCGAAAAATATATATAATAATCTCGCAAACAGCTAAGAGACGAGTATGGAGAAGGAAAAAGCTGCCCAAACAGCAGAAATCTCTTTGTTGTCCCTCACCCAACGAAAATCCCAAAAAGAGAAAGAAGCCTTATGAGTGTGAATAAAAGCATGAGAGTTGTTCCCAGTAAAAGAAAAAAGAGAATATATATATATATACACACTTGTTTTCCAAAAGTACCCATCTTTAGGAATGGTAGATCCGGGGCAGTGGTACGTAGGATGTGAAATCACTGCTCTAAAGCCAACTGGCTTGGACTGCAGGGACCACTTGTCCGCTAACGGACCCTTACCTGGATGGACTGATGGGAAACAAGAAAAACCCCAAAAAGCCTTAGCCTACCATATACACAACTCTCTGCCCCAAAAATAAAGTTGTTTGGTGTGTAAGCTAACTTCGGAATCATACAACAAAGTCTCGCCGAAGCTGTAGAGAAGAATCTTACTTAAACAATAAGGCAGGAAAAACAAAGTCTTTTGTTCATAATGAGACAACATTATCTCTAAGGCATTGTGATTCTTGTTTCACCTTTTGAACAGAAAGCTACTCCGAGCAGAAGAAGCATCACTAAATAAAGTTTAAATATTGATTGAGGACAATCAAAATGCTAAGTTTGGGGGAGTTGATAACACCCATTTTGGTGATGTTTTGGCCTATTTTTCGATTATCAAAACTGCCCTTTTTAGCCATTTTCTTCTCTTTTATAAGTATTTTCGCAATAATTGGCCAAACAACGCTCTTAATTTAATATTTCCAACTTTTGCATAGTTTTCCTCCTATTTTGACCAATTTAGCACCAATAAGGCCGTCCCGGCCCACAAATAAGTTCCACCTACAATCGGCCTTCCAGATGGCCGATACGACCACTGCCCGACAGGGTAAGCGCGACACTCTGACACACGACGTAAGGATGCTGCGCATGAAGAAACTGGAGGGCGATGCGTCTTCTACCCGACAGGGAGTCCAAGCTCGCCCGACAGCTGAGGCTTGTCGCCTGACACAGACCACCCACCGGCAAGCGCCGCTCGCCACGTGACTGATAGCCGACACCCTCATGTCAGGCGATACCGATATCGTCCGTCACCAATTCCACAATGATAAAGGGGGACACGTGGCGCCCTGTGCACCATAACTTCCCCCAACCGCTGCCTATAAATAGCAGCTACAGGAAGCCGAAAAGACAGTTCGGTCAGTTCAGACAGTTTGGAACTTTGAGCGATCTTCAGAGGAAAGTTGCGAGAGCAAGGGTATCACGCCTCACTACCGTGTCGGGCGATCCTAGGTGAGCCCTTCCTCATCCCGAGAGGGAGGGGATGGTTCACTTAGGACCGTCCCGAGCGACACTGCGGGCCGACACCGACCAACATAGACGAGCGACACAAGTGCCCAACAGTAGAACACGTCGCTCCATGCCCGACACGATACTGAAACCAATACGCTTCGCCTGTCAGGCGTGCCTCCTGAGAGGGTGCACCGCCTGACATGAGCGTATCGGCCAGGGTCCTTGATTGATACAGTCGCCCATCATGGTGTGCCTCCTGAGAGGGTGTGCTGCCCGACACTACTGTATTGGGCTGGAGTGTCGTAGTAGCATGTCGTCCTTCTACATCAAGAAGGCGACATCTATATTTAATTCTATTATTTAATTCCTTACTTATGCAATGTATTAAGACCTTTAATTTTTATGGGAATGGAAAAGCTTAATTACTTACTGCTCTATGCTTGGTGCAAAATGTTGGATGACTGCTATGTTTGATATCTGAACTCTAGCTTGCATGTTTGGATCGCGTTTCGCTTAGCTACCGAATCATGTTTTCCCATCGCAACAACTTCGAGAGTTGTGTTGTGGCTCTAGTGTTTGGTCCAATTCTGGAGTACGAGAGTGTCTGGAACGGAGTTGTTTCAGTAAAATTCCACTCTAACTTAAGTCCAACAACCTCGAGAGGGGTGTTGATGCTTGGTTAGAGGTACCCGCTCTGAGAGGAGGGGTGCAGGATGTTACTGCTACCGCTTGTTTTACTGAAGTCTTATCCTTCGTACCTTGCTCTAGCTCTAGTTTTATCTTTCTGTTTCTGTTGCATGAAAACCCCTAAAAACTACTAAATGACTAAAATCTTAAATCTTTCTTGTAGCTCCAGTTGGAGATAGTTTTCTTTGTTTTGTTTGCGACATCTTACTGTTCCCCTTTTGGGAATTTACCATCTCTTCATACCTGCCGGAGTGTAGCGTGTCGATTCTGGGTTCTCAACACTACCACCCTTATCCCTGTGTTTGAACCCGTATATCTACTTCGACCCCATAAGCAAAGTTGCGGGGGCCTAGAAGGATTCAGGTTATAAATGTAAAAGCTCGACTACCTCAAATCCGCCTCTAATTTTAGGACGCGCGATTTAGGCCGGTCAACAGCTCAAGCTAGGTAAGATATCCTGCCTATGCTTTGCGTGCCAATGTAAGTTAGTAGAGAACATAGCTATCAACTTGAGAACATCCAGTTCTCTCTGGCTATGTATCCTTCTATTCCTTTCGTTCCATATCATGTAGATTAGGCCAATAATGCAAAGATTGGCAAATCTACCTTGAGTTTTGTTGTTTTTATATCAAACTTTAACCCAAGTAAATATATCATAGAAGTTGTTGGGCACATTGCCATGCAAACCATTTCTGAGACAAGTGATGCTGAAGATCTATTTAGTAAACCTACAATCAAACAAAATATGTTTGCTTGATTCCACATCATCCTTGCACAGGGAACATGCAGGGTCAATCTGAAGGCCCCATTTCTGTAGTCTGTCCTTGGTTGGTAGATTGTTGAGGAGGGCATGGTAAGTCAGAGTGATCCATTTGGGGCAATGGTACCTCCCCCACAAGATGTCAGTGTGCACAACAGTGCTAGAGTTCCCTATATTCTTGTTGATCAGTGGTGGCGAGGCTAACACAACCCAACCACCATTCACATACACACTATATAGAGAGGAAGAGAAACACATGAGTTTACACATGGCTCACCAAACTCTAGAAGGATTACAGCCTACTGTGACACAAAAGATACTTCCATATCTCACCTTCAACCAATCTACCCCCATATTGTCATTTAGAAGAATAAATATGTCAGCTCTCTTCTTTGTCCAAGTTGACATGACCATAAAAGGATCGACAAAGTGGAGACCTCCTTGCTTGAATGGTTTGTCTATAGTTTCCCAGGTCACACCATGGTACTTGCCAACCCATAAGAAATTAGCCATGATAGATCAAATAATCCCAAGGATTGGCTTAGGGATGTCACCCATAGTAGCCCAAAACTTGACAGTCAGCTGAATGATTGTTCTAATCAAAACCAGCCTTCCAGCCATTGATATGTTGAGTCCACTCCAACCTTCTATCTTGTTCCTGAGATTGTCCAACACAATATTGAAATCTCTAGGTTTAACTCTCTCTGCATCCAAAGGAATCCCTAGGTACTTAGTGGGCAGAACACCTATCTCCATGCACATAGCATCCTTCACTCTCCCCCTTCTGTTATCACAGGACTTTGACAAGTAAACATGAGATTTAATAGTACTTATATACAACCCAGATAATTTCCCAAAAGTTTTCAGAACATTTGTTATCTCCTTCTGTCATTTAGCACTTCCAGCTGAAAAGAGAAGTACATCCTCAGCAAAAATGAGTACATGCTTGACTTTAACACCTTTTGACTTTATATGTTTTCGCAAAGTTACTATTCTCGGCCTCTCAAATTTGGTGACTTAGATCTTCCATAACTATAGTGAATAGCAATGGGGAGAGTGGGTCCCCTTGTCTCAAGTTGTTTGATGATCTAAATAGTCCTTCAAGGGAACCGTTAATTAGCTCAGAGAAAGAGCAAGTTTCAAAGAAATGTTTCATGATAGAGACCCACCGTTGACTGAACCCCTAGGAGATCATCATATTATTCAAGAACTCCCAACAGATGTGATCATAAGCTTTGCTACTATCTATTTTCATTAGAGCTTTGGCATTAGATTTTCCTTTTTTGAAATCGATGAGAAATTCTGAAGCAAGTAAGGAACAATCCTCGATCTTCCTATTCTTGATGAAGGCTTTCTGATCCTCTGAGATAATGTATAGAAGAATGGCTTTCGATCTCCTTGCCAGTAGATTAGCTATAGTTTTATAATGGACTGTGCAGTAGGAAATAGGCCGGTAGTCACTCATGGCTCTGGCATCTTTATATTTGGGTATCAAATTAATGAAAGCATGGTTAACATCTCTGACCATACTGCCACCTCTAATAAACCATCTGACAATGTCACAAAGGTCGTGTTTAATGATTTAACAAGAAGCCTGGAAGAAATGGTTGTTGAATCCATCGGGGCTAGGTGCTTTAGAGTAGTGTATAAAGAAGAGAGCACTCCTGACTTACTCTTCAGTAATGTCCTTACATAGCTCATCATTCATTGTCTCATTAACTCTGTCATTGGGTAGGTTCATCTCACCATCATAGTTGTTTTTGCTACTGGTTTACAGGTTATTGAAGAAATTAATGGCTTGATCGACTATGTCTTCATGATTGTCCACTACTTTGCCCTATACATATATAAGTTCATAAATGATGTCCCTCATTACCTTCTTCTTTGTGGTTGTGTGGTAGATTCTAGTGTTACAATCGCCATCATTTATCCACTTGATTCTGCTTCTTTGCCATATATATTGTTCCTCTACTTTCTCAAGATTTCCGACTCTGTCCTCACTGTTCTTCTCTTCAATCATGAGGTCGTTATTTAGAGGATTATCTCTCAACCTCCCTGCTGGCTTTTCATACTTTTCTCTGGCTTCTCAGAGGAGGTTTTGTATGTTAACCTTTTCTTTGGCCCAACCTTTGAGCACTGTTTTAGTTTTTTATAGCTTATTGAGGAACCTATAAAGTGGATTCCCTTCTACTTGAACCCTCCATGCTTCTTCTATCAACCCTGTGAAACCATCCCATTTTCTCTAGAAATTAAGGAGCCTAAATGACTTGGGATTTTGTTGCTTGTTCTTCAAGTTCACCTTCATCCATGAGTGGTCACTAAAGTGATGGGAGCCTAGTTTCACTACCACACTAGGGAACACATCAAGCCATGCATTGTTCACAAGACCCCTATCCAACCGACTAGCTATGCATTTGTTTAATTTATTGGACCATGTGGTATCACTCCCAATGGTGTTAAGTTCATGGAGTTCAACAACATCCAAATAGTTGTTGAATTTGTTAAGAATCTAATCGGGGACCCTTCTTCCTCCCCTTTTTTCCGCAACACTTCTGATGTTGTTAAAATCCCCAAGGATGAGCCATGGGATTTCTTTCCAAGATGTGGCAGTCAAGATAGGCCAGAGTCTTTCTCTATCAGCCTCCAAGTTTTCCCCATACAGTGCAGACAAGATACATGAGAAACCACCCAGATTAAAGTAGTTAACAATTATTATTTGATCATCCACAACAATAGGATCTATGCTCCACTTGTCAGGATTCCATCCAGTGATGATCCTACCACCATCAACTTGGTCCATATTGGACAGGGTTTCCCAATTTGGAGGGAAAATTGACTTCACACGATCAACACATGATCTCCTAATCCTTGTTTCAATACAGCAGATCACATTAGCTTGTATCCTATTCAGAATCTTCCTTAACCTTCTTTGGGTATAAGATAAGGAAGCTCCTCGCACATTCCATGCAAGGAAAGACATTATGTCTTAGCTTTGGACCCTCCTCCTCCAGATTTGGGTATGTTGTTTGTCTTCGCGGTAGCACTTCTCGTGTTCCTTGGGATTCTACTTCTACCTCCAACTGAGCTAGCTGGCATATCATCCTCATCTAGTTGATACATGATAGAGAAAGGGTTAGTGTCCTCATTACTAATGGGCACCCCACCTTCCTCGTTTTGGATAGATACTTCAATAGTGGCAATCTGAATCTCTCTCTCCTCAAAATTGATGGTTTTAGTTGCGACTGTCTCCTTGTTCTTCTCTGTTGTTGTAGGGATCCTCTTCTCCTGGCGTCTCCCCTAACTTGTACGATCCCATCGTAGAGGAGGTTTGGACTAGGATCTTCTCTTATTTGATCTTCTGAAATCCGGAGCCACTATGGGAGGGCGTGAGCAAAGTTATGGTGGTCCTTTCACCAGGACAAGCACCCATGCTATGACCAAAAACCTTGTAAGTCTCACACCAGTCAGGGAGAGCTTCATACCTCCGCTTCACCTCGCATTCCCCACCATTAGGCAGTTCAACCATGATTTTAGGTGGAGGTTCTTGTTTAGCAGTGATGTCCACACAGACGCGAGTACACCCCAACATTGACCCATCCGCCCGACGATCAAAGGCTTGAGGTTGTCCAATAGTACGTGCAATCACATTGATCGCTCTGAATGACCAATGTTTCCCAATATCTAGGAGTGAGATCTAGACTAGCTCTATCTTTAGAGCTATCCATCTAATGTCTGCTTCAGGCATCCAATGTCTAACCAACACCAACTAGTCATCAAATAACCATGGCCCCCTATGTAGAGCAGCTTTAATGTCCACTTCATTGGCAAACCTAGCCAGGATCAGTCTGTCAATGGGAGTGAATACTTCAAGCTCACCCCTAGGTTTCCACGCTCTCAGCATGCAACCACGGAGTTGACCAAT
Organism: Alisma plantago-aquatica; assembly: GCA_963693085.1. Classification (NCBI taxonomy): domain Eukaryota; kingdom Viridiplantae; phylum Streptophyta; class Magnoliopsida; order Alismatales; family Alismataceae; genus Alisma; species Alisma plantago-aquatica. The sequence goes on from OY856413.1 coordinate 1,005,441,897, forward strand.
ATTCACCGAAGTCCTCACGATCTAGATAATTGTGGAGTTCCTGTGGTAATTTTCCATCTCGCCCACGATGGGCTTAGTGAATCTCATCCACTTCCTTCTATCCCCTTCTCTGAAGAAGGGTTTCTTTGGGTCATCTGCAACTGTCCCCCGAATGTACATTGAGGGTCCTTCGACCACCTTTTCCCAATCTCTGGCGACCGTTACATTCGACCCCGACTGACTCCAAGCCTCCTTCTCCTTGCCTTTGGTTCCCAAGCTTGAAGCTTGAGTCTGTGAAGATTGCCCCTGACTGGCGGCACCTGCGGCCACCAACCCTAACCCACCCATGATCACCCCACTCTAGAGATGGAAGGGAGCACACAAGTAGAGAGATAGAGTCAATACTTAGCTTTTTTTCAATGAAACTAAATTTCATGGTTCGAATCATTTACATTATTTTGTTGAAACACTAAAACTTTCATATCATGGGATTCCTTTATCCAACTAAGGTGAAATTTTAAATAGAGATTTTTTATTATAACTGTGATTTTTGATAAATTTTTGGGAAATTATGGATTCACTATTTTGGAGATATGGTTTATAAATAGAGTTTGAAATCATAATTAATGGATGATATGATTAGAAATATGTTTTAATGTGTTCATGAGAAAATAAAGTCTTAGTGAATCATTGTGTTATTTAAGTATGAATTTTATAGATAAGAATTTATTTTGGAAATCAGAATGATATTTTGATGGTTTGATGAATCTCAATGACAATTATGACTTTTTACATATATTTTGTTGGGAGAATTATGCAAACCCCCAAATATTTTTATTTTCTCTCTTTGTTAAATAGAGAGAGAGACATAGAAGTTTTATGTAATAAAGAAGATACGATTAACATTTCATAACGTTGGAAGTTATGAGTTTTCAAGGTTATAATATTTCAAAAGGGGAAGTATTGAGGTGTATAATGTTGTTTTAAAGGCAATGATTAATTTAGTAGTTGGATGGTGACAGACATAATGTACAAAGATGGTACGGAATATTGATATATTAATTACATCAAGGAATTAATTTAAGAGATATAATACTTTTATTGCAGTGGAGAAGTTTTGTTTAAAAAAAGATAAATTTTAATGTAAATAATTATTACATTGTAGAACATATGCCTTGACCTAAAAGTTGTTTGAATGGTCGAACTAAGTAAATATGAGTTTCTTTTAACACAATGTGAAATGAAATTATAAAGGAAGTTGGACCACAATTTTTCTCCTCTACTTATATAAACACACCCTATTTACTATTTCCATGCACACAACAAACAAGTTGGATTGCTTCCTCGACCCCTGTCTGGTGATTTTGTCCCAAGATTGTGATAGCAACACACTGTTGCAGTGAGATGACCTCTTCCTTTTCCTTTTCTCTTCTCCCTTCCGTATTTCCCCCCTCCACCATGACCAAAAAGCAACATCAAAACATCATGTTTGCAATGCACAAATTGTGCTCCGCTAGCTATGACACATATCCTTGATTCTTTTCCTCACATCAATGGACTATCTAGAGAACTTTATGACTTTTCTAAAGATGTAAGAGTACCTACAAGAAGCTACAACCACCCCAACTCCTGACCTACAACCCAAAGATATTGGACACTTTAGACAACCTGGATTGATGGATCAAATCCTATATGTGGGTTTGAGTTGATCTGATTTCACAACTCAATTTAAGGTATGCACATCTTTTCTAGTATCTAGGCACTGCTAATTATGACCAAACAACCTTTCTCATATGAGGCATGGGTAGTTATTCTCTTTCCCATCATTATGAAATTCTTATTTCTTGGATAATTCTTATGGGTCCTATGACCCCACCTAATTTATTTTGGATTCTCTCATCCTATCATTTAACATGGAATAAAATTATACTTGCCTTTCTCTATTTATGTGCATGCTTAGGCTATCCTAATTTCTTGTAGTGGTACATCTGCACAACCATGTTTACATAGGTGTGTTTTTCTGCCCATGGTGTGCTTTTCCACCCATTATTTACAAATGCATGCTATTCCACCTAGGGTGTGCTTTTCCACTAATTATTTTAGGTTGTGACCCATTGGTGTCTCAACCGAGCTTGAAATTACTTTATTCTTTGTTTATTACATGCACAATTTATTGTTGTTATTAACAATGGAAAATTTAAAGGTAAGATTCCCTACTTGACATTTTTTAATTAATCATGCCTCATCTCTTGACCTAATATAATTCTCTTGGAACTTATTTCTCTTAATCATTCTTTAATTTTGATGTTATTCTTTTGAACTGCCTAATGTAGTGCCTAGTTGTTAATTACTGCACATAATCATATTTTTTGATGTCCCTTCCTTTTGGTTGCCCCCTCTTGGGTGTTGTTTTTGAATCCACCCAAAGGTGGCACAACCCCAGGTGCAAGACTTAGAAGACATGGCATGTTGACATGGATGTACTAGGTGAAGCTCTTGGGGAGACATACTTGAGATAGATGGGTATCTCTCTACTTAGATCCTTATGATGTAACTTGCATGCAAACTATATATGAGAGATAATGATGCACTTTTATAAAATTGAATATAGTCACAAAATTTTAAACAATTGCTATACTTTGATCTCTTTTTGTATATCATCATATGAGAAAAAAAATGTGTCTATACTAGTACGCTTGAAAGTATGTTTGGATAGATGAGTTTATTTTCAAATTTAGTACGGAGTGGATCTGTTATAACCTCAATTTCTTGAATATGTAAAGGAAGATGTAATTCTCTTTTAATGAATAAATGAAATCTTTTTCTTTGATTTGCAATGGATTTCATATGAAAAGGCCTTGATTGATTGATGGTGGGCTTTGTTGGCCATTAAGCCCAATTGAAAAGAAAAGAGAATTAAAAAGGAAAAGAAATTGATTAATAAAAGGGAAATATGAGTAATTGATAATTAAAAGAAGATAAGGCAAATAGATAATCCCCAATATGGGAATCCGTGCCTTTGAGATTTCTTGAGGTCCAAGGGACCCAAAATAATAAGATAATGGTAAAGGGAAAGGAAATAACAATTAATTTTGAATAAATTAATGAATAATTGGGAGAGAAGGAAGCCTCCTCATCCATTGCTTTTTGTTTCCCAAATTTCGTACAAAGCTAGGCAATAATTAATGGAACGTTCCCTTAAAATTTGAGAAAGAAAGGAGTTATGGTTTGGGAGATATTAATTTTGCAAGTTACTTTGATTTGGGAATTAATTTTGAATTAAAAGAAATAGATATTTCCTTTGTTTGAACGCAAACGATGAGATCTGTTGGATCAAGATCCAACGCTACGCGCCCTTCGTCAAAGTCCCAAGCAGACTGGGACTCTGCTAGTTCTAGGGTGATTTCCTCACCTTGTTTTCTCGCGATCCATTGGACAAGCCGGCTTGGCGTTGGCTCCGTTGAACTCAAGAGAGGAAATCGCGAAGTTTACATCCTAATTTTATTAGGATTGGTTATGGTTTTGGGAAATGCCTAATCTCGCAAGCCTGCTTCCCACCCTATATATAGGGGACAATATTGGAGGGTATCAGCATCTCGTTTTGCTGGTCCAAGCTCTGCGGTAGAGCACTAGGATCGTGCGGGTACCTTTAATTGATCGTTCCACCTTGACCTATACCCCTGTCTCCGCGACGAACCTCGCCGGAGTGCGGCGAGCCTGAAAGCATCAAGACGTGGTGTCAGCGGGCAATTAAACCCCTGGTCAACTTCGACAGAGGAAGACGAAGCTTCTTGACTTCTTGGCGCGCTCGAAGGGCGAACAAATCAAAGAGTCAACCCTTGGGTTGACCATCACACACCAGCTGTGCTTGACACGAGGAAGAAGAAGAAGAAGGCCCTGGTCTTTTACTAAAATAACCCTCCACGCCTTTAGTCAAGGTAAGGACTTTTCCATCCTTTGGTTCTGTTGTTTGCAAGGTTGAGGGCGCGTGTATCCACGACCGTTGGATCCTCAGTGGATCCGCTGACCATAGATCAGGCGGCCCTAGGTTTTTTCTAAAAAATAACAAATAGACAATAAAAGAGTTTTCTTGCTAAAAAAACCATATCTTGAGCTAGGAAAGTCGTATGAAGAAAATTGATGCATGAAAAATGATCAGAAAAATACAAGGAATACGTTAAAAATGGTTTGGATATCTAAATCTTTATATTTTTGCAACAGTACATATTTTGATGGAAAAAGAGTTAATTTGTAAAGAGAAACCCTAATTGTTAATCAAAGATGGTTTTGATCTTGCAAAGGAGTTAATTCGAACATGAATTACTTGATTAACGAGTAAGATGGTTTTTAACCTATTTTGATGATAGAATTGCAAGGTTTAGGGTTTTTAACCTAATATGTTGGTTAATATGTTTAGAAACCCTAAATTAGAGGAAAAGAAAAGAAAAGTGCTCATAATCTGAAATTAGGGTTTCATGTTGCTAAAAGATGAATTTAGAATCTTTTGTAAAAGAAAAATGAAATAGTTAGGGTTTGTAAGTGATTTTGTGAAATTAGGGTTTAAAGTAATAAAGATGAAGTGGAACCCTAATTTTTGCTCAAAACCCTAAAAAAGGCAAATAACCTAGGAAACAATTAGGATTAATGGATCAAGATGACGTGATTAATAATAGAGAAATTGGATGCCTTTTTCAGGAATAATTGTGTGTGTGTGCTTGCTTGATTCCTGATTGATTGGTTATTTCTGCATTCAAGTCTGCTTATCAGGTATGTGGTTAATTATGAATAACTGCTTTAGTTTCCCGATGGATTTCCGGATCTTTACTTGCATTGAATGCAACTAAACTGTTTGGATGTTCAATATTGCAATTATAAAGTGACTATGACTATCACGATTTAGTATAAATGTGTAATCCCGCACCTACATGCCACCCTGATGGAAGATGCCATAAAGGTCAGGCCCAGGAGGGTAGACCAATGGGCACCATGAGAGGTGACCCCAGACACCAAGCTTGGGAATGAGAAGGTGGTCTATGATACATGGAGCACAATGAGAGGTGACTCCCAGGCACCAAGCTCGGGATTGAGAAGGTGGCCTTAAGTCAATGACAAATGAGAAACCCTAAAGGGGGTAATTCCAGGGTTAGGGAAAAAGCGGTGGGGAATGTCACATGGAAAATGTAAATTAACTTGCTAAATTTCTTGATTGCAATATTTATATTATTAGACTTAAATGTGAAATTTTGATTGCCTCCACATACCAGCAATTGCTGACCGACGTTTTGTTTGTCGGCGTTTTAGGTGTAGTCCTGAAAGCACAAACAGTAAAGTGACACATCGTGAAATTAATAAATAAATTGCAAGGAGGATTAGATAGACTAATTCCAGCTCTGGATAGATAGATTTCCAACATTTCTTTCAAAGGTAATTAAAGTTTTAATTTTGTACCCAATTCCAGTTTAGTTAGTAGAATTTCATAATTATTGTTGATTATATGTTGAACCTTTGATCCTATTAATTGATTAACGACTCTGACCTTTGGGTCTCTCTTAATTGGGGGTTACCTGGAGGCGGGGTCGTTACAATTGGTATTAGAGCGTAGGTTCTCCATATAATCATTAATAATTATTAAATTTTACAAATTCCATAGAACCGAGGGAGTTATTAGAGGATTTTCCGAAAGACTAAGGTGTCTAGAAAAGGATCACTTCCGGGGGATGGAAAATTTTTCCAACGCACCGCTAGTCGGAATACGAGGACTCCCAGATTGTGTGACTGCCTGGCCGATGTCTTAGGATATAACTCGAAATAAGATACCTTTAGGACTCTCTCCTCTTGTTCATCCCTTCTCAACTCAAAGTTCTCTTAAGGATTTTAAGGATTAGGGTTTCTCTCTCTTCCTTACCCTCTTGAGGAATGGGTTAAGGTTGATAAGATCTAAGGGATCCTCCACCAAATTAATAAAAGATACGTAATTAAGATGTCACCGACATAAGTATAATTAGTTTAAAGATAAACTAAGGGTCTGTTTGTGTGCAGATGGCTTGTACCAAAGTCATGGCTATCCCTTTTTCCACTAGTGGTGGTGGACCACCCCGTAAGGAGAATTGCTCCTCTAAGAAGAGGAAGCAGAACCATGGTGGAGAGACCTCTAAGAAGAGAAAGAGGCCTGAAGAAGCTGTACATGAGGCTCCCACCCCTGAACCAATGCCCGACATCAACCGAGAGCAAGGGGAAGGACTAGAATATGAGGAGTACCAGGTGCATGAAGAGGAAACCCTAATAGAGGAGGACCATCCTGGTGGTCAAGAATGAGCCATGGTGGTTCACACAATAGATGCAGTTTGTATGGAACAACAAAAGCAACTGACGGAAGCTATCTGTGCCCTGGCCCTTAGAGACATAGCTAGGGCTGAGAATGGTGAGACACTTCCTGTCCGTCCTCGACTTGGAGCTACCATCCTAGACTTCGTCAAGCTGAACGTCGAGAAGTTCTGGGGAGAAGACAAGTCTGAAGTGGTCGACAAGGCCGAAGCTTGGCTGCTTGCAGTCGAGAATGGTTTTCGTATGCTCGAGGTACGACCAAATAAGAAGGTTCTGTTTGCTACTCACCTTTTGTAGGGTGCAACCAAGATATGGTGGGAGAACCATATCACGGGAAGAGACTTAAGCGAGGAACCGATGGCGTGGACCGACTTTAAGACCATCTTCACCGCCATATTCCTCCCCATCTCAGCAAAGAAGGAGAAAGAAAGACAGTTCACTAGCATGATTCAGGGAAGCTCTTTAGTTGCAGACTTTGGTCGTAGGTTCCGCCTCCTGGAACGTTTTGGACACATGTTGGATGAAGAGAGGAGGGTGGACCACTTCGTGGAATGTCTGCACCCTGCCATCAAGACTCACGTGATGGCTAGTAAGCCAAAGACCTTCGCTGAAGCCTACAACACCGCCTTGGACATGGAAAGGACAGTGATGCCTGCACAGAACCAATCCAAAGGGTTCTTGGGTTTCACTGAAGGATCTTAAGGGCATAGGAATGAACACAAGAAGGGATAAGGATGCAACCACAACAAGAACAAGCATGGGCACAAAGGCAAGCCCCGTGGTCGCCTCCAGCAGTGTCGCACCTGTGGACGGGCACATCCTGGGAAGTGTCGTTTTGAGAAGAAGGTGTGTTTCAGATGTCAACAAGAAGGACACTTCATTGCCAATTGCCCTCAGCCTGACCCAAGATGACCTTTGGGGTCACAGCCTGTGGCAGCATAGCCAGTAGCTGCAGCACCCCCAGTAGGAGCACCAGCCGGAGCACCTCCAGCTGGAGAGAGGAGACAAGCTAGAGTGTTCGCCATCGATAATGAAGAAGCTCGGGAGAATGCTAATAAGTTGATCGAGGGTAATAATCCATAGAGTTTTTCCTTTTAGTTTAGTAGACCATGTAATAGCTTTTTGATATGGAATAACTATGTAGCCTTGCTGGAAGTCATGGGACAAAATGTAAAAGCACTCTTTGATTCTGGTTCTACAAATACTTTTATTTCGAGAAATCTGGCAACTATGCTTGCATTGGATATTAAGGATTTGGGTTATGTTTTGGATGTCACAACCCCGAGTGGTTGTATTTATACCTCTCTTTTGAAAACCCCTGTGTTGCCAGTTAAGTATCTGAACCATGAGCTTCCCACTGACTTCATCCTTCTCGATATGAATGATTTTGATGTAATCATCGGTATGGATTGGATTTCCACCTATAGGGCCCATATTCACTGTAGAGAGAAGAAGATTCTCATTAGAAAAATCGGCTATCCACACTTCACCATTCGAGGAAGGAAAAATGCGACAACCAGTCTTTACATATCTTCTTTGAAAGCTGAACAGATGCTATCCAAGGGTTGTCGAGCCTACCTAGCCATAGTTACCATACCCGAGGTTGAGGGACAATCCTTAGAGGACATAGAGGTGGTTTGGGAGTACGAAGATGTGTTTCCCGATGATCTACCAGGGATTCCCCCTGAGAGGGAGGTAGACTTCTCGATTGAGTTAGCTCCTGGGACTAACCCTATATCTAAGGCACCCTATAGAATGGCCCCTGCTGAGTTGCTTGAGTTGAAAACCCAGTTGCAAGAGTTGTTGGATAAGGGGTTCATCCGACCCAATACATCGCCATGGGGAGCACCAGTCCTCTTTGTGAAAAAGAAGGATGGGTCGCTTCAGATGTGTATTGATTATCGGATGATCAATCAGGCAACCATTAAGAATAAGTATCCTTTGCCTAGAATAGACGACCTATTCGACCAACTCAAATCAGCTCGAGTCTTTTCCAAGATCGATTTGAGGTCAGGATATCACCAAGTGAGAGTGAGGAGTGAGGATATACCTAAAATGGCTTTCAGAACCCGCTATGGACACTATGAGTTTGTGGTCACGCCGTTTGGATTATCCAATGCACCAAGTGTCTTCATGAACCTCATGAATAGTGTGTTCCAACCTTTCCTTGACTCTTTTGTGATAGTGTTCATAGATGACATCTTAGTGTATTCGGATGACCTAGCCCAACACCGTGAACACCTGGGTAGAGTCCTTGATATCCTGAGAAAGCATAAGTTTTTCAGAAAGTTCTCAAAATGTGAGTTTTGGTTAGACCGAGTCATGTTTCTTGGATACATCATCTCAAGAGGAACAATCACTGTAGATCCAGCCAAAGTATCGGCAGTTCGAGACTGGCCGGCACCAAAGAACCCCACTGAGATTCGTAGCTTCTTGGGGTTGGCCGGATACTATCGTCGCTTCATCAAGGATTTCTCCAAGACTGCTTTGCCACTGACCATGATGACCCGAAAGGATGTAAAGTTCATGTGGTCTGACGTATGTGAAGCTCGCTTCCAAGAATTGAAAGAGAAGCTGACCACTACTCCTGTGTTGACTCTACCTTCTGGCAATGAGGGTTTCATGATATTCACTGATGCTTCCATGATGGGACTTGGCTGTGTGTTGGAACAAGATTGACATGTGGTGGCATATGCTTCCAGACAGCTTAAGCCGAATGAGGTGAATTACCCGACACACGACTTGGAGTTAGCTGTTATCATCCATGCTTTGAAGATATGGCGGAATTACCTGTACAGTGCTACCTTCGAGATCTTCACTGACCATAAGAGTTTGAAATACCTGCTGACACAGAGAGACCTGAACCTACGACAATGATGATGGATGGAGTACATGAAGGATTACGACTTCACCATCGCCTACCATCCTGGTAAGGCGAATGTCGTGGCTGATGCGTTGAACCGGAAATAGCTTAAGTGTGCAACTGTTTTGTCCAGTCAGTGGAAGAGTTTGGAGGAGCTTGTGGAATGGAATCCACAACCATTAGAGGACCGAGTTCAGTTGGCTAATATCCAGATTCAATCTGAGTTGTTGAGTGAGATCATAGATGCAAAGTTGACCAGTAGAGAGCTAGACAAGGTGAAAGGTTTAATGATGAAGCCACAGACTCATCTATCCGTGGGAGTAGACAGAGGAATCAAGTTTGAGAATCACATATGGGTTCCAGTGGATTCATCAATAAAGGGACGTATCTTGCAAGAGGCTCATGGATCCAAGTACACAGTGCACCCAGGAACTACTAAGATGTTCAAGGACCTACAACGGTTTTTCTGGTGGTCAGGAATGAAGAAAGACATTGCGTCATGGGTGGCCAGTTGTCTTACGTGCCAGATGGTGAAGGCTGAACACCAACGACCCGGCAGACTTTTACAGTCGATAGAAATTCCAGAGTGGAAATGGGAGCAGATCACCATAGATTTTGTGGTGGGTCTACCCCGGACCAAGAAGGGTCATGATGCGATATGGGTCGTGGTAGATCATATTACCAAATCAGCACACTTCCTTGCCTTGAAGACCACTGCTAAGGTGACAAACCTAGCTGAGTTGTACATCAGAGAGATAGTGCGTTTGCATGGTGTACCAGGATCGATCATCTCAGATAGAGACCCAAAGTTCACTTCCAAAGTTGTGGAAGCAAGTTCAAGAGGAACTTGGTACCAGGTTAAAGTTTAGTACCGCTTATCACCCCCAGACAGATAGTCAGTCAGAAAGGACAATCCAAACCATAGAAGATCTGTTGAGAGCTTGTGTTCTTGATTGGGGTGGCTAATGGGAGAAATACTTACCGTTAGCAGAGTTCGCCTACAACAATAGCTACCAAGCCATTATTGAGATGCCTCCGTATGAATCTTTGTACGGAAGACCGTGTCGGTCCCCACTTCACTGGGATGATGTGGGTGAGAGGACCTTGTTGAGGTCAGATGAGCTCCAAGTATATGCTGATAAAGTGGCTTTGATCAAGCAAAGGCTGAAGAGAGCCCAGGATCGACAGAAGTCGTATGCTGATGCAAAGCAGACTGATGTACATTTCACTGTGGGAGAGCATGTGTTTTTGAAAATCCGACCGCTCCGAGCTATAGCTAAGAATAAAGGAAAGCTGAGTCCCCGATACGTGGGTCCGTTTGAGGTGTTAGAACGGATTGGTGAAGCTACATACCGTTTGGTGTTACCCCCTCAGTATAGCATGATGCATGATGTGTTTCACGTGTCTAACCTGAAGCGATATGTGCAAGATCTGAGTCATGTGCTGAGCATTGAACCTATTGAGCTTCAAGGGAAGCTGACTTATCCTGAGTCACCTTTGCGGATTCTAGACACCAAGGTGAAAGACCTCAGATGCAAGAATATAGAGATGGTAAAGGTTCTTTGGAAGCACCATGGAGAGGATGAGGCTACATGGGAGCTAAAGGCATACATGGAGAAAACATACCCTGAATTGTTTGTTTGATTGTTTGAATTTTTGAGGGAAAAATTCCTATAAGGAGGGGAGGATGTTATAATCTCAATTTCTTGAATATGTAAAGGAAGATGTAATTATTTTCTTTTAATGAATAAATGAAATCTTTTTCTTTGATTTGCAATGGATTTCGTATGAAAAGGCCTTGATTGATTGATGGTGGGCTTTGTTGGCCATTAAACCCAGTTGAAAAGAAAAGAGAATTAAAAAGGAAAAGAAATTGATTAATAAAAGGGAAATATGAGTAATTGATAATTAAAAGAAGATAAAGGCAAATAGATAATCCCCAATATGGGAATCCGTGCCTTTGAGATTTCTTGAGGTCCAAGGGACCCTAAATAAGAAGATAATGGTAAAGGGAAAGGAAATAACAATTAATTTTGAATAAATTAATGAATAACTTGGGAGAGAAGGAAGCCTCCTCATCCATTGCTTTTTGTTTCCCAAATTTCGTACAAAGCTAGGCAATAATTAATGGAACGTTCCCTTAAAATTTGAGAAAGAAAGGAGTTATGGTTTGGGAGATATTAATTTTGCAAGTTACCTTTGATTTGGGAATTAATTCTGAATTAAAAGAAATAGATATTTCCTTTGTTTGAACGCAAACGATGAGATCCGTTGGATCAAGATCCAACGCTACGCGCCCTTCGTCTAAGTCCCAAGTGGACTGGGACTCTACTAGTTCCAGGGAGATTTCCTTACCTTGTTTTCTCACGATCCATTGGATAAGCCAGCTTGGCGTTGGTTCCGTTGAACTCAGGAGAGGAAATCGTGAAGTTTCCATCCTAATTTTATTAGGATTGGTTATGGTTTTGGGAAACGCCTAATCTCGCAAGCCTGCTTCCCACCCTATATATAGGGGACGGTATTGGAGGGTATCGACATCTCGTTTTGCTAGTCCAAGCTCTACGGCAGAGCACCAGGATCGTGCGGGTACCTTCAATTGATCGTTCCACCTTGACCTATACCCCTGTCTCCGCGGCCAACCTCGCCGGAGTGCGGCGAGCCGGAAAGCATCAAGACGCGGTGTCAGCGGGCAATTAAACCCCTGGTCAACTTCGACGGAGGAAGATGAAGCTTCCTGGCTTCTTGGCACGCTCGACGGGCGAACAAATCAAAGAGTCAACCCTTGGGTTGACCATCACACACCAGTTGTGCTTGACGCGAGGAAGAAGAAGAAGAAGAAGGCCCGAATCTTTTACCGAAATAACCCTCCGCGCCTTTAGTCAAGGTAAGGACATTTCCGTCCTTTGGTTCTGTTGTTTGCAAGGTTGAGGGCACGTGTATCCATGGCCGTTGGATCCTTAGTGGATCCGCAGACCATAGATCAGGCGGCCCTGGGTTTTTTTTCTAAAAAATAACAAATAGACAATAAAAGAGTTTTCTTTCTAAAAAAATCATATCTTGAGCTAGGAAAGTCGTATGAAGAAAATTGATTCATGAAAAATGATCATAAAAATACAAGGAATACGTTAAAAATGGTTTAGATATCTAAATCTATATATTTTTGCAAAAGTACATATTTTGATGGAAGAAGAGTTAATTTGTAAAGAGAAAACCCTAATTGTTAATCAAAGATGGTTTTAATCTTGCAAAGGAGTTAATTCGAACATGAATTACTTGATTAATGAGTAAGATGGTTTTTCACCTATTTTGATGATAGAATAGCAAGGTTTAGGGTTTCTAACCTAATATGTTGATTAATATGTTTAGAAACCCTAAATTAGAGGAAAAGAAAAGAAAAGTGATCATAATCTAAAATTAGGATTTCATGTTGCTAAAAGATGAATTTAGAATCTTTTATAAAAGAAAAATGAAATAGTTAGGGTTTGTAAGTGATTTTGTGAAATTAGGGTTTAAAGTAATACAGATGAAGTGGAACCATAATTTTTGCTCAAAACCCTAAAAAAGGCAAATAACCTAGGAAACAATTAGGATTAATGGATCAAGATGACGTGATTAATAATAGAGAAATTGGATGCCTTTTTCCGGAATAATTGTGTGTGTGTGCTTGCTTGATTCCTGATTGATTGGTTATTTCTGCATTCAAGTCTACTTATCAGGTATGTGGTTAATTATGAATAACCACTTTAGTTTCCCGATGGATTTCCGGATGTTTAATCGCATTGAATGCAACTAAACTGTTTGGATGTTCATATTGCATTTATAAAGTGACTATGACTATCACAATTTAATATAAATGTGTATTCCCGCACCTACATGCCACCCTGATGGAAGATGCCATAAAGGTCAGGCCCAGGAGGGTAGACCAATGGGCACCATGAGAGGTGACCCCAGACACCAAGCTCGGGAATGAGAAGGTGGTCTATGATACATGGAGCACCATGAGAGGTGACTCCCAGGAACCAAGATCGGGATTGAGAAGGTGGCCTTAAGTCAATGGCAAATGAGAAACCCTAAAGGGGGTAATTCCAGGGTTAGGGCAAAAGTGGTGGGGAATGTCACATGGAAAATGTAAATTAACTTGCTAAATATCTTGATTGCAATATTTATATTGTTAGACTTAAATGTGAAATTTTGATTGCCTCCACATACCAGCAATTGCTGACCGATGTTTTGTTTGTCGACGTTTTAGGTGTAGTCCTGAAAGCACAAACAGTAAAGTGACACATCGTGAAATTAAGAAATAAATTGCAAAGAGGATTAGATTGACTAATTCCAGCTCTGGATAGATTGATTTCCAACATTTCTTTCAAAGGTAATTAAAGTTTTAATTTTTACCCAATTCCAGTTTAGTTAGTAGAATTTCATAATTATTGTTGATTATATGTTGAACCTTTGATCCTGTTAATTGATTAATGGCTCTGACCTTCGGGTCTCCCTTAATTGGGGGTTACCGGGAGGCGGGTTCGTTACAGGATCCCTCTCGGGTCCCAATCCTTACAAAAACGTCATGTTTTGATAAATAACTATCCTACTTATGAAAGTAGTAGGTAAATATTTGAGTTATCTTTATTATAAAATGAAATCAGACAATATCATTCACGCAACGTACTTGGACATTATAGAACATTCAGATTGGTATCATGGATACAAATATCAACACATACTAAAGAATCGTTACATATATGATGTAAAATAGAAGGTATGAATAGAGAGGCTGGTGGTTTTGTCCCTTCACTGCTTCTCAATTATATCATCATGTAAGCCTCAGTCCCAACCATGTTGGGGTCGCCTACATAGATCCTTCATTTCCATTCATTTCTATCATGGGTTATGTTCTGATCGAGATGTAAAGATTCGAAATCTCTCTTTATAATTTCTTCCCATATTAAATTTAAGACTTCCTCTTCTTCTATTAATTGTGATTGACTCAATAGTATTGCTTCATATAGATGCATTAGTTGGTCTCAGTTGCACATGTGCGTACCATTTGAGTTGGCCCTCGCATAACTTGTCCTCAATGCTCACCACTCCCACTTTACTCCTTATATAATCATTTCTCAAGTGACAATTTATTTTATTCCCACACATCCATCTCAACTTATGCATTTGATCCACACTCATCTTGTTGAGACCTTATTTCTACACCTCCCAACATTCACTCTCATAGAGCTTGGCTAGCCATATAGTCATTCTATAAAATATACTTTTAATTTGAGAGGGATTTTCCTATAACATAATACTCTAGTGGCACTCCTCCATTTTAACCATCCTACAATTATCACGTGATAGATGTCATTTTAGACATCCCCATCTATTTGAAACATAGAACCCAAGTAACAAAAATTGTCACACTTTAATATATCTACTTTGTCTAACTTGGCTCCGTCGTTCACACTACAAGATTGAATGGAATCGCAATACATATACTCATATTAGCTCCTACTAATCATCAATACATTTGATCCCAATGCCTTTTTCCATAATTCAAGTTTATCATTTAATCCATCTCTAGTTTCATTTATCAACATAATATCATCAACAAATAACATATACCAAGGAATATCATCTTGAACATTCTTTTTTAACTCATCCATAACAAGAAGGAATTGATATGGGTTGAGTGCACATCCTTGGGGTACCCCAAATGTAATAGTAAATGTTGGTGTCTCTCTTGCAAGAGTCTTCATACTTGCAGTTGAACTATCATACATGTCTTCAATCAAATTTTACTTCTCTGCTTCAATGATGTAAAACTAAAAGATAAAGTGACGTTCAGAATAATTATCATAGTGAGGGAGTTATATAAAATGACCAAAAACAAAGTGGCAAATCGAGTCATGATACACATACCCAAAAATCGTATTCTAAAAAAAATCCCATTAATTGTCTAGTACTAGCAAGTCATAATTCATGTTTTGTATGTACTTTTTGTAATGTTTGTTTGGTAGTTGTATACATTGTTGTGTAAATTTCCTTGTGTACATTGAAAATTATACAAACATCTATTTTTATGGGATAACAGATCAGTTACAAAACAATAACAATCAACAATAGTTAATTTTCTTGTACACCTTAACATATACTTTATTTACTACCATGAATAGTTTCTATATTTTTCTTTGTCAATTGCATATTTCAAAAAATATAAAATCAAACCTTTATAATCTAATAACTAAATTTCAATACAAAATGGTATGTCATGGTAAAATTATAATGATGAAATACACAATATTGACCCATTATGAGGTAAAAGATCATTTCGGATGAAGCAAGGCCTAAGAAGGTCTAATTTTTAATGCTTTTGGTCGATTTTTGTGCACTATCCATATATAGTTTTAATATTTTATATGTATAGTTGTGCAATTTATGTATTTTTTACATTTTTAGGTTTGTAATAGGTGTTGTGTAACATTATCTAAACACATATATAAAATTTGATTTTTTATATTTGAAAAGTACATGAGAAGGGATTGATTCTTTATAGATATATAAATGGAGAGGATATCCAACTATGAGGTGTTCTATGCATAGTATCTATAAGCTCTAGCCTCGACTGCGCATTTCATCCTTACTCATGCACAACCGGGATCAACTTCTCAAAAGGTCACACATCCTGGTACTACTCAGAACTGAGCACGCTTAACCATAGAATTCTTAGTGATAAGCTCCTTGAAAAGGAGGTACATTTGGTGATATGGGTAGTTCAATCATTCCTTTTAGGATCATTTTATCTGAGGCTTCAAGTCATCGAGATGTTACAATCTCCCTGACTTAGATTCTTTATGTCCTCGTCAACCTCAAATACATGGCCTCATAATTTTTCTCCATTTTAGAGTCGATCTATAATGACCCATGTACACCAACCCCTTGTCATGGCTACTAGAGAAAGGGTTTCTCCATCATCATAGATATCCCATCTGCACCTAGCCTCTGATCATGGCTAACAACACTAGGAAGTCTCGTTCACCACAGATAGCCCTTTCCAACATCTTACACATCATAGCTTAAAGACTGGCATGCCACAGGGTCAAGTGGGCCCCACCTACAGGAGGATAATTGACTTTGATACCATTTTTAAATTCATGGGCCCACTTTTTAAGGCTCTTGTAGAGTTTTAGGATAGGCCCCACTATCCACCACTAGCCTTGGCTACACGCTCAACCACAAGTGTTTTGTAGTGATGAGCTCAACACACATCGTGGGATCAACTTCCAGACAAGTCACCCATCTTAGTACTACTCTAGGCTGAGCACGCTCAACTACATAGTTCTGTAGTGATGAGCTTCCTGAAAAGGAGGTACATCTTAGTGATATTATAACTTGCCAAAATTTGTGGAACACGATCAACTAAATTTTTGTTAAAATATGCACTTAAATGAAAAATGTAAAAATTAGGTTTTTTATGCAAAATTTCTATACACTTGAACTCATATTGCTAATATTATGAAACCCAAATATTTATTAGTCTTGTTATGATAGGATGATATATTTAATAAATTTTCAAGAGATTTGAATTTCCTTTACAGTTAAATACAATGGGAGATAATTTATAAAATTGAGAATATTTAGTTAGTCTAGTCTTAAGAATATGTTAAGATAGAGTGGTTTGATTGATGAAAAATTTGAAATATTCAGGTATAATAGAAAGTTAGACTTAGTTTTCAAGTTTGGCAAATTAATGAGACCTCTATGATTTATTAGGGAGTATCGATGCTTAATGATAATAGATTAATTTTAGAATTTCTTTCGCTCAAATCAAAATTTAGGTCCATGATTGATCTACATATTGCAATACATCAATGACTAAATTTTGGTGTTTTTAGATGACATTTTAATAGATTAATATATTTAATAGGATAATAGTAAGTAGAGCAAAAAAAGAAAAAACTGTTGGGTTGGCGACTCACATTCCATCACGGACTGTGGAGTGCACATACCTATTAAAATAAGGCAAGAATCCTCCTCCCGAGACAAAAGAGGAGGATATAATATCCTCGGATCATAGATGAGTAGGGTGAAGAGAATACTTTTCTGAAAGCAATCGAATCAAAAGAGAAGATCAAAGGAGGGAGTTCGCAAATTCTCCTATTTTCCCGTATGAACAGAGGACCTAGTGTAAAGGAGCCAACGGACTGGGATGGAAGGGACGGATTTTATTCAGTCTGGGACAATATTTGAGTGAGTAATCCTCCTAGATTATGAAACAAAGACGAGGAAGTCATCAAAGGACTAAGATTCTATCACCCTCACGCCCGTAACGCGCACCCTCACGCGTGGGTAAAACCACTGCCCAAGCTGCCGCCACGTGACAGGTGGTGATTGGACCGGTTTTTTGGATTTTCTGTAAAAGGCAAATAAATTTGTTTCGCTTATAACTTTTGATCCGTAATGAATTTTTTAATAAAATAAAAACCGTTGGTTTCATTACAAAAAATGCAATCTAACAAACCTAATATTGACATATTTTTTAGATAAAAAAATAAAAAAATGATATATATAGGTTAATTGACAACCAACTAAAGTGCCCATACCCATAAATGGCTAATGACACCTAAATATGGCTATTTGACGCCAAAAATGGTTAACTGACACCTAAATTTACCAAAAGTTGCATGTGACACTTAGAAATAGTTAATGGCACCCGCAAATGACTGACTAGACACCCAACACACTAAGTGGTACCTGCATAAATGGTTTGACTCCTACAAACTATTTATGGCGCCCAGAATATATATTTGACACCTAATAATAGAGCCCGTAAATGGGTGACACATAGTGCCACCTATAACGCCAAAAAATGACTATTTCACACCCAGAAACATGTAATGGCGCCCAACCATGGGTAAGTGGCACCTAAAAACCATTTATGGCGTCCAAACATTGGTAGTGACTGACGCCTGCAAATAGGTAATGACGCCCAAACATGACTGACTGACACCCCAAAACACTAGGTGGCACCTGTATTGGTATTTGATACCTAGAAACCCTTTATGGCGCCCAAACATAGGTAGATGATGCTTACAAATGGGTAATTGCACCCATACATGAGTTAGTGACACCCCAAAATACTAGGTCGCACCTGTATGGGTATTTGACACCTCCAAACCTGGCAGTTGACGCCTGCAAATAGGTAATGGCGCCCAAACATTGGTATTTGATGCTCATACATGACTTAGTGACACCCCACAATACTAGGTCACACCTGAATGGGTATTTGACACCTCCAAACCCTTTATGGCGCCCAAACAATGGTAGTGGACACCTGCAAATCTGTAATGGCGCCCAAAAGTGATTGACTGACACATCAAAACACTAGCTGGCACCTGTATGGGTATTTGACACCTCCAAACCCTTTATGGCACCCAAAAACTGGCAGTTGACGCCTGGAAATAGGTAATGGTGCCCAAACATTGGTATTTGACGCCCATACATGACTTAGTGACACCCCACAACACTAGGTCGCACCTGAATGGGTATTTGACACCTCCAAACCCTTTATGGCGCCCAAACAATGGTAGTGGACACCTGCAAAAATGTAATGGCGCCCAAATGTGATTGACTAACACCCCAAAACACTAGTTGGCACATGTATGTGTATTTGACACCTCCAAACCCTTTATGGCACCCAAAAATTGGTATTTGACGCCCATACATGACTTAGTGACACCCAAGGTTATTGACGTCCAAAATGATTCATTGACACCTATAAATTTAAAATGACGTCCAAATAAGGTATCGACAACTAAAACAAAATAATGACACCAAAATAACTTATTGTCACCCATAAATGGCTAATGACACCTAAAGATGGTTAATTGATGCCCAAAATGATTCATTGGCACCCATAATACCCTATTAATATCATTTTTATATTTTTTTGTTAAAAATATATCAATATTACTCTTGTTGGTTTGCATTTTTCATAACAAATCTAATGATTTTTATTTTGTCAAAAAATCCATCATGGTCCAAAAGTTATAAACAAAACAAATATATTTACATATTACCCACCCACTACCAACCCATCCAATTAAAGATCGCCACGTCATCATCCAAAATTTATTTTTACCCCCACAAAAATCACCCCAACTGCTCCTGTCGCTGTAGCATTAAATGCATTGCTGCGTTTTGGGTGGACCCGACCGGCTATTGAAGGAGTCTCCGGTTTTTTACCAGCGAAACCACCAAGGGCCGCGCGTAACAAGTGCGCGTGATGGAAACACGCATGATCCGATCATTTTCCGTCCTCAAACATGACGGCCATACTATCAGTAGACTAGCCCTCGACCCTTATCACAGAGACCAGACAAAGTGGTTGGAGGTGTTCGGATGCGGATCAGTAGACTAGCCCTCGACCTCGCGTTGTCGAGTGAGTTTCTGCTTAGGGCCTGTTTGTAGGATGAAGTTGTTTAGAGTGATGTTCGAATGTTACACTTTTTCATTTAACTTTTATTTGGTACGATGCAATGGGGTGCAGTTTGATGAATATCAATTGCATCTGACTGCACAGTTTATATAAAAATCCTGGAGTTTGTACCATTCCCAAATCGGGGGTGGTCGGGTGTAGAAGCCAGGCTGGGCAACAAAAACGGTCTAACAGCTGGCCACAGATTAACTCAGCATCGCGATGCACATGCTTCTACCGTTCTGTAACCATCATCCGCCAGAAAAAATGACCCCACAGAGGTAATAGCAACTAGCAAGGACCACCTACCAACCTTCCCAACACGCATGCAACGCACAGCGGTACAGAAAAAGCAATGTATACGACGAGCACGGATATCATTCACATAAAAGCGTGATGTACCAAACAGGAGCATGGATATCATTCACATAAAAGCGTGATGTACCAAACAGGAGCACGGATATCATTCACATAAAAGCGTGATGTACCAAACAGCAGATAATAAACTTGAATAGTTCTATCAGCATCTAACCAAATGAAACTATTCATATCTAACACTGCATTTTATTTTCATATGCACTCTACCAAACAGCAGAAAAACTATTCATATCTAACACCTTGTTTGGTAGAGTGTAAAATTAGTTCAATACTTTTAAACTCTTGGAATTAGGACATGATTTTCGTTTGGTTGGTAAGTGAGAAAATAAAAACGATGGGTTCCAACTCACCGGAGGTGTCTCTTTAGGCCTAAAATCATGGAGTTGGTACCACACCCAAAAAGGGTGCGGTCCGATGCAGTCTGGGGGCTGGCAGCGGCTGTCCCGGCAGCAACTATTCATATCTAACACTGCATTTTACCTTTTCGAGAGATCAACAACACCGTACCAAATGATGGTGCACAAAACCAACCAGTCCAAGCTGCACTGTACCAAAATCTGTTGCTTGAATCTTAAAACACATTTTTTAAACAACTTACTTTTGGGGTCACTTAATTTCCTCCAACTACTTCCTACCAAATTAGCCCTAATGCAGTTAGACATCCGTGTTTTTGACATCTGTATTTTTTTAATTCTTCCTTCTACCTCCGACAACACCCTCCCAAACATGGTCTTAGCGGTGTCGGAAACAGGGGAAGAAGACGCACACCCAGCGTCTCAGTGCTTGGCTAGTTGGACTAGTTGAGGATCCGCGAGAACCTAGGGTGATCCCAGGCGCACGACGTGGCACGGACCACAGATCATTCTTTAAACGGCAAGGATTCGTATAGAGATCTAACTGAGACGTAAGATATAAACTGCGACGTAATCTAGAGATCTAAACTGAGACGTAAGATATAAACTGAGACGTAAGATATAAACTGAGACGTAAGATATACATATTTTATAATCTAGAGATCCGACTGAGATGTAAGATATAAACTTAAAGAATTTTTCATATAGAATAGTCTAAAAACACTTACAATGGATGGTTTCTATGTATAAGCACGTATACATTTTCCGTACCAAAAATATATAATTTCAATGCTTTGCACATGAAAATAGCAACAACTTTGGAAATCCATGCATGTAATTTACATGACGTGTATATTGATGTTTTACATACTATTGTACAACATGATCATTCAAACATGATACTTTACCTAAATTTTTTATATAAACCCTAATGAGAGAAGTTTGGAGATTTTATCCATAATTTGACTATGAAACGACTTGATATTTTTATCTAAACCCTAATAATTGTATAATTATTGTTTCTAAAGTTTTGATCGAATTACATCTGTTATTATATTAATTTTGCACCTAAGTGTCCATTAGATAAGATAAATGATGATTATTTATGAGGCAATATGTGATATGTATGCATATTTTATTTTGAAGATGATTTTTAGTTGTATTTTTCATCTAATGTTATAATTGGGTCAGCAAGATTAGGCTATGTGATTATGTTTGAAAAGTATTCTAATTGTACGATATGTATGCTTATATTAGTGCAAAAGACGATATTTGGCTTATTTGAGTATAAAGATTATGGTAGTTATATAATGCATGCTTTGATAAACGTTCAATATTATGATTTTACCATGATTCTATATCAGACTCATGTTTATTCTAAACAAGAACCCTAATTTAGTTTAGGAGGTTAGGGTGATGGGTCCTGTGACTTAGGAAATTGAAAGAAGGGAATAAACATGACACATTAAACATCAATGATTTTCATGTGATTAAGCTATGGATCAAGGAATCAAGACTACCTTAAGTGGTTCCTGACCTTGTATTCATATTATATATGTTAGACTAATAGTCTAAATATCATTTTATGAGTAATATGTTAGACAAATAGTCTAAATATCATGTTATGAGTAATATGTTAGACAAATGGTCTAATGTGTATTACTTTCCAGCACAAAACAATTACAACCTTAGATTACTCATGCCTATATCTTATAACGTATCACTGTTAAGTTATTATTCTTGCATAAGTTCTTAGAATTAACATTCAATTACTAGAACTCAAAATATGATTTATTTTTGTATGTTAATTCCTTCTTATCATTTAAAATATATAATTCTTTTACAAAATCAGAGACAAACAAAGTATCTAGAATTTGGATTTATCACAATGATTTATTAATCGAGATTTAGAATTTGGAATATAATTATTAGAACTTAGAAGGAAAATATCAAATACATCTCCAATTTTTAGTTCATTATTGTTATATTTTAGTTTATAGAATTTAGAATTCAGAATGCCAAAATAAAATACATATTCAATATCTATCTCAGTTACTTGAGATACAAAATCAAAAGAGAAATAGAATTAGAAATATAGAAGAACAAAAAAGAATAGAAAATGATGCCAGATCATAATTGATATTATATAAAAAACCTCATTGAATAGAAGTATTGTTGTACATAGAATAGAAGACATTTATGCCACAGAAGATTTATTGCACCGCAGAAGGCACTTTGTACCATAAAAGACACCTCAGTGTAACCCGAAGGCATTTCATGCCACAGAGGGTGTGTTGCACCATAGAGGATAGTTCAGTGTCAACATAAGGCACACGATGCTAATAGAGAGCATGATGTGCCAACACAAGGTTTGTTGCACCACAGAAGGCACACTGTGTCACAAAAGAGGACTTATTGTATAGTAGTGGCCATAGAAAGATAAAAATGTAAATACAATATGTTCACTTCAATGTGGATTCATAGTTTTCATAATGTAGTTTTGTTGCAATCATTAGAATTCAATTCCACTTACTCCAACCTAGGTTTACCTTTTTACTCAGATAGGGATGACATGTCCTCAAGTACTAGTCTTCAGGAAGAGCACTCAAGATAGCGATACATCCAAATTTTTAATAGGATTGCTTGGTGGGGCACCATTTACAAGATCCAAGATTTTAAAACAGAGAATAGGTTTTTACATCAAGTCTTTAGACTTTATTGTAAAGTTTAATGCAACCAAGTTTCTTACCTAAGAATTTATGAGAATGTATTTTATACACTAGTCCATGTTGGTTTCTTTCTATTGTTATTGCGATGAGTATGTTATTAACACTCCCAAATTTAAAAGATAAAAATTTAGCTTCCTCTCATGTGTTATGAAAATTGGGGTGTTTCATATGGGTAGTCCAAACATTTCTTTTAAGATTATTTTAATTTAGGTCTCAAATTCAAAGATATTGTGGTATCATCTAGGGAACAATGTATGATATCACCAAGGTGCTGCTCAAAACCACCAACAAAAATGGTATTACACAAGGATAATAGCTATATCATATATGAAATAATCATGCACAATTGACAATGCTTACAATATGCATCTTTACATTCATTTGAGAAAGTTTCCCTATGTGTATAAAACTTGCTTGAAAATTTTTACCTCAATGCTTTGTTGAAAATTTTTTGAAGTACAATTACAAAATTGTTTGTTTAATATATTTCAAATGAGAGAAAGGAATTCAAACATGGATAAGAATGTGCAATGACTTATGAGATAAAAGGATAAGATGTGCATTCCACTGGAGTACAGACTTAGCTCTGGCCCCATCCACTTCTCAAAATCCATCCACTGGCCTTTCATACCAACGAACACTTTTGTCTTCAGATTTTTCTAGTGTTTCCACTTATGTTGCCCATGTTGATGTTCCATCACTTCTTTTTCTTTGAAGCCATACATAAGATGGGCCTTCCTCTTGAGTTGTCTGTGATCAAGCCTACTAGGTACCTCATCTAATTTGTAGATTGCAACATAATCCTAGATTTGTTTCTGACACTCGTGTTCTTTGTTGAACTTCTGAAAGAGTTCAGCTGCAACTAGGACAAGGTGCTTCCACGGTTGAGGGTGGAAGGTTGATGTTTTTTCATGATAAAATACACCTTGAATGCATTATGCCAACAATCTATGACTCATGGAATAAAATTATGACCCTATCCTTGCTTCACAATGACACACATGCGTTGGAGAGAGGAAGATGCCCTATCGTGCTTCACACACTTCTGAAAAGAGACTGTGGTAACTCACCATGCTAACGGGATTTCTTAAAACCAAAATGCCTTTCAAATTCTAGTTAATCACATTATCAAAAATGTACACAATTAAAAATGAATAAATTCCAACATTCCATAAGAAACATTTGCATAAAGGTCATCTGCATTATATATCCATACCAAGTATCTTTACACAAGTTTCATGGTCTCAGCCAAAACCTGTATACAAAATATTGTGTCCACATAACACTACTACAGAAAATGCTTTTTACAACGGAAAAAACACAACAGTTCTGTTGGTTGTGTTGTAGTTAGCATATCTTTTACAACAAGTCTATTTGTGTGTTGTGAATTATATATTTTATACAACACAAGTTATATACAACGGGCCAAACTCGTTGTAGTATATGTGATATTACAATAGGTGATAAATTGTTATAATAGACTGTAATATCACAAAATACTCAAACCCATTGTAAAAGACCACAATTACACAACATGCTCTAACCCGTTGTAATAGTCATGTATGCTAACTTATTGTAATAGATCATCATTACACAACATACTCTAAACCGTTGTAAAAGATCATAATTACACAACATGCTCTAACCCGTTGTAATAGTCATGTATGTTAACCCGTTGTAATAGACCATCAGTACACAACAGACTCTAACCCGTTGTAAAAGATCATAATTACACAACATGCTCTACCCATTGTAATAGTCACATATGTTAACCCGTTGTAATAGACCATCATTACACAACATACTATAACCCATTATAGTATACTATAATTACACAACAGACTTTCACCTATTGTAATAGTTACCCATTGTAATAGACCACAATCACACAACAGGTTTGCACGTCATTTATTGTATATGTACAATAAAGAATATATGTGTTGCATAAAATGAAACTGGTTCAGCGGTTTGAGATGTGCCTTACTTTCAAGTGGTTACAAGTTCGAAACCTTGTTCCTAGATATATTTTCTTTTTGTCTCAACATGTTATATACAACACCCCTATTACAACAAGTGTGTTCAATGAACTACAACATGTATTAACTGTTGTATAAAATACATATATTACAACATGCGCAACACCTATTGTATAAAGAACCCCCCATAAGACCACGCGATCTAATACAACAGTTGACACCCGTTGAAAAATGGAAAAATGAACTGTTGTAAAAACCATTTTTTGTAGTAGTGTAATTACATCATTTACATTGGTAAAGGCATACTTAGAAAATTCTAGAGTCGATATACATGATATACAAAACTCCCCACCCAGACCTGATAGTACATATATGACTCTAGAACTCTGTACTTACCACACAAACCTTCTAACACTTCTAATCTTCAAACTGTGCCTCCTCATCACACGACATATGATGGTGATTTCGACCACCTAAAAATATGTGATAACCCACTTGGTGAGACCCATGTCCCAACAAAAGATAACTCCAAAGGCATCTATTAGTTACCAGAGTTATATATTTAAGCAGATTAAGCAGATAGTATTACAGAGTTGAAAGATTAGATAACTTGCATAAAGATCATGCATAGCCAGAGTGTGAGTACAACTCATTTCTCTTACCATATTTTAAGTCATCCATAATTTAAAAGAAATAAGGAAGAGATCACCATCCAATGTGATTCTCTAAGTAACCCTAACATATAGGCTACACAATTGAATTATGTATTTTGTTAAGACCTGGGTAGTATAAAGCATACCACTCAAACTAATAGCTGACCAATGTGAAGTCAAAATCAACCATGTATAATATATAGGATTCACAAGATCCTAAGATCTCTTTCGCTTAGTTAGTATGAGTAACAATTGTAGTGGAACATTGGCCCAACTACTAAAACATCCAAGTCTGTCCTGGGTACACAGGCCAACACTAAAAACCTGGATATAAACCCTCACATCTGAGTTATGACCACAATCACTCTCAATCACTTCCACATCCAAGACACGACCTTGACAACTCTCCATGTCTTGATATCAAGATGATAGGGATATACCCTCTCTACACCCACATATTCTCAACAATATATGACTTTGAGATCCTTTTGGACTACTCCTTTCACAATCTAGCAAGTTCTAACACTTGAATAGTTCTATGAACTCAGGACACTATATGATTAAGGATACACTTATTTACATAGATCTATTTAACCATTTTTACTGCATTAATGAAGTTACATATAAGCCCTTACATAATCTTCATAAAATAATTATAGATTGCGACTTCAAAATATAGAAAATGCATGAAACACACTTCTTGTTACTCCATCATGGTATACTTATCCATCATCATCCATTAAGGGGACTAAACCTCCAGCTAGGGCACAAAACAATCCAAAAAGCCATTCAAAAAAAAAAAATAACTTCTAGTAGGAACATCATTATCCTTTTAACTTTTATAGAGAGTCTAACATCATATACATGATATCACCCAAAATTTTAGCATAAATGTCCATCAGACATAAAAGTGATAGCATTTCCAAGAACTAAGCATTTATGTGTTTGAATCCTAACATGGAGGAGCTAGTTTCAGAACTATGTTTTTGTCTAATAGTCATATCAACAATATAACAATCTATAGACGCATTATAATGACCATAGGTAAACCACTATATACAAAAGTCTAATGTTTGGGCTGGATTTCTAATTATTCTATACCAAAACAAAATCAATATGACATCTATAGGAGTCACTACACATGTATTTTGAATTTCAGACATTGCATGTTCAAAGAAAATCCTATTTTATTCCAAAAAAATGTTCATATGGTCTAAGGAAGGCTTAAGAACTCATTTTATCATCATTTTCATGTCAAACTGTACACAAAAGGCCATCTTTTCTCATGTTATGAGTTCAAAAGAAAGATTCATGACATACATGTAGAAAATAGGCAAGAAATGCATTCAAATTTATTATAACCAGCTTGGAAGAGAGAAAAAAACAAAATCCAAGATGGAAAACCTGAAAATCAGAAACAAAAGACTCGATCCACCAAGATCCAAGAACACCTCCTCTTTCCACAAATAGGGTGGTTCTACAGAAAGAAGGGAAGAAAGGAGAGTTATCAACCCTTATGTGTAGGCTTCCAGTAGGAACACCAAGAAAGTCGGCCATAGGAGGAAGTAGGGTGAAGAACAACAATGAAAATGAGTGAAAAGATAAAAATCTTACACGAAATAAATAAAGAAAATGATCAACGACTCTAGATCAGTCCAACGAGCCTCAGTTCTCACACATGTATCCATGAGAAGCCTATGATCACCGACCTCAATGGGTTCTCGTCGACCTTCAGAAAGTAGCACCAAGACTACCAAAAATGAGAAGAGAGAAAGAGAGAGAGATAGATAGAGAGAGAGAGAAGTGGTATTTATAGGTGGGTGGAGGTTTGGTGTTGTTCAGAAATCCAAACTGACACCAACAATCCAAATTTGAGTGAGTACCAAAAATCTCTTTAAGACAAGGTTCAAAAGTTTCATGAAGTTATATAACCAGGAAAATAAGGTTTGTTTTGATTCAAATTTTAAAGACAAATTCATCATCCAGTGTGACATCATAATTCAGAGTTAAATTTCATGACTAAGTGTCAAATTAATCCAATTAAAACAAACAATTGCATTTATGAATTAAGAAATGTTAGAAGCCTTACAGATTCAACATGATAATTGGTATTGTAAGCTGGTACTTGTACCAAATTAATTCAGACACAATCTTATCAACATAAAACCGATTACTAGTAGGAACCATTTATTTATACCACAAGCTAGAACTCCATTCAGAGGAGTTTCCATAGTAAACCAAAAGAACAACAACTTCTTGAATTTTTCAATCCAAACGTTGCCTCGTGGAAAACCCAATCTAAAGTTAATCATATCTTACAAGTTACATCATTATCCAATAGTGAACTTTGGAAACCCCTATTTTCATCTATATTTACATACACCATCCATTTTAATAATAAGTACATTCAAACTACTAGTGTCTTTGGACATCATATGCCTTGAAACGATTGTGTTTTATTTAATAAAACTATCCTACATGCTAGGTGAGTAATTAATATATGTTTAGGATTTGCAAATCAAAATGGAAAATATTGTTTGCATTAAGGACTTGGGATTTGTAATATGTTTAAAGATTTATACTGGATATTGAAACTTAAAAGATAACTATATTTTATTGTATATGTGTTACAAATAGTGTGTCTGTTTATATAGAGGGGAGATCATATTTACAATATGATAAGAGAGGGGACAAAGAAGTAAAAAAGACACAAAGTGTGATAGAAACTGACGATTAATCTATATAAATACAATAAATGTTAACATTAACTTACAATCAATCAATGTATTAACCGAAAAAGGTGTCATATCATTAGGAGTGAGCTTTTTATGCAACTCCAATTGTGTATCAATGACCCTATCATTTTGAATTAATTGCCTTATAAATAATTTCAAATGCAACTAAGATGTGAAAAATACCAAAATTGTTTTCTTAATTTTAAAGACCCAAAAAATAGTGAAGGCCTCCTAGATCTTTCATTTGAAAATGGCTCACTAAGAACATCTATAGGATAGTGATACCAAGATTTTGATCTCTAGTGATGATCATGTCATCAACATAGAGAAGAATAATGACTTCCCCTTCTATCAATATCCTAATTAACATTGAGTTGCCATGATTAGTCTGAATATAGCATGCTTGTTTCATATCTTGATGAAAGAACAAAAACTATGTTCTGGGAGCTTGCTTAAGCCCATAGATGGCTCGTGGAAGACAACAAACATGTTGTAGAGGAATTTTTAGACCTACTGGAAGTTGCATGTGTATTGTCTTTGCAAGCTCACCATGTAGAACAATATTCTTTAAATCTATCTAGATAAGAGACCACTTGTGAGAATCTTCAACATCTAGATGATAATGAATTGTAGTCATTTTTAACAAATTTTGGAGTAGATTCTATCCACCCCTCTCTCCTCATAGTAGACCAATCAAAAAATGATTACATAGCAATGTCTAGAACAAACATCATAAACCTGAAGATATCAAAAAGGAAAATAAGCCCACAAGGAGGACAAAAACTATATAGATATCCACCAAGCTATACAAACTGACTAAAAGCCTACAAAACTCAATAGAAGATACATAGACTATGTATCAGTGCAAGAGAGTATGATGTAGGCAGTACCCTTCGCCTCTAGGAGAATAAGGCCTCTGATGTGGTGGGGAAGAATATAGGGTTAACTAAAAACTTTACCTCCACCCTAGACATGCTCCAATAACCAATTTCCTTAGCAACCTGATTAGCTTCCCTTGTAACATAATCACCAAGCATATCTCCCTCCTCTACAGTATATTGGATAACCATGATGTAAGTTGCAAGCTTCCATGGATAAGGCTTCCTATTCCAAACTAATTTGCGTAAAGAACTATCTCCATCTCAACTTCCATCACTGAGTAGTTCTCCTCCTCACATATTTTTTGTGCTATAATCAAAGCATGTACACTAGAACTCTCTCATTGTCAACAATATTAAGGTTGGACCTATAGGCAAAATTCATCCCACCATTATGCTTTCTCACAATACCTGATGTCCATCTTCTTTCGTAGTACATAACATCTTGATATGATCCAATCGTCAAATCGAGTTTAAGGTTCTAGATATTAGAGGGAACCATTTGACAAGATCCAGGTGTCTCATCATATGACATGGCTCATAAATTTCCAATATCACTACATGTTTGAGGTCACTGCCCGTTCGCGGCCTCTTGAATATTTTCTTTTGCGTTAAGATATTACATTCTGAGAAACATATTTGTAGACTATGTGTCCATTAATGTCATTGTTGTCATATCTTGCATGACATCTTGATTTCCATATATACCATAGAACCATGGTTGGAAATATACGTAGTAACCAGCTTATAAGCTCACTAGTATGTTGAGCAAAAGCACACTCAATCAGACAAGAAAAAAATTTGTGGTTCAGGGTAATTTGAGTGTTGGGTATAATAGACATAACTCAAGTCCACAGAAAAGATGTCAATCCCCCATGAATGGATGAATGATCCCTCTATTTCATAGGCCATGACTTACAACATACACAATATGATACCATATCAATAGATCATCCAACAATATTATAATGAGTAAGGATGGTCGTGTGAGTGATCTTCCAAGCTAGTGAGATGGCTCTGGGAATGCCCACCTTAGGCCAGATAACTCCGCAAAGAAAGTGGTAGAACTCAAGATATATCAAGTCACCTTTGATCAACAACTTCTTAGCCACTTGAATGGAGAACATACCATTACGTGATATATCCCAAACAGATTTATCTATTATATCTGGTAATATTTGGAACCTATAAATGACCAACTGCTAGCCTTCAGGGACAATTATATACTCAATCATGTCCCATGTCCTCCCCTCATCATATGACTATGCATCACACATTGTAAGGGATTCTCTCCTAATCCCAAGTTTGTGAGCATATGGTGCAAGACATTTATCACAATAAAGGTCATATCTGAAAGATATATCCCCTCTCCCAACCACCCATCTAAGATGGGGGAAGACATCAAGAAACACCTTTTAGATTTTTATCCAATGTGATAAAGGTTTGATAGATATGTGAAACTAATATGGGTTATAAACATCCTCCTAGTTGTGGTATATGTGTCTGTACTTCTCCATGTCAAATATGGCCCATCTAGATTGTCCAGTAAGGACTTCCCACCCAACATTCATAAAGAGCACTTTTGTCAGTAGGGAAAGTAGAGTGATTATTAGGACTCCTTCATTTTTTTTTATGCGAAAGCTCCTGTGCCACTTTTTGTATTTTTAAGGGAAAAGGGGAGGGAAGGTACAAGGGTCAGTGTCAATGACAGTTAATTGACCAAAAAATAGCCACAAACGGCTAACAGTTAACAACAACAAAAGAAAGAGGATACTATCTATCTGCTATCTCATGAACAAGTATGTAACAACTTTATCGTATGCTGAATTTGCAACCATAGCTTATCAGTGTTAGTGTATCTATTCTCATGAACATGGAGGTTCCTTTCATGCCAAATGGTATAAAGGATCAGAAGAGCAGCAAAGTGAGCTTCTTTACTTGATCACTGAACAAGATCATTGCAGCAGCTAGGCATAGATCCATAGCATCCACATCTAGCCCAGATATCCTTAGAATACGAACACCTGAACATAACATGGCTGGTATTCTCAGCATCTTCCATACAAAGGAAGCACACAGAAGCACTAGGAACACCCATTCTCATAACATAAGAAGAGGTAAGGATCTTAGAATGAGCTACTTTCCACACATGTATCTGAAAATTCCTAGGAGCAGAGAACTTCCATATCCATTTAAACGTGGAAGAGACATCTAGCCGATCTCTTAAACTGCTGAAAGCATCAACAAACTTTAAGTTCTGCAGACCCAAACATGTCATTTTATCATCCACACTAGCATTTGTGTTGATATTTATAAACATGTCCAGCACCAGACTGTTTCTACGATTAATGGGGATACACCACTGACCCTCCTTCAAAATATAAGATAATCGAGCTCCACTAGGTATACCTAGACTTAGAGTAGCTTTGGGGCCAATAACATCCAACAGAAATCTGTTACCAGGGAGCCAAGGATCACCCCATAATCTAATAGCTTCACCATTACCAACAGAAAATTTAATATACTGAATCATACTGTCCCTGACTCGTATAAGTTGATTAACAAGCCATGAGTTAGCTCCATGGATTCCTATTTGCCAAATAGTGTTTTTATTTAAATATTTCTCATGAATCCATCAAACCCATAAACTATCTTTCTTGTAAGCCACATTCCAAACATTAATAAAAGAGGCAGCCTTAATGGTAGCTCTCACTGACTTTATGCCCAACCCCCCTTCATCCTTGGGGAGAGTAACCTGTTTCCAATTAATAAGATGGATATTTTTCTTAATTTCAGAACCCCCCATAGAAAGTCCCTACAAAGCTTCTCAATCTCATCAGCTATAGAACAAGAAAGAGGAAAAACTGCAGACCAGAATCTCTGCATAGCACTAATAGTCGACTGCACCAGCTGCAAATGACCAACCATCGATAAGAGCTTCGATTTCCACCCCTCAAGTCTAGACTTAATCCTATCCATAAGGGGAGCACAGAAGTCCCTCTTTAGCTTGCCGATAAACAAGGGAACACCCAAATACCTCTAAGGTAGCACACCTTCATTCATATTAAGAATAGATGTCATAGCTTCCTTATTCACATTACAGCTAAGGATCACCGAACTCTTTGCTGGATTCAAATGCAAACCAGTAAAATTTTCCAACTTCTTAAAAACAAGGTTCAAATTTATACCATTATGTTCGTTAGCTTCAGAGAAAATCATAAGGTCATCTACGAAGATCAAATGAGAGACAGAAAAAGACGAAGAAGCTTTGAGTGGCTGGATTTTCCCATCTTCAACATCAATCTTCATCAACTGAGTAAAAGTCTGCATCAGAATAACAAATAAATACGGAGCAAGAGGATCACCCTGCCTCACTCCGTTGCTAGGATTGAACATCTCAAGTGGTTCTCCATTAAACAACACTTGATAAGAAGTAGTATGAAAATTTTCTTTAATCCATACCAACCAGCAATGTGAAAAATTCATCTTCTCCATAATAACAAACAGAGAATCCCATTTGATCAAATCGTAGGCTTTAGTAAGATCAGCCTTAATGCACATTTTAGGCCCATCATTTTTCTTATTGAAGTCATGAATAATCTCATTGGACAGATTGATAGCATCCTTTATATTCCTATTCTTCACAAACGCGCATTGATTAGGACTTATGATGCAAGGTAACACCATCTGAATCCTATTCGCCAAGATCTTGGATATAATTTTGTAAATAACGTTACATAAAGCTATAGGATGCCAATTCATAATATCATAAGTATCATTACTTTTAGGAATAAGGCATATGAAAGTTCTATCGGCTTCTTTAAGCAACCTACCAGTCCTAAAGAAATCAAGAACTGCTTTAGTGATATCCTCTTTAACCTGGGACCAACACTGCTTAAAATTTTTTTCATTAAACCCATCTGGCCCCGGGCTTTTATCATCATTCAGGCTGAACACCACATCCTCAACTTCTTTAGGAGTAACCAACCTATCAAGATGAGCCTTCTGAGTCTCGTTCAAATAGGGAAAAGATAGACTACAAAGACCAGCAGAATTCACACTGCTATTGTTGTGAAAATGTTCTTGTAAAAATTAGTAACATAGCCTCTAAGCAAAACAGGGTCTGTCACAAGCTCGCCATCAATATTAAGACATCTGATGCTATTTCTCTACCTTCTAGTTCTCAGAGATGAGTAAAAGAACTTAGAATTTCTATTTCCTTC
The DNA here is from genome assembly GCA_963693085.1 of Alisma plantago-aquatica. Taxonomy (NCBI): domain Eukaryota; kingdom Viridiplantae; phylum Streptophyta; class Magnoliopsida; order Alismatales; family Alismataceae; genus Alisma; species Alisma plantago-aquatica. The sequence goes on from OY856413.1 coordinate 1,005,475,453, forward strand.
CTTTAACCAGCAAACTCGAGACTTCTGCCTCAACAAAGACTCATTCTCATTATAAGCATCAATAGCTTTCTTACGAGCCACAATAGCGTTCTGAATCAGATTCATATCAGTAGGATCCCTATCCAGGTCGTTTTGAATTTGAACAGATGCATTCTCTAGCACTCTCAAATTTTCTGAGAGATTGCCATTCTCCTTGTTCCACTTAATAAGAGTAGATTTAGTACTCTTCAACTTACAATAGACCTTAAACATAGGAACCCCCACCTCATCACCCTTCCAACCTTCCGCAACAATACTATTGAAATCCTTTTTACTACACCAAGCATTTATAAATCTAAACATGCTCTTATACCTTTTCTTTTTGCCAATAGAGAATTCAATAAGCCTGTGATCGCTAGTAGTAGAAGCATGAGCAGTAGCTTTAAAATCCGGACACTTGAGCATAAAATCTGCATTATACAAAATCCTGTCTATTCTTGAGATGACAAAATTCTTTCCCTCCTGATGATTGTCCCAAGTGTAGAAGGACCCATCAATATCCAGCTCGAAAAGGCCAGTGTGGATGAGACACTCATTAAAATCCTCCATACTCTTCTTAGAGGGAGGATCCTTCCCAATCCGTTCAGCATCTTTCCTTACAGAATTGAAATCCCCTATTAGGCACCAGGGGGCAATAACAGAATTAGAGATCCTTTCAACATCCCTCCATAACCCCACTCTTTCATAGTCATCATTATGACCATAGACACTGGTAAGAAGAAACTGATCATCGTCAACAGAAACAACAGAGTGAACCAACTGATCGGATTCCTCTATTTTAGTAACATCACAGACATCATGCTTCCACAGAATAAGGACACGACCCAGCACATGCGATCCATGATTAGAAACCCAAGAATAGTTTGGAAAAATTTTCCTGATTAGCTTGTTAATTTTACCACTTCTCACCTTAGTCTCTGTAAGAACAATGATATGAGGATTGATCCTACTTATTTCTTCCTGGACTTTGAGTACCTTATTGTTAAGGCCCCTCACATTCCAGGTCACAATCGATAGAGAGATACTATCCATTAGTACTGCTTTCATCCAGTACTTCACTGGGCAGAGAGGAACCAGCACTAATATTTTTAAATCTGTTGTTTAGGATAGCTTTTTGCTCAGCAATCTTCTTGGTAGCCTTAGCCTTTTTCTTGTTCACTACAACTTTGAATTCAGCTTCAATTCCTTTGGTAGCCTCAGAAGGAGTACTATCAGGCGTTATATCGATCACCTCAGCTGCACCTTTCTCTCTACGTTTCTCTTCAAACTCTCTAACAGATTTCTCAAAAGCTTCTCTTTCTTTTTTAGTAATAACCCCAGACTCACTTACAAAAGTATCTTCCTCAGAGCTCTGATCAGAAAGAGGTTTATCAATACGGTTCGCATTTTTAGCTGCCATGGCTTTATCGTCCTTCTTAGGAGTACTTTCAACCACTCTCTTACAAGAAACCCATGCATGCCGGTTTTGACCATAGGAATTTTCAACATTATGGGTTCAATGATATTAGTATTATTCATCGAGATTCCAATGACATTGCTAGAAAATATAGGGATGGAGGCTATATCATGCTTAACCAAGGTTGTGTGTCCCGCAAAATATAACAATCTAGATTTCTAGGAAGCCATCTTATTCTATATGAGTTTACAAGGGGAAGGAATGACACATGTTTTGGAATTCCTCTGGTTATAGTAACTCCCAAGTATACAAAGGATTCACCGAGGTGTGGGATCAACATCCTTCTTCAAATCAATCAAGTCTTCAATTTTAGATAAGCGATGAATAGAGAACCTTGACTTGTCTTTGTTAAGAATTTGTCAAGAACATTTTCCACATTACTCAAAAGTACCATCAATAATAATGAAGTTTACAGGTGTAATTTGTAAGAAAAGCACCAGAACATATGCAAAAAGGAGAATCTGGGGTAATCTCCCTTCCTCAAAATTTGAGCGGTTAAAGCCATACCTCATTAGTGGCCTTATAATCACTCTACAAAGAGACTACTCATAAAGAATAAACAAGGTTGGAGATAGGTTATTTCCTTATTTTATTCCACGTTGCATAGGGAAAAAACTAGTTGTTATTCCATTTAGAGCCACAAAAATCCATGACACTTTAGTGAAAGATAGTATAAGGTTTGAAAATTCATGCATCATCCCAAATATGACTAGATATACATATAACAAACTCCAATTAAATAGGTCACACACATTTTCCATGTCCATTTTGATTATGACGTTCTTATCTTGACCTATATGTTCAAGGTCATCAATTAACTCTTTCATGAACTTTATATAGTTAGTAATGTCTTGACCTTGTATAGAGAATCCTTGTTCTTCAAACACCATATGAGATTTAATGGACACCAGCCTATTATTGATGATAGAAAAAAAATTATAATAATGAAATTATCCACTAAGATGGGACAAAAATTAGAAGAAAGATTGGATGGACCACCAGTCTTAGTAATATGATTGTAAGGAGGGCGGGATCACCCCCTTACTAAATATTTCAGGAATAAAACATCCATTCTGAGCACACTCAAAGGTATGCTGGAATAGGTGTAACATTTTCAAATTTCAATAAATGGTATTCAAACAACCAAAGTATAACAATGGAATAAAAATGTTGACTATATTCAATTTTCACAAAAGATTACAAAAGTACATCATAATATCCCATATGGGTTTACATGTATGATACAACATAAGGATCTACGTAGAGGGAAATCGAAACCATAGCAACTTTGTCTCCAAGCTTTAACTCCTTAAGCTAGTCTAAAACTTCATGCCTTATCATCCAAGTCCTTCACCTAGGGTTGGAAGCATACCCCGGCAAGAAGAGAAAATGTGCATACCAAATAGGAAATGGAGTAGTATATGGAATAAAGGACATCAAATATAAAAGGCTTCCCATAGAAAGGATAAGGACCACCCAAATGGGTATCAAGAGAAAAGGAATTGAAATCATATGATAACAAAAGAATACTTGCCATTAATAAAACATAAAGATTGTTCCACACAAGCACATGTGAAGAAAGTAGGTCACACACCCCTAAAAGCATCATCAACCTGCATGCATGTGAGATAAGCATAGCCCTAGAACAATATAAACACAAAGGCAACCAAGTCTCATAAACTTGAAACCTGATAGAGAAAGGAATACTGCAAATCTCCCAAATATATAAAACATGGGCCAAGAATCACACATCTTGACATGGGTATGAGGTTCCTTTCCATCCCAAAAGGGAAGGAAATATCACATCTTCTTGTCATGAAATAACACATCTGCCATAAAAACCAATGCAATTACACTACTCTAGTGAAACTGAATCACATAGCATGTTAAATGTAGAGGCAAGTAGAAAGTATAGTCAGAATATATAAACTGGTCACCACATAAGAGACCAACACATACATACACCTCATAAGTGGGCAAAAGACATCACATGTCATCTTTTAGAGTTCCATCATGAACAAAGAATAAGATAAGAGTTTAAAATAATATCCATTATCACATGATCAATATCAAATAAGGTAGTTCACATGAACCATGGTTTTCAAAAGAAAAGACATTGTGTATATGCTAATGTCCATAGGACAAAGAGAATGAATAAGCATAGGTGAATTGCTCAACATATAAGATTAGGGCACACATCATACATTTAGAGAGAAGAATTAGAAACTGCTCAATAAAGAAATAATGTGCGATGCAATCATACCTCAACTTCAGAGTCTAAATAGTACAATTCAAGCCTAGGCATCCAAAGAACCTGTAGGGAAGGTGGATAGGTACAATAAGTAAGGTTCCCAATCTTAGAGAGGCTGATTTCTCCAACAAAGCTCCTATCTCGAGAAAGAAGCACCTTCTCCACTTTAGAGGTGAAAAACCCTAACAAAAGAGCATGGGGATGAGGTGTTTATGGGTTCTAGGTGGGATTTTACCATGGAAGGCCATGGTTCTGACCTGGAGGAAGGTGGAAGGAAGACTAACAACATGCAAATGGGGAAGGAAAGGAGGATACTAGTTTTGGTCAAAATCACCAAGGAGGAGCTTAAGAAATCCTAAATAGAGAAATTTGGAACCCTAGGAGCCTTCTTCACCAAGGTAGGTACCTCCATTTACCTTGGGAAAACACCTTTATGAAAAAATAGAGTAGTAATGATGCTCTAAGCTAGAGGGAAAGAAAGGAGAGCAAGAGTTTTCGAATTGATAGTTGGGAAGGGGTAGATATGGCTATATAAAGAAAGAGGTCAAGTATGAGGTGTCTATGAGACTTTCCATGTGTCATGTATAAGGGTGTCATGGACATGCAAGCCTTTATGGATAAGGAATAAATCAACCACGAGGTATCAAGTTACTTTGCATGTGTCCAATGCTAAGGGTGCCTATGGACATGCAAACCTTTATGGATAAGGAAGAAGTCAAGCATGAGGTGTCCATGGAGCTTTCCATGTGTCCTTAGCCTAGGGATTTCATGGCCATGCAAGAGAACATCTCATAGAGGATTCTTGAATATCAAATTTTGGTTTATGGATACTTATAGGACATCCCAACTGACCTCCTATCAAAGAAATAACCCCATTGGTTGATAGCTTCTAAAGATAAGCTCATTTATAAAGAGGGTAATTCCTAAAATGTCCTTGGACAGAAACACCTTCAAACCAAGGTGCAAATAGGTGCCCTATGGTTCAAAAACTCGATAATGGTAAGGGAATATATAAGGATTATAATGCATGTAACAATTGGCAAAGAAAACCTCCTGTTTGGATAAATTATAGAAAAGTCCAGAATGTACCTAAAATTGCATAACTTGCACAAATAACATCCAAATTGGACCAAACTTCATCCACAAGTTATCTTTGATGTTTTGAATATAATTTTTCCATTGTTTACATATTTTGAAGTTATATAATCACATTATTCATTACTTATGCCTTTTACTCATTTTCTCTCTCCTAAACTTATCCTAATATTTCAAGGTTGTCCAAATTAGATGAAATTTGACATGTAGGCTAATTTTGATATGTAGATTTAGAATTTGAATTTTGTTTCCACTTTTAAGACTTCTTTTTATGAGATATTTCATATGGCCCATTAACGGCCCATTATCTAAATTATTCATCCAATTAAGTTTTTTATCTTCATATTACCACCAAAATGAGTTATGTGGCATATGTTATGTATTTGTTATAACCCTAAGATTAATCTTAGAACATAAGTTTACATTAAGGTGATCTATAGATGCATTAGCTCATTGGGGTGATACTAAACATTTATTTAAGTATAACCTTCAACCTTGTTTGGCTAAGTCCAAAATGTCAACTTCCAGGGTAGGGTCCGAGATCTAGTATGTTACAACACACCACCACTTAGAGAGATTTCATCCTCAAAATCAAAACATACACATATGAGAAAACAGCTTGTTCGCCACCCCTTAAAGATTTAACCTACTAAGCTAGACTAATCTAGAGGTAAAAGAGTAGTCTAACTAAACCTTATACAAGATCCATCATGCTTCACTACACACTCTGATAGCTTACTAAACATCAAACTTCAAAGTCTAGGTTCTAGGGATAACTATCCTAACATGTGGTTCTATGGGTCATAAGGGAACTATATTGGGTATCCATCCTCAAACAAGTCATTACACCTAGGAGACTAGTTCAACATATTAGGGTCCCTAAAGAGAAATCATATAGATGTCTAAGGCTACTATTGCCTAAAATCATGCTATTTTGAACAATTCATATCATCTCAGGCCATGCCGGTATCATATGGATTCAAAAGTCCTCACAAACCAAGATAGTGGTGCAGAGGAAAATCTTGCCATCCCCCAAACCCTGATCCTTTCTAGACACCTTTGCTTTCAACTTCATGTCCTAGTAGCTGCCTAAAGGCCAAGCTAAACAACCTTAAGTTACTATTGTTACTTATGCATCTTTTACTTGTAAGTATTTTAAGGATCTATTCATCATTATTCTAATGTGAAATTATATGATCCTAAATCAACCCTTCATCATCTATTGATCAAATCTAGGTTAAAGATGTCACTTAAAGGTAAGGAAAGGATTTTAACTAGGGAGACAAAATTGAAATAGTCAGACTCCGACTACTATAGGCTCTAATACCATGCTGTAAGCAGGGTGGGATCACCCCCTTACTAAAGATTTGAAGAATAAAACATCCATTCTGAACACACTCAAAGGTATGCTGGAATAGGTGTAACATTTTCAAATTTCAATAAATGGTATTCAAAACAACCAAAGTATAGCAACAGAATAAAAATATTGATTATATTCAATTTTTACAAAAGATTACAAAAGTACATCATAATATCCCATAAGGGTTTACATATATGATACACCATAAGGATCTAAGTAGAGGGAAATCTAAACCATAACAAACTTTGTCTCCAAGCTTGAACTCCTTAGGCTAGTCCAAAACTTTATGCCTTATCATTCAAGTCCTTCACCTAGGGTTGGAAGCATACCCCAGCAAGAAGAGAAAATAGATGACATCAGCAAAGGCTGGTATGTGCATACTAAATAGGAAATTGAGCAATATATGAAATAAAGGACATCAAATATAAAAAGATTCCCATAGAAAGGATAAGGACCACCCAAATGGGTATCAAGAGAAAAGGAATTGAAATCATATGATAACAAAAGAATACTTGCCATTAATAAAACATAAAGATTGTTCCACACAAGAACATGTGAAGAAAGTAGGTCACACACCCCTAAATCATCATCAACCTGCATGCATGTGAGATAAACATTGCCCTAGAACAATATAAACACAAAGGCAACCAAATCTCATAAACTTGAAACCTGATAGAGAAAGGAATACTGTAAATCTCCCAAATATATAAAACATGGGCCAAGAATCACACATCTTGACCTGGGTATGAGGTTCCTTTCCATCCCAAAAGGGAAGGAAATATCACATCTTCTTGGTAGGAAATAACACATCTGCCATAAAAACCAATGCAATTACACTACTCTAGTGAAACTGAATCACATAGCATGTTAAATGTAGAGGCAAGTAGAAAGTATAGTCAGAATATATAAACTGGTCACCACATAAGAGACCAACACATACATCCAAATCATAAGTGGGAAAAAGACATCACATGTCATCTTTTAGAGTTCCATCATGAACAAAGCATAAGATAAGAGTTCAAAAGAATATCCATAATCACAAGATCAATATCAAATAAGGTAGTTCACATGAACCATGATTTTCAAAAGAAAAGACATTGTGTATAGGCTAATTTCCATAGGACAAAGAGAATGAATAAGCATAGGTGAATTGCTCAATATAGAAGAATAGGGGATACATCATACATTTAGAAAGAAGAATTAGAAACTGCTCAATATAGAAATAATGTGGGATTCAATCATACCTCAACTTTAGAGTCTAAATAGTCAAAGTCAAGCCTAGGACTCCAAACAACCTCTAGGGAAGGTGGAAAGGTCCAATAAGTAAGGTTCCCAATCTTAGAGAGGATGGTTTCTCCAACAAAGCTGCTATCTCGAGCAAGAAGCACCTTCTCCACTTTAGAGGTGAAAAACCCTAACAAAAGAACATGGAGATGAGGTGTTTATGGGTTCTAGGTGGGATTTCACCATGGAAGACCCTGGTTCCGACCTGGAGGAAGGTGGAAGGAAGACTAACAACATGAAAATAGGGAAGGAAAGGAGGATACTTACTAGTTTTGGTCAAAATCACCAAAGAGGAGCTTAAGAAATCCTAAATAGAGAAATTTGGAACCCTAGGAGCCTTCTTCACCAAGGTAGGTACCTCCTTTTACCTTGGGACAGAACTGTCGTGGAAAAATAGAGTAGGAATGATTCTCTAAGATAGAGGGAAAGAAAGGAGAGAATGAGTTTTTGAATTGGCAGTTGGGAAGGGGTAGATATGGCTATATAAAGAAAGAGGTCAAGTATGAGGTGTCTATGAGACTTTCTATGTGTCATGTATAAGGGTGTCCATGGACATGCAAGCCTTTATGGATAAGGAAGAAGTCAAGAATGAGGTGTGAAGTTACTTTGCATGTGTCCAATGCTAAGGGTGCCTATGGACATGCAAACCTTTATGGATAAGGACAAAGTCAATCATGAGGTGTCCATGGAGCTTTCCATGTGTCCTTAGCCTAGGGATTTCATGACCATGCAAGAGGATAGCTCATAGAGGCTTATTGAATATCAAATGTCAGTTTATGGACACTTATAGGCCATCCCAACTGACCTCCAATCAAAGAAATAACCCCATTGGTTGATAGCTTCTATATATAAGCTCATTTATAAAGAGGGTAATCCCTAAAATGCCCTTGAAGAGAAACACCTTCAAACCAAGGTGAAACTAGGCGCCCTATGGTTAAATAACTCATGAATGGTAAGGGAATATATAAGGATTATAATGCATGTAAAATTTGCAAAGAAAACCTCCCAATTGGGTAAATTGCAGAAAAGTCCAGAATGTACCTAAAATTGCATAACTTGCACAAACAACATCCAAATTGGACCAAAATTCATCCACAAGTTATCTTTGATGTGTTGAATATGCATTTTCCATTATTTCCATATTTTGATATTATATAATCACATTATTCATTACTTATGCCTTTTACACATTTCTCTCTCCTAAACTTATCCTAATATTTCAAGGGTGTCCAAATTAGATGAAATTTGACATGTAGGCTAATTTTGATATGTAGATTTTGAATTTGAAGTTTGTTTCCACTTTTGACACTTTTTTATGAGATAAGTCATATGGCTCATTAATAGCCCATTATCTAAATTATTCACCCAATTAAGTTTCTTATCTTCATATTACCACCAAAATGAGTTATGTGGCATATTTTATGTATCCATTATAAACCTAAGATTAATCTTAGAACATAAGGTTATATTAAGGTGATCTATACATGCATTATATCATTGGGGTTATACTAAACATCTATTTAAGTTTAACCTTCAACCTTGTTTGGCTAAGTCGAAAATGTCAACTTCTAGGGTAGGGTCTGAGATCTAGTATGTTACAAAGATATAATCTGTTGCATCTGAGACTATGATGATAGGGGATACCAAGGTAAAAGTGTCGTGCAAGATCACATACATCCTTTTTAATATTTTTCCATTCAACAAGATAGAAGGAAGTGGTTAGACCATTAGGACTTGGGGCAATATATTTATACATCTACTGGATGGTATTAAGAATCTCCAACACCTTAGGGGGGCAACACTAAGTTATCATCAACAATGAGAACACATGGAATATAGGACAAGAAAGGGGATTCCTTTGTGAAATACACTCACCTTCATTAGAAAAATGGTCTCACAATACCTGACCACTTATGTCGTCATCTAATCACGGGAAGGACAAAAACCTCCATCAAGAAGGTGTATCCTCTTCATTTTATTATTTTCTCTTCTAGATTTGATAACACAATTATTAAATTTATTGTTTTTGTCTCCATCCTTCAACCATAGAATGTTGGTCTTTTCCTTTCATACAATCTTCTAATGGTCATGAATCGTGTCAAGGTCTTTTTTCATCTTCCTATAGAAGTCCCTCATTATTGTTTCCAGTCTAGTATAAATATAATTTGAATACATCTGAAAATATCCTCTAGGTTCGTTTTTGTTGATGGATATCACCAAAAATGTTTCTATTTCAATTGTAGTCATATGAGCAATGGGGAAAAACTTTTGTTAATAATTTTTTCCATGCTCTTGTTAAAATCCCCGACCAACAAGATGAACAATGTATTTTTTAACCGTTCCATCATAATGATGCTTTATTTTATATATCCATGTATAAATAATTGGTTTAATTGAGGAGGGTAAAGGAACAACCTCCCATGTACTTATCTACTCAAAAGCTTGAAACTCTTCAACCATGGAATGTTGCCATTTTGGCTAACTTACTACTTTTTGATAGGAATATGATCAATTTATTCATATGAGCAGTCATAAAAGCTACAAACTTCACACTAGTATGATCAAAAGTCTCACTATAATCTTCAAATAGTTACCTTTATGTGGCTTGTGTCATGTATGTAGAGCACCTAGGACCCAAATTGTAACATCTCAGGATTTGAGGCCTTGGATAAGTTGATCTTAAAAGGAATGATTGGACTACCCATATCACCAAGGTGCACCTCCTTTTCCGGGAGCACATCACTAAAGAACTCCATAGTTAAGCGTGCTCAGCTTGGAGTAGTACTAGGATGGGTGACCAGTCGGGAAGTTGATCCTGGCTTGCGTGTCAGTGTGGACAAAGTGCGCAGTTAAGGCTAGTGGTTGTTTGTGGGGCCAGTCGTCATTCTTGAAACTCTATTAGAGCCATAGGCAGTGGGCCCGGGTGTTACAAATGGTATCAGAGCCAATTCCCCTCCAGTAGGTGGGGCCCACATGGGCATGGCATGCCAGTCTTGAGTCGTGCGGTCCAGGCATGTAGGAAAGGGTTGTCCATGGTTGACGTAGCCACCCTTGCGCTGGTATTCCGTGATCGGGATCTGGGTGTCCATGGGCCATTGTGGGTCTGCACTGAAATGGGGAAGAGATTATGAGGCCTTATAGTTGAGCCTTGATGAGAACGTCAAGAGTCTAAGTGGGGGAGATTGTAACATGCCAGGATTTGAGGCCTTGGATAAGTTGATCTTAAAAGGAATGATTGGACTACCCATATCACCAAGGTGCACCTCCTTTTCTGGGAGCCCATCACTAAAGAACTCCATAGTTAAGCGTGCTCAGCTTGGAGTAGTATTAGGATGGGTGACCAGTCGGGAAGTTGATCCTGGCTTGCATGTCAGTGTGGACAAAGTGCGCAGTTAAGGCTAGTGGTGGTTTCTGGGGCCAGTCGTCATTCCTGAAACTCTATTAGAGCCATAGGCAGTGGGCCCGGGTGTTACACAAATTATCAGTGTGAAAGGTGTGTGGATGATATCAACAATAAGATTATAAGTATGAAAGGTGTCTAAGAAGAGTGGACATCAATGGGTCAAAACACCTCGTTAGGTCCCAATAAAGAATTTTAACTCATGGTTGAGAGACTCTTATTTGTTTCATGTAGTGGTACTCTTTCATGTACCAACTCATCTAAACTAACTAATAAGGGAATGCCATTTGAAGGTGTTTAAAGAAGACCATCAGTGGATAGAAAGTATAAATCATGGGACTTGAGAGAAAAATAATGAGAGTCTTCAATGAATGAAACATTTCTAGATGTAAACATCCATCAAGTAGGAGGGTGATAACAACAATATCACTTATGCTCAAGAGTATATCCAAAAAAACACAAGCAACAAACTTGGGTGATAGTTATTCTCTCTCGTGTCCAAGAAGAAGGAAAAAACTCTCAAAAAGGAGTAATCTACAATTAGTAAAAAAACTATCAAAGGAAGAAATGCCACTCAAAATAGGAGTAGTAATCTTATTCATGATGCAGACATATGCAACAAAAACCTCGTCCTAATATAACTGAGGATTGGAAGCATACAAAAGAAAGGATCTAGCTATTTTAAGAATGTGAAAATGTTTCCTCTTTGCCACACCATTTTTTTGTGAGTGTGTGGGCCAGAGGCCTGCCATGGTCATGTAGCATGGAGCACATGATTGAAGAAGTATATTCAAGTGCATTATCAAATCTCAAAATATTGATATTCTTATGATATTGGGTATAAACCCAATTGGTAAAATCATAGTATATTGAAGGCAAGTCTGAGAGATTCTTCATGAAGTATATAAATGTATAACTTAAATAATCATCAATAAAAATTAAATAGTGTTGAAAACCACTAAGATAATCAGTTAGTGTTTGACCTCAAATATCATACCACACAAGATCAAATTTGGAAGATTATTTGCTCAATGATATTGAAAAAGGTAGCTACAATTGTTTTGCTATTTTGCAACTAATAAAAGGACTTATTAAAAATTTGAAAACTTTTGTAAGACTCACAACTCAGGAAGAATTCAAGGACGAGACTCTAACATGTGTCGTAGACATTGATGCCAAAGGGAAACATGATATAAAGTTGAAGTAGCAACTTCAATAGTTGAAGAAAATATTGGAATGGGAAGTTGATCGATCTAATATAAATCTCCTCTCTGATGTACTCGTTTAATGATCTCCTTAGTAGACAAATCTTGAAAAATACATATAGAGGAATCATACTCCACTTTCTGGCCCAAATTACATATTGATGATATAGAAATTAAATTCATCATGAGATTTGATATGTGTAGAACAAATGATACATTTCATTTTTTTACTTTATTGTTAAATATCTCAATATGCTTAATGGGCAATGATTCTCCATTAGTAGTATGACATGGGGCCATATGACTAGTACGAGAGAATGGCATAATGAATGTATCATCATGAGTCATATGTCTTGATGCCCCAAAATCTATATACCAAATATTATAATTGTTACCATTTCCATTTAAACTGGATGAGATACTACATCTGCATGAGCAGAATATTGTGTATATTGGAGCATATGATATATATTTTGAAATTTAGGTGAAGATGAGGCTGATATAGACGTTGTAGAAGACTTTTGAGGAGCACACTTGTTTAAATATTATGTCTTTTTTCAAGGTGTAAACTCCAACAAGTCATCTTGTCGTGACATGTTTTTAACAATACATACACAAATCTTTAAATTAGGCCCTTTTAAAGAAGTTATTGGAGAAAAAATTGTCAAGATAGCCTCCTCAGTGGTAGAGATATGAATAACAAGGATAAAAGGAATTCCTCAACTAGTAAAGGATCACATCCTCATATGAGTCTCAACAACTATGATCTCCACCAATGCATCCTTGAGACATGGAACTAGATCACAAACAATAAATTATTTTGCTAAAGTTAGGAATTCTAAATGAAGACCAATAGTAAATTCGTGTAAATATCTATGATCATACCAATCATGTTGTTTGACTATGCAAACAGTACAACATTTGCATGTGGAGCAAAGAGAAGGACGCATGGTCTCTATAGCCCTCCAAATCTCTATCATTGTTGTATAAAATTGATATATAGTCTGTTCTCCTTGAGATGCGATCATAATATCACGATGAAGTTGAAATTCATAGGAAGAATTCGTTTCAAGAATATTTTGAGAAATGTTTCTCCATACTCAAGTAGTAGAAACCTATCTATCCCAGTAGTTATTTCAGATGGTATGGTGAACATAGTTCACAATATAGGATCTAACACTTCCATCACAAAATGGTAAATTTGATATATATTGGATTGGATTTGTCTATTTGACATATCAGTGTCACTTCCTTTGTTGTTGCATCAAGACAATATGTATAGTTTCCATAATTGTGGCACTGGGTAGTTTTATTTGGCCAAAAAGTTGATCCTCTAATTTTATACCATATAGAGTTGGTTTGATTTTCAAATGCCATGCAATCCATTGGGAAGAATCTTCAAGTAATATAATGCATGAAGAGATAACACCCCTCTCCCATTCCATCTCATTTTCCATAAGATTGAGAGGATAAATGAAAGAAGAAAGGAAAAAATATGAATGGATGTGTATAAAATATGGACAACAAAAGAATAGTTATCCTTATTTTGAAGAAACTAATTCCATGAAACTTGAATGACAAGTGAAGTTTATTATATATGTGTTACAAGGAGTATGACCCTCTATATAGAGGAGGAGACCCATTTCACAATATGATATGAGAGGGGATGAAGAAGTCAAAGAGACATGAGAAAAATACTAAATACAATGAATGTGTGATAGAAACTTACATTCACTCTATATAAATACAGTACATGTTCACATTAATTAACAATCAATCAATGTATTAATTGACAATTAATTAGTATTGACATTCTACAAAAAGGAAACTAACAAATATAGACACATTTGACAATATTTAGAGAAATAGTATATGTTAATAGTAGGGAATTAGTTTTGTCTATGTTACCTTCTAACTAATGTAAGACCACATTTAGAGTGTCACTCATAATATCTATTATGAAGAGAGGGTTGTGCAAAATGACTAAAAACAAAGCGAATCATAAAAATTTATTGAAAATTTGATGTGTTCATATCTAAAAAGTATATGAGATGGTTTGATGCTTCTTAGAAACAATGACAAAGAGGGTATCCACCTTTAAGGTGTGTTATGAATAGGATCATCTATGTAAAAATATATGATATCACTAAGGTGTATCTCCAATCCAGTAAGGAAAATAGTAGACATGAGGAAAATAATTATAATATAAAGCAATTAATCAAGAACAATACACAATCTCTTTAATACTCATTTTGATGTTAGTTTCAAAAACTTTCTGTAGTATTGATCAAACTTGTATGATGAGTTTTTCCTCATTCATTTATTGACATTGGCGTGAAAAGTAGAAACTTTATATTATACATTTGAGATATTTCAAATGTCAAAAGGATTTCAATCATGGATTACAAAGATATTATTTTCATTGGCTTGGATGGCAATGGTTGTTACACATTTTGAAGAATTTATCATTATTACATGCCTAATCATCTTCAATGTCTCAAAATCTTGTTGTCCTCACAATTTACATGCTTATATGTAAATGAACATGTTTTAGTTGACTCGATGATCATTAGAAGAAAGGATTTATATAGTATGAGATCTGCATATAAATTTCCACACAATTCAATAATAGGAAATAAATGTTATATACCAAAGTAATAATTCATTATTATTGAATTACACCTACTAAAACCTATGACTATAAAAAGTAAAATAACATAACTAAGGTCATTATTAAGGGATAACTTCATAACTTATTTAATGCCATGTGTTTAATGTATATTTTGAATATATGAGTGTATGATGAATTTTATGAACTAACTCACACAAGGAAACAAATCTTGTACATTTGTGTAAAATTTTAAAAACAACATCATTGTTCATGATATGCCTTATATTTTAACATTGGCTTAATAGTTTATGATGATTGTGAAAAAAACTCCACCAACACTTACATACTACACTCAAACAAACCAAGACATCCCGAACCGAGGAATGTTTATTTTCTGTCAACAAATGAAAATATATTTTATGGATGTTTTGAATCCTATTTTATTATATTCCTTTATAATTGCAAATTATTCTTAGAATTTAAATCGCCTTTCATCAGATGCCATAACAAGAATTCTCTTGACTCCCATTCAAAAGAAAAAATTAGGCATATGCATTATACAAGAAACTTAAACCTCACTTTCACCTATCCATGTAATATCCATAGTGACCACCAAATTAATACATGGGCCCAATATCCTGATGTGTGCCTTAATGGAGACATCCTCGTGGTTGGAACACTAACTCATTTGAAGTGATAAATCCTATATAAACACATATAATGTCATAATAACATTCCAAGAACATGTAAGATATCCTAATGAAATCTTATGGAGTTTTTTGGGGAGTCATCCCAAAACAAAAATGTTAAGGAATAATAAACTAGAGAGGTTTATACATGATATCTAAAAACATACAGGTGCATACAAACTCATACAAGTTGGATGTGCTCCTATATGAAAAGTTAATGAGAATGGCTTGGTGATTCTTAAAAGAAATCACAAAAAGGGTATCCACCTATGACATATGATACATAGAGTATCATTTACAGAATAAAACATGATGTCACCAGGATCACATTTCAATCCACTAAGGAATCATATAAAAAAGGACAATGATTATAATATAGATTAATGAATAAAACACAATACATAATCTTTTAAATATTCATTTTTATGTTAGTTTAACAAAGTTTCCCTGAGTGTGCTCGCCATATTTAATTGACAAAGTTTCCCAATGTCTTTCAATGAAATTTGCATGAGCAATAAATCCTTTGTATCACACATTTGAGATCGTTTAAAAGATAACACACATTCAAGCATGAATAAGAACATGTAGTCAACAAAAGCAGCAAAAATTGAAGATGTGCAATCCACATGGATGGGAAACAACTACCACATAAATGTCATTATAGATACAATGAATAAATCACATTCTAAAGGTTGCTTCCATGACATAAAGATCCTATAAGACGCTATGTATAAATACGTGATTTTGATGTTTTGAATTTACTCTATAGTTACAAAATAGAGAATGGAATCCCACTACATCTTATTCCTTTTATTTTATAAGTTACCAAGTGATGTTAAACTCCCAAAGTTACTTAGACCATTATGCATAGTGTAAGAATATAATAGTGCTTTAGAATCACAAGCATTAAATAACATGACATCATCAATATATTTGTATAAAGTATAGAATCCTTACAACTAAGATGAATGAACTAAGACTAAAATCTCATAGATGGAATCACCAGACCATTTCAATCCATAGTTCACATCTAAATAAAAAGGTCAAATCAATCCAAGTTATGAGTCAAATCCTCAAATAAACCATTTAGATGACAAGATAGATACTAATGTAATTTAGGAACAAGTCCTTATAGATCTCCCCTCCTTTTATAGTTTCATCTTGAAACTCTAGAAAAGGTTGAGATGGCACCTCTATATCTCATCTTCAAGTTCTCATGTTGCTTCTTCAAATCCATGATGTCTCCATAAGACCTTTACCATAGGTATCTGACGTCTACACGACCTTTTGATCTTCCTACCCATGATCTAAATTGGGCCTTCCTCATAGGACATGTCATCTTTTAATTGTACATCAGATGGATACAAGATCCTATCAGTATCAGATGACACTTTATTAGCACAGATACCTGGAATAAATCATGTAGATTCTCTAACTCAGGTGGTAACTCAAGTTGGTAAGCTACTTTTTCAATCTGTTATGGAATAGGATATGGTCCCATATATCTAGGAGCTAACTTGCCCCGCTTCCCAAATCTTAGAACATCTGTCCAAGGAGAAACCTTTAGATATAATAGACCCCCTACTTGAAACTCAAGAGGTATACACATGTAGTATGCATAACTCTTCTGTCTATCTTGTGTAGCTTTCAATTGTTGGTGTATCATAGATATCTTCTTATAAGCTTTTCATAATATCTTAGGTCCCAACATCTGTCTCTCACCAACCTTATACCAACATACTGGCATCTACACTTCCTGCCATATAGAGCTTCATAATGTGCCATTCCAAGACAAGATTGGTAAGAATTATTATATGCAAATTTGATCAGGCTAACATTTGAGTCCCAACTTCCATGGTACTATAGAACACATGCCCTAAGCATGTGTTTTAGCACTTTTATTGTCCATTTAATTGTCCATCAGTCTGGGGATGAAAAGTAGTACTAAACTTCAACTGAGTTCCCATTGCTTCATGTAGTCTACTCCAAAACCTAGAAGTAAATTGTGTCCTCTATCTAATAAAATAGAAAGTAGAACTCCATGTAGTCTGAATATCTCATCAACATATATCTAATCTAGTTGTTCAACAGAGAAAGTCATCTTAACAGGAAGAAAATGAGCTATCTTTGACAATCTATCTATGACAACCCATATGGAATCATGTCCCTTAGAAGAACGGGGTAAGATGATTACAAAATCCATAGTAACATGATCCAATTTCCACTCTGGTACAGGAAAAGGCTACAAAAACCTAGAGGATCTTTGATGTTCTTCCTTTACTTGCTGACATACACCGAATTTTTCTACAAAATCATTTACATCTTTCTTCATTGTAGGGCACCAATACAATTCCTTGAGATTTTTATACATTTTGGAACTACCTAGAAGCATCGCATACAAGAAGAATGTGCTTCCTTAAGCACAATATTTCTTATCTCTTCTTGATTTGGGACACATAACCTTCCCTGAAAACATAAAATATGCTCATCAGTGAAGTGGAAGTCTTCTCTCTTCCCTTCTTGCATCTCTTTCATTAAAGTTTGAACATAAGGATTGGTGGCCTGCATTTGTTTAATCTTTTGCCCCAACACATGTTTTATTTGGTTGTGCAAGAAGACCACCAAAAGATGTCAAATCCATATGTGCATTCATCTCTTTGAGAGACAAAATCATGTCCCTTCTAATGCATGCCATGGAATTCATCTCTATATAAGGCATAGAAGATGGTGACTTTCTACTCAATGCATCCACCACCACATTTTCCTTTCTAGTATGGTAATCAACTTTAATCAATTCAAGCCATCTACATTGCCTCATATTTAGATCAATCTGTATGAAGATGTATTTTAGGCTCTTATGATCAATATATACCTAGCAAGGCTCTCCATATAGATAATGTTGCTAGGTCTTCAATGCTAAGACTACTAAAACAAGTTCTAGGTCATGCGTAGGGTAGTTCTCTTCATGCTTCTTCATCTTTCTACAAGCATATGCCACTACCTTACCATAATGCATAAAAATGCAGCCTAAAACCTTTAGAAGCATCATAATATACAACATAACATTTCCCAATCTTAGGAAGACCTAGGACTGGTGCAAAAGTCAATAGCTTCTTCAATTGTTATAATCTATGCTCACACTAATTTTCCATATGAACTAGACTTGTTTCCTCATCAAACAAGTCAAATACATGACAATAATGCTAAATTCATGTATAAACCTTTAGTAATATCCTGCTAATCCAAGAAAACTCCTCACTTCAGTGGGTGTTTTGGGCTACTCCCACTGGAGTACAAATTACACCTCCTTGGGATCTACACAAATCCCTTCAACGGAAATCACATGGCCTAGAAATGGAAGCTCAGACAACAAAAACACACATTCACTAAACCTAGTATATAGCTTATTTGGTCTCAATAAGTGTAAAAGTAACCATAAATTATCTTCTTGTTGATCCCTATTCATTGAATACATCAAGATATTGTCAACGAAAACAATAATGAACTGGTCAAGGTATTGATAAAATACTCTATTCATCAGGTCCATAAAAGTTGATGGTGCATTGGTTAGTCCAAATGACATAACAAAAAATTCATAGTGGCCATATCTAGTCTTGAAAGCTATCTCAGGGACATCTTCAACCTTGACCCTGAGCTGATGATAGCCTGATCACCAATCAATCTTAGAAAACACAATTTTCTCTCTCAATTGATCAAAAAGATCATCGATCCTAGGCAAAGGATATATATTCTTGATAGTGAATTTATTGATTTTCCTATAACTGATACACAAATACATCGTTCCATCATTCTTCTTCACAAATATCAAGGGTGCTCCGTATACGTGCTAGGTCGAATAAAACCCTTATTTAGCAATTCTTGCAATTGCTTCTTCAGCTCTCTCAATTCAGCTGAAGCCATATGATATGGTACCTATGCAATAGATTGAGTACCTGGAGTTATATTAATCTCAAAATCAATCTCTCTAATTGAAGTTAATCCTGACAGTTCATTAGGAAAAACATCATTGTACTCTTTCACTATGGGTAAATCAGATAAGGCAGGGTTCTCAACCCTAGTATCCACTACATGTGCAAGATAACGTGTACATCCCTTCCTCATCATTTTCTCAATACATATAGAAGATATCAAACATTTATATAGTACTTTCTTATCCCCATGAAAGTGTTGGTATGTATGCCCAGAGGGCCAAGCTCATGATGATTGGGATGTGGTAGTAGATACCTGATTTTATAATAATAAAGGAAAGCTTCCAATTCATTTGTTTCACGCAGTTATGAGATTATGAGGACGCAGAGTGAATGTCTAGAGAATTATATCAGTCAATGATGTATGTTGTCAAGTTACTAACCTTGTGGATTAGATCATACAGATGTTATACATATACATATTCTCATTATGTCCCTGATCGATTGTTATTGTGGAAGGTTGATAGACCACACTAGCACATAGGATCAAAGTGTGAGTTGGTTGATGAAAAAATCTCATTAGTCATGATATGGTAGTATCAAAACAAGCACACTGATACATGTTAGAGAACAATGTATCAGACAGACCCACTGTGAGACTAATACATGGAATCCATCATCATGGAATTCATAGTCAACTCTCATAGTGATGGTGGTGGTTGTTGTTCTTAGACCTAAAATCACTACATTCATCACATGTCATTGGGTACACTTTGACATCATCAAACACAGTCCCGAAACATGGGTTGTTATAACGATGATGATTGGGTGACTTTGACACATGGGAATTGACTGTGAGTGGTAGATATGGGATTTGTCTCTCTGATAGGAGTATGGTATCCAAGGCCTCTTGATTAATGAGACTGAGAAAAGTATGGCCATATGTATGTGAGTCAATATGTGATACTAACCTTACATATATCTCATGTACTTTTCTCTGGTTTAAGAAAAATGATTGAATAATAATGAGGATGAGTGCTCCATGCCTCTAGTTCAATCTGGATATCAGTGACAAAGGAACTATACAAACACTGTAACACCATACACATATTTTAGGTTGAAGTTGCTCCCCAACTTTCCATTCACTTGGGTAGCAATGATGTGTGACTAGGCACCACTCTTTGCTTGTGATGTCATAAGCTAGTTATGGACATTCACTACAAATGTGATATGGGACCTATTGGGTCACACACATAGAAATGCGTCTAGAAGAGGAGTTTGATCTTGATGATAATTGAATTGATTACTAAAGTGTTTAGGTATTTCAGTTCATGTAACAGATCAGTTGACTAGAATGCCAAATGATCAGTTTAAGTGTTGAGACTGTTGCTTGGAGTGTCAGGTTGATTGTATTGTACATCAATTGGAATTTTTCCTGACCTGGGCTGTGAGACGCCTGTCTCACTTGTGCGAAATGGAAGTTTGGCCTAGTGCAATAAGCCCATCTTAGTTGCACCAAACATTTATTTGGCCTACTACAGGACAACCATCTCAGTTTCACCAAACACCCATTTCAGGAGTGCAATTTGATTGTACAAAGGATTGGTGTTGACATCAAGTTGAGTACTAATTGGAATTGAATTGCTAACATATGTGCAAAATCTAGAAATTGTCAAACGACCATTTCACTTAGGGAAACGACCGTCTCGCATGCAAGATGGCCATCTCATTCAGCGAGACGACCATCTTGATGGGTGAGATGACTGTTTCATCACACATAGGTTGTAAAACTTCAAGAATAGTTGTGAGAATTCTAGATCTTCTTGTCCTTTCCACTCC
Organism: Alisma plantago-aquatica; assembly: GCA_963693085.1. NCBI lineage: Eukaryota > Viridiplantae > Streptophyta > Magnoliopsida > Alismatales > Alismataceae > Alisma > Alisma plantago-aquatica. Next base: position 1,005,496,611 of record OY856413.1, read on the forward strand.
TGCTTTAGTCCCGCATTGGTTGGGGACTGGGAACCCTGACCCTAACCCCTCCTATATATAGAGGGGTATTGGGGGATTCCCAGAGAACAACTACTACACAGACAATTGAGAATCAGTTGCTCTGACAATTGTTATCATCTCTGGTTGTGGTAACGATGAGAACCCAGGCAAGTCCTACCTGACTAGGGAGAAATAGACATAGGAGAGAAACAACTGAGGATCATTATTGTGGGATAGTATGTTGGTGACTAGTATACTAACAGGAGGGACAACCCCTTCCTATTCATTCTTGTATGACGAAAGGAGTTCTAGTTTGTCCATGTGTACTACTCTAGAGACAGGAGTCTGTTGGCTGTTGCTAGGAGGGCAATGTCAACTCGCAGACCGTGGCGAGATATGAGGAGCCACTAAAATAGTTGTTCGAGTCTACTGTCATGGAGGAGCAGTCAAATGAGTGTGAGTGTGACTAGTAGTTACACAGACACCATCCAAGATAGAGTGTGCATCTACATCGATGAGGATTGTCACTGGACTTGCTCTAGGTGCATGTATATCTTCATGAAACCATCCTTCCCATTGCATATTTATTGATGTGATCTGTTGGAAAATGGGAAATATGTTAGTAAAATTTTTGTTTCCACTGCCTATCTGATGTTGTATTTCCCTATAGAAAGATCTACGAAATTCTCCATCAGAGAAGATAGCTTCCTTGGTAAAGCAATTTATCTTCACCTGATATTGCTTTATGAAATTCATGCCCAGAATTATATCAAAGCTACATACTTCAAGACATAATAAGTCCACTTGTATGCATTGTCCATGAAATCTTAGAATACATCCTGGACAACCATCTATCACAACCGTAGGTTGTACATGTTGGGTTTTAGGGGAGGTAGAGAAGGCAGCGGAAACAAAAAATTTCTCCTCCCCAAACCCAGAACAAGGAAATGCGTCAACGTCTATACAATAGGAAAGGATGGTTTGTGGAATAATACCTTGTCCTGAGGCTTGCTCGGCGACAATACCTCGTGCCTTGCGCGGTCTTCATCTCCGGTCTTGGACGGTGTCTGTGCAGCTCCAGGTCGCACCAGGACTGACGACTCCTGGTCTCACCGGGACTGTCAGGATTGACAGCTGTCCTCCGAGCGGCAGAAACCTCCCGCCTCTGAAGTAGTCTACATGGACCACCTGGAACTCTAATCTCCTTGTCCTACAAGGAATTGGAAGGAGTTGCACCCTCCTATCAGTGTACTAGTCGCCAACACACTCTCTTGTCACCAGTCGCTTTCTGCATTTGTCCTTCCCTTGTTATGCCTCCCTTATCGGGTAGCACTTGCTCGGGCTCTCTCGGTTACCAAAACTAGAGAGAACGACAACTTCACAGAGCAACTGGTTGCACTGAGTTGTACTTTGAGAAGCCCCCAATACCCCTATATATATAGGAGGGTCATGGGATAGGGTTCTCCATCCCGGTCAATGCGGGACTAAAAGCAGGAGTAGAAGGGTTTGAGATTTTCCACAAAACAACCAACTCGCAACCTGAACTGATCGTTTCACAACTGAAACAGTCGGTTGGGGACCTGAACTGGTCAGTTGACACCTCAACTGATCGGTTGGAACCCATGAAATAGTCATCTCACATGTGAACCGATCAGTTCGTGGTCCTGATCAGTTCCCGATTGACTTTCCATCTTTTGTTTCTAATTGGCATCAAATACCAATCCTTGTTCCAATCAAATTGGGCAAGTGAAATGAAAGGAAAATTCTCACCAATCCTACTTTCCCAACTTGCTCAGTTGCATCAGTTGAACCGATCGTTTCAACACTTGAAGCAATCATTTCACCCTGACCATGAGCCGATTGACTCACAACCTGAGCCGATCGGTTCATCACATGAGTCAATCGGTTGGGAGTGCAGATTGTGCAGAATCATTCAATTCCAGTTTCAACCAATTCGATACTCTAATCAATCTGTCCAACACCTTGAACACTATGATTTTGAGCTATCAATTAATTGAGTGTTTAATTGAACTACTAAACTCCTTTAGCAATCAATCCAAACATTGTTTGTGGACAAAACTCCTCTTCCAAATTAAATCCTATGTGTGTGACCCTGCAGGTCCTTTTCACGTTGGCAGTGAAAGTCCATAACACTTATGACTTCACAAGCAAAGAGTAATGCCTAGTCACACATAAGTGCTACCCAAGTCAAATAGAAAGTTGGATAACAACTTTCAATCCTACAATCCGTGAATGGTGTTACAGTGAATGTATAATTCCTTTGTCACTGATATCCCGAATGAACTCGAGGCATGGAAGAGTCATCCTGTCAACGTTCATTCACTTTCTTAATCTCAGAGCAGATTGGAAGAGATATGTATGACATCAATATCACATACCGATTCACACATGCGTGCGCACACCTATTTCAATCCTACTCATCAAGTGGCCTTGGATATCAAACTCCCTCAGGAGGGACAAATCCCATATCTATCACTCACCCCTCAAAAGCCCCATGTGTCAAAGCCACCCAAGCATCACCTTTATAACAACCCATGTTTCAGGACTGCATTTGATGATGTCAAAGTGTGCCCAATGACATGTGTTGAGTGTAGTGATTTTAGGTCAAAGAATCACACTCACCACCATCACTGTGAGTACTGACTATGACTACCATGTCATGGTTCCATGTGTCAAACTCACGGTGGGTCTGTTTGATACACTTGTTCTCTAACAAGTACCTATGTGTTTGGTTTGATATCTCTATATCATGACTAATGAGATTCTGTCATCAACCAACACCACAATCTAGTCTTGTGTGTCATTACTATCTATCTACCTTCCACAATGACATCCGACTAGGGACATAATAAGAATGTACAAACTCTTAGCATCCGTATGATCTCATCGTTCAGGTCATGGACCTGAAGGCATACGTCATTGAGTATTGTCATTCTCTAGACATTCAATCTGTTCTATCACTATCTCATATGACTAAACCAGAAAGAATTGGAAGCTTGCCTTTGATGTTTATCAAATCAATCTTAATGTATCCCACCAATCATCCCATGATTGGATCTCAAGGCATACATACCAACAGACTCCCACTTGCACTGCGAGCCAATCACCCTTGAATTATATTCATAGTGATCTTCAAACATGTCCCACATGTTATTGAGCTCTTGTGCCAACACAGTGAGTTATGGCAACACCTTGCCAAAGTCAGTATTAATTGCATTCTCACATCTCTTCATTGTACCTCACACGTATGAGATGGAGTCACCGTAATATTCGATCCAGTATTCCTTTTCTAACCTTTAGCCACATTGCATGATCAAGGATTCCATACTTGTCATCAATGACGGGAATATCTATAAGTTCATCTCATGAACTTACAGATCCATATAGTATCCACTATTGTTCTCAAACACATAGATACTCGGCATTTCCTTTTAAATGGTTTTATTGGAACATTTCCAATTATCAGCAAACTTTCACTTTATATATCCCATATATATTTTGCGATTAATTTTCTATCCTTTTCGGAAGTTCGCATCAATGTAACTCTTTACATCGTACTCTTCCTTATCTCCATAGAACTAGTACTTCTCAAGTACTTATCAAGTTCTTATGTTTTCCAATAACCCTTACTGGAAGTAGACATACATCCACTCGTCATGTCTTACATATGAGTTATCAGGATGAGCACATCATATTGCCATGTCATACATACAAGATGATGAATGCATTTTGTTCTTGCCATGCAAGATAATGGTATGATTACATACATGATAGATCCATATCTATTCTTAGTGTTCCCATTCTTCATAAGAATTGGACACTTGGCCTTGGGATATTAACTCCATGTAACATGGACAAGTTTTCTCCCACTGAATCTGTGTACACTGAATCCTTCAGTACAGATTGCCAATGTATGCTCTCTCTTTTCCAGGTCAAGAGGTTTTCAAGAACTATCTCTATAGATCTCTATTCCTATCACATAGGAAACATCTCTATCTTCCTTAAAGATGATTTCCACTTTTGGATTTCCATTTTAGAACATTTCCATTTCACATCAACATGTGGAATGTGAACACGCTCCCACTAAATCACAGATCCCTTCTTTATCTTTGACATATCAGTCAAACCCTTTGACTATATCATTAAAGTAAAGATCCAATTTTGAGTTGCTTGTACTCAATCAATCACATTGATTAGTCCATTGTAACTTATAGACTTCATTTGCATTATTGGATTCATCAACCTGATAGGTTGTGTCACGTACACATCCTTATTTTGTTCCTCATAGGAATGCGGTTTTAGTATCCATATGCCAAATGTCTTAGTCATTAAGTTGCAATCAACAAGCATCATCCTTCTCAAAATGTTATCCATGTGTCTTAACACTTAAGACTTATTCGCACTTATGGATTTTATTCCAATGGGTGCTACCATCAAGGTCATACCTTGTGGTTCACATGGGTGTCATTTAGGATGTAATGGTCATAAACCATAACTCAAAATTCGGTTCCTCATATTAATCTAGATAGTTGACTCATCACATGAACAACTCATCACATAGATAATTAAGGTGTATCTGTCAAGGATATAAGAACTCACAATTCCTTGTGATTCTCAATGTCCTTTATTAGTGTGGGGTATTCTTTTATTAAGAAGAATTCAATTATTTGATAATCATTCTCTAACTCCTTAGAGTATGATCACCATGCCTTAATCAGGAGTTCACTATGATACACTGTCATAATCACTCAAAAGGATCTCAAACAGTTGGTCCAAGTATTTCATTCATTGATCTCATCAAGAATTAACACTTTTACCAAATTTTGCACTTCATCTATGATAATCTTGAACACTTCATGATATTCATATTGGTATTTCTCTAAACACCATTTGAAGTATTAGCATTTGTTCCAATAGGTATGTAAATATATCACATGTATCATACCTAATAGGATAATCATTCTCCCACTACCATTAGTGAAGATTGATTAATCATGTCCAAGATATTCATGTCTCTTACTGGTTCTCTAACCAAAAGAGTCTAGATTTATCCATCACATGGAAACTAGAAATGAATTTCTCATGATTGATGCTAATTTGATTGTTTGAGTTATATATAACTTTTAGGTATCATTTTATCTTATGCATATCAAATACCACAAGATAAACAAGGCATTGCCACAAAGATCATATCTTTAGAAATTGAAACATCTCTTTATTGATTGCCATCACTGTCATACAATATGCAAAAATAAAGTGTTTCTATCTATTGGAAAATATGAAATAGCAGTTCATAACTGTATTACATGCCTTTTAGGCTGAAAATAAACTAAAGTACTCCTATCTATGGTGGCAACACTTGCCCCATTTATTGAGTGCTTTACACTTTACATCTTGGTATCATATACCTCAAAAGTGTTACAAGTTTACTTTCATGACACCTTTAAGTAGAGATGTTTGTCACCTCCTTCTTCTTTTGTTCTTCCAGATAGAGAGGATAATTCCTTTTCCAATGTCCTAGCTTTTGACAATGGTGGCAATTTCCTTTCTTGGTCACGCCTCCCTTGGCCTTGAGAGCTGAAGACGACTTGGGCTCCTGGCTAGCATCAGAACCTTTCTTAGCTTTGCCCTTGCCCTTGCGCTTGGGCTTGCCTTTCTTGCTCGTGATCACCATCACAGACTTAGGCTTGTCCTTCTTCATCTATATCTCGGCTGTCCTCAACATGCCCAACAAATCTGAAAGTGGCCTATCAAAGTTGTTCATGTTGTAGTTAATCACAAACTAACTATAGGATTCTGGAAACGATTGCAGTATCACATCAGTAGCCAACTCTTAGCTCAGTGGAAATCCCAGTCTTGTCAGGTTCTCCACATACCCAATCATCTTGAGTGTGTGAGGACCAACTGGATCTCCTTCTGTCATGACGCACTTGAACACTGCCCTTGAGACATTGTATCTCTCTTGCCGTGCTTGATCTTCATACATGTTCCTGAGATGCTGAATCATCTCAATGACACCCATGTTCTCATGCTATCTCTGCAACCCGTGGTTCATAGAGCACAACATCAAGCACTTTGCATCAATGGCATCATCAGAATGCTTCTTGTAAGTATCCCTTTCTACCTTTGGTGCATTAGGAGCAGGTTCCTCTAGAATTGGAGTATCCAAGACATAGAGCTTTCGCTCTTGAGTGAGAACAATTCTCAATGTCCTATACCAGTCATGGAAGTTTGTCCCATTTAGCTTGTCCTTTTCAAGGATCGATCGCAAAGAAAAGTGATTGTTGTTTGTTGCCATTTGTACTACAAAAGGAAAATATGCAATTTTAGTCCAAAAACTCATTTTTGACTTATTTGATTGATTTGAAAAGTTGACAATATAATTAGGCCTTTAATTAATTATTGTACCCATTATTTTAATTCAAATTGATATCCCTCACCATCAATTCGGAAGATTGCAGCACACAACCTTCTAGTGGGCAAGATCCTGAAATCCTCCAAGTCATGGACCAGGTAGGGCTGTCACCCACAACTTAGATCTCTCAGGTAGGCAGCCCTTGCCAATTGCATCATATGCAACTCTTGATAAGATGTCATATGCAACTCCTTGCCATGATCATCTCCATGCCTCAAGGTGCTAGATCCTATCTAGGTCACCTTGTTAATTCTGACCCAAAGCAAACACGATGAATATGCACCCTGCTAGGGCAGACCCACATATCCATCCTTCACGCTTCCACGAGATAGACGGTGCACCACGCTAGGGCGTGCCCACACTTGGTCGATCAAGCTTTTCATGTGTGTCACATTTGGAAGGCATCTAAAACTTAATATTTAATGAGGGATTTTGTTTTTATATACATATACATATCCAATCACCAAAATACATAGTACGTATCATATACATGCTATATCCCACAGAAAACATGTGAAACGATAAAAGCGATGATTATGGCCATCCTAATGTGATTCCTCGAGCCAAGAGGAATCACGGTCATCTAGGTCTACATCACATGCAACCTGTACAAGATGAACTCTGTGTTTTGCCTTTCTGGGTTTGATCAATTCATCACATGAATGCTCGGCTCGCCATCAGACTGGTTGGCTGGTGCCACCAACCGATCGGTTGGCTCCTCCAACCGATCGGTTCGCCTGGTCGTCGTGCATCTCATCATGGCCACCACCTGCTCGTCTCGCTCCTCGAACCGGTCATCTACCGATTGGCTCACTCCTTGAACCGATCGTCTGGAACATCAACCGATCGGTTCACGCCTTGAACTGATCGTCTCAGCTGTCGTCAGGATGTCCTCCATTCTTTGACATAATAGGAAATAAAATTCTATCCTATTTTACATTGTAAAAAAGAGAAACCTTGAGTTACATTCGAGGGGAGCAAAGGTAGGAAAGAAATCTCGAATTATTTTGAGTTACATCAGGAATAGGAGAAGGAAGATCGGTGCGCAGACCTAGATGCAAGCAACCACATATAACCATACACAGATAGGGTTTATTGGCCATAACCACGCTATACATCCACCACAAAACTCATTTAAGGGCGACGTGTATCGAGTGCATTAATAATACATATCATATATGTAAATTGGGATTTGTGGATTTAGGATTGGACATGTATAAAGCCAATATTATTCGCATCATATGAAATAAATAAAGGGGACAAACCAAAATCGATCATAACGATAATCCCTAAAGTATAGAGCAGTTGATGTGGCTCTGATACCACTGTTGGGTTTTAGGGGAGGAAGAGAAGGCAGCAGAAACAAAAATTTTCTCCTCCCCAAACCCAGAACAAGGAAACGCGTCAACATATAAACAATAGGAAAGGATGGTTTGTGGAATCATACCTTGTCCCGAGGCTTGCTCGGCGACAATACCCCGCGCCTTGTGCGGTCTTCACCTCCGGTCTTGGACGGTGTCTGTGCAGCTCCTGGTCACACCAGGACTGACGACTCCTGGTCTCACCGGGACTGTCGGGATTGACAGCTGTCCTCTGAACGGCAGAAACCTCCCGCCTCTGAAGTAGTCTACACAGACCACCTGGAACTCCAATCTCCCTGTTCCATAAGGAATTAGAAGGAGTCGCACCCTCCTGTCAACGTACTAGTCGCCAACACACTCTCCTGCCACCAGTCGCTTTCTACAGTTGTCCTTCCCTGGATGTGCCTCCCTTATCGGGTAGTACTTTCTCGGGCTCTCTCGGTTACCAAAACCAGAGAGAACGAAAACTTCACAGAGCAACTGGTTGCACTGAGTTGTACTTTGAGAAGCCCCCAATACCCATATATATATAGGAGGGTCATGGGACAGGGTTCTCCATCCCGGGCAATGCAGGACTAAAAGCAGGAGTAGAAAGGTTCGAGATTTTCCACAAAACAACTAACTCGCAACCTGAACCGATCGTTTCACAACTGAAATGGTTGGTTGGGGACCTGAACCGATCGGTTGACACCTCAACTGATCGGTTGGAACCCATGAAACGGTCGGTTCACATGTGAACTGATCGGTTCGTGGTCCTGATTAGTTCCCAATTGACTTTCCATCTTTTGTTTCTAATTGGTATCAAATACCAATCCTTATTCCAATCAAATTGGGCAAGTGAAACGAAAGGAAAATTCTCACCAATCCTACTTTCCCAACTTGCTCGGTTGCATCAGTTGAACTGATCGTTTCAACACTTGAAGCAATCATTTCACCCTAACCATGAGCCGATCGACTCACAACCTGAGCCGATCGGTTCACCAAGCTGAGCCGATTAGTTCATCACATGAGTCGATCGGTTGGGAGTGCAGATTGTGCAGAATCAGTCAATTGCAGTTTCAACCAATCTGATACTCTAATCAATTTGTCCAACACCTTGAACACTATGATTTTGAGCTATCAATTAATTGAGTGTTTAATTGAACTACTAAACTCCTTTAGCAATCAATCTAAACATTGTTTGTGGACAAAACTCCTCTTCCAGATTAAATCCTATGTGTGTGACCCTACAGGTCCTTTTCACGTTGGCTGTGAAAGTCCATAACACTTATGACTTCACAAGAAAACAGCAGTGCCTAGTCACACATCAGTGCTACCCAAGTGAAGTAGAAAGTTGGAGAACAACTTTCAATCCTACAATCCGTGAATGGTGTTACAGTGAATGTATAATTCCTTTGTCACTGATATCCTGAATGAACTCGAGGCATGGAAGAGTCATCCTGTCAACGTTCATTCACTTTCTTGATCTCAGAGCAGATTGGAAGAGATATGTATAAAATCAATATCACATACTAATTCACACATGCATGCGCACGCCTATTTCAATCCTACTCATCAAGTGGCCTTGGATATCAAACTCCCTTAGGAGGGACAAATCCCATATCTATCACTCACCCCTCAAAAGCCCCATGTGTCAAAGCCACCCAATCATCACCGTTATAATAACCCATGTTTCATGACTGTGTTTGATGATGTCAAAGTGTGCCCAACGACATGTGTTGAGTGTAGTGATTTTAGGTCAAAGAATCACACTCACCACCATCACTGTGAGTACTGACTGTGACTACCATGTCATGGTTCCATGTGTCAAACTCACAGTGGGTCTGTCCGGTACACTTGTTCTCTAACAAGTACCTATGTGTTTGGTTTGATATCTCTATATCATGACTAATTAGATTCTGTCATCAACCAACACCACAATCTAGTCTTGTGTGTCATTGTTGTCTATCTACCTTCCACAATGACATCCGACTAGGGACATAATAAGAATTTACAAACTCTTAGCATCCATATGATCTCATCGTTCAAGTCCTAAACCTAAAGGCATACATCATTGAGTACTGTCATTCTCTATACATTCAATCTGTTCTATTACTATCTCATATGACTAAACCAGAAAGAATTGGAAGCTTTCCTTTGATGTTTATCAAATCAATCTTAATGTATCCCACCAATCATCCCATGATTGGCTCTCAGGGCATACATACCAACAGTACATTAGGTATCTATAATAAGAAAACATAAGATAGCTCCACAATAGAAATCTGACCTCTGTCTATGACATCTCGAGTCACAAAAGTATGTGTAGCACCAGGGTCAATCAATATTGTAACATGTATAAGAATGGATGTAACTAAATTAATCTGACCTATCACAACATGTGGAGTAACTACTCCCTCCTGTTGAGTCAAAGCATAAACACAGGACAATGCCTACTACCCACCTCAACCTTGTCCTCTACCCAGATGTATTGTGGCTCCTTGAGTGTTGGAACATACCTATGATGCATACCCTCTGACTGAGCTTGGTGGTGCTCTTGGTCTCTATACTCTAATCATTGAATGTTGTTAGGTTCTCCATGGACAATCCCTGATAGAATGTCATTCACTGTGGTGGTGTCGAGTTAAAGCTTGGCCTATGAGGTCCTATCACAGTTCATGTACTTTGTGTCCTCTGTGGTGTTGGTCCCCTAGATGAAAAAGTAGTAGTACCCCTACCATATGGAATATATGGTGGTGCACTAGTTATCTTGTTTGGCCTCCTAGAAGGATATGTAGGAGGCCTAGTCATCCTCGGCTATATACTAGGTCCGGGCCTACTCATCTCACTGCCTTTCTTATTGTGGGTCTCAAACTCCTGCCTCTGCTGGATGACATACTCCACACGCCTGACTGCATCAACAAAGGTATGAAAATATTTCCTATATTCTATCACATCTATTGTCTCATGTAGATAATATTTCAGACCTTAATCAAAATTCCTGAGCTTATCCTAATCTATGACACATAGTTGAGGACAAAACCTAAGAAAATACAAAAATAGAAACTCATATTCAATCATTGTCATCTATATTTGCCTCGGTGTCTCAAATTGATGAATCTTGGTGTGTTGTATTGGTAGGATAATAGCGGGACTCAGACCTCTTTCTAAATTCAGCCCATGTCAGACTCTGTTCATCCAGGGGTGTCTCTTCCATGCTCCACCAATGACTTGCACGGTCTTTTACAAGGAAAGTAGAATGGTTCACCTTCCCTACATCAGATACAAGAGTTGTTTTAAACACTTCTTTTAGTTTCACATATCCAAGAATCTCTTTCTGTAGAATCAGCAGTTCCATAGAAGTCATAGACATAAATCTTTGTCAACCTCTCATAATACCTAATAATATCACACAATGGATCCAGAATAGCTGAACATGATGGAGGGACTGCCCATGTGACCGGCCTAAATTGCGCATCCTAAAATTGGAGGCGGATTTGAGGTAGTCGAGCTTTTACATTTATAAACCCAAATCCTTCTAGGCCCCTGCAACTTTGTTTATGGGGTCGAAGTAGATATACGGGGTCGAACACAGGGACAAGGGGGGTAGTGTTGAGAACTTAGAATCGACACGCTACACTCCGGCAGGTATAAAGAGATAATAAATTCCCCAAAAGGGAAACAGCAAGACGCCACAAACAAAACAAGAAAACTATCTCCAACTAGAGCTACTAGAAAGATTTAAGGTTTTAGTCATTTAGCAGTTTTTAGGGGTTTTCAGGCAACTGAAACAGAAAGATAAAACTAGAGCTAGAGCAAGGTACGAAGGATAAGACTACAGTAAAACAAGCGGCAGCAGTAACACCCTGCACCCCTCCTCTCAGAGTGGGTACCTCTAACCAAGCGTCAACACCCCTCTCGAGGTTGTCGGACTTAAGTTAGAGTGGAATGTTACTGGAACAACTCCGTTCCAGGCACTCTCGTACTCCAGAGTCGGACCGAACACTAGAGCCGCAACATGACTCTCGAAGCTGTTGCGACGGGAAAAAATGGTTCGGTAGCTAAGCGAAACGCGATCCAAACATGCAAGCTAGCGTTCAGATATTAAACATGGCAGTCATCCAATATATCGCACCAAGCATAGAGCAGCAAGTAATTGAGATTTTCTATTTCCATGCACATTAAGAGTCTTAATACATTGCGTAAATAAAGAATTAAATAATAGAATTAAAGATAGATGTCGACTTCTTGATGTAGAAGGGCGACAGACCACAGCGGCTCTCCCGCCCGATACCAGACAGGGGCCTAGCCCGATACAGTGGTGTCGGGCGACACACTCTCTCGAGCAGCACACCGTGACGGTCGAATGTATCGTTCAAGGACCTGGCCGATACGCTCAAGTCGGGCGACACGCATGACAGACACAGCGTATCGGGTTCGATATCGTGTCGGGCATGGAGCGACGTGTCCTACTGTCGGGCAGTTGTGTCGCTCGTCATCGTTGGCCGATATCGGCCCGCAGTGTCGCCCGGGACGGTTCTAAGTGAACTATCCCCTCCCTCCCGGGACGAGGAAGGGCTCACCTAGTGTCGCCCGACACGATCACTGGGGCACGATACTCCTGCTCTCACAATTTCCTCTGAAGGTCACTCAAGCTCCCAACTGTCCAAATTCTGAAGTATCCAAACTGTCTTTTCGGCTTCTTGTAGCTGCTATTTATAGGCAGCGGTTGGAGGTAGTTATGGTTCTCAAAGCGCCACGTGTCCTCCTTATTCGTGGGTTGGTGGACGGCCGATACTGGTATCGCTCGGCTCAGGAGTGCTGACTATCGGTTACGTGATGGACGGCGCGCCTACCGGTGGGTGGATGTGTCGCCCGACAAGCTGGGTTGTCGAGGCGAGCTGGGCTCCCTGTCAGGTAGAAGGTGTGTCGTCCATCTGCTCCTTCTTGCGCGGCATTCTTTTGTCGTGTGTCAGTGTGTCACTCCACCCTTTCGGGCAGAGGTTGTATCAGGCATCAGGAAAGCCGAAACAGACTTGGACTTATTCTGTGGGCCGGGACGGCCTTATTGCACCAAAATGAGGAAAAACTCTACAAAAGATGGAAATATAGGATTAAGAGCATTGCTTGGACAATTATTGCGAAAATGCTAATAAAAGAGAGGAAAATAGCAAAAAAGGGCAGTTTTGATAACAGAAAAATAGTCTAAAATATCACAAAAATTGGTGTTATCAACTCCCCCAAACTTAGCATTTTGATTGTCCTCAATCACTATTTAAACTTTATTTTGTGATGCTTCTTCTTGTTCGGTTATGCTTTCAGGCCAAGAGGTAAAGCAAGTATTGTAATGCCTTTAGAGATAATGATGTCTCATTACGAACAAAAGACCTTGCGCTTCCTGCCTTATTATTTCAGTAAAAAAAAATTTCTACAGCTTCAGCAAGACTTTAGTGTAAGATTCCGAAGTTAGCTTCCACACCAAACAACTTTATTTTTGAGGCAGAAAGTTGTGTAAAGGGTAGGCTAAGGCTTTTTGGGTTTTTCATCTTGTTTTCCATCAGTCCATCCAGGTAAGGGTCCGTTAACGGGCAAGTGGTCCCTGCAGTCCAAGCCAGTTGGCTTTAGAGCAGTGATTTCACATCCTACGTACCACTGCCCCGGATCTACCATGCCTAAAGATGGGTACTTTTGGAAAACAAGCGGGTATATATATATATATATATATATATATATATATATATATATATATGTTTTTCTTTTCTTTTATTGGGCACAACTCTCATGCTTTTATTCACACTCATAAGGCTTCTCTCTCTTTTTTGGATTTTCATTGGGTGAGGGGAAATAAAGAGAATTCTACTGTTTGGGCAGCTTTTTCCTTCTCCATACTCGTCTCTTAGCTGTTTGCGAGATTATTATATTTTTCGAAATTTTTGGCATGGAAAAACGTAATCTTCTGTTTGTTTGAGGCAGCATTATTAGAAAGATATAACGGAACTTGTATCTCATTAAGCACAGAGAAAACTAACTTTGCAAGCAGTTGCATCAGGTTTTTACTAATATAGCGACTTTGTACATACGCATGGGAACAAAATAAGCAAAATTTTTCAAAGATTTTTGTATGAGCAAGGGTAAAAATACATGATATAGGAGGAGAACAAAATGGAACAAGAGAATTTTTATACCTCCTTGACTGGCACATGGGTACCCCCCCAAACTTACTCCGCACTCTGTCCCAGAGTAGCAAAGAAAACAGGGTGAGTTCATGTTAGCCCAGTGAAGGTTATCTAGCAGGTTCGCTTGTGCCTTGGAGAAGCTGCAATATGCTTCTTTGCTGCAGCCTCCTTCATTCCTCAGCTGGAAGCAGCCAGAACAAGTGCAAAGCTCTCAAGATGGAAGCTCGAGAGTTCTTGAAAACACTTGTGGATGCTTCCTCCTTAAGAAAATGGAACCGGAATGCCCAGATTCCATCCGGAGGCCACCGGCAAAAAACTTGTGATGTCTCTATAGATGGTCCTAAACCATCGTAGAAGACAAACTATTATAAGAAAGCGATCTTCCTCTGAAGCTACCAAATCAAGAAAAATTCTCTCGCTTTCTATCTGCGGTAGTCGACGGCTAGCTGCCTTGGGATTTTTACATTTCTGCCCGACAGTTGTTGCTTCCGCTCGGCTGGAGGTTTGCCCTGTGTGACCCGTCCCTGTTATCAAGTCCAACGATCATCTAAGTGTTAGGCCGGCAAAGACTGGAATTACGATAAGATTTATTTCAAAATTTGAGTATCGTCCATCAAAAGGAAGCTTGAGACGATACATGGTTGGACAATACGAGGAGGGCTATGCGGCACAACACTCCGCCCGACACAGATGTATCAGGCGATAAGGTCGCCAAAGATCAACTGCCCGTCCGGTCATCACAAAAGAAAAATGTGTCACCCGATAAGGCGTATCGGGCAAACACAATCGGGCATTATTTTGTGCTTAACTGCGTTGGGCGATACAAAATCGACTAGGCTCATAAAACCCGATAAGCAGCGCGATATGAAAACTCGTTCCGCACGATAAGCATGTCGGGCGATACCTTTGCTCAAAGGATCCATCGCCCGATATAAGGGTGAAGGCAAGCAGGCTGACACGCGAGCAAAGGTGGATCACTACATGTGTTACAGGTGGCTGAAAAGAGATGTGAGGCAGCCTGACACGTTGAGCCCACATTGCTATAAATAGCAAGCTCAGTGGGGGGGTAAAATGGGCGTTTCTGGGGCACGCGTCGGCCGACGACTCAGGCAATTCCCGAGACGATGGTCACATCAGTTAAATTAGGGCATTTATTCCCATCCATGATACGATGGTTTCTTAGGAATACCATCCGTCGTGGCACTTGTGGTGCCCCAGAAACTGCAGCCAGATACAAGCGTGACTGCGCGCCAGTTGAGTTTCTGCCCAACACAGCTTAAAACAGGTGACCGAAAACCAAAGCTAGGAGAAGGAAAAACATCATCGGTTTAGGGTTAAGTCTCCGGCCTCAGAAAGTATGACAGCGGTGGCCCATAAAATAGAGGAGCCGGTGCACTCGACGCGTGCACCGACTCGGGCCTTATTACAATCCATAAATATTGTTTTTTTATATTTATTTGCATCCTACTCTATGAAAGAAAGAAAAACTCAGGCTGCCTCCCGAGGAGCGCTGAAGTTGGCGTTGCCAGCTCGTCCGATGTAGGATCATCTCGTTCAGCTCTTGACTGTGCCCATATCTCGCAGGTTGATCTCTGCTCTCTTGACAAAGGCTTCATCCTCATAGAACCTTTTTACCATGTGCCCATTTACATGAAAGACTTTGGTCGGATCGTCGTTGTTGTTGATCTCCATCATTCCCGATGGGTATATCTTTGACACAGTGAACGGTCCTGACCATCTCATTTGTAACTTCCCAGGGAAAAGATGAATAGAGGACTTGAATAACAAGACTTTATCCCCTTCGCTTACATCTTTTCTCCTGAGGTGGGCATCATGCCACAATTTTGTCCTCTGTTTGTAGATTTTTGCATTTTCATAGGCGTTCATTCTCAGCTCTTCGAGCTCTTGAAGCTGCAAAAACCTCTTTTCTCCTGCTTTGTCGAGGTCCATATTTAGGAACTTGATTGCCCAAAGGGCCTTGTGTTCCAACTCCAAAGGCAGGTGGCAGGACTTTCCGTAGATGAGACGGTAGGGGGTGGTTCCAATGGGTGTTTTGTAAGCAGTACGGTAGGCCCAAAGTGCGTCGTCAAGCTTCATGGACCAGTCTTTCCTCGTTCGGTTGACAGTTTTCTCCAAGATCTGCTTGATTTGCCTATTGGAAACCTCTACCTGCCGTGACGTCTATGGGTGGTAGGGTGTAGCGATCTTGTGCCTCACTCCGTACTTGCGCAGAAGTGCTTCAAACTGTCTTTCTCCAAAGTGCGACCCTCCGTCGCTTATCACAGTGCGCGGTACACCGAAACGAGGGAAGATGGTCTTCTCGAAGAGCTTGATAACCGACTTGGTGTCACAGGTTTGGGTGGCTACCGCTTCCACAAACTTTGATACATAATCTACTGCCATGAGTATGTATTAGTACCCCTGAGATGTTGGAAATGGTCCCATGTAGTCGATCCCCCACATGTCAAATGTGTCTACTTCGATCCAGCTTGCCATTGGCATTTCATCCCTCTGCCCTATGTTTCCTATAAACTGGCACTCTTTGCAGACCTTCACAAATTGTGCAGCGTCTTTAAACAAGGAGGGCTAGTAGAAACCTGACTGTAGCACCCTTGCAGCTGTTCTATTGCTACCCAAGTGACCACCATAGGGGAAGCGTGGCATTCTTTCAGGATGTCTGCAGTTTCTTCCTCTGGGATACACCTCCTGTATAAGCTATCAGCGCATCTTCTGAATAGGAGATGATCATCCCAGTAATAGTTCTTGGCATCTGTGAATAGCTTCTTTTTCTGATTGTACGTGATGTCATGAGGCAGTTCTCCGCAAGAAAGATAATTGCAGATGTCTGCAAACCAGGGTAAATTTTCTTCTTGAGCATCTTCGGCCAACATAAGAGCCTCGTCGGCATAGTCTTCATTGATTGGTGGCCCTCCCTGTCTCTCAAACACGATCCTTGATAGGTGGTCGGCGACCACATTTTCTGCTCCCTTCTTGTCAATAATTTCATGGTCGAACTCTTAGAGCAATAAGGCCCACCTCAACAGTTTGGGCTTTGCCTCTTTCTTTTGCATTAAGTATTTTATTGCCCCATGATCTGTGTATACCTTGACCTTTGCTCCGACGAGATACGACCTGAAATTATCGAACACAAAGACGATCGTGAGCATCTCCTTCTCAGTTGTCGCGTAGTTTACTTGAGCCTCGTCCAACGTGCGACTAGCGTAGCAAATCACATGGTGCTTTTTGTCTTTCTTTTGTCCCAGGACTGCTCCAATCGCGTAGTCGCTAGCATCGCACATCAGCTCAAAAGGTAAACCCCATTCTGGCGCTTGAAGGATAGGTGGTGATATCAAAGCATTTTTCAGGGCCTGAAAAGCATTGAGGCAATCGTTAGAGAAAACAAATTCAGCATCTTTTACCAGAAGATTGGACAGCGGTTTGGAAATCTTCGAGAAGTCCTTGATGAATCTTCGGTAATATCCAGTGTGCCCGAGGAAGCTCCTTACTCCCGTCACGGATTTTGGGGGAGGAAGCTTGGATATGGCTTCGACCTTGCTGGTGTCCACCTCGATCCCACGCCTTGAGATCTTATGGCCAAGAACAATGCCCTCTCGCACCATGAAGTGGCACTTTTCCCAGTTTAAAACTAGGTTGTTCTCCTCGCACCTCTGTAGAACCATGGACAGATTCTTCAAGTAGCTACCGAATTCCTTCCCATAGACCGAAAATTCGTCCATGAAAACTTCTACGATGTCTTCAAGAAAATCTGAAAACATGGATATCATGCATCTTTGGAAGGTTGCGGGGGCGTTGTAGAGTCTGAAGGGCATCCTTCTGAAGGCATAAGTGTCGTAGAGGCAGGTGAATGTTGTTTTCTCCTGATCGTCGGGAAAGATGGGTACCTGGTAAAATCCTGAAAAGCCATCAAGGAAACAAAAAAAATCATGAGGCGCTAATCTTTCAAGAACTTGGTCAATAAAAGGTAGCGGAAAATGATCCTTTTTTGTAGCCTGATTTAGCTTTCGGTAATCTATACACATCCGCCATCTGGTGACGGTCCTTACCGCCACCTCGTCGCCCTTCTCACCCTTAACCACTGTCATTCCGCCCTTTTTGGGTACTACGTGGATCAGACTTACCCAATTGCTATCGCTGATTGGGTAAATGATCCCGCATCCCTAAGCTTTATTACCTCTTTCTTGACGACCTCCTTGAGCATCTGGTTCAGCTTCCTCTGGGGTTGAGCCAGAGGCTTGGAACATTCATCTAAGTTGATGTGATGCATGCACAGGGCTGGGCTAAGACCTTTGATATCATCTACTAAGTATCCTATAGCCCCCCTGTGGAGCCTTAACTCCTCAAGGAGTCGGTCTAGCTGATTGCTTGAAAGATTGGCATTTACGATGACAGGGTTCCACTGCTCTTCATCCAAGAACTTGTACTTCAGACCTTCAAGCAACGCTTTTAACTCTGTCTTTGGTCTGGGTTCCTTCTCTTGAGGTTCCCCCTCGAGAGAGGCATACTTCGCAGACTCCACCACCTTATCCACTCCTTGCAAGTCTTTGTCAGAAAGGTTGAAGAGGTCGAGATACCTCACGACTTCAGGATTTTTGAGGTCGGGGTCCTGACAGCTTATGGCCCTCGCGAGGGGGTCTACTGTCCGGATATCCTCCTCTATTTCCTCGCATAATTTATTGTAGCTATCTGCGAAACATGTTGATTCAGACAGGGATGGACTTCTCATGATCTCCTTCAACTTGAAGTCCATATGGTCGTTTCCGACTCTTAAAGTGATCATCCCCTCAGAGACATCATTCAGCGATCTCCCTGTTGCCAAGAAGGGGCGCCCAAAGATGATCGGGCAACGGGGGTCTTCAGCCGTGTCGATGACAACTATGTCATAGGGGATAAAGAAATCACCAACCCTGATCGGCACATCTTCGACAATGCCAACATGTCTCTTAAAGGTGTGGTCTGCCAGTTGAATCCGCATGTTGGTTCGAACCATGTCAGTCAAGCCCACCCTTTGCACAAAACTTAGGGGCATGAGGTTGATGCTTGCCCCCAAGTCTGCTAGACCCTTCTCCTCGACATTGTCCCCTATGGCGAACAGGATCATGAAAGCTCTGGGGTCCCTCCTCTTAATTGGTAAGTCGGGCTTCACGAAGGCAGAGGAGGCAGAAGCTAGGTGCATTGTCTCTATCCTTCCTCCCCTTCTTTTCTTTGTAATAAGGTCCTTGAGGAACTTGGCGTATGTAGGCATCTCCTCCAAAGCGTCAAGGAAGGGAACTTCTAGATGCAGTTTCCTGACCGACTCCATGAACTTCTCATGACGCTTCTTCAGATTCGCCTTTATCAGCTTATACGGGAACGGAATCCTAGGAGCGTAAGCATTTCTTCTGCCAGGTAGCTCTTGAGGGAACCCTTGTGCAGACTCTCGAATGCCTACCTGTCTTTCTTCCTCCTCTGCTGGAGTTGCACCCTCAGGCCTTGGCTCGGGCTTAGGCCTAACTTCATCAGGGCGCTCCAGCATTCTTCCAGACCTCAGTACTGTCATTCTGGTAGTTTCTGGGAAGGGGAGTGCTTTTATTGCAGGATCCTTCATCAGAGCAGACATCTGGGTCAGCCGCTGATCGACCTCATGTTGGCGCATCTGCAAGCTTGCCATCTGGCGTTGCATGGAGTTCAGAGCTCCAGGGCTAGGAAGCGTGCTCTGCACCAGTTTGCTGATGATGGTGTCATGTCTTTTTATGTAGGCAGAAAGCTAACCAACCAAGTTAGGCTGGCTCACCCTCTCGCCTCGGCCCTGACATTCACCCTCAGAAAGAGATTTCTCACAACGAGACATGGTATCAAAGCTCGGTGGAACAAGTCACAGCTTTCAGGGTTCCTAAAAGAGCATGAAAAATCAAGTTTAGAAAATGGAATTATTAATTTTAGGCAAAGAGTAATAGTAAGGAAAAAGAAAAAGAGTGTTGTCAAACTCATTTCTAAGCTTGAGGCACGGGAGTGTAGTTAGTGGATTCGGATTCGTCTACAGTACCGTTTTTGCTTTGTCCCCGACAACAGCGCCAAAAAGTTGACCGGCCTAAATCGCGCGTCCTAAAATTGGAGGCGGATTTGAGGTAGTCAAGCTTTTACATTTATAAACCCGAATCCATCTAGGCCCCCGCAACTTTGTTTACGGGGTCGAAGTAGATATACGGGGTCGAACACAGGGACAAGGGGGGTAGTGTTGAGAACCCAGAATCGACACGCTACACTCCGGCAGGTTTAAAGAGATAAAAAATTCCCCAAAAAGGGAAACAGCAAGACGCCACAAACAAAACAAGAAAACTATCTCCAACTAGAGCTACAAGAAAGATTTAAGGTTTTAGTCATTTAGCAATTTTTAGGGGTTTTCAGGCAACAGAAATAGAAAGATAAAACTAGAGCTAGAGCAAGGTACGAAGGATAAGACTACAGTAAAACAAGCGGCAGCAGTAACACCCTACACCCCTCCTCTTAGAGTAGGTACCTCTAACCAAGCGTCAACACCCCTCTCGAGGTTGTCGGACTTAAGTTAGAGTGGAATGTTACTGGAACAACTCCGTTCCAGGCACTCTCGTACTCCAGAGTCAGACCGAACACTAGAGCCACAACACGACTCTCGAAGCTGTTGCGACGGGAAAACACGGTTCGGTAGCTAAGCGAAACGCGATCCAAACATGCAAGCTAGCGTTCAGATATTAAACATGGCAGTCATCCAATATATCACACCAAGTATAGAGCAGCAAGTAATTGAGCTTTCTATTTTCATGCACATTAAGGGTCTTAATACATTGCGTAAATAAAGAATTAAATAATAGAATTAAAGATAGATGTCGCCTACTTGATGTAGAAGGGCGACAGACCACAACGGCTCTCCCGCACGATACCGGACAGGGGCCTAGCCCGATACAGTGGTGTCGGGCGACACACTCTCTCGAGCGGCACACCGTGACGGCCGACTGTATTGTTTAAGGACCTGGCCGATACGCTCAAGTCGGGCGACACACCCTCTCGGGCGGCACGCATAACGGGCGAAGCGTATTGGGTTTGATATCATGTCGGGCATGGAGCAACGCGTCCTACTGTCGGGCACTTGTGTCGCTCGTCATCGTTGGCCGATATTGGCCCGCAGTGTCGCCCGGGACGGTTCTAAGTGAACTATCCCCTCCCTCCCGGGACGAGGAAGGGCTCACCTAGTGTCGCCCGACACGAGCACTGGGGCACGATACTCCTTCTCTCGCAGTTTCCTCCGAAGGTCACTCAAGCTCCCAACTGTCCGAATTCCGAAGTATCCGAACTGTCTTTTCGGCTTCCTGTAGCTGCTATTTATAGGCAGCGGTTGGAGGAAGTTATGGTGCTCGAAGCGCCACGTGTCCTCTTTATTCGCAGGTTAGTGGATGGCCGATACTGGTATCGCTCGGCTCAGGAGTGTCGGATATCGGTCACGTGATGGACGGCGCGCCTGCCGGTGGGTGGCTGTGTCGCCCGACAAGCTGGGTTGTCGGGGCGAGCTGGGCTCCCTGTCGGGTAGAAGGCGTGTCGTCCATCTGCTCCTTCTTGTGTGGAATTCTTTTGTCGTGCGTCATTGTGTCGCTCCACCCTGTCGAGCAGAGGTTGTATCGGGCGTCAGGAAAGCCGAAATAGACTTGGACTTATTTTGTGGTCCGGGACGGCCTTATTGCACCAAAATGAGGAAAAACTCTGCAAAAGATGGAAATATAGGATTAAGAGCATTGCTTGGCCAATTATTGCGAAAATGCTAATAAAAGAGAGGAAAATAGCATAAAAGGGCAGTTTTGATAACAGAAAAACAGTCTAAAATATCACAAAAATTGGTGTTATCACCATGTTGTTGCATGAGCCATCACTGACACTAGTCTTTGTGCCATAGCATAGAGAGGATAAGTTCTGGATAAGGCAGTCACTAAATGATGTTGATCCATTACTTCAATAGGAGGCTCTTCCTGCCCTGGTTCATCCCTAGAACCACCTGATGGAGGTGCCACATAGAGACTCTGCTCTTGTTCTTCACCTCTACCGGCCATGATCTGAAAGAAAAGAGAATATGCCATATATCATTAGATAATTTTAAGGTCCCAATAAGACTCATAGACTCATCTAATGTTCATGTACATAGGAACTAACAAAAACCTAGGTTATGTTACCACAATTTGGGGACCCCACATCTAAGACCCCAAAATGTTATCCAAACTATCGGCACTAATCCTCAAATTAGAAGTAAATCTTGAAATCCAACATTCGATTATATGAAAAACACAAATAACCTTTTTTCGTTTTATTCCAGATCTGGCTCAAGCAATTAAAGTAGTATCATTTTCATTATATGTAAGGACTATTCAATATAAAACTCAAATACAACATAAAGTAGAAAGTTACACTATTACAATCATATAAGAGACTTAGATCAAGATAAAGTGAATCACTACAAGCACACCCCACCCCCCATAACTCCCTAGTATAGGGATGACCTATACATATAAAAAAACAACAAGAAGAGAATTCTCCATCTCAGATGGTGAAGAAAAGATCACTACAGATGGAAAACCTCCTAGCTGAACTGAAGTTGAATCTGTACCTATAAAATTTTAAACCACCACTTATTATTAGTACATTGAGTGAGTGGAATAGGTTCAAGACAAAACTAGCATTGAACTAATCCTTTTTCAACTAATCAAAGATAAGTACATTATAGATTAAATTAAAAAATTATAAATATCATGTTGATAATGGAAGATATAAGGTACATAGAATGACATGAAATAACAAATAGAACTAACATGTAATTGGATATTGATAATCAAATCTTATTCTTAGCTTGTAAGGATTTATTGTTAGGCTTGCCCTGAAATTACTTGATTTGTACCTGATCAAGTAAAAGTCATCACACCAGGTTTTTGTGTCAATGACTCACTGTCCACAACTTAGGGTTAACTAGAAACCCTAAGATAAGAAATAGAGTATGATATGAGTTTCCAAACACTGGCTAGGTAAGAGTATAAAGCCTCCCGACCTTACAGACCTCATCTCAGGTACCTGAGAAAGATTTAATGACATATATGTCAAAGCTAGGGAATCATGTTTGGGATATTAAACACAGATATCCCCACTCATCACTTTCCATATATTCTTTAGAATTCATTTCATTTACTTTGCAATAGACAATTTAGGTTAGCATCTCATCATGAAATAATTCCTAAATTCTACTGACCTAGCCTTCAAGGTCTAGAATCACATTATGGCATTACTTTTCAAAATCCAAGGATTATCAGAAGGAATCTAGTTTTATTTCCCTAGTGTATACCTCGGGATATAATCACATTGTTCATGCCTCCTATATAGATTACTTAGGTTATAATGGATATTAAGTGCATTTATGCACTTTAAGGAAAATATGAGGCACTTACATGACATATATGTGATCTCATATTCTAACCCTAGAATATGAGGATTATAGTTTTAGAGGTACATTGTGGATCAATTCAGATTACAAATACTCTATATATCTATTTTCATCATATAGATTAAAATGAACCAATCACAACTCAAGAATTCACATATTATGCACAATTCTCCATATTTAATCAGTATGTGGCATTTGCAATTTATAGAGAATAAGAATGTGTAAATTGAATTTAGTAAATACATATTTCTCAGGATCAAGAAAGTTTAACATCCATTTGCATCATTTGTAAGGATCAAGACAATAAGTATATTCAAGAACAAGAAAGCAAAACAGTCTTATACCATGTTGGAGTTGCTCAATTTCCACAAATTATGCTTAAATGAGTAGATTTTATGTTATGTTCTACAAGAGTTTTCAAATGAATGTACACCACTCACATCAGGTATGAAGCACCTAAAATTCGTAGCCCAGCTACTGCTAATTCTTGCATCAATTATCGCTTCAAGAAATTAGAATTTCTCTGCTCGTATTTGCTGAAGAACCTAGAAGAACAACAAATGGACAAAAAGAAAGAAAGAAGAGGTTGATTTGGGATTTTTTGATCCAAACCAGGGGAGAAATGAGTTCTATACATAGTAGAAAATAAAAGTAGAAAAGATTTATGATCTATGTAGAATTACCAACTTTGGAAAGAGAAAAATATGAAATTTGAAATTTCAATTTCAGATTTTCCAAACACTAGAATCCCCTCCTCTCTCAACAATTACGAAGCTATATAGTGTGGGATAGAAATGAGAGGTTCTTGGGTCATAATAGTGTCCTATATACCCATTAAAGTGCTTGGAATAATTAATTAAAAACATTTTTTAGTCTTTTTCTATTTTTCTAGAAAATGTGGTCGGCTGAATTATTCGTGATAAAAACTCGACCGACACAAGGTTTTGTTGTGACACAAAAGTGCTAGAAATTCAAAAAAAATGTTATGTTATTGGAATGGAGTATCCAATCTTTAGTTATAATTTTAGTTTAAAAATTATGAAAAATTAAATACTACACTGCTATACTTCAACATGTATATCATGGTCGGCTCAGTTTGTCTTGGGGAAACTCAACCGACCAAGTTGTCAAAGAAACTCCAAAAATTATGAAATTTTTCACTAATTCTCCTACTTGTGTTCTCCAATATTTATACAAAATCAAGGTAATATGAGTTGTATACAATATAAGAAATTTTTTTACTAGACTGTTATACTTAACACTAAATTCATCATCACATCTTCTACTAATGATTTCATGCAACTATGCTTTTCAATTTATAACCCTACTAACCTAATCATTCACAAAATTAAACTAAAAAACAAGGTTTAAGATTTCAATTAATATTCATCCTAATTAGGAGAAAATTAAATCAATAACTATTGATGCCTAGGAATATTGAACTAGGATTTAATGTAGTTTAGAAAAGGGCTCTTCCAATGTTTATCTACCTACCCCTTCTTTACAATAGACTGAGATGATTCATTAAGAAGTAAGAGCACACCCTGAAGACTATACCCGATGAATGTAAAGGATTTTGATTTCTACTACATCGAACACTATCATCTCCTTGCTCAAATAAAGGTGCCCAAAAATTATGACTCCTCCTTTTTTGTCTATTGTGACAATGGTTTTCTTCCCTTCATCTACTATTAGTCTTAAGATTTCTACAAATAATGTGTAGTCCCCTTGCTAGGGTGTGTCAGAGGAAAATGGACTAAATGTTGAAGAGGATGACGATTCCATGCCTCAATTTCAATATGGATACGAGTGATAGAGGAACTATACAAACACTGTAACACCAATCACGTATTGTTGGTTGAAGTTGTTCTCCAACTTTCTAATTACTTGGGTAGCTATTATGTGTTTCTAGATACTGCTCATTGCTTGTGATGTCATAAAAAAGTTATGGACATTCATTGCTAACATAACTTGCAATATATAGGGTCACACACATAGGATACACTTGGAATAGGAGTTTATTCATGAATGATGTTTAACTTGATTACTAAAGTGTTTAGGTATTTGATTTAAACAAAAATTGACTGACTTTACTCTAAACTGTCTGGTTCAAGTGTTGAACCAATCAGTTGGAGTGTCATGTTGATTGAAATTACATTGGTTGAATGTTGGTTGATCTGTGGCATGAATCGATCGGCTCAAGGTCCTAAATGGCCGGTTCATGTGATGAACCGTCCAGTTCATTGATCAATTCAATTTGATAGGGGATTAGTGGTAACATCATGTTGTGCATTAAATTGGATACTAATTGCCAATACAATTGCATTGGGGAACATGATGAAACAATAGGTTCAAGGGTTGAATCGATCGGCTCACATGCCAACATATCGGTTCACATGTGAACTGACCATTCCTCTACTTGCAGGTTGTGAATTTTGTCCCCTTCGACTGCCACTCAGACTGGGAACCCTGACCCTTACCTTCCTATAAATAGAGGGGTAGTGAGGGCTTCTCAGACACATCAAATAACTCTAACAATTGTTGTCTTCTCCGGTTGTGGTAACTGAGAGAACCTGAGCAAGTCCTACTCAATAAAGGGAGGGATAGCAAGAGAGAACAATTGTTGGATAGCAAGTTGGTGCTAGTACACCAAATAGAAGGGGACAACTTCTTTTCAATTCATCTAGAATGGCGGGAGTTCTTGGTGGTCCATGTAGACTACTATAGAGGCAAGCAGGACGTCGCTTGCTGCTCAGAGGATAAAGTCAACTTCTGTCAATGGTGAACAACCAGGATGCCGATGCAAACATTGTCTAGGTGCAACTTGAAGAAAAGTGCATGCTACAACAAGGGAATTGTCACTGGACTTTCTTTAGGGCCAGGTATAACCTCGTAACTATCTTTCCCATTACATAGTTGTTGACATGATCTATTGTATAAAGGGGAATATGGCAGTTAAATTTTTGTTTCCGCTTCCTGCTCTATTGCCATATTTCCCTACATTTTTTTCCAAGCCCTATCTTATATAGGTACTAAGCTTCAAGCCCTACCTTGAGCAAGAAACTCATTTCCAAGCCCTTCCTTGAGAAGGTGCAATTTTCAAAAGCCCTACCATCAGTAGGTAGTTAATTTTCATTCTAAATTGTATTCCATGTCCTAAGTAGGCACCTATTTTCATTTCTACTTTCAAAGACGTCCTGAGTAGGTAACTAAGTTACATTCTATATTGAAAGGCTTAATGGGTAGGCACCTCTTTCATTTTTTTTCAAATCACTATCCTAAGTAGGCTTCCATTTTACTTCTTATTTAAATCCCTATCTCAAGTAGGAAAACCTCCTTTCAATCTTACCCAACATAGGAAATTCACTTTGTTTCTACATAACAACCTATCTTGAACAAACACTAAACCTTTCAATTCCTACATTTGATAAGTCATCTTTTAGATGGTCATGGACTATGAACTTAAACTAATTGAGCTTGTAACTAGACCATAACTTTAAACTTACCATTTACATACTTAAAACACCAACCAAAATAAACTACGTTCAATTCAGCATCTAAGTTATGTTCTTACATTCATCACATTTCATTGTTGCACTAAGTCCATGCATAAAGAAGGCAATGTTGATTAGTCTATGAGCATTATAGTCAAAGGCAAAAACAACTTGCATTCAAATCAAATAAAGCCCTATTTTGCGTATACACCCATAAAATTTCTCTTTTATTGCAAGTCCTACTCTAGATAAGTACCTTATTTTCATTTGAAATCCCATATATGGTGTGCATCCTATGATTAAATCCAAGTCCTATCATGAGTAGGCTTTTTCAATTCGGAAATACCTATCTTCATAGGTGAATCCCCATATTTTTTTCATATTTAGATTTGTGAACTTACCCTAAAATATGGTACCATATGTACCTATCTCACTCAATGTCTAATCTCAAAGAGAGAGAGATGATAACTTGCCAAGATATTTTACAAAAAAAGTACATTCAAAAATTATTTGTGATTACAGACTCTTGATTTAATAGAATGCCTTCTAACGAATCTCATCATATCCATCCCATTTTCAAATCCTCCTTTTTATCACTAACATATGATCAATGAGAGAATCAGACATGAACATGGTAAGAACTAAATCTATGATGGGAGACACTTTTGCAATCCTAAACTCTTTAAACGACTCATCAACATTCTAGAGGGACATATAATTAGTTAGATTCATGTAAATGCCATGGGTACATGCTAGTCATATTCTTGGGTGATCATTTATGCCCAAATTTTATTTTTTATGAATGTTTTTGATAGTCTCTTTCACTTTCACCTTTTCCCTCATTAGATATAGGCATGGATAAAATGAGAACTAGAGCCTCAGAGGGGATGTTCTCATGGATTCTAAAGAAATTTGGAAGTCTTTGAATAACTTATATTCATTCTAGGGGATGGATGATCACTCAGCTACAACCCATTTCCTTAAAGTCAATGTTAAGGCTAGATGGTTTCCTGACTTTCAATATTATCCTTTTATGAACAATTCCCTAGTAGTAAAAGAGATATTTTATGGTTTTCACTCTCCACTAGTTTCAGCATAACATCCTTGAAGAGTATCACCTTTTGGTCTTCATTACCATAAAGGGGGGCCAAACTTGGTTGAAGCATGTAGTTCTCGCTCTTACCTCAAACCTTGTCTTAAGAGGGGTGAAGTGATGACACCCCTTTTTGTCATTCATTCAATGATTAGGATCAGATCAGCTATCTAGCTAACAGTGGAGTTCATTCCATTTGTTCCACATTTTCCCCTACTTTTCCAACTATTTAATCCACCCAACTCAAATGATTTTATCTGAAATATCTCCAAAAGATTATTGAAAAATACAAAAACTCTGATAATACAATGTATTTTTGCCTACCCTAGGACACTCTATAGAATCCAACAATCCACTAGGTTCCACTTAGTGGAAACATGTGATTTTCCATGTGTCTTCCCCAAATATGGGAGTGACCTGCTTCCAATTCCAAAAACTTTCACTCAAGTCCCCAAATACTATTTCTATTCTATAAATACAATACCATCTCATGATTTGAGACCTGGGGTAAAGTTATCTTAAAAGGAGTGATTTTTGAGCCATATCCAAGGTGAACCTCCTTTTTAGATAGTCTATCAAATATATTCTACAATTAAGCGTGCACATCTAGATTACTACTAGGATTGGTAACCTATTTGGAGGTTGATATTGGGATATGTGTGAGTGAGGACAAAGTGTGCAATCAAGGATAGTAGTGGTCTTTGGGGTCAATCATCACTCCTAAAATTGTACTAGAGCATTGGGAGGTGGGCGTGATGTTACAAATGGTATCAAAGCCAATTTCTCTTCAGTAATTGGGGCCCATACAAGCATGTAGTATGCTAGTCTTGAGTTGTGTGATCTAGGCATGATGGAAAGGGATACTTATGGTGATGGAACCACCCTTGTGTTGGTTGTGTGATTAGGAGTTGGGTGTACTGATAGAATCCATTTTTTTGGATATTATATGCCTTAACTTACCTCTTATTTTCTCTCATTATGTAAATTCTTACTCACTTCCCACCATTTTGCACATAAATACTCTTTCTACCCCTGCTTAAGGATAATAAGAACATTTTGTGTAGATGATTAAGGAAGGGGAGCATTTCACCATGGAACAGGACCTCCATCGATTTCCACAACAGGTGCATGCCTTACAGCAGTTAGCATCACAACCATTAGTCCACAGCTGAAGGACACTATGTGTAGTCTGCCCACCATTGTTCGACACTCGATGGTAGACCTCTGTCGCTATCAGATGTCACCATCACACACGAGTCAGGGGTTTTGGCTAAATGGACATCTATAAATCCCTTTGTTTTGATTATGACAAACATTTCACTCTTATTGATCTAACGAGCTACTCGAGTGTGTAGGAACAAGGTGGATGACAAAAGAAATTAGGGAAATCCATATGCTTATATGTTTGTATTTTCATGAAATGTAATCGCCTTGTAAAATCTTGTACAAATATATAATGTACAAGTACTTAGATTTCATGTAAATCAAGCGTTAGATTCTTCCTAGCTAAACACCACATTTAGACAGGTCATCCCCTTTAAATAGGATCACATTTGCACACTCATACATATAATTAGTGCCTAATTTGAAACATTGAAACAGGATAAATCTCGGTCGACAAACTCCTCGACCGAGACACTCTCGGTCGACAATCTTCTCGACCGAGAAAGATCCAAAGTAGTTGTTAGACACAACTAACAAGGTAGTTGGCAGTTGGAGATAAACGTTGAAAAATACTTGTTCCAGAGAGCCTGTCGGTCGACAAAAGTTCGACCGAGTAGGTGTCTTGGTCGACCATTCCTCGACCGAGATGGTCTCTGACAGCAACTGCAGAATTAATTAATTAGCCGTTGTTAAAGCAACAAACTTGTACCTAACAGCTAGTTAAGCACTTAGAAACCCCTAGAAGTTGTCTAGAACGTCCTTAAGCATCCTTAGGCCATTCCTATAAATAGGACAAGCCATAGGACACTCAAATATACTTGTTACACTTGAGAAATCCTTGAGCATACTTTGAGCAATCTGTTTGTAAGCAATTTGAGCATTGTGACAATTGGCTACTTCCTTCCTTAGCTCAAAATTTGTGTCCTATAGGCTAGTATCTCCTACCCACTGCAATCACAAGTCCATACACTTGGTTAGGAGATCTATACACTTGATCTAGGCAAATCAAGCCTTGGGCTACAAAGGATAAGCTATAATTTCCTTTTTCCTTTCTTGTTCTCTATTACCGTTTGTACTCTCCTTGCTACTCCTAGGTTGGAGGCTGCTGATTGGAGAGGGTGGAGATCTTCTTGGTGAAGAAGGTGACTTTGAGATACTTCAGAAGGCTGGTGCAACGGGAGGTTACTTCTAGAGAGGAAGGTTACTTCAAGGGGGAGCTTGGAGTTACTTCAAGAAGGCTACCTCAAAGTTGGTGCACCTACTTCAAGTGAAGGCTGTTCAAAGGGTGTAAAGGAAAGTATTGTATTTTGTATAAATCCTTGAGAAGGTAATAAAATAAATACTTTCAAAATCCCGGTTGGGTAAGCAACCGGGTAGTGGACTGACAACTTTAGTATTTGCTAAAGTTGGAACCACTCTAAACACATGTCTCCTTCTTCCAATTTTCAATTGTGGTTGTTTGAGTTCAATAAATTGTTAAAAATTATTTAAAAACTCTATTCACCCCCCCCTCTAGTGTTTTTCAATTGGTATCAGAGCAGGCTTCAAGGAACCCTAACCAGGTCTTGAAGAATGGAGGGTAATGGTGATTACAATCACAACAAAAGGTGCTGCTTGGACAAAACTACAACATGTTGCAATTGGTGCTTAGGAACAAGCCACACAACAACTAGATGCCCATGGAGATCAAAGAAGGAAGATGAGAACAAAGATTGTCTCATTGCTACAACTAGAGAGGAAGAAGAAGAAGAGGTAAGTCTTTTTTATTTATCTAAAGAAGAACTAGTTGCTAGCCTTGAAGAAACACATATTAAATATGTTGAATGCAAGAAGAAATTAAAGAAATCTAATAAAGCAAATGATGAATTACTTGCTAAGCTTCTTGTTATTACATCTGAAAACGAAGATCTTAAAAAGATCATTGAAGATCATGATATTGAGATAAAATCTATAGAGGCAAATTGTAATCTACTTTCTTTAGAGAAGAATAATTTGCAAAGTCAAGTGAATGATCTTCAAAAACAACCCATTTTATGCAACCATCTAGATTATGATTCTATTGTCAAAGAAAGAAATTCATTGTCATCTAATCTAGATCAAGCAAAACTAGATATCAAGAAGAGAATGGAAGAGATTGCCAAGTTACAACAAAAAGTTAGTAATTTGAACAATAATGGCATTCTTGATAAAATCTTAGATAATCCCTATCATCAAATCGGGAGAAGAGGACTAGGTTACAAGCCTAAAGGGAAATCCTATCAACAACCTAGTTGGAGAAAGTCACAAACACATCAATCTATATATGTACCTAAAGGAACATCATCACCCAAGAACAACACTGAACACAACCGTAGAAAAAGATATGAGGTTGACTCGATATGATGTCATTATTATTTGCGCCTTGGTCATTTTTCCTTTTCATGTCCTTATAAGAGAAAAGATGTCGAGTTAGTTTGGGTTCCAAGACCTCCAAACTAAATAAATGCAATTAAGTTGAGATATGACCAAGAAGCTTAGTTGCATAATTCTACGTCTATCTCAACTCAACATAATGGGATAACAAATAAATTTAAGTATCTAAATATTTAACTTGCATATTTATGTTTTATTTAGAAGCAATTAATAGTTTCAGGAACATTTTCGGTCGAGAGACTGTCGACCGAGATACTGTCGGTCGAGAAATTATCGACCGAGCATGTCACTGATTTCCAGTCTGTTGCAAAATTGCTGAATTCTTTGATAAAAATTGCTATCTATTAATGATTAATGATTGGATATTTATTTTGGAAATCATCCCTACAAATTTAAATTAATATTAGTTTATTCCCTAAATGATTTAAGTTTAAACTGAAATTATGCTTAGTTTAATGAAAAGAAAATTTCTATCATTATTCACATGATTTCCTTATTTTCTGGTCTATCCATATAGAAATCATGTGATTAAAATCAGGTGATTATTTACTGTTATTGTTCTGTTATTACATCATGGATATGCTTTCACCATTTGGTACTGTGATTAGCTTGAATAGAAAAATTGTCTGTATGGATCCGTGATGATATATATATAGGCAAGCAAATGCTTTATTGGTAATATGTTATGCTTGCAACACATAAGATAAAATCTCTCAATTAGTATCTTTAAAAGACTTGAGATATTTAGTGTGCCTTTAGTAAAGAATCTTATGAGGATACTTAACAACGTGAATTTTGATATTCATATTACTACAGCAAAGCCTATATTTTAAGAAAAGGACAAATGTTTTCATATTAAGTATTATGCTCCAACTTGATACTTAATCAAAACTTATGCAGATATTATACTTCATAATGTTCAATTTGAAAAATCTGCAAATCTGCCTCTTGGTTAAAATGAAATTTGACCAAGGGGTGCTATGGTCGTAGTCAAAATCGACCTAAAATAAGTTTGACACAATAACTATTTGAATATCATTTTATTGTGATGAAAAGCAAAATCAATTTATGATCACAAAATTATCCCAATATTGTCAATAATAAATACAAATAAATCAAAAAGGATGAAAATCTTTGCAAATACCTAAAAGTTAATGTTATGGTTAAATTGACATCTATTGCAAAAGCACTTATGCCTTGGGATATCTGTCTAAAGGGGAGCATAGTATAAAATTAAGGGGGAGACGTAATATCAAATATTCAACATGGATATCTTTTTGAAATGACAAAGGGGGAGAAGAGAATATCAAAATAAAATAAAGATCAAAACTATAATAACTGAGTTTCATAATGAAAAAGGCCAAGCACTTACTTGCAAAACAAGAATGGCTACAAAAGGTAATCTTCAGGTATGAAACTCATATGTTTTATATTTCTTTCATTTATATTTTGGAAATGTTTGTCATCTTCAAAAAGGGGGAGATTGTTGGCTAAATGGACATCTATAAATCCCTTTGTTTTGATTATGACAAACATTTCACTCTTATTGATCTAACAAGCTACTTGAGTGTGCATGAACAAGGTGGATGACAAAAGCAATTAGGGAAATCCATATGCTTATATGTTTGTATTTTCATGAAATGTAATCGCCTTGTAAAAACTTGTACAAATATATAATGTACAAGTACTTAGATTTCATGTAAATCAAGCGTTAGATTCTCCCTAGCTAAACACCACATTTAGACAGGTCATCCCCTTTAAATAGGATCACATTTTCACACTCATACATATAATTAGTGCCTAATTTGAAACATTGAAACAGGATAAATCTCGGTCGACAAACTCCTCGACTGAGACACTCTCGGTCGACAATCTTCTCGACTGAGAAAGATCCAAAGTAGCTGTTAGACACAACTAACAAGGTAGTTGGCAGTTGGAGATAAACGTTGCAAAACACTTGTTCCAGAGAGCCTGTCGGTCGACAAAAGTTCGACTGAGTAGGTGTCTCGGTCGACCATTCCTCGACCGAGATGGTCTCTGACAGCAACTGCAGAATTAATTAATTAGCCGTTGTTAAAGCAACAAACTTGTACCTAACGGCTAGTTAAGCACTTAGAAACCCCTAGAAGTTGTCTAGAACGTCCTTAAGCATCCTTAGGCCATTCCTATAAATAGGACAAGCCATAGGACACTCAAATATACTTGTTACACTTGAGAAATCCTTGAGCATACTTTGAGCAATCTGTTTGTAAGCAATTTGAGCATTGTGACAATTGGCTACTTCCTTCCTTAGCTCAAAATTCGTGTCCTATAGGCTAGTATCTCCTACCCACTGCAATCACAAGTCCATACACTTGGTTAGGAGATCTATACGCTTGATCTAGGCAAATCAAGCCTTGGGCTACAAAGGATAAGCTGTAATTTCCTTTTTCCTTTCTTGTTCTCTATTACCGTTTGTACTCTCCTTGCTACTCCTAGGTTGGAGGCTGCTGATTGGAGAGGGTGGAGATCTTCTTGGTGAAGAAGGTGACTTTGAGCTACTTCAGAAGGCTGGTGCAACGGGAGGTTACTTCTAGAGAGGAAGGCTACTTCAAGGGGGAGCTTGGAGTTACTTCAAGAAGGCTACCTCAAAGTTGGTGCACCTACTTCAAGTGAAGGCTGTTCAAAGGGTGTAAAGGAAAGTATTGTATTTTGTATAAATCCTTGAGAAGGTAATAAAATAAATACTTTCAAAATCCCGATTGGGTAAGCAACCGGGTAGTGGACTGACAACTTTAGTATTTGCTAAAGTTGGAACCACTCTAAACACCTGTCTCCTTCTTCCAATTTTCAATTGTGGTTGTTTGAGTTCAATAAATTGTTAAAAATTATTTAAAAACTCTATTCACCCCCCTCTAGTGTTTTTCAAGGGGTTGCATAGACCCATCAGGAAATAGTTGCACGAACCCATCATACGATGGTTACACAGACTCGACAGTTGATGGTTGGGCAAATACATCAAGTGATGGTCATTCAAGCCTTGAAAATTGATGACCCATCGGGCCAACACCCAATGGTACAAATGCAATAGGCCGAAGCCTCAACTGATGGTTACCTTGGCATAGTCAGCTGAAGGTATGATATACGGTCATTGCTAAAAAATGTGACAGTCGATGGAATCACTAGCTGAACTATCACTCAAGACTATTAAGTGTGTGCCCCAAGACAGGCACTAGAATGACGTGTGGCGCAAGTAAAGTTCTCCCAACTGTGCCTAGGGAACTAGACTGGGGTCTATAAATAGGAGACCTCCATGAAAGTAGTGGGGGTCACACACAAGGAGGGGACTAAAGTGCTATTGGATACAACGCTCACCATCAACCACCTCTCTGACCATCAGTTGGTAGACCAAAAGGATGAAAGTCCGATGAGGTATACTATTGCTTTGCCCTACCTTTAGGTTTTTTGTAATACTCCCTTAAAATAAGGAGAACAGAGATCAGATCCTCATTGGCACTACATCAAGCTCTACTTGGAGGTCTTGACCATTGTTTGTGGCCAACCGTTGGTTGTAATTGGTGTACCTTATACCTCCTAGTTTCCCCTGCTCATATCACTCCTTCCTCCCCCTTCATTCCTTCATCTCTTCTCTTCAGCTGTGCTTCATGTCCCCTACTATTTGTAAATCAATAATCCTTCTCATTGCCATGAGTGGCTAAACATCTTGCTTGGGTTGGGAGTAGCCACCAAGGATCTCCCAACATGTATATACTTACATCCATTTAAATATATATACTCTTAACAATGGTTATCTCTGTGCACTTGTTATTAATTTTTCACTTGCATTATTATCCACCATCTTGTGACGTTTGATTGTTAGTGCCTTGAAAGAGTAGTGCTAACCTTATCTAAGTGTTATGGTGTTGCATGAATGCATGAGAATGTTAGAATTCTTAAGCTTGTGATCATATGGTTGTTTTGTGATTGTTTGTTTGCCATATCAAGAGAGAGAGAACCCTATAATATATATCTGTCCTAATCTCAAGAGAGGAGGGAATAGACGTCTTTGATGATTGCTTGCAATCTTGATAAGGGTATGATATGGGTGTGAGTATTGCATGTTGGTGAGAGATCTTAGTTGATGAAAACAAATCCAAGTTCCCTTCCATACTTGTTTTATCACTCTTAATTTCTACTTGCTCTTTTTTTGCTTTCCTAATTTGTTTTACTTATTTTTGTTTCATTGTTGGTTGTAGTATCATTGTTACGTAAGAAACACAAATCATATCCCACTCTTTGGTTGGTGTAACTGAGCCAAGGTTCTACATTATTAGCACTTACCACCATTGTCCCTATGGATCGACCCCGATTACTATATCGGACCCCGTATAATAGTTGTGGAGGACTAAGTGTTGGGTTAGAAATGTAAGAGTTCGACTACTCCAAATCCACTCTGTTAGTACATATGATTTAGGCCGGTCAACATTTTGGTGCCGTTGTTAGGGACAAGGCAACCGGTACTGTTAAGAACTTGAATCTACTCACTATACACATGTGCCTCAAATGTAGCAATAAACTTGACAACACTATTTCTAATCCACTACATATAACTGCCTTGAATACTTCATTTCACACGTCCAGTTTTCTAATTCGACTGTGTGAACTATTTAGGTAGCTTGGAGAGAAGCAGATTGTTAACACAAACTTCCACTCACATCATCATGCCGCCTCATAAGGGAGGACATATTGGAAGCGCTCAAAAAGCAAGGGTTGAGCAAGTTCTACCTCCACCATAGACTGAGCCTGAATAGGGGGAGCATGACTCTGATGAAGCAGAACATGAAGACATACCTCACAAAATACCCATGCCATCCCATGAAATTTAACATGAGGAATGACGTCGTGACAAAGAGTGTCGTCCCGGTGCAAGAAGGAATAAGAGGAACAATTGTGACAACAAGGATAATAACAACAACCATGTAGATGACGATGATGATGGAGGCCCCTCTTTGTGAGTTGACTATTGTTGGCTAAATTGGACATTATTATAATCCCTTTGTTTTGATGATGACAAACATTTCATTCTTGTGGTTTTAACGTGCTACTTGAGTGTTTCAGGAATAAGCATAAATGGTGGTGGATAGCAAAGATTTGGAAGATTCTTATGCTCAAATTTGCTTTATTTTCATGATTGTAATCAATCTAAAAACTTGTACAAGTTTATAATGTACAAGTACTTAGATATCATGTAAATAAAGTATTTAGATCTTCCTATCCACTCACAACTAGCCATTGCAATGTAATTAGTGGACACATAACGACAAATTGAGCACTAAGAACACCCTAAAAGGTGTCTAGAATGTCCCCAAGCATTAGCAAACCACTCTTATAAATAGGATAAGCTATAGAACACCCATGGCATCAATTGTGCATACAATTACACTTGAGAATCATTCCTTGTGAGCAACAAGCTGAGCTTCACTTGCAATCTGTTCTGCATTAGTGTCTTATAGCTTAGTATCTCCTAGCCACCACACTACCACATTCATCCACAGTGGATAGGAGATCAATATGCTTGATATAGGATCAAAGCGGTGTACTTAATTGGTAACATTATTTCTTTCTTCCAATCTTGTTCCATTTATTGTATTTTGTTCTCCTTTGCTACTCCTAGGTCGGAGGTTGCGAAAAGGAGGTTGTAGGAGCTTCTTCGGTGGTGAAGGTAGCTCAGCGTGACTTTGGACTACTTCTAGAAGGTCTCAACAGGAAGCTACTTCAAGCAGGAAGGCTACTTCAAAGGTGAATTTAAAGTTACTTCAAGTGAAGGCTGCTTCAAGGTTGGTGAGACAACTTTGGGGTGAAGGTTGTCCAAAGGGTTGTGAAGGTAGTTGTATCTTATGTAACATCCTTGCGAGGTAATAAAATACAATTGCTTTCAAAATCCCAATTGGAAACAATTGGGTAGTGGACTGACTCCCTTAGTATTTGCTAAGGGTGGAACCACTCTAAACGCCTTGTCTCCTTCTCCAATATTTTTGTGGTTGTTTGTTTAATTAATTTTAAAAATATCATAAAACCCTATTCACCCCCCTATAGTGTTTTTTAATTGGTATCAGAGCGGGCTTCAAGGAGCTCTAATTGAGTCTTGAAGAAGATGGGGGATGGAGTTCTAAATAACCTCAACTTGGAAGGAACTCTTGTAGCTCGACCTCCACCATTTGATGGCACCAACTACAACTATTGGAAGAGGAGGATGCAATTCTACTTTCAAGTGATCAGTTGGGATCTCTAGAGGATGGTTTCAAATGCCTACACTCTTCCTCAAATAGAGTATGCTACATGGGATGCAAATACGGTAAAATTGGCTCAATTGAATGCAAAAGCTGTAAGTATCCTTTATTGTTCAATTTCCGTAGGTGAGTTTAGAAGAATATCAAATTGTAAAAGTCCATATGAAATATGGCATAGACTCTCTATTACTTATGAAGGAACTGTTCAAGTAAAGAACTCCAAAATTGGTATGCTTAAACAAAAGTTTGAACAGTTTTGTATGGAACCAAATGAGTCTATTGGTGAAATGTATGCAAAGTTTTCTTCTATTGTTAACGGTTTGAATGCATTAGGTAAAGCTATTAGTGAAGAGGATCAAGTGTCTAAAATTCTTAGGTCTCTTCCTCCCAAGTACAAGCCTAAGGTGACTGTAATTAAAGAAGCCAATGACCTCACTCGACTGAGGATAAAACAACTTATTGGCAACTTAGAAGCACATGAGGCAACCTTAGAGGAAGAAGAAAGATTGGCGGCTGAACACAAAAAGGAGAAAAGAAAGGACATTGCACTCAAAGCATCAACCAAGATTAGTCATGCCACAAGTGAAGAAGATAGTGAAGAAGAAACTCGCACTATAAACGGTAAGCAGTATAGAAGTTTTAAAACTAACAAAACTTCTAGTGTTTCTTCCTTCAGGTGCTTTGAATGTGGCAAAAAGGGACACTTAAAAGGTGATTGTCCTAAACTTAAGAAGGGAAAGAAATTATCTCACAAGAAGAAATAAAAAGCATACAAAGCTGCATGGGATGATTCAAGTGATGATAGTGAAGATGGAGAAGAAGAAGTGGAGTGCCTTGTTGCTACAACAAATGAAGAAGAAGATGAGGTAAGCCTTTTTTATTTATCTAAAGAGGAGTTAGTTGCTAGCATTGAGGAATTACATGATAAATATATTGATTATAAATAGAAACTAAAAAGAGTTACTAAAACTAATGAGGATTTGTATGCTCAAATAAATGATATTGCTTCTGAAAAGGAAAGTATTATCTCTAAAAATTCTTCCTTGAAATATTCTTTTAATGATTGCAATACAAAGTTGCTTACTCTTGAAACGAATCATAATTTGCTTTGTCAAGAAAAGGTTGAATTGATTTTAAAATTGAATGATCTTCAGACTCAACCTATCCTATGTACTCATTTAGATTATGATGTAGTTATCAAAGAAAGAGATAGTTTGTTGTCTAATATAGAGCAAGAAAAGTTAGATGTTAAAAGAAGAATGAATGAAATTCCTAAATTACAAAAGGAAATTAGTAGCTTGAAAAACAATGGTATTCTTGATAAGATCCTAAAAGATTCTTCTGGTAATATTGGAACAAGAGGACTAGGTTATAATCCCAAAGGAAAATCCTATCAAAAACCTAGAGAGAGAAGAACACAAGTGCCCAAAAACAAAGTTATGTATGTGTCTAAAGACAATCTAGCCAAGAAGAGAAATGAGATTGATTCAATATGTTGTAACTATTGCTTAAGGCTTGGACATTATTCCTTCTCATGTCCTTAAAAAAAAGGATCTTGAGTTATTATGGGTTCCAAAACCCCCAAACTAAATGAATAAAATTAAGTTGAGATATCACCAAAGACTCTAATTTGACTATCTTTATGTCTTATCTCAACTTAACATAAAGGTACAACAAATGGACCAAAGTAATTTAATCCATAACTTGAATAAACATATTTCTAAAAGAATTTATAGACACTCTCTCAGTCGACAAATAATTCGACCAAAAGTAAGTCGGTCGAGACACTAGTCGACCGACAAAGGCTCTGTATTGGACCTGAAATGATTGGCAAATCAGTAAATCACTCAGTTGAAATATAGTTCAACCGAGAGATCAGTTGGTCAAGAATTTGTGGACCAAATCTAAAGCTCGTACAACCTATAGTCAACCTGTAAAAATCTGGATAAAAATAGTAACTCACTCGGTCGAAAAGAACTTCGATTGAAAAGAAATCAGTAGAGAAAGAATTCGACCGATAAAGGGTCTGGAAAACCTGTTCGACTATTTCAATTTGCTATCAATTTAGAAACAATAAAATTTTGATTTAATTAGAAATCTATAGAAATTTCCTCTCGTTTGAAATGAAGTTTAACCAAGGGGCGCCTAGGTCGAAGTCAAGGTCGACCTAAAATAAGCTTGACAAAATGCTTAATTATAAATCATTTCTTTGCACTCAATCTTAGTATATTGATCTAAAACTCATTCATCATATTGAAAACAAGATTTTAGTGCAAAGCTCTCATAAAAGTTTAACTCAAACTCTAATGCTTATTATGACCTTATAATTCTTAAATTGTCTTGATTATAAGATTAAGGGGGAACTCACAAAACTTTGTAAACATTGATCAAATCAAACTTTAAAAACTAGCCATGACCTTAGGATTATTGAATTATCTTGATCTTAAATGGACTCTCTATATCAATATGGGCTTAACATCCCTCATTATTGATTAGAGATATATTTCTTGATCCTACTATGCTGTAAAGAAAATCTCATTTCATTTTCAGGGCTTAACATCCCTTGTAAAATGGATGAGAAATCAATACATGTATCCATCATGAGCCTAAATGGATCTCATATCATTTTCAGGGCTTGACATCCCTTGTAAAATGGATGAGAAATCAATACATATATCCATCATGAGCCTAAGTGGATCTCATAT
Organism: Alisma plantago-aquatica; assembly: GCA_963693085.1. NCBI lineage: Eukaryota > Viridiplantae > Streptophyta > Magnoliopsida > Alismatales > Alismataceae > Alisma > Alisma plantago-aquatica. The sequence continues at coordinate 1,005,537,151 of OY856413.1, forward strand.
CATTTCAGGGCTTAACATCCCTTACAAATGATTGAGAAATCAAAACACATATGCCATGAACCTAAAAGGATCTCATATCATTTTAAAGATTAACATCCTTTGAAAATGATTGAGAAATAAATTGTGGCTAAATTTTACATAAAAATAAATGTTTGCATTAAATTGTGTTGATTACCCTTGCTTTAAAAATTGAGCATCAAATTATCAAATTAAGGGGGAGAAATAAAAGTTATACTTAATGTTTAGCTTGGTTATCTTTTTGAAATGACAAAGGGGGAGAAATAATATAAAATCAATAACATAAAGACATAAAGTAAAGTGAGTTTCATAATTTCTCGGCTAGTACACACTTGCATTCACAAATAAGAGAATGGCTACAAAAGGTAAACTTCAGGTATGAAACTCATATGAATTATATTTCCTTGATTTGTATTTTGGAAATGTTTTTCATCTTCAAAAAGGGGGAGATTTTTGGTAAATTGGACATTATTATAATCCTTTTGTTTTGATGATGACAATCATTTCATTCTTGTGGTTTTAACGTGCTACTTGAGTGTTTCAGGAATAAGCATAAATGGTGGTGGATAACAAAGATTTGGAAGATTCTTATGCTCAAATTTGCTTTATTTTCATGATTGTAATCAATGTAAAAACTTGTATAAGTTTATAATGTACAAGTACTTAGATATCATGTAAATCAAGCATTTAGATCTTCCTATCCACTCACAACACTTAAGTAAGTCATCCCCCAAGATAGTATCACAATTGCACTTTGATACACACACTTAGTACATATCTAGAACCACCAAAACAGGGACTATCTCGGTAGAACTATTTCTCGACCGAGAGAAAATCGGTTGAACATTTTCTCGACCGAAAATGTCCTCAGTCTAATGCACGAACACCTTTGCATAACTTTCTCAATGCTATCACTAAGAAGGTTTCGGTCGAACTTTACTTCGACCGAGAATGAGTGTCTGGCAGGTTCTATAGCTGTTAGACTTGGTGGGAAAGGTGGTTGGGAGTTGAGTTGAATGTTGCAAATCCACTAACCTCAGTCTCCCACTCAGTCAAAGAAAAGTTCGATCGAGATCAACTCAGTCGACAAAGAGTTCCACCGAGCTACTTTTTGGACTGCACTTTTCAGCATTAAACAACTAGTCATTGCAATGTAATTAGTGGACACATAACGGCTAACTGAGCACTAAGAATACCCTAGAAGGTGTCTAGAATGTCCCCAAGCATTAGCAAACCACTCCTATAAATAGGATAAGCTATAGAACACCCAAGGCATCAATTGTGCATACAATTACACTTGAGAATCATTCCTTGTGAGCATCAATCTGAGCTTCACTTGCAATCTGTTCTACATTAGTGTCTTATATCTTAGTATCTCCTAGCCACCACACTACCACATTCATCCATAGTGGATAGGAGATCAATATGCTTCATATAGGATCAAAGCGCTATACTTAATTGGTAACATTGTTTCTTTCTTCCAATCTTGTTCCTTTTATTGTATTTTGTTCTCCTTTGCTACTCCTAGGTTGGAGGCTGCAGAAAGGAGGTTGTAGGAGCTTCTTCGGTGGTGAAGGTAGCTCGGCGTGACTTTGGACTACTTCTAGAAGGTCTCAACAGGAAGCTACTTCAAGGATGAAGGCTACTTCAAGGGGGAGCTTGAAGTTACTTCAAGTGAAGGCTGCTTCAAGGTTGGTGAGACGACTTCAGGGTGAAGGTTGTCCAAAGGGTTGTGAAGGTAGTTGTATCTTATGTAACATCCTTACGAGGTAATGAAATACAATTGCTTTCAAAATCCTAATTGGAAAGAATTGGGTAGTGGACTGACTCCCTTAGTATTTGCTAAGGGTGGAACCACTCTAAATGCCTTGTCTCCTTCTCCAATATTTTTGTGGTTGTTTGTTGAATTAATTTTAAAAATATCATAAAACCCTATTTACCCCCCCTCTAGTGTTTTTCAACTATTACTAGGGCAAATGAGTCAAGATGCCCCATCATAATCCCAAGGCTCAATGCAATGAACTTTGAGCTAAAACCTGCGGTGATCATCATGATTCAGAACAAGCCTCTTAGACATAATTCCAGAGATGAGAACCCTTACCATCATCTAGACATTTATGAAAATATCTATGACAATGTCAAGATGAGAGGAGTACCACAAGAGGTAATATATTGCAATGGGTTCAACTTCTCTTTAAGAGACAAGTCCTTGTCATAGTACCTTGCTTTACCTGAAAAGAAGATTAATGGATGGGAACCCTTAGCGGACGCTCTTGTCACCAAGTTCTACTCTATATAGAGAACCCTAAGGAATAGACATAAACTCTGGAGGCAAAGGTAAGAAACCTATAGAAAGAGTCATGAAATGTGTTACATGTGGTGAAGGAGGTCATGGGGTCAACGACTGCATATATACTCAATCGGAGGAAGAAAGTGGTGAGGAAGAGATTGAGAATGTTTCTTATGTTAATTTTAAGAGAACAGATCACCCTGGTTTCAATTATGGAAATAAAGATGATGTCAAAAATTCCCCTCCAGCTAGGTAGTTTGTCCAAAACACCACCTGGATTTGGAAGAGGAGGACAGACTCAGTTCACCCGAACCATGAATTACCAGTAGAATAGAAACAACTATCAAGGCCAAGGACAAGGTCAAAGTCAAGATAGAAATCAAATAGAAAAAGCCAAGATCAAGGTCAGAATAAGGGTAGCAGCCAACCTGACATGATGATTGAGCCATTTGAGTTCACGAAGAGGCTGGCATGAATGAGCAATTGACTCAAAGTGATATCACCAATACAGGTATATTAATCACAATGCATAATCATATGGTCAATATGTAAACACACCAAAGGAAAATTGATCAACGGCTACACAATTGTCTAAACTAATCAAGAATTCTCAAGGAAAGATCTCGTATAATACTGAGACTACAAAAATATGGCTACTCTTCATTTGGGGAGGATTCTAGAAAACCAACAATATGAGGTAAATAAACTAGGTAGCGTCATTACTAACTCACAATCTGAACCAATCATAGTGGAGGAAGTGCCTGGTGAGAAGGAGTCTTCTAAGAAGGATAAGGATAAAGAAAAAGGGAAGGGAAAGAAAATTGCAAAAGTGAAAAAGCTTGACCCTACTAAAGGAAGAATTTGTCAAAATAGATCCTTACTACCCAAGGGTTCCTTTCCCTTACAAGCTGATCAAGGCCCATCAAAATAAAAGGTATGAGACATTCATGGAAGTTGTTAAGAAGTTGCACCTAGATGTTCCATTTTTGGATTCTATACAAGAAATGCCCACCTATGCTAAGTTCTTCAAGGATTTAATCATGAAAAGGAGAAGGGGGGACCATGTGGAGATAGTGCAACTGGCTAAGATGTCTAATGATTTCATACAATTAAAAATACCCACAAAGAAGAAGGATCACAGGGCATTCACCATCCCCTTCAACATCGGAGATAATGAGGTAAGGCAAGGACTTGCAGACCTAGGAGTGAGTATTAGCCTTATGCCTCTCCTTTAGATTAGAGGCTAGGACTCATTGACATGGTGAAAATTGGGATGAGGATAAAGTTGATTGGCGATACGTTCACAAAGCCAGTAGGAGTCATGGAAGATGTCCCAGTCCATGTGGGATGATTCTTCATTCCATGTGATTTAGTTGTAATCGACACTGTAGGGGGGCCAATGTGCCCCGTGATCTTTGGGAGACCTTTCATCGCTAGTGTTAGAGCCTTGATCGACATAGAAATAGGAGTGATCACTCTACAAATAGGAAATGATCATATCGACTTTTACGTACAAGATGTTATGAGAGGACCCTCTCTATTCGAACCAGTCTACTACATGGACAGCTACACCCAATTCTATGAGGAAGTACTAGAGGATAAAGGAATGTCCGGTCTGCTCATGCGAACTCTCAACGACCCTAATACAAGCGTTGAAGATTCCAAAGTCGTGGAGATCTTGTATTATCTAAATCAGCCAGAAGAGGAATGCACGAGTGATGAGGAGGAAACCATAGAAACTGTGAAGTATGCTTCACTGGAACAAATGTAAGAAGAAAAAGAGGCACACAAGCCCAAGCCGGAATTGAAGACAATGTTGGAAGATCTTAAGTATGAATTTTTAGATGATGAGGAAAGAAATCTCATGATCGTAAATTATGCTTTGACAAATGATTAAGAGGAGAAGTTGATAAACGATCTTAAACAACATAGAAAGGTGATAGGGTACTCAGTGGAAGAAATCAAAGGTTTGAGACCAGCTCTATGCATGCACCATATAAAATTGGAAGAAACAGCCAAGCCCTTAGACCAACCACAATAGAACTTAAATCAAATTTTCAAGGAGGTAGTCAAGAAAGGAATAATAAAGTTGCACGACGCAGGAATCATATACCCCTTAAGTGATAGTAATTGGGTTAGCCCTATACATGTTGTGCCTAAGAAAGGGGGTATGACAGTTGTCAAGGGAGAAAATGGAGATGAGGTTGCAACCTGAACCATTACAAGATGGTGCATGTACATTGATTGTAGGAAACTAAATGCTACCACTAAGAAGGGCCATTTCCCCTTGTCTTTCATAGATCAAGTATTGAAATGTTTAGCTCACTATCCGTAATTCTATTTTCTGGATGGATACTCGGTATTCTATCAAGTCTCAATTCACCTAGATGATCAGGAAAAGACAACTTTTACTTGCATGTATGGTACTTATGCCTTCAGAAGGATGCCTTTTGGACTCTGCAACACACCAGCAACATTTCAAAGGTGTATGATCTCCATTTTTTAGACTTCCTAGATGATATCATGGAAGTTTTCATGAACGATTTCTCCACCTATGGAGATGATTTTGAGAGCATCCTGAAGAAATTATCTAGAGTATTGGGGCATTGTGAAGAAAAGAAACTAGTCCTAAACTGGAAGAAATTCTATTATATGATCTAAGAGGGGATAATTTTGGGACATAAAGTTTATGAGAAGGGGATTGAATTAGACATTAGCAAAGTGGAAGCCATATCAAATCTTCCACCTCCTAAGTTTGTGATAGGAGTGAGGAGCTTCCTAGGTCATGAAGGATACTATAGGAGGTTTATAAAAGATTTTTACAAGATAGTGAAGCCTCTGTCTAGTTTAATTGTGAAGGATGCAGTTTTTGAATTTTTAGATGATTGTCACAAAGCTTTTAAAACCCTGAGGAAGGCCCTCACCACGTAACCTATACTCCAACCTCTAGAATGGGTATTGTCATTTGAAATAATATGTAATGCCAGTGATTTTGCCATTGGAGCTGTGCTGGGATAAAAGAAAGACAAGAAACATCATGTTATCTACTATGCCAGCAAAACTCTGGACGAAGCACAAGTGAACTACACCAAAAAAAAGGAGATGCTAGTGGTAGTATTTTCCTTTGACAAGTTCAAATCCTACCTGGTAGGGTCAAAAGTTATGGTATGCACAGTTCATGGAGCAATAAAGTATTTGATGTAGAAGAAAGATGTGAAGCCTAGGTTGTTGCGGTGGGCCCTCTTACTCAAAGAGTTTAGTCATGAAATACTAGACAAGAAAGGATATGAAAATGTAGTAGCAAGATCATCTATCAAGGGTTGTCATAGACAATGATGATAATCTACCTACAAATTATAACTACCCTGATGAGGTGCTAATGATGGCCAAAGTTGTGGAACCCAAGGTTCCGTGGCTTGTTAACATATGCAACTACATGGCTTGCTGCTAATTGCCATCAGAGATAACATACAATGTGAAGAATAAGTTATTCTCTGATCTAAAGAATTATTATTAGGATGACCCCCTCTTATTCAAGAGATGCGCCAACAATTTGTATCGACGTTGCATACCAGAGGAAGAAGTACCTCAAATTCTTAAAGAATGTCACTCTTCACCGTACAGAGGACACCTAGGTGGCAACTAGACAACAAAAAAAATCCTACAATTTAGTTTTTACTGGCCAACTCGGTTCAAGGATGCACAAGCCTTTGTTAAATCTTGTTAGGAATGCCAACTCATGGGGAACATTTTACAAAGAAATGAAATGCCAATGTCTGATTGGATAGAGGTAGAATTTTTTAACATATGGGTGATAGACTACATGGGGCCATTTCCATCTTCTAGAGGAAACCAATATATATTTGTGGTTGTGTACTAGGTATCAAAATGGGTGGAAGCAATTGTTGCCCCATCATGTGATACAAAGTTGGTAATTAAGGGGTTCGAAAGGATCATCTTCCCAAGAATTGGAGTTCCACACACCATCATCAGTAGCAGGGGATCCCACTTCTTTGAAAGACAACTTGCAACCCTACTCAAGAAATATGGAGTGACGCATAAGGTTGCCACCTCCGACCACCCTCAGACATTTGGCCAAGTGCAGCTATCCAACAGATAGATAAAGATAATCTTAGAGAAAATAGTTGGGTGGACTAAAATAGATTAGTCCATGAAGTTGGATGATGCCTTGTGGGCATATTGCACAGCTTACAAGGCCCTAATAGGAACCACCCTGTATAGACTTATATATAGAAAGGCATGTACTTATATACAGAAAGGCATGTCAGCTACCTATCGAATTGACACACATGGCATTTTAGGCAATCAAGTTTTTAAACATGGATCCAAAGTTAGCAGGGAAGAAAAGATTCTTGAGATACATGAACTAGAGGAGCTTCGACTTCATGCATATGAAAATGTAAGGATCTACAAAAAAAGGACTAAGGTGTGGCATGACGCCCACCTAAAGAGAAAAGATGTCTCTGAGGGGGATACAGTTCTTATCTTTAACTCAAGGGTCAGACTGTATCTTGGAAAGTTGATGTCAAGGTGGTATGGCCCCTTTATGGTAGTAGAGATATACCCCTCTGGAATGACGAAAAATTAGTAGTGAAAATATGGGAACCTTCAAGGTAAATGGTCATCATGTAAAGTGGTACTATGAGGATGAAGCTTTTGTGAGGAAGTTGGAACTCCAATTGGAAGAACCCCAACCTGCACCACTAGGGGAAATCTAAAGTCACAAATAAGAGAGTTAAGCTAACGACTATAAATTAGCACTTCTTGGGAGGCAACCCAAGGATTACCCAACTTTCTTTAACCTTCAAAGTCTTTTTCTTCTATTATTGGACACTTGATAATCTCAAATTTCTATCCTCAACTTAAGTTCACTCATATTTCAGTAATCAGAATTTATAAATCTTGTTTTAGTTCCAATCTAGTTTTTGGCAATTTCTATTTAGAGTGTACATCGAATAAAATTAAGAGACCAAGAATTCCATTTTTCATTTCAAGAATCATCTACAACAACCATTAATTATTTGAGGAAACCATTGAATTGCTTCACCATTCAGTGCAACCATCGTTTGGTAAGACCATCGGATTGGGTCAAAGCCTTCAGCATAACCTTTGAGTGTTACATGCAGTGCAACCATCAAGTTTGGCTAAGTTCCACCCAACCGTCAGTAGAACCATTAGGATAGCCATTAAGAGTCTCATGTGGTGCAATTGTCGAGC